>CM022490.1:15257195-15279122 GCA_011952105.1 Coreoperca whiteheadi
GGGACGATGCCGCGGATACAGAGTGAACAGAGCATCCTGGACGAACCAGACTCTCCTCTGGAGGTTAGAATTTATAGTAGAAGCTAACCAATGCTACCAGTACCATGGACAGAGACACAGCATCATCAGCATCTATCTATCTATCTGTCTGTCTGTCTGTCTGTCTGTTGTTATAAGTAATAAGATCTCAATCGAATCCGTATATATGTGTTTCTGCAACTTCCCTTTACGCCCCTAAGTGCCGCTGTTGTTTAGTGTGAGGAGAATAAGGACCTTTTCCTGAGTGAAGTCTTCCCTCGTCGGTCTGATGCGTTATTAGAGCTCAGTTTTAATCGGAACTATAGCCCGACAAAGCCAGCCGCCCAGGACTCAGCAATGAGCTCATGATTAACTATTTTGTCGGATTTTGACAGAGTGGTTTCGTTTTTCCATTCAGATTTTGCAAAGGCTCTTGTCGTGATGGGTGTTCTTTGTTGTGTGCTCGAAACAAAATCATCCTCATGGTGGCCGCTGCTTCTCTGCATTTGTGTCGCAGAAATGGCTCTCGGACAGGTCCGTTATTCTATTCCCGAGGAGATGTCGACAGGCTCGGTTGTCGGGAATATCATTCAGGATTTAGGCTTGGATGTTAAACGGCTGAAATCTGGGCGGGCTAGGATATTCACCGAGGACGGCAGTGAGTACATTGGTCTGGATGCAGAAAAGGGAACTTTGGTAGTGGCAAAAAGGATAGACAGAGAAGAATTGTGTAAGCAAGTGTCTCCCTGCTCTCTTCATTTCCAAATCATATTGGAAAACCCAATGGAGTTGCATCGAATTGATGTAGAGATTACGGATATTAATGATAATGCACCATTTTTTTCGAAGAAGGAATACAGTTTCCAGGTTATTGAATCTGCCTCACCAGGAGCTCGCTATTCGCTTGAGAGTGCCAGAGATCCCGATGTAGCACATAACACCATTCAAACATACAAACTCAACCCTACAGATCATTTCAAATTGAATGTTGTTTCTCGGCCTGATGGAACAAAATATATAGAAATGGTTCTCCACACGTCGCTTGACAGAGAAAAACAAGAAGAGCATAAATTAACTCTGACAGCATTTGACGGTGGTAATCCTCAGAAATCTGGTTCTGTCAAAATAAATGTCGTAGTTCTGGATGCAAATGACAATGCACCAGTATTCAGTCAGTCTGCTTACAGAGTAACAGTTCCTGAAAACGCGTCCAGAGGCACTGTTATTGTAAGAGTCAGTGCCACTGATAATGATAAAGGAGCAAACGAAGAGGTGGCGTATTCGTTCTCCCAGCACACCGATAGTGCATCATCCCTGTTTAAGATGGATCCCCATACCGGGGAAATGACTGTAATAGGTGTGTTGGATTACGAAACAGCGAAACATTATGAAATTGATATCGAAGCTACAGACAAAGGAGGGTTGACAGACACAAGTAAAGTGCTAATTGAGGTGACAGACATAAATGACAATGCCCCTGTCATAAGCATAATTTCCGTATCCAATCCCATACCAGAGGATTCTGCTCCAGGTACTGTTATAGCAATGATTAATATCAAAGACTTGGACTCGGGTAAAAATAGCCAAGTGAAGTGTTTTATAAGCCCAGATTTACCTTTCAAAATCAAATCATCAGCGACTAATTTTTTTAGCCTGATCTCTGACGATGTTTTAGACCGTGAAACAGTGCCTGAATATAATATTACAATAACAACGATGGACGAGGGCTCCCCGCCGTATTCTAGAAACAAGACTATTCATTTAAAAATATCGGACGTAAACGACCACGCCCCAGTGTTCCCACAACCATTTTTCACCGCTTTCATCACTGAAAATAATTCACCTGGCATGTCACTCCTGTCTGTCAAAGCCAGTGACAAGGACTCTGGCAACAATGCGCGCATTTCTTACTTCCTTGAAGATAGCCAACTGAATGGGATGTCAGCTTCCACTTATTTTTCAGTGAATGCAGAGAGTGGAGAGATACTTGCTGTGCGTTCCTTCGACTACGAGCAAAAAAAAGACTTCCAGTTCCGCGTCAAAGCTCAGGATGGAGGCTCCCCTCCACTTAGTAGCAATGTGACCGTGACAATAATGATCCAGGACCAGAACGACAACCCCCCTCAGGTTCTGTACCCAGTCCAGACTGGTGGCTCTCTGGTGGCTGAAATGGTGCCTCGTTCAGCAGATGTGGGCTACCTGGTCACTAAAGTGGTGGCCGTGGATGTGGACTCTGGACAGAATGCCTGGCTCTCCTATAAACTGCAGAAAGCCACAGACAGGGCGCTGTTTGAAGTGGGCTTACAGAATGGAGAAGTAAGAACTATCCGCCAGGTGACTGATAAAGATGCAGTGAAACAAAGACTGACTGTTATAGTGGAGGACAACGGGCAGCCCTCTCGCTCAGCTACAGTCATTGTTAACGTGGCGGTGGCGGACAGCTTCCCTGAAGTGCTGTCGGAGTTCACTGACTTTACGCACGACAAGGAGTACAATGACAACCTGACTTTTTACTTGGTGTTGGCTCTGGCTGTAGTCTCCTTCCTCTTCATCACGTGTTTGGTGGTTATTATATCAGTGAAAATCTACAGATGGAGACGTGAGCGCCTGTTTTCCAAATCCAGTGGGAATCTTCCTGTTATTCCATATTACCCGCCCCTTTACGCAGACGTAGGAGGTACCGGTACGTTGAAGCAGGCGTTCAGTTACGAGGTGTACGGAACTACTGACTCCCGGAAGAGTGATATAAAGTGCTCCCGACCCTTCAGTCAGAGTACTCTGAGTGTTGACCATAGTGCTACCAGGACAGTGCCAAGGCATAAAACTGAGTCAGAGAATATGCTCACAGAGGTGAGATCAGCTGCTTCCTTAAAATGATTGTTCCCACATTTATTGTTTGTTTTGTTTTGTGTTTTTTGTCAGTACCTCAGTTCAGAATATCCACTGCTCACTCATTATTGGATAATTACGGTGCTATATCTGCAATTATTATCCTATTCACTGAAAAGTCAACTTCAGACTATTCCTATTGTGCCAAAAGTAGTCAACAAGTTTTTAGTCCCTTGTCCCTTTGCATCTCACAATTTATCTTGTGGATGGGTTTAAGGTTATAAATGGTTAATTTTGGGTATAAGAATTTAACATTTTGTCAAGGATAATGGGCATTTGATACTATATGGAAAATATTTTATATCACTGTTTAATTAAGTGTCAACATTGGACTTTTCATTTTACCACCTTTCATGCCCCTTACCTTTCTACCAGCCCAACTTTGCCTTAAAAAATAATTTAAATGTTTTTAGATACTCAGTAAAACAGGAAATATAACTAAATTATTATGTAAGTCAAGTTCTCCCATTTTTGTGTTTCGCTCAATATTCAAAATTCCTAATGTTCCATATGCTGACTGCACATACTTCAACACTGTTGTTGACTCTCTAGCATGCATTGTACAAAGGCTATCCAGATACTTTTTTTTTTGCTTGATGACACTACATCCTTCTTAATGTATGTTTTTTGCTGCATTTTGCACCTTAATTCCATTTTTTGATATTCATTTCGATTAATTTATCATATATTTGTGGCAATTATATGCAACAGCTTGCATATAACATGATGTTATATGCAGACAAGCCAAGTAAAAATATGTTTTGTTTCCTATATTTAGATCCCTTTCCACTTTGACCGACTGACTTATAACATACACCTGATCAGAGAGCATCATGTGACTTGCAGAAGTGAGATTGAACAATACAGAAAAAAAATAACGTTCTGGGTTTTATCCTTGCTAAAGCGTTGCTACAGATTGCTCCTGCATAGAAACACACAACCACGCAGTGCACTACTTTTTCAGTGACCTAGTTCCCTTCATAACACGGTGCAACCATAGGCATAGGGTGACACACAGAGCAAAGGAGAAGGGATGGATGCAGGAAAACTATAATAAAGGGAGTTAATGCAAATCAATAAAAAAATGCACAGAATGACAAAATAATATTGATTAATAGGTTTTAAAATGTGGTAGAGGGGAAAAAGAAACAGTCCCTACTGGTGTTGGGAAGATTGAGAACAAGAGAGAGAAGCAGTGTGATGGAAGAGGAGGAAGAGAGAGGCAGCGGGGGGAGGGGAAGAGGCACGTGGAAACCGGCACAGTCTCCACCATCCCTGTGCAGCATTCCTGTTAGTGATGCACGGCCGCCATTTTGATCTGCAGCCCTCTTTGTCTGCTGAGACAGGGGGCTCAGGGAAGTCTTGTGTGTGAAACAGTGGTGTCAGGCTGCTGTAAAGGACACAGACAACGTGAGATATATCTGGATAAAATATAAAGGAATGGAAGACAAGAGATAATGAGTGAGAGAGAGAGATCTACAGTACATTAGTTAAAAAATGACAAAGGGATGTCAGATATCAGGACAGGGGCTGAATGTGTTTGAGCAGAATCATTTAATGACGAAAGAAACTGACCTAGAATGTATTCAAATATAGCTGTACATAAAGTTAGTAAAATAATGATTTCAAACAGCATCATATAAACTACTAATACACACACGGTAAGTTATACAGGTAACAGACTAGATTTGCTACCCCCTGTATGAGTCTCCACCTGGGAAGGTTTGCATTATACTGTATATGCTGAATATGAAAGCAGTGTGTTGTGTTTTAAAAGTGACAGTGTGGTCGACTGGGCACAAATAACACTGTTATTCTAACGATGCCTGTGGTAAGGAAAATAAAGGCATGTGTGTTTGATATCTGTTATCTTTTCAATTTAATGAAAATAACACTTGTCTTTAGATAAAGGGCATGCAAAGATGAATTGAAAGATCCAGCTTGATGCATGAGTGATGATTAAATGCCTGTATGATGTGGTTGCAGATAGTTTGTCTGCAGTTGTGTTATCCTCAGTTTTTTGTTTCCAGTTTCAGAGGAAGTATTAGGTAAACTAGTGTGCCTGGTCTGGTCGCTCTGGGTGGTGTATCTGTATTAGCAGTAAAGTCTGCAGGATGTTCAGTGTGTGTGCATGTGAAAATAGAAACTACAAGCCGGAAACTAGGTTAACAGTGTTGACCCCTATATCCGATGGAAGCAGTCTGTCGTCATTATCAGCCACAGATGTCTGCTTTAGCTGCTTCAACTGTGTTTAAATTATTATGTCTCATTTTCTCAGGTTTGTTAGAAGTGAAGGTTTTTACTGAGTACCATAAATTCTTTTGGCCAGTCTCTCCATAGGGGTCAAAGCTCACAGAAACCTCTTTGTAGGCAGCTAAATGGTTCAGCCTGTTTTATACCCTGTATACCTTCAGTGTGTTGTTGTTTTATCTTTCTCTTATTTAAGAAACCTACCTTGGAGCAGTCATCGTACATTTTGGATCTTACACAAAGCCCCAATCATCAGTTTGCTAAACTTGTTACTGACCGCGAAAGTATAATCTGGTGCAGAAGCTTGTGGTTCCCACAGGCCCAAGCTCTTGTTTAAGTGTCCCACCTTCCTAGCCAAGCTGTCTGGTGAGCAGCTGTGTGCCCATGTGTATGCCGGTGGGGCTCAGCAACATGCTGTGCACTGTGTGTGTTTGGGGATGTGGTTAATGTTTGTACTATAACCCCTCATTGTATTTTTGTTTACAAAATATCCCAGATATCTGAGATATCAGGGACCTTTGGGTGTGTGTCTTTAAGCATGATATCAACAGAATAAAATAACAATATGTACATAGCTCCAGTGCATAACATTTTCTCCATCTGATGACTGCTTCTGCCTGTCTCTCTGGGACTGTTGTTTTGTTGCTTTACACAAAAGGAAGGATTTAATCTCGTACAGGATATGGCCAAGCAGTTAGAGAGCATCCTTAAACTAAAGCTTCAAGCATCTCTCCAGCAAAAAATCCACAAGTGTCAAGAGCACACAACTATTCTATATCTGACCCCGATTTTGTCTTTCACTGTGGAAGGGGACCAAGTAAAAAAAGTACATTTTATCTCAGAAGGACATTAAAATAAGCCTGTACATGCATTATTAGTAATGAACATATTATGCATGTCATTAATCCATTGCTTGGTTAAACAAGGCAAATATATTGATTACTATGGTGCAAATCTAAATTTGACTGTGTATGCCTCAGATGCATTAGACTGATGTCAGGACATTAACTGATTTGTGCACAGTGTTTATTTGCAAGGGACCTGAAGAGAATATAAGAAAGCACATGCACATACATACTACAATTAATTGTACCTTTATTTATATGACGTCAGGTAAACCGGACATGTTGGCTTAAGAACATACAAAAGATTCTGTCTTTGGATGTGTGTTGGTGTCCCAGAGGTGGAGGCAGAGGTAGAGCGCTGCACTAGCTGATTCTCTTGGAAGGATTACACCAGGGATTAACCAGAACAGTGTTATATGGGGCAATGGCAAAGTTGTGTCAATCATACAAAGACTGTGAACTATGTCCACATAGGTTTCATTAAAATATATTCTCAAAGGTCACATTCCTCAGTGTCAGTCAAAATTGTATGTGTGTGTTTGATTCTCCTAAACAAACACACGCAAGCTCTAATCAAACCATCAAGTTTGCACCCTTAATACTTTTAATTTGATTCAGAAGAAGCCTTGTCTTATAGGGGAGTAAAGATTCCATGCATTATAATTTTTATGATATTGTAATTAAATTATAGGACTTCCATTTAATTGTCATGGATTGTGTTCACTTAGAATTACTAAAAAAAAATATTTGTTTTGCAAATTTCCATTTACTCAATCACTGTAGTTAACATTGTAGCTATAACTGGATGGCCGCTGTTCAGCAGTCATTCTTGGTTTCCAACAGTCTTCCTTTTTCCTCCTGATCTCATTTTCTGCATCCCTCCCCTCCCCCTCTCCAGCTGCACCACTTTGCTGCAGAGAGAGAAAGAGACAGAGGGAAAGGGAGAAGGAGGATGCTCATTGTAGGACATTTTGTTCAGTCTAAAAAAAGTCACTATACACCATATGGTGTCATTTCATCCCTGTGGAGGTTGCTATGTTTATGACAAGTAGAAAGATCTCCATTGTATCACTTTTCAGACATTTTTCAAAAGATTCTTTATTACCCAGCAGTTCATGAACATGTGCTTTGAACAACATATCATCAATTTAAAAATGTCTGTCTGTGTGAGCATATTTATCTTCCTTTCCTGTGCCTTCTTTATTCTCCATGTTGTTTTTGTAGCTCTTTTTTTTTTGGCCATCATTGCCAGCTCACAGGAAGCAGGGTGGGATGCAAGCGAGGTGGGATGTGTTACCATAGCAACAAGCTGACTCACTGGCAGGACTGTACCATTTTTCATTGAGCCACAGGGGGTCAGCAGCAGATGCACCCTCTGAGCTGTGAAGGCTCCATGCATTTGTTGATACTGGGACGACAGGAGACACCCCTGTTTTAGAAAATAGGTGCAGCATCCTCAGACCTGGGGTGGCTGATGATGCAGAAGGGGGGGGGTCATGTCTGCTTTGGATATTTGTTCTGATGGATGCTGCCCTATTTGTTTATTTTACCCCGGTTTCAGCAAGCCCCTGTCCTTCACGAGTGTATTGACTAATATATCGGCTTAGATTAACCAATTTCTTATTTAACTCTTTGTTTCTCTTATATGAAAGGAACAACAGCCTTTTGATGTCCTTTGCTCATTTCCTTATTGCATCTTTTTCTTGTTTTCTGTGTCTTTTGGACCAACACTGTGAACTTATGTTATTGCTTAAAATGTGTTAATGTGCACAAACGAAAGGTATATTACCAACAGTATATCATTTAAACTACAGTACACAGGTCTTATTAAAAAAAAACAGCTTCTGCTTTGGTTTGTCCAAGAAGCTTAAATTTGCTCTCACAAAGCTACTCATGCACACATCAGCTGTGACAAACACAGAGTCACGGAGCAAAGAATCTCATTAATAAGGCATGGATGTGTCTCAGGGCATCGCCTCGAGGCCCCCTGCTGTTGCTATGAGGGTAGTGGCTTTGTGCAGCAGTCCTGTATTTTGGTTTTGATTCATACATTGGTGGTGTTAGCAGGGTTTCCCAAGTCTTCAGTTTCCTCAACACTGATTGTGTTGGTGTTTTGGTTTAGGCTGAAGTGGTTGTACCAAACCAGAGTATGTCTATCCTTCTGTTTGATTGTTGTATCCAGTTTCTATTGTACAGCATAATCTAATATACCATAAAGTAAGTAGTAGTGAATGCTGTTGAAAATGATTCACAAAACCATGACTGGATATATTTTTGGTAAAGCAGCAACAGTGACCTGTAACTCTGGACTGTGTAGTGCCATTATCTGTCTTTCTCAACAATATTTTTGTTTCATAGTTATGAAAGGACAGCAATATATAGGAAATCTTTCCCTGAAGATCCATCCTCTCTCTCTTTCTCTCTCTCATTCACTAACTCATATACACCCAAACACACTCATTTCATTTAATTTCATTTCATTTTCTACCGCTTGTTCCCGTTCTGGGTCGCGGGTGACTGGAGCCTATCCCAGTGGCTTCGGGCCTTAGGCGGGGTACACCCTGGACAGTGGCCAACTCGTCGCAGGGCTGACACATAGACAGACAACGATTCACGCACACATTCATCCACTAGGGACAATTTAGAGTCACCAATTAACCTAATGCATGTCTTTGGACGGTGGGAGGAAACCGGAGAACCCGGAGAAAACCCACGGTCCAAACACACTCATGTGTTCCCTAATTTTTTGTATGAGTTTTATACTTTAGGCTCTGTGACCTGGATTGACACCCAGCTTTGTTTCATTCTTTCATCAGTTAAGGTTTTTGCCCATTCCCTGTTCAGTATTGTTTGAACATACATCTCTAATTGTTATATTGCTATTATAATACATAAAATAACTGTATCATAATTGTGTATTTGTTTGCTTTCTGGTGAACAATAATCCACATACGTTTTCGCAGTCTTTACATTTTGTTACGATATGTGCTGATGAATCTTTTTGTACTGACTGGAAGCTGACACAGATAGCGATAAAACAACACATAATTGTTTCCACATTTTGAAACTTTAATAGTTTACGAGAACATACAGCGGACTGTTTTTGTGAACAATCCAATCATGAGAGACAATTTATCATCAATCAAAATTAACAGAAATGACACGCTCTATGAATCACCACACAAAATCCCAACCCCATTTGTTATGTCACATGGTAAGTATGTTGGTTGCTGTACTTCCCAAAGCCAGACTCTGCATGCTGACCACCAGTCTAACTGACATCCTTCTCTCTTGTTTTTCTCTTTCATGTGTCTCCCTTGTTGCCTGGTGCTGTTCCTGTTTCCTCCCTGACTCCTGTTAAATCCTGACTCACCAAATAAGGTAAGAAAAAGTTTTCATCTGTACTGTACACAGCCATCAAACACATAGTAGCACAAAACGTCATGATTCTACAAACAGCACTGATTCACTGACAACTGAACATCTTACTCTAGATCACCAGTAACAGTAACATAATTCAAACACAGATACTATAAATTATAGCAGTGATATATTTTACTGTGTCCAAACATTACACATTGGCGCTGAGTCAAGAAGCTTATATGATTTTGAAGTGACACATCTATTCACATACCTCACAAAACATCCATCACCACTGATGATTGCTTCAATCAGGCATTGATGGACAGACCTTTTGTGTGAGTGGCTTGATGCTCAAAATATGGTGTGGTGAGTTTTTTCTGACTGGGCAGTTACGCTGAATAACACTAATTATCATAAGGGCAGAATGTACAATCTTTACTGTAGATAAGTGGAAAATAAAATGTAAATACTAGTTTCTGAGTATTAAATGATAAATACAACTTTTAGACTGTAATCTTTAATCTGAGAATATTTTGAATCAGTGTATTTGCTCCTTTGTAAATACCCTCTTTTTCAGGGTGCCAAAGTACTTTACATTTGAACTAGATATTTGAATAAGTCAGACATCTCTCCCTACAGGCTTATTTGGTTTAAGGAAAGTATTAGCAGGGAAATCCAGTTGTTAAAGTAACTCATACCTGAATTAAATTAGTGTTTTGGTTCCATCCATGTTAAATAATCTATCATTAAGCATGACATTACAATCATTAAATTCAATATTGCAATGCAGTGGGTAAAGAAAGTACAAAACAAGTAACAGTACAGACAAAATGCAAACTATGTGACACAAACATAGCATGCTAAGAAGACAACATAAGCCTACCTATAGTATTCTAACATTTTAGAGGAAATTTACTCAAACTTAGTCCATTAAAGACCAGCAAAGTGTTGATTAAACTCTATGGTCATTTTTGATGTTGTAATTTGTGGTGTTGATGTACTGGATTGCATTATAATGGAAGGTGTGAATACACTCATATAGCCCAGTTTATTATGTATATCTAGTTAAAACTAATGCAGTCTCTTACAACAATCCTTCAATATATTCTACCTTCATGAAGGTTATTATGTTCAGTTGTTGCTGAAGGTGTTTTAGAGAAGTGTTGATTCAACTTCATGATAATTTTTAAGGATGCATTTTGTGGTTATGTTGAACTGTATTGTGTTACACAGTGAAGTGTTTATGTTATTTAGCCTACCCTCACTGATATAAAAAGGGTGGACAAAATAATAGAAACACCTGTTATGTATGCTCTTGACTAGTTAAATTAGAGGCCTGCTAAAATCTAATTAATTTTCTAACAAACCATCAACAACTATGCAGCCACTGTAATAGTTACACCCATTATAACGCCCTTCACACACACACACACACACACAGTTGTTGATGGTTTGTTAGAATACTCCAACTCATTGCTTTCATCCTACAGTGAAAATAAAGCTTGACAAAATGTAAGATGCCAAAATGCAGAGAATCACAGGTAAAATTTGTCTGCATTAGCAATATAACCTTAAGGCATAAAACATATATGATATATTTAAAAAAAAAACACAAAATACATTATGTCAAGCTTTTCTTTTCACTATGGGATGAAAGCAATGGGTTGGAGTATTGTGTGTGTGTGTGTGTGTGTGTGTGTGTGTGTGTGTGTGTGTGTGTGTGTGTGTGTGTGTGTGTGTGTGTGTGTGTGAGAAGGGCGCTATAATGGGTGTAACTATTACAGTGGCTGCATACTTATTGATGGTTTGTTAAAAGGATTTATACGTTTTAGCAGGCAAGATTTACTTGTAATCCTCTGAATGTTGGCATCTTACATAATAATCATTTATGATGCACCATAGATACTTTTAAATACATGAAAATGCATTACACTTCACTTACCACCAACAATTAAACATTAGAATGAAACATGTATTATTATGGATGCATCAATATGAACTTCACTTTACTTAACACATTCAAAGATAACTTATGATACTGCATTGACTATTATAGCATAATGTGAGTCATTACTACAGTTGATTGTTCAGGTTCGTATAGGTGAGTATAGGTAGTCATATTGTATTATAAGCCCCATCAGTCAACTTCTAGTTTATAATTAATCAAGAACATCCATAAGACCCTTGAACTTATAATTCAGTATAGGTCACATCTATAATGTTTTATGACTGTTGATATAGTGCATCAGAAAGCATTATGTGTTTATCAGTGTAGTCATAAAGGATTATAAATGCATTATAATTCATCATGAATGCCCCCATAACACACTATAAATGTGCTCTTCATAGAAAGTGTTAGCCACTTTGTATATAATGGACAATCTTTACAAAACGTTGGATAGTATTAGACCCTACATGTGTTGTTTTCTTTCTAACCATTCAGTGTCATTTCATCTGATATAGCTTAGGATAGTAAAAGTCTGCATTAACATTTTCATGTTGAGCAATGACTGTATGAAGATGGGGTGTGGCACAGTGGTTAGCACTTTCACCTCACAACAAGTTAAAATCCACTGGCTAGCTGGGTCCTTTTTTTGTGGTGTGTGCATGTCCCCCTCTCTGTGTGTGTCTAAATATGCTTGGTTGTTGTATGTGTTAGCCATGTGATAGACTGGTGACCTGTCCAGGGTGTACCCTGTCTCCTGTCCTGTGTGTGGTGGGATAGGCTCTCACCTGCACAGGGTAGGTGGGTATAGAAAACAGATGAAAAGATAGATGGATGGAGATAAAATATCAATATGCTCTGGTAAAAAAGGAAACTTTAGTCTGTGCAACTTTAGCACTTTGTTCTGTAGCTCTAACACATGCAATATGGTTGTATAACCCAATATGGGTTATGTTTTTTGATGCCTACAAATATCAGCCCTGAAAATAATATCCCTAGACTAGTAGCGAAATAAAATCAAAATATTCAAGACTTTAATGAAGATGCTCTAATTTCATAATTGAACCCACAATTATGTCATTATCTGACATCTCTGAATAATGCTTTGTCTTACTCATAAAATACAAGAAGTATAGAGTTTGCATAATTATATATCTAATATGTACCAAATTGTATTATTATTAAAATTAAATTAGGTGTGCTTGCCGATCTACTGCTGTATTTATTCCTGTATTCAGTATAACTAGTGATGCGGTTGAGGTTTTGTTTTCCTGGCTGCCTGCTGTCTTCAGTGAGTGTCTGCCTCTCCAGCAGCATGCAGCAGCCGCAGTTGGCCGCCTGTGTGGCGCTGTCCACACATGTGGTGCTGAAATCAGCTCCAGCGCTCTCTCCCTCCCCCTGCTGTCTCTCACACTGCTTCCCTACATCTCCCTCCATTGCCCACCTTAATTTAGAGCAGGTGACAATTGCAAATACTTATTTTATGAGTTTATATTAATTTTCAACACTCAATTTATGGGTTTTGAGCTGTATTATTATGTTATATGTCAGTGTAATGCCTGTTTCCAGAGGATGGTGCTTGGCTTTTAGAATGATTTGTTAGTGATGACCAAACATCTAAGTAATTAAGTGTAACACTGGCTAATCTGTCCTAAAATGTATAATTAATAGGCGAAAATATGGTAAGTAATTCTTTCTCTATCAGTGTGTCTGTGAGTGAGACGGGGGGAGGCAACACGGGAGTAAATGTCTTCCTGCACCATCTGGGCTCCCCCTCCCTTTTTAAATTTGCTCTACAGACCTCCATACGGGTACTTTGGCTCCTGACAGAATTATTTCTCTGAAGCTTGTTGAGAGCTGTAAGGACGAAATGACGTATGTAGGCTGCACTGGCTTTCTCTGGCCACAGGAAGGCAACGAAGAGCCTTGTCAACCACAAAGGCATGTGCATGCATGCAGGTACATACAGGCAAGAGAATGCAAGACGATGAATGGATTAACACAAAGCATTACGTTAGTGGTCATATAAGGATCCGTCATTCAGTTATTTATGAGACACTGTACTAACTCATCTATTATCCACAGCTTGTATCCATAATTAATGTATTTTATAGTTTACATATTTATAGTTATAGTCTTCAAATACATATTTAAAGAAACGCTGCAGGTGACTGGGATATTGTTTAATCAATAGTATAATGTTAATTCATATGATAAAGTTTCAATAACCCGGATATTTTTTTCTGTGGATCTTACTTTTACGTCATTATTCTGTAGACGTTTACTGCGCCACGATTGGTGGAAGTAGGTATACCCTGTCCACCAATGACATGCAGAGCTATACAAAGAGATCTACTCCCTCTCACTGAGTAGCTTCAGCGTCGTAACCATTACAATGTTCTGCACAGGAGGAGAGGGATGCTTATCCAGGCACAAAGCATGAGTGTCACTGTTATGTATGAGGACGCATCTACACTGGATCATAGACCGTCTATACTTAATCAGTTAAGAAGTTGGGACTGGATTGAAAAGATATGGGATTTATGGAACGACGAATAATGCGGAACAAATTGCCTGCATGGCAGGTGTTTTTGTGGTGGCATCATTTTTTTCTTTTGTGGAGTACAATAGACGGACAGACCCGCTACAGCATCCCGGAGGAACTGAAACAGGGCTCTGTGGTAGGAAATCTAGCCAAAGATTTGGGTTTGATTGTATCTGAACTGTATCAGCGCAAATTGCGGATAACCTCGGAGGCTGGTAAGCAGTATTTTAGCATGGACTTGGGGAAGGGAGAACTGGTGGTGATTGATAGGATAGATAGGGAGGAACTGTGTGGACAAAGACCTACATGTGTGTTGCCTTTGGAACTGGTTATAGATAACCCCCTACAGCTGCATAGAGTCGAAATTGAAATACAGGATACAAACGATAATTCTCCTAGTTTCGTTACTAAAGAGAAAGTGGTGAAAATTGCAGAGCTGGTAAATCCAGGCGCTCGATTTCCTTTAGAAACTGCACAAGATCCCGATGTCGGCATTAATTCTGTACGCTCATACCTGATAAGCAAAAATGATAATTTCAAATTGACTGTTAAAAACCAGAAGGACGGAAGAAAAATCCCTGAACTGGTCCTCGAAAAACCACTTGATCGAGAAAAGCTGCCTGTACACAATCTTGTCCTGACCGCTGTAGATGGTGGAGATCCGGTGCGCTCAGGGACATCAGAAATTACAGTTATAGTACTTGACAATAATGATAATGCGCCGCAGTTTGAGAGACAGATATATGAGGCTAATGTCAGCGAAAAGGCAACACCTGGAACTCAAATACTGCACGTTAAAGCTACAGATGCAGACGAAGGACTAAACGGAGAAATTGAATATTTTTTTGCAGAGCAAACTACGGATCTGATTTCATCATTATTTCATGTTGAATCTTCTACTGGAGCTATTGTTGTCAAAGGAATGTTAGACCATGAAACGACCTCCTTACATAGATTTGACATAACTGCTAAAGACAAAGGTAATCCTGAGATGGATGGGCATTGTGGCGTCGAAATTAAAATAGCTGACATTAACGACAATATTCCCGAAATAATTGTGACTTCTTTAACAACACCTGTTCCAGAAGATTCCGCAATCGGAACAGTTATTGCATTGATAAGTGCAAAAGACCCAGATGCTGGTGACAATGGCAAGGTTACGTTGAGCGTGTCTTCCAAATCCCCTTTTAAGTTAAATCCATCTGTCTCTAACCATTACTCATTAGTGACGAATGGGCCACTTGATCGTGAAAAAAATGTCCAGTATAGTGTCAAGATAAGTGCTACTGATTCTGGGAAACCGCCATTATTGAGTGAAAAAGTAATACTTGTTGAATTGTTAGATGTAAATGACAACCCACCAGTTTTCTCCCAACCTTCTTATATCGTTTATGTAAAAGAGAACAATGCACCTGGGAAAGTTTTATGCTCAGTGTCAGCAACTGATTCTGATTCGAGTGACAACGCAAAGATCTCCTACTCCATACTGGACTCTAAAGTGCAGGACGTTTCTGTCTCATCTTATGTTTACATTAACTCAGATAACGGCAGCATCTACAGCATGCACTCGTTTGACTATGAGAAACTGAAGGTGTTCCAGATTCAGGTCCAGGCCAAGGACCAGGGCTCTCCGTCTCTCAGCAGCAACGCCACGGTCCATGTTTTTATCCTGGACCAGAACGACAATGCCCCCGCTGTTATTTACCCCTCCTCCGCTGCCCTGGGCTCCCTCTCTCATCAGAGGATGCCCCGCTCCGCTAAAGCGGGTCACCTGGTCACTAAGGTGACGGCCGTGGACGCTGACTCGGGCCATAACGCCTGGATCTCCTACAGACTGGCGGAGGCCACAGACGCCTCTCTGTTCACCGTCAATCTGTACACAGGGGAGGTGAGGACTAAACGCGCCGCGTCCGAGCAGGACGACTCCTCTCAGAGGCTGCTCATAGAGATCAAGGACGACGGGGAACCGGTCCAGTCCGCCACCGTCACGGTGTCCATCCTGCTGGAGGACGGCCTCCATGAGCCCATCTTAGACCTCCGACACAAAGCGGCCGAGCCCAGCAAGAAAACTGGGAGAATCACCCTTTACTTGATTCTCTCTCTGGCCTCGGTGTCCGTGCTGTCTCTGCTGACGTTTCTCATCTTAGCGGTTAAATGCATCAGGAACAGCAGAAGCAGCGGCAGTTGCTGCATGAGACGGACCGACTGCGATGATTACAAGAACCCCAACAGAAACCTGCAGATTCAGCTCAACACTGATGGACCCATAAAGTACGTGGAGGTCCTGGGAGGAGACATGTTGTCTCAGAGTCAGTCCTTCAGGTCCTGCATGTCTCCGATGTCAGAGTACAGTGATTTCACTTTGGTTAAACCCAGCAGCACCACTGACTTTAAGGAGGTGATCAGTGTCCTGGATGCGTCTTTACCCGACAGCACGTGGACCTTTGAGAGCCAGCAGGTGAGCAGAAAACAAACTGCAGATTTTGAGTTGCATTTACTCTGAGGGATTCAACAGTATTATCTCTGTATATCCATCTATATATCTATCTATATTTGGTTAAAAGACTGTGTTCAGAATTATTAAAATAATTATTTTCAAGTCATCTCTCAATAGCCTCACTTGCGCACATTTCCATAGCCATTTCTGAATAGTTCAGCACCACTCAGGTGGACAGCGACACTTTGTGGAATTGTGATCAAAGTATGTGTGTGAGCGCGTGTGTTTCCTCTTTTGTTGACAATCTTTTCAGGAATAAAATATTATGTTTAATCAAGTGATTGATTAAAGAAGATCTCTCACCGTGGAGATTGTGATCGTTTACATCTGAAGTTGCATTAGCCAGGCTTATTTCCTGTGCTTTCTTTCTTTCAGTTTTAAAAAGAGTATTTTATAGTGGGATGCTACCATCACATGATTTGACATTGAATGAGTCATAACATAATGGCCGTTGGTTAAAACGAAGGGGCACAAAGAGAATAGATGCTGCCCCTTTAAGAGTGTCGATCAGTGTCTCTCTCATTGGATGGTAGAGGTGGATGCTGTACACCAGTAAGATTCAGAACTGTACAAAGCAATCTAGTCCCTGCCCCCATTCAGCCCCAGTGCTATAACGCGTAATACAAGGAGCTCGAGAAGAGAGACAACAATGAGCTCCTATTTTAAAATTTGAACATTATATATGTTTAGCTTACAGCCATGCTCAGTAACTATGAAAAAAATGTATATTGGACTAACTTCTCCGATTATGGATTTCAGCATTGTTGAATACAATATGTCGATTGGAATGAATGTGTTATAGCGGACCAAGGATGACAAAGAGAATAGGATACCGAGACTGGAGATGGCTTGCGCTTTGGTGGCATCATTTCTTTCTCTTGTGGAGTACAATAGACGGACAGACGCGTTACAGCATCCCGGAGGAACTAAAACAGGGCTCTGTGGTAGGAAATCTAGCCAAAGATCTGGGTTTGGGACTATCAGACATTTTTGACCGTAACCTGCGTGTCGCCTCTGAGGCTGGTAAACAG
This sequence comes from Coreoperca whiteheadi, assembly GCA_011952105.1. Lineage (NCBI taxonomy): Eukaryota > Metazoa > Chordata > Actinopteri > Centrarchiformes > Sinipercidae > Coreoperca > Coreoperca whiteheadi. Next base: position 15,274,579 of record CM022490.1, read on the forward strand.
TATTTCAGTGTGGATGCGGGGAAGGGCGAGCTGGTGGTGAATGACAGAATAGACAGAGAGGCTCTATGCGGACAAAGCGCCAGCTGCGTGTTGCCTCTGCAGGTTGTAATTGAAGACCCTTTACAACTTTTTCGTGTCGAGGTAGAAATACAAGACATTAATGATAATGCGCCTAGATTTCCATCAAATGATATCACATTGGAGGTGGCGGAATCCACGGGTTTAGGGGTTCGTTTTCCATTAGAGAGCGCCATAGACCCAGATGTTGGCAGTAATTCCTTGAAGTCATACACTCTCAGTAAAGACGAATGTTTTAATATTAGAGTTAAAGACGTTGCCGGTGGAAGGAAAGTCCCTGAATTGATATTAGCAAAAAATCTAGATAGAGAGAAAAAGGCTGTTCATAAGCTTTTATTAACAGCTCTAGATGGAGGCAACCCAGTGAGATCAGGGACTGCTCAGCTATCTATTAGGGTCCTCGACAACAACGATAACGTCCCGGCTTTTGAAAAAACGTTGTATAAAGTGTCTATTAGTGAAAATGCTATAGAAGGTGCATTAATAGTACAAACAAAAGCAACAGACATGGACGATGGCCAAAACGGAGAGATAGAATACTCCTTTGGAGCGCACACATCAGATGCTGTTCTCTCTGTTTTTAGTATCGATCATATATCGGGAACAATATTTCTTAAAGGAAAACTAGATTTTGAAACAACTGCAAATTATGAATTAGACATAAGCGCGAAAGATAAAGGCAGCCCGAGAATGGAGGGGCATTGTACTGTGCATGTTGAAGTTGTAGATGTTAATGATAATTCCCCTGAAATAATGCTCACCTCTCATCCAAAGCCAGTGCGTGAAGACTCGCCTAATGGCACCGTAGTAGCTTTAATCAGTGCCCGAGACTTTGACTCCGGTATTAACGGTAAAGTGACATTACAGCTCCCCAAGATATCTCTATTTACCCTAAAACCATCGTTTTCTCATAATTACGCACTGGTTACAAGTGGTGTTTTAGATCGAGAAAATGTCTCCGAATACAATATTGAGGTAACAGCCACTGATTCAGGCTCTCCTCCGCTGTCCAGTAAGACAATTATACCTGTCAGCATCACTGATGTGAATGACAACCCTCCCGTATTCACTCAGCCCTCCTATAATGTATATTTAAAAGAGAACGGGGTACCAGGGTCTATACTGTACTCAGTGTCCGCATCTGACCTGGATTTTGGTGAAAACGCCAAGATCTCCTACTCCATCTTGGACTCTAAAGTGCAGGACGTTTCTGTCTCATCTTATGTTTACATTAACTCAGATAACGGCAGCATCTACAGCATGCACTCGTTTGACTATGAGAAACTGAAGGTGTTCCAGATTCATGTCCAGGCCAAGGACCAGGGCTCTCCGTCTCTCAGCAGCAACGCCACGGTCCATGTTTTTATCCTGGACCAGAACGACAATGCCCCCGCTGTTATTTACCCCTCCTCCGCTGCCCTGGGCTCCCTCTCTCATCAGAGGATGCCCCGCTCCGCTAAAGCGGGTCACCTGGTCACTAAGGTGACGGCCGTGGACGCTGACTCGGGCCATAACGCCTGGATCTCCTACAGACTGGCGGAGGCCACAGACGCCTCTCTGTTCACCGTCAATCTGTACACAGGGGAGGTGAGGACTAAACGCGCCGCGTCCGAGCAGGACGACTCCTCTCAGAGGCTGCTCATAGAGATCAAGGACGACGGGGAACCGGTCCAGTCCGCCACCGTCACGGTGTCCATTCTGCTGGAGGACGGCCTCCATGAGCCCATCTTAGACCTCCGACACAAAGCGGCCGAGCCCAGCAAGAAAACTGGGAGAATCACCCTTTACTTGATTCTCTCTCTGGCCTCGGTGTCCGTGCTGTCTCTGCTGACGTTTCTCATCTTAGCGGTTAAATGCATCAGGAACAGCAGAAGCAGCGGCAGTTGCTGCATGAGACGGACCGACTGCGATGATTACAAGAACCCCAACAGAAACCTGCAGATTCAGCTCAACACTGATGGACCCATAAAGTACGTGGAGGTCCTGGGAGGAGACATGTTGTCTCAGAGTCAGTCCTTCAGGTCCTGCATGTCTCCGATGTCAGAGTACAGTGATTTCACTTTGGTTAAACCCAGCAGCACCACTGACTTTAAGGAGGTGATCAGTGTCCTGGATGCGTCTTTACCCGACAGCACGTGGACCTTTGAGAGCCAGCAGGTGAGCAGAAAACAACAATTTGTGTTAACAATGAAGAAAACAATAGCATTACCATTTTTTTATTTAATACAGGAAATACTCTACCGAAACAGCAAACAATTATTTATGTATCTAGCTGGCAGGTCTGTCTACAACAGGCTCCGTGTCAGTTGGTTGGTTGTTTGGTCAGTCGGTCTGTCCTCTTTCCTGTCTTTTAATTTCAATATATAGTGTTTTCGCTGTGTCTATTGTAAAATTAGCTTTTTTCAACGTGGGAAAATCAAAGTACTGTGCAATAAATGTATTCAGTGGCGGTTAAAATAGTTGTGTTGAAGGCATGCATCAATTTTGTGTTAAACGTATATAGTTGAACAATTCAGCACCATGAGAGCAGACAGCGACTGTGAAATGCAGTCACTATCATGTGACGTCGGGACAGTGTTGATTAATTTACTCTGTACAATTATATTGACAGTAGCTAACTGTTTGATATTTTTAATTCTTTCACAGTTTTTCTGTGATGAGAAATTTAATTTTCTCTTTTCAATATGTTTGAGGTACTGACCGCAATGTGGCTATCATTTATCTTTTATCTTTGTCATCAACAAAGCTATCTCATATTATTTGATATATAGTGATATATGCCATAATCATCCCAGATGGACGCTCGCAAAGAGAATAGATGCTGCCCCTTTAAGAGTGTCGATCAGTTTCCCTCTCATTGGAAGGTGGAAATGGATGCTGAGCACCAATAGGATTCAGAACTGTACAAAGCAATCTAGTCCCTTCCCCCATGCAGCCTTAGCGCTGAAACACTTTGAATGCAAAGAGCTCGAGGAGAGAGACAACAATGAGCTCGCATTTTCTAAGATTTAAACATGTGAATTTTATCTTGCAGCCATGCTCAAACGTTGTGTATTTTTTTCTTTGGGTTTTTTTCCTACTATAATGGATTCCAACATTGTTATAAACAAGGTCTCGATTGGAATTCATTTGTTATAGCGGACCAAGGATGACAAAGACAATAGGATACCGAGACTGGAGATGGCTTGCTCTTTGGTGGCATCATGTTTTTCTCATGTGGAGTACAATAGACGGACAGACGCGTTACAGCATCCCGGAAGAACTGAAACAGGGCTCTGTGGTAGGAAATCTAGCCAAAGATCTGGGTTTGGGACTATCAGACATCTTTGACCGTAAGATGCGTGTCGCCTCTGAGTCTGGTGAGCAGTATTTCAGTGTGGATGCAGGGAAGGGCGAGCTGGTAGTGAATGACAGAATAGACAGAGAGGCTCTATGTGGACAAAGCGCCAGCTGTGTTCTACCTGTGCAAGTAGTGGTTGAAAATCCTTTGCAGTCTCATCGAATTGAAGTGGAAATAAGGGACACGAATGACAATTCTCCTAGTTTCCTTACACAGGAGATAAACCTTAAAATACCAGAATCAGTTGCGATTGGAAGACGCTTTCCTTTGGAGAGCGCGGAGGACCCTGATGTTGGAAGCAATTCTTTGAAAACGTACTCTTTAAGTAAAAACGATTACTTTTCTCTCAAATTCAAAGATACGAAAAATGGTAAAGCTGCCCCAGAATTGGTGTTAGAAAAGCCATTAGACCGGGAAAAGAATGCACTTCATCGGCTGCTGTTGACAGCATTAGATGGGGGAAACCCGGTCACATCGGGGAATTGTAAGATTACCATTACTGTGCTAGATAATAACGACAATTTTCCAATATTCAGTGAAAATGAGTACAAAGTGTCTTTAAAGGAGAACAGCAGTCAAGGATCATTTGTAATTAAACTTACAGCTACAGATGCCGACGATGGTCTTAATGGTGAAGTTAAATATTTTTTCGGGTCCCGCACTCCAGACTTTGTGTTATCAACATTTGAAATCAATGATATAACAGGAGAAATCTTATTAAAAGGAGCATTAGATTATGAGAGTTCTAAATCATACCTTATCGATATAGCTGCTAAAGACAACGGCATTCCCGAAATGGAGGGTCATTGTCGTGTACAGTTGGATGTAGAAGACATAAATGATAATGCGCCAGACATTTTGCTTACTTCAAAACCCAGTCCTGTACGCGAGGACGCACCGAGTGGCACAGTAGTGGCCTTGATCAGTGCACGAGACCTTGACTCCGGTGATAACGGTAAAGTGACCTTACAGCTTCCCAATCGTTCTCCTTTCACTCTGAAACCCTCCTTCTCTAATAATTACGAACTGGTTACCAGTGGTGCTTTAGACCGAGAGAGTTTCTCAGAATATAATATCGAGGTAACAGCCACTGATTCAGGCTCTCCTCCGCTGTCCAGCAAGAAGA
>CM022490.1:15283166-15354862 GCA_011952105.1 Coreoperca whiteheadi
ATTAGTAGACCTACTTTGTAATTTTATATGGTTGTATAATTTTTTTAAACGGTGTACTTAACTGCCCTCTGATGACATGGTGCTTAAAACGTATGGTACAACTAAAAAATCAGTGACAAGCATTAGTTCTGTATTTCTTTTTAGCTGCATTCGCAAAAATATATTGTTTGGTATTCTGGTGACATTTCCGTTAGCTGTCCTACATGTAGTTTACACTTATAGTATTGCATCCTTTCTTCTTATATTATCATTCAATCGTTATTGTCAGTTTTATAATGCAAAGAAAATATTGAGATGTTCATCACTACGTCCTCCTTCCAAACCAGTCATCTAGGTCAACAGGTCAATTCATCAAAACCATTACATGCTGGACCCCTGTTGCTCATGTACTTTCTGTTTGCAAGAGGATTGAAACTTTTCATCTTGCCTAATATTTGTTTCTGCAACAAAGGCCTACATTGTGTCAAAGTTCAGATCTTGTAGATATCTCTGTTTACGGGGTGCTAGTGTATTTTAGGATTCTTGAATGCTCCCTTTATAGTTGTATGAATGGCACTTTGTTTCAGCACCACAAAGTTGGACAGCGAAACCCTGAATACATTTGTTTATACCAGGGCTAAACTGCTTTCAGTAACCAAGCTGTATAATACTGTAACCTTCTCTGATTTAAATCACAATAATATTTTGTTTAAGCTAAAATTAGAATAACCAGAACACAGACAGTATTTGTATTTTTGTAATCAGATTTAATTTAATTTTCATTAATATTATTGGCAACCTGTAACAGCTGGCATGGTTTAATTTCTTTTTACAGACTCTTAATGCATCGAGGTAGATTCTTTCAAGGGCGACTGTGTCTTTAAAGGCACTGCTCACCTCCTTCTTATTGGTTGGCAGAGATGGATATTGTACACCAATGAAACGTAGAACTGTACAAAGAGATCTACTCCCTCCCCTATGCAGCCTAAAACACCCGCCACATTATCACTGCAAGGAGCTGGATGAGAGGGAGTGATGCTCTTATCGGAATTAAAACAGAAAAATCGTAGTATTTGGTATGAGGTGATTCTGGATCTTTGTTTTGGATTAATGCTTTATGACAATGGATGGTAACTATCTGATTTTCGATTACCACAATGGGAAATAATTCTAACGGATCTGGGATGACAAAGACAATAGGATACCGAGACTGGAGATGGCAGGCGCTTTGGTGGCATCATTTCTTTCTCTTGTGGAGTACAATAGACGGACAGACTCGTTACAGCATCCCGGAGGAACTGAAACGGGGCTCTGTGGTAGGAAATCTAGCCAAAGATCTGGGTTTGGGACTTTATGAGATTTTTGACCGTAACCTGCGTGTCGCCTCTGAGGCTGGTGAGCAGTATTTCAGTGTGGATGCGGGGAAGGGCGAGCTGGTGGTGAATGACAGAATAGACAGAGAGGCTCTATGTGGACAAAGCGCCAGCTGCGTGTTGACTCTGCAAGTGGTCGTTGATGGACCGTTACAATTGTACCGAGTTGAGGTGGAAATAAAAGATATTAATGATAATTCTCCAAGTTTTCCTTCGCAAGATATAATATTACAAATAGCAGAGTCGACAGCGGCAGGAGCACGTTTTCCTTTGGAGACCGCGCTAGATCTTGATGTTGGAGTGAATTCCGTGAGGTCGTATACCATAAGTAAAGATGACTTTTTTAGTTTAAAGATTAAAGATATATCCGGTGGGAGGAAAGTCCCAGAGCTAGTCTTGTCTAAATCTCTCGACAGAGAACAAAAGCCAATACATCTGCTTCAACTAACAGCTATAGACGGAGGAAACCCTGTCAAATCTGGGACTTCCCAGATAACCATAACTGTGCTTGACAATAACGACAATTTTCCTGTGTTCGAGAAAAGTGTTTACAAAGTCTCCTTAAGCGAAAACAGTATACAGGGTGCATCTATCCTAAAACTTATAGCAAAAGATACCGATGAAGGTCCTAATGGAGAAGTAGAGTATTCATTTGGAACGCACACACCAGATAGTGTCCTAGCTGTGTTTGATATTGATTCATTAACCGGGGAAATACGTCTTATAGGGAGATTAGATTTCGAAACAAATGCAAATTATGAAATAGATATTTGCGCGAGAGACAAAGGAACTCCGAGAATGGAGGGGCATTGCACTGTCCATATTGAATTGTTAGATGTTAACGATAATGCTCCACATATATTTCTGACCTCCCAACCAAACTCTGTGCCTGAGGACGCACCAAGTGGTACTGTAGTAGCTTTAATCAGTGCACGAGACCTTGACTCCGGTGAAAACGGTAAAGTGACATTACAACTCCCCAAGGGATCTCCTTTTAATCTGAAACCCTCCTTCTCTAATAATTACGCACTGGTTACCAGTGGTGCTTTAGACCGAGAGAGTTTCTCTGAATATAATATTGAGGTAACAGCCACTGATTCTGGCTCTCCTCCGCTGTCCAGTAAGAAGACTATAAATGTCACCATCACTGATGTGAATGACAACCCTCCCGTATTCACTCAGCCCTCCTATAATGTATATTTAAAAGAGAACGGGGTACCAGGGTCTATACTGTACTCAGTGTCCGCATCTGACCTGGATTTTGGTGAAAACGCCAAAATCTCCTACTCTATACTGGACTCTAAAGTGCAGGACGTTTCTGTCTCATCTTATGTTTACATTAACTCAGATAACGGCAGCATCTACAGCATGCACTCGTTTGACTATGAGAAACTGAAGGTGTTCCAGATTCAGGTCCAGGCCAAGGACCAGGGCTCTCCGTCTCTCAGCAGCAACGCCACGGTCCATGTTTTTATCCTGGACCAGAACGACAATGCCCCCGCTGTTATTTACCCCTCCTCCGCTGCCCTGGGCTCCCTCTCTCATCAGAGGATGCCCCGCTCCGCTAAAGCGGGTCACCTGGTCACTAAGGTGACGGCCGTGGACGCTGACTCGGGCCATAACGCCTGGATCTCCTACAGACTGGCGGAGGCCACAGACGCCTCTCTGTTCACCGTCAATCTGTACACAGGGGAGGTGAGGACTAAACGCGCCGCGTCCGAGCAGGACGACTCCTCTCAGAGGCTGCTCATAGAGATCAAGGACGACGGGGAACCGGTCCAGTCCGCCACCGTCACGGTGTCCATCCTGCTGGAGGACGGCCTCCATGAGCCCATCTTAGACCTCCGACACAAAGCGGCCGAGCCCAGCAAGAAAACTGGGAGAATCACCCTTTACTTGATTCTCTCTCTGGCCTCGGTGTCCGTGCTGTCTCTGCTGACGTTTCTCATCTTAGCGGTTAAATGCATCAGGAACAGCAGAAGCAGCGGCAGTTGCTGCATGAGACGGACCGACTGCGATGATTACAAGAACCCCAACAGAAACCTGCAGATTCAGCTCAACACTGATGGACCCATAAAGTACGTGGAGGTCCTGGGAGGAGACATGTTGTCTCAGAGTCAGTCCTTCAGGTCCTGCATGTCTCCGATGTCAGAGTACAGTGATTTCACTTTGGTTAAACCCAGCAGCACCACTGACTTTAAGGAGGTGATCAGTGTCCTGGATGCGTCTTTACCCGACAGCACGTGGACCTTTGAGAGCCAGCAGGTGAGCAGAAAACAACAGACCTGCTTTACACATTTACACTGGCTTATAGATTTTTTGTTTAGCCTGAAACAAAATATAACCTCAAACTCCTTTGAATTAACTTGAATGAAATTTCATTATTCTATGGGAAGCTTAAATATTTATGATTTCTATGTTTTGATTTCACTTAAATAAAAGTTTTTTTAAATTAGTTCCTGCATATAAAACCACGCTGCTACTGCCTTAACTGTCTTTAATACAACATTAAAAAAAGATTTGTTTCGGGTGGTTTAAGAATCAATTTTATACTTGATGGAGATATTACGAAATTTAATTTTTCCTTCCCTTAAATAAGTGAATCCATTAACTTCTATGTTGAGGACTTTGGAATTCTAAGTGATCGTTTATAATGATCATAATTTCTTATTTTTAGAAAGCATGAACTGCGCATTTGTTTCCATTTCCGATCAGACGTTGTATGTGTGAATTTAATTTTATAAAATATATTTTCCAAATTAAAATGCAATGTTTTATTTATTTATATTATAGCTATGATTACTTGGCCGTAATCCTTTGAAAATAAGGTGTTCAGTGGATTTGGGCTTTTAGAATTAAAATCCTTATATTTTTTTAAACTTTTGAATTTGTATTTAATTTTCTACATAGACAATTATCACATTTATCTGACTTTCCCTAATGTTACATTTGTCAAAATGCATTGCGACCGTGAGTGGGTGTAGTAGCTTTATAAGCAGAGTTAGGTCCCTGTGATTGGATAGCAGAGATGGATGCTGTGAACCAATAGCATACAAGTCTGTACAAAGAGATCTACTCCATCCCCCATTCAGCCTCACTACGGTAACCCTCACAGTGCTCAGAGCTGGAGAGGAGATGCGTTTATTCGAAGACGTCCGAAATATATATATATTATTGCCAATTATTTAAGGATTCATTTTAATTGGAGTCTTAATACTGGCGATGGCTTTAAAGGTGGGCTTTGTTGATGAATACCTTGATGGAAAATAACGAATTCTAACGGACCGGGATGACAAAGACAATGGGATCCCGAGACTGGAGATGGCAGGCGCTTTGGTGGCATCATTTCTTTCTCTTGTGGAGTACAATAAACGGGCAAACTCGTTACAGCATCCCGGAGGAACTGAAACGGGGCTCTGTGGTAGGAAATCTAGCCAGAGATCTGGGTTTGGGACTATCAGACATTTTTGAGCGTAACCTGCGTGTCGCCTCTGAGGCTGGTGAGCAGTATTTCAGCGTGGATGCGGGGAAGGGCGAGCTGGTGGTGAATGACAGAATAGACAGAGAGGCTCTATGTGGACAAAGCGCCAGCTGTGTGTTGCCTTTACAGGTTGTAACAGAGAGCCCGCTACAGCTACACCGGATAGAAGTAGAAATAAGGGACATAAACGACAATTCTCCGCTTTTTTCAACAGAGGAACGCTCATTAAAGATAGCAGAATCTACTGCAACAGGGATACGCTTTCCTTTAGAAACAGCACAAGATCAGGACGTTGGTAGTAATTCAGTAAAATCGTATACTCTAAGTAAAGACGAGTGTTTTAGTTTAAGGATTAAAGAGTTGTCTGGTAATCGAAAGGTTCCGGAACTAGTGTTGGAGAAATCACTCGACAGAGAAAAACAAAGTGTTCATCAGTTATTACTGACAGCATTAGACGGAGGAAATCCAGTCAAAACTGGAACCACAAAAATCATAGTTACTGTACTCGACAACAACGACAATGTCCCTGTTTTCAAAAGGCCGTTGTATAATGTAACTGTACATGAAAACAGTGTCGCTGGTTCTGTACTTGTCAAAGTTGAAGCAACAGACGCAGACGAGGGTGTTAATGGAGAGATTGAATATGCATTTGCTGAGCATACACCGCCGTCATTGTTGTCCGTTTTTAATTTACATTCGGGTACGGGTGAGATTTCCTTAGTAGGGTCGTTAGATTATGAAAGCAGTGCAATACATGAAATAGATATTACTGCAAAAGATAAAGGAGTTCCTGAGATGGAGGGCCACTGTCGTGTTACAGTAGTGGTTTTAGACATTAATGATAATTCCCCAGAAATTACTCTCACTTCAAACCCAAACCCAGTTCGTGAGGACGCACCAAGAGGCACAGTTGTAGCTTTAATCAGTGCACGAGACCTTGACTCCGGTGATTACGGTAAAGTCACGTTACAACTCGCAAAGGGTTCACTCTTCAGTTTAAAACCATCATTTTCTAATAATTACGCACTGGTTACCAGTGGTGCTTTAGACCGAGAGAGTTTCTCAGAATATAATATCGAGGTAACAGCCACTGATTCAGGCTCTCCTCCGCTGTCCAGTAAGAAGATTATACCTGTCAGCATCACTGATGTGAATGACAACCCTCCCGTATTCACTCAGCCCTCCTATAATGTATATTTAAAAGAGAACGGGGTACCAGGGTCTATACTGTACTCAGTTTCAGCATCTGACCTGGATTTTGGTGAAAATGCCAAAATCTCCTACTCTATACTGGACTCTAAAGTGCAGGACGTTTCTGTCTCATCTTATGTTTACATTAACTCAGATAACGGCAGCATCTACAGCATGCACTCGTTTGACTATGAGAAACTGAAGGTGTTCCAGATTCAGGTCCAGGCCAAGGACCAGGGCTCTCCGTCTCTCAGCAGCAACGCCACGGTCCATGTTTTTATCCTGGACCAGAACGACAATGCCCCCGCTGTTATTTACCCCTCCTCCGCTGCCCTGGGCTCCCTCTCTCATCAGAGGATGCCCCGCTCCGCTAAAGCGGGTCACCTGGTCACTAAGGTGACGGCCGTGGACGCTGACTCGGGCCATAACGCCTGGATCTCCTACAGACTGGCGGAGGCCACAGACGCCTCTCTGTTCACCGTCAATCTGTACACAGGGGAGGTGAGGACTAAACGCGCCGCGTCCGAGCAGGACGACTCCTCTCAGAGGCTGCTCATAGAGATCAAGGACGACGGGGAACCGGTCCAGTCCGCCACCGTCACGGTGTCCATCCTGCTGGAGGACGGCCTCCATGAGCCCATCTTAGACCTCCGACACAAAGCGGCCGAGCCCAGCAAGAAAACTGGGAGAATCACCCTTTACTTGATTCTCTCTCTGGCCTCGGTGTCCGTGCTGTCTCTGCTGACGTTTCTCATCTTAGCGGTTAAATGCATCAGGAACAGCAGAAGCAGCGGCTGTTGCTGCATGAGACGGACCGACTGCGATGATTACAAGAACCCCAACAGAAACCTGCAGATTCAGCTCAACACTGATGGACCCATAAAGTACGTGGAGGTCCTGGGAGGAGACATGTTGTCTCAGAGTCAGTCCTTCAGGTCCTGCATGTCTCCGATGTCAGAGTACAGTGATTTCACTTTGGTTAAACCCAGCAGCACCACTGACTTTAAGGAGGTGATCAGTGTCCTGGATGCGTCTTTACCCGACAGCACGTGGACCTTTGAGAGCCAGCAGGTGAGCAGTGAGTAGAACATACAATGAAATTCCCAGTGAGAAATCATAACAAGTTTGTTCAAAAGATCCTCCAATATGTGGATATCTGAAATGAAAATATTAAATTAATATGCAAATAAAATCTTCTAAATCATCTAGTTAACTTCGACATCGTTTGTGGCACAGCTGCTGTATCATTTGACCGGAAGAGTGTGTTGGATGTTGAATAGGTTTTCGAGTTGTGCGTTTCAGCACTACAGGGATGGACAGCGACACTGACCCATAAGGCGTAGGCTACAGTGAGCACGACAATACGTTATTGTTCATGGCCTTTACACAATGTGGCAACAATGAAATTACAACTAACAAACTTAATTACTATTTTCACATTTTACATTTCCTGTACGTATTGATTTGCATAAACGCGGACGAAAGCATTTACGCATTAGAAATCAAAGCTAATGAAAATAAATTTGGTCTCCGTCAAATCACTGTTAGCAGTAAATATATATGTTTTATATACACACTTTGATTTGAATACATTTGTTTATTTATTTTACATTTATATAAGTCATGGAAATGTTAATCGGCTTCTCCTTCGTGTTTCACTTGCTCTTTAATGACCGTACAAAGGGGTTCGTGTGTCTTTAACGATGCTGCTCAGTTTTCCCCTCATTGGATGTGAGAGATAGATGCTGTGCACCAATAGCATTCTGAACTGTACAAAGAGATCTACTCCCTCCCCCATGCAGCTTCAGCACCCAAACCACAATGATCGCAGTGGGAGGAGAGTAGGTAAATGGTTCATATAATCGGAGTATAAGGTTATATCTTAATGTTATCTTTGACGATGAACAGGCGTCTTTTTCACGGAATATGTCATGCTCTCGGAATATGGATTTTGACTTTATGTTCTCTGTTCTTGTGGATTGGAAATTATGTGTTTTACTGAATCAGGGATGACAAAGACAATGGGATCCCGAGACTGGAGATGGCTTGCTCTTTGGTGGCATCATTTCTTTCTCTTGTGGAGTACGATAAACGGACAGACGCATTACAGCATCCCGGAAGAACTGAAACAGGGTTCTGTGGTAGGAAATCTAGCCAAAGATCTGGGTTTGGGACTATCAGACATTTTTGAGCGAAAATTGCGAGTTGCCTCTGAGGCTGGTGAGCAGTATTTCAGCGTGGATGCGGGGAAGGGCGAGCTGGTGGTGAATGACAGAATAGACAGAGAGGCTCTATGTGGACAAAGCGCCAGCTGTGTTCTACCTCTGCAAGTAGTTATTGAGGACCCGCTACAGTTGCACCGAATTGAGGTTGAAATAAGAGATATTAACGACAATTCTCCAAGTTTCCTTTCAAATGAATTATCTTTAAAATTAGCAGAATCAGCAGCAGTTGGCACGCGCTTTCCTTTGGAGAGCGCAACAGACTCCGACGTTGGAACGAATTCATTGAAATCATATACTCTTAGTAAAAATGAGTGTTGTTCCCTTAAAATAAAAGAAATAGAGGGTGGTAAGACCGTTCCGGAACTTGTTTTAGAAAAGCCTCTGGATCGAGAGAAAAAAGCTGTTCACAAAATATTACTGACAGCATTAGACGGGGGGAATCCAGTGAGAACCGGAACCTCACAAATAACCATAAGCGTGCTTGACAACAATGATAATTTTCCGGTGTTTGAAAAAAACGTTTACAAAGTAACCCTGGGTGAAAAGAGTATAAAGGGAGCTGTTATTATAACGCCCAAAGCAACAGATGCAGATGAGGGTTCAAATGGTGAAATTGAATTCTCATTTGGCTCTCGGACACCAGAACCCGTGATGTCAATCTTCGATATTGACCCTTTAACAGGTGAAATCACTCTGAAAGGAGAGTTGGACTATGAAACTACCAACTCGTATGACATTGATATAACTGCAAAAGATAAAGGCAGCCCTGAAATGGAGGGTCACTGTCGCGTGCAGGTTGATATTATTGATTTCAATGATAACGTTCCAGAAATTGTTCTCACTTCTCAGCCAAAGCCAGTGCGCGAAGACGCACCAAGTGGCACCGTAGTTGCCTTGATCAGTGCGCGAGACCTTGACTCCAGTGATAACGGTAAAGTGACGTTACAACTCACCACAGGCTCTCCCTTTAATCTGAAACCCTCCTTCTCTAATAATTACGCACTGGTTACCAGTGGTGCTTTAGACCGAGAGAGTTTCTCAGAATATAATATTGAGGTAACAGCCACTGATTCAGGCTCTCCTCCGCTGTCCAGTAAGACAATTATACCTGTCAGCATCACTGATGTGAATGACAACCCTCCCGTATTCACTCAGCCCTCCTATAATGTATATTTAAAAGAGAACGGGGTACCAGGGTCTATACTGTACTCATTGTCCGCATCTGACCTGGATTTTGGTGAAAACGCCAAAATCTCCTACTCTATACTGGACTCTAAAGTGCAGGACGTTTCTGTCTCATCTTATGTTTACATTAACTCAGATAACGGCAGCATCTACAGCATGCACTCGTTTGACTATGAGAAACTGAAGGTGTTCCAGATTCAGGTCCAGGCCAAGGACCAGGGCTCTCCGTCTCTCAGCAGCAACGCCACGGTCCATGTTTTTATCCTGGACCAGAACGACAATGCCCCCGCTGTTATTTACCCCTCCTCCGCTGCCCTGGGCTCCCTCTCTCATCAGAGGATGCCCCGCTCCGCTAAAGCGGGTCACCTGGTCACTAAGGTGACGGCCGTGGACGCTGACTCGGGCCATAACGCCTGGATCTCCTACAGACTGGCGGAGGCCACAGACGCCTCTCTGTTCACCGTCAATCTGTACACAGGGGAGGTGAGGACTAAACGCGCCGCGTCCGAGCAGGACGACTCCTCTCAGAGGCTGCTCATAGAGATCAAGGACGACGGGGAACCGGTCCAGTCCGCCACCGTCACGGTGTCCATCCTGCTGGAGGACGGCCTCCATGAGCCCATCTTAGACCTCCGACACAAAGCGGCCGAGCCCAGCAAGAAAACTGGGAGAATCACCCTTTACTTGATTCTCTCTCTGGCCTCGGTGTCCGTGCTGTCTCTGCTGACGTTTCTCATCTTAGCGGTTAAATGCATCAGGAACAGCAGAAGCAGCGGCTGTTGCTGCATGAGACGGACCGACTGCGATGATTACAAGAACCCCAACAGAAACCTGCAGATTCAGCTCAACACTGATGGACCCATAAAGTACGTGGAGGTCCTGGGAGGAGACATGTTGTCTCAGAGTCAGTCCTTCAGGTCCTGCATGTCTCCGATGTCAGAGTACAGTGATTTCACTTTGGTTAAACCCAGCAGCACCACTGACTTTAAGGAGGTGATCAGTGTCCTGGATGCGTCTTTACCCGACAGCACGTGGACCTTTGAGAGCCAGCAGGTGAGCAGAAAACAACAAGGCATCGTATGATATCGTATCCATAAATGTGGGCTGAACAGAATTCCCCTAATTCTGTTTTGTTATTATTATTATTCTTTAATATTCAGGAGCATCATTTGATATTCCCCTGTTTTTCTTTGCTTGGTGTGCTATGAGTGTACATGGGAAGTGTGTAGTTTCTCTGTAATGGAAACCAAATCGCACACACTCACTATAAATCGACGTTTTTATGGCTATCCTACTCAGCACTAGGGTTGTGATTCCTGCTTATAAACTACGTGACAAAGCACATTTATGTCATTTATTTCATTTGTTTATGCTTTGGCCTATTTGTTAATCACTTTAGCATGTTATGTTATAGCCTATGTCCCATATAGTATGCTACGGTAAAAGTAATTATTTGGTTATGCTAAAGATAATGTGATTTTTTTTCAGTGAATGAATATATAATACCTTAGCTAAAACATAATATAAATTTCATGATGCATTTCTTTATGTAAAAAAAAAAATAACTTTGGGTAAATGTTGAGTTTAAAGGATATTAGGGTTCCATCACTATTTTTCTGCCCAGCCTTCTTTCTTAGGCCAATTTTACATTATTTTGTATTTTTTGCTCCACTGATACTTTATTATAGCTGTAAATTAAAGAGCAAAATGATTTTGCTCTTTTATTTTGGCTACATGACCTGTATCTTCTGATTGTCCGCTGCGTGGCATTTATATAGCTTCCATAGGTCTACTTCAAAATATTTTATAGAACGTCTTAACTTTATAATGAATTCCCATTTAAACGTTCCTTTGACGTAGACTTTGGGTTGGGGGAAAACCAATTTGGAAACCATGCCCCCCTGCGGATACAAATAGCATTGCTATAAAAGAACAGCTGCTTGAGAAACTGCTGTGTTTTGACTGTTCTCACTGAGAGCACGTGACTGAATTGTTCAACGGTTTAACAATAAGATAACCTCTATCCTCCAAATATAGTTTTTCTTTGATTTTGGAAATTGCTTGTCCACAGTTGTAGCATATGACTCCTTCTGTTATACATCTTTCATTGGCCTCTCAAACTTCTAAAATGAGAATTGAATTGATACTTGCCTGTCAGTGGAGTCACTGAAAAGTTTTCACTCAGTTTGTGTGTGAGCTGTGTGGCAGAGCTGGTCCAGCCCCGTCTCCCAATGAGAGGGAAGGCCTCTGTGGCCTCTCCCCGCCCACGAGGGCAGCGAGGCGGAGGAGACACAGCACAGAGTTTCACTGGAGGCAGAAAATACTTTGATTTTCGTCCTCGTTTTCTCCTAATAGTCGGCCGTCATGATCACATCAAAACTTCCCATCGCTCTATTTTTAAAACGGAAATGTCCATCAAGCCTAGCGGCCTCGTTTTAACATAACTATGGATACGTAACGGTGAAAGAAGAAGTTAAAAACTTTCCCATTCTCCGATCCTCGGAGCGCAGCACAATGGACTCCAGACAGAGGAAGCGCTCCGGAGGAGGGAGGCTGTGGAGGCTCTGCTTTTTTCTAGCATGCCTCTCCCGTGCCTCCGCTCAGCTCAACTATTCTGTATCGGAGGAATTAAGCCCTGGCTCTGTCGTTGGGAATATCGCAAAAGATTTGGGTCTCACTGCTCAGCGGATTGTTCAGAGGCGGTTGCGGGTTGTCTCGGAATCCACAACGCAGTACTTTGAGGTAAAGCAGGAGACCGGTGATTTGATTATTAAACAAACAATTGACAGAGAGCAAATGTGCGAATTAAGCACAGCATGTTCACTACACCTTCAAATACTTTTGGAGAATCCTTTAGACATTCATCGCGTCGTGGTGGACATTCGAGATGTGAATGACAATGCCCCGCAGTTTTCAACCAAAAACATTTCTTTGGAGATATCCGAGGCGGCCGCGCCGGGCACAAGGTTCCGTTTGGAGAGCGCACACGACCCAGACGTGGGAACCAACTCGTTACGCACTTACCATCTCGCAGCAAACGACTTCTTTATTTTGAATGTGGAAACTAAAAGTGATGGCAGCAAGTTTCCAGAGCTAGTGGTGGATAAACCTTTGGACAGGGAGACGCAGGCCTCGTTTCGCCTGTTGCTCAGTGCTGTAGATGGAGGTCAGCCGGAGAAATCTGGTTCAACACTTCTGCTTATTAAAATTCTGGATGTAAATGACAATTCGCCCGTCTTTGACGAGCCGGTTAAGAAAGTTAGACTATTAGAAAATGTTGCACGGGGCACTTTAGTAACGAAATTGAACGCGACTGACGCGGATTCGAGTAACAACGGAGAAATATCTTTTCTGTTTAGTAAATACACACCGGAACGCGTTCTCAACCTTTTCAGTGTGGATTCTAAAAGCGGGGAGATTCGTGTGAAGGGTGATGTGGATTATGAGAAAGCCATTGCATACCACATCACAGTGCAGGCCAGAGATGGTGGCTCTCCTGCTATGGAGGGCTCCTGTAACGTCATAGTGGACATCGTTGATGTGAATGACAACGCACCAGAGGTCACACTGACATCACTGACCAGTCCTATCAGAGAGGACTCTGCACCAGAGACTGTGATAGCGCTCATAAGTGCAAGGGACCTGGACTCTGGTGTGAATGGGGAGGTTACATTAACTGTGCAGCCAGGTTTGCCATTTAAACTTAATTCAGCTTTTGGCATGCATTACAGTCTCACCACTGCTGGAAACCTGGACCGTGAGACTGTCCCAGAGTACACAGTGGTGATCAAGGCCACTGATGCCGGGTCCCCTCCCCTTTCATCGCAAACCACCTTTGTGGTGAAGCTCTCTGATGTGAATGACAACGCCCCCACCTTCTCTCAGCCTTCATACTCTGTGGACATCCCAGAGAACAATGCTCCCAGTGCACCCATAGCTGCTGTTTCAGCCACTGATCCAGACCTTGGTGACAATGCTCGCATCTCCTACTCCATCTTTCCCACCATGGTCCAGGGCTCACCCATCTCATCTTATGTTTACATTAACCCAGAGAGCGGTCACATTTACAGCATGCGCTCTCTGGATCATGAACAGCTTAACGCTTTCCGAATTGAGGTGCAGGCCTGGGATGCTGGGGTGCCCCCACGGACAGCCAACGTCACTGTGCATGTGTTTGTGGTGGATGTGAATGACAATGCACCAGTGATTGTACACCCCTCCTACCCAAAAGACAAACGATTACAGCTCACTTTGCCCCCATCTGCCGGCCCAGGGCACCTCATAAATAAACTTGTAGGGGTGGATGCAGACAGTGGGCACAATGCATGGTTGTTTTACTCCATTGCCCCTGGACCATATACTGGCTTGTTCCGTATCGGGGCACACACCGGTGAGCTCCGCACAGCCCGTAAGTGGGCCGAGGAGGAAGCAGGCTCGACTTATGACATCGTTATCATCATTCAGGACAATGGTGACCCGCCAAAGTCCAGTTCTGTGAACATTACAATAACTGTGGATGAAAAGAGCATGGCCATCGATGCTCCAGCCAGCCCTCGCCACACACCCTTCTACCACCACACTGGGATGTCGGACATCACCCTGTACCTCATCATCTCTCTAGCTTGTGTATCAGCTGTGTCCTTCATCACCTTTGTCATCCTCATGGTACGCTGCCTAAGGCACCGTGGCCCAGGGCTCGGAGACTCTGACTGCTGCTGCTACAGTCGCCATAGGTCCAGCCGCTACCATCAGAGGCCAAGCAAGGACCTGCACCTGCAGCTCAATACTGATGGACCCATACGCTACATGGAGGTTGTGGGAGGCTCCCAGGAGCCGCACACACGTACCTACAGGCCCTGCTACTCCACCTTATCCAGCCGGAGTGACTTTGTATTTATGAAGACACCCATGCTGAGTCACAACAACACACTCAACATGACACTCAGCAGGAAGCACCTTATGAACTCAGCCAGTGAGGTGAGGGATTAACTGGGAGAGCAAGCATGGCATTGGTGGGATATGCCATGGTAGAATAAGCCCAATACAGGTGTTTCAGTGTCTATAGACAGGTTTTTGAAATGCATTAAGTATCTCAAGAAATATTTTTCACATGCAGTTTTGATATTGTAATGGTATCTGTTCGATGAATGGCTTAAAACCATGCCGACCGTTTTAATGCTTAGACTCTTGACAGTAGAGTGCGAACCTAGATCTCCTCAGTCACGTAGCTCTGCAGTATTTTATCTGAATCCCTACTTGTTTTAGCTGGTGGATATCTCTCTCTACATAGTGAAAAAGCTCTGAGAGCTTTGTTGGTCAGAGTGAAGAACAGCTTAATATTTAATGTGGTTACTATCTACTTCCAGTAACTAAACTCACAGAAAAGAACTGTTCTTTAAGGATTAGAAAGATACAGATAAAGACAAAGTCAGGCAGAAAGAAGTTAGTTGCAGATAAGCAAAGGAAGGGGAAAGGGAGAAAGGGAGAAACATAAGTGCTCCTAACAGATGGAGAGGAGGAGACAAACAGATGAAAATAGGTCCTGCCGTGTTGGCTCAGTGGAATGGCTGGGAGACAGGGGGGAACAGGATGACAGAGGGAGAGATGGGGGGTGAAGGAGAGGAAAAGGCCCAAGGAAAGAAAATGGTAAGAGGGGTGGGGGAAAGAGTCAAAAAATCAAGCAGTAGCTGAAAAACAGGAATTCATGGGGTCAGTGGCCTGACCCCTGACTTCCTGTTGTCCTCTGAACTTTTGGCGATTGGTTCCAGGATTCATCATCACATGAGTGAGTCTGTTCTGGCTGTGGGAGTTCTGTACAGACAGTTCTAACTTTCATTCTTAGATCCTTGGTCAGAAATGTCCTTTTTTGTCCATGTGTTCAGAGTGGGGTGTGAAGGAAAGCTAACCAGATAATAATCACATGCATAAGACAGAGACAACCCTTTTAGTGTTTTGATGTAAAGGAAGCACTGTCAGGGATAGAAAATGGCTGACAGTGATTCATTTTAGGGGAATTCAATGGGGGGAAAAGCATGAGGTTTTCTCATTCCTCAATCGTTCATCCTCAGACATGTCATGTTAAATGTAGAGTTGCTGATTGAATTATAGTTGCTGTGGTAATTTGGTGATAGCTTTTTCTTCTCCACACAACAGGATGTTTACCCTAGTGTCTGTTTAATATCCATGAGATTCTCAGGTTTCTCATGAGTCTGTATTACATAGACGGACAGACTCTCTGTGTTGAATTAGGTTATCCCTGAGGTCAGCAGGGTACCATCTGTCTCCCTGCTCTAGTGACACGTGTGCAATGAGGACAACAGAGGAAAAGAGAATAAGGGTAGATAAAGGGAAAGAAAGGATGGTCTTATCCACGTGTGCCACAGACGGCCCAGACTATAATGGCTTTAGAGCAGCAGCCATCACTGTGGGTGTTTATATGCTTGAATGTGAAATTGTGTGTACAAAGCTTCAGGTACGAGGAGCCCTCCTGTCAGTTACTTCCCACTGCACTTCTTTGCACACTCTATTTAACAGTGTGATTACACAGAAGGTTTGGGGGAAAAAATAATTTTGAAGGTTTTTTTTTCCCCATGCATTAGTAAATAAATTAAAAAGTTTATTTGGTCCCAATTGGCCTGTAACATGTAAATCTTCCCATGGTGAACAGAGCTTTCTGGCTCAGTGGACAAACATGCCATGTAATCCTGATGTCATGAGTTTGACTGACTTACTAAATTACCTGTTAACACTTTTCTCTTCCATCTTTGCAATTATTCCCCTCTCTATACTTAAAGTATTTAAAGCAGGATATGAATATTCCCTTGACCATGGGGTTTTTTCGGTCTTTGAGTCTGCGGGAGTTTATAAGGGTCGGCACGTGCACTGAGTTAGGCCGAGTGTTTTGTAAATATACTTTTTGATGGATGATAAAGCTGCACATGCGAAAAACTGGCTCATGCGGTTCAGGAAAACTGTCCTCGAGGGTTTGGTCGGTTGAGTCATGATGTTTGTTTAAGGGAGAGGAATATTAAAATCAAGCACTGCATGTTGTGCTTTGACAGTGTGATGGATCCAGCATTTTAGGGGTTACATATCCTATTTTTCTGTATATATTTAGATTTCTACTGGTGTAATCATTGCTTAGCATTGAAGAACACTGTCTCTGGAAACAATGTAAGATAGCTGGGATGAGTGAATGTGTGCCTGTGTTCTGAGGGTTGTGTGGTGTGTATGTGTGTGTGTACACTGAAGGTTATTAGCGTAACAGAACAGACATGACTTCCTCTTTTCAGACAGAGCACTAGCTGCAGTCCAGCTACAGTTCTTTTAACACCAATACAATTTGTGTTCGTGTTAGAAGACTGAATCTTCCACAAAGTGTACCAGATGGACCTGTATGTTTGGAGGGAGTGTTTGCATGTACTGGGATGAGATTAGATTGGTTTTATTTTGTACACCTGGATAAATCTTTGTGTATCATGATAGAGAAGTGGTTAACTGGTAAGCCAGATGTTTATCAAAGTTCACATTCACATGTTTCAGACATGCTGATCAGTCCATCTTATACCCCCTGACGAATCCAGCTCACATAATCTCACATCATGAATATCCATGTCATCTCTTAAAATTACTGGCAGACATTGGGTTACACTAGCTACTCAGTCAGGTAGTAATTCACATGGGGAGCCCTCAAAGCTCTTTGGCTCAACTTAAAGATGTAAGGGAAGCAGACTGACAGCGTTTAAAGCTTACAGCCTGGTATGAAGGTCTTTCTATTGGATGAGAATTCAGGCCCACAGAACCGTAATCCCTTCATTGGCTGAGTCTCCCTGAGTAGTCTATTTGACCTTCTCTCTCTATTTCCTGCCTTTAAATTTAACTTCTACTCTTGGAAAAGGTCTTGTGCATTTTTAATATCTTTGTCTCATCTATCTAAAGGGATCACCTCACGACGAGGTAACCAAACAACAACAAAAAAAACATCTAAAGATGCTCAGATAACTGGAGCTAAAATCAATTATATTTTGATCCCTGCCTGCATGTCATTAAACCTGGCTTGAGATCTTTTTTTTTTTTCCCCAGGCAACTTTTGTTTTCTAAAACATCTTGACTTAAAAACTCAGTAACTCATAAAAGTTTGTGGTTCAGTTGAGTGAAAAGTTCCTCAGTTTGACTTTCTCCTTGAGCAGAAGATAATTTCCTTATTATGGATATTAGCTGTCTATTTGTTATGTGTATGTGCAGCCAAGCTGTCAATAATGAAGCAAACAAAATAACAGTGCATGAGGTGGTTACCTTAAGGTAGCAGTGGGGCCCAATACTCCAGCACAGACTGTTACCCTTTATTCTACATGCCTGCAGTGGGGTCTGACCTTGGAAATGACAAGCATGTGTCTGTGAGCATTTGTGTGGTGAGAACGAGTCACACAGCTGGAATGCAGGGCCTCTCTGTGGATGTTTGCCTCCACTCAGTGCTGATCTTTTTCTCTCCCTACCAAAGCTCAGACAGACATGCGTGCCCATGCACATATACTCATCTCTGACTCCATTTGTAGATAAACATCAAGCACGCTCTGCTCTGAAGGAGGGTAAGAGTTCTTATATGCCCTCCTCATCTCATCCTCCTCCACTATGGTTTTATGTTGTTGTAATAATGACGACTTGTGAGTTCGTTTGTTATGAGGACATAACCAAGCAGACTTGCCTTCTCTTTATCTGACTTTGAGTGTTGAAGACTCGACTGATCGTGTTGAGTGACCACCAAGGTGAAACAGCCCCTTTTGTAGACAGCACTGAAATTTAATCCAATCACAGCTATTTTCACTCAACACTAAACAACATTATAGGGTTGTCCAATAATCGTTTTGTAACATTGAACAAACTCTGATTGTCACTCTCTCTCACCCTGTAGTGTCCTTCACAGGTCCTTAGTAGACCAGACTAAGTCCCTTCTTTCACTCCTCCATTCAAGTTGCTGTTGATTTTCTCTGCAATTCTCTTTGTGCAGTCAATTGTTTTGGCTGCATGGATACTGAATATTATTCCCCATTTCACTTGTTTCAACAACCCGTGTTTTCTTTTCTGTTCTTTTTGTGCATTCAATAAGTCACAGTGCATCTGTTCCTTATTACCTGTATTACCTCTAGTCATGAAAGTCACCCGTTTATCCTGCAACACTGTTTGTTTTGTGTAGGTATTTCTTCTCTCTCCTGCTCTCTTGCTTCTTTCCATCATTCCTTCGGGTAGAACAGCTCTTTTAATAATGCAGCACATCATCCTGCTGGCCTCTCTCTCCGGAGAGCTCTTGTGTCGATTAGGCGGCAGAATCTGGAGCCGAGCCAAAGGTCTATTCACTGCATCACTGCACAACAAGAGAATCTGAGAGAGAGGGAAAGAGCTAGAGAGATGGAAAAGACATGGTGGTATGGCCAGTGAGGTAGAGATGGACAAGAGTGCAAACGGCTTGAAGACATTAATAGAGAGTAGCAGGGACACACAGAGATGAGAGAGGCTTTTATCACTGCTGAGGCACCATCATAGCCTTATCGCAATGAAGTTTTGGTATCAAAATAACAAACAGCATTATCTTCCAAGGACTTTCTCTGTCCTCTGCATCTTTAAAAAGATTTTTACAAGATATCTAACCATCAAAAAGTCTTGTCAGCATATGTCACAGACATGGGGGGATGTCATAGTTTTGTTTTGCCTGGTCTGTTAAATTCTGTATTTTAGATTGATCTTTGTTTGTGTGGTCATCCACTGAGAAACTCCTTTTTAGATGCGAGTCCTTTGGACGTCTAAATCATCTCCTGGCTGCATTGGTGCATTTTGAGCCATTTTATAGCTGATTGTTCAGATATCTGATCATGTAGTTCTCACTTTGCTATTATCTGCCTTTTGTTTTTAATTTTGAGTCCTATTTCATAAGCCCCAGTTTGTGTGTGACTGTGCGTTCCCCTGCAGCATTTTATGCTCCACAGCTTTTAGAACACCATGGATGCCTGAGCATACATATATTCGTTGCCATCTGTAACTCTTTGTTGTGCATCACTGAAAAACTGAAAAGTTTTTCTCAATCACAGATAGACACACAGACATATACACCATCACACACAGATGTGTCTCCCACAAAGCAACATCTTTTGAACCAGAAATATCTCACTGTGGTTGCAATGAAACATGCAATTCATGTTGCATCTTATGTTCTCTTCATAGCAAAAGCCTCCCAACAATGACTGGCGCTTCACACAGGGACAGCGACCCGGACCTAGTGGGTGAGTAAACTGAGATGCACACCCATGCACACCCACACACCCACACACACACACACACACACACTGATAAAATGCCCAGTAATGTGAAGGACATGTTGTGCTGCATAAGGCGAGCTTATCGTAAAGACAGAGGGAGTGATGAAGGATGAGGAATAAAAAAAGAGGGGGATGGTAGTGAGTGCTGTAAACATAAGAACTGGCTGCCTGCAGGGTGCTGACTGTAAAGTGCTAATGACATTAAAGTCACAAAGCAACCATCTGATTCTGACTTACATCTACAATGTAGTGATCATGTCATTTATGGCAGCATTTTACTGCAGGATTCTGCTCAGTGAATTCAGATTCTTGTCTTACACTTCTCAACGAGCATCTCTGCCTGGTTCCAGGCTGCTTTATAAAATGGCTGCCGCAGCTTCCACTATCCTTCCCCCTCCCTCCCCCGTCCCTCTTCTCTCTGCTTCTCTCGGCTCTCTCTGAGCCTGTGCGCCATCACTCAGTACTACTGATGAGGGACGGTGACCAGAGCCAGTAGGGGGATGGGAAAGTGTATGTATCCTTCAAGCTCTCTCTTCATTTTCTGCCATCTGAGAGGTCATACTGACTCGTTACTTGAAATTTAATTTTTGACACCAGTGACTCGCCTATTAAATAACAAAAGAAGAATTGTGTTTCTCTATTTCAGTTGTGTGTTTAAGTGAGCGTGTGTGTTGATGGTTGATTGTGGGCTAAAATTGAGTGCATGCAGTAACAGTTTTTACAACAATGATTGCACAACACATTCTATGAGTCCCTGAAACATACCAGCTGGGGCAGAAAGTTCTGCGCCAAGTCAGGAAAATGTTAAAAACACACAAACACAGGCCACTGACATGATAGAATACCACTGGGATTATGGATACATTGGATATAATTCAGGTTAGTGGTAGAGAAAAAGAAAGCTAACGTCCCATCTCTGGTATTTTAATTAAATGGATATGACAGACTACATATTTTCCACTGAGATCTAGAGCACAATATCTCAGCATTTTCCCTTTTTCTTACACTAACTCCAACTTTCAGTCAAATACACAATGGTTCTTTCAGATTGTATAACTTGTTGTGTTTTTAGTCCCCACATGCCGTACGGTACACACATACGATGGACGCCGAAGAGTGGGACAAGGTACTAATTTAGATGTAGATACTATATGGTTACTTTCTGTCCTTAGCAGCTGATCAGTGTTCAGTTCTGTTAACTCACTGTTCGGTGGAAGAAGGACCTGACCATAAATCGGCTGATAAGGGCAGGGAGTGGCTAAAATCTTTTAGGTAGTGCACTGCAATTGAGTGCTGTGCTGTGTGTAGATGTACCTAACCCATAGCTTCTGTTAATCTCCCTAAAAGTTTGATGGGGTTTGTTGATCGATGTGCATAGGCCACAATGCCTGCTGTGGTGTAGAAAGGATTGTGACACTTTTGAGTTTGCGTGCGGTGTTTTGTAGATTTGTTATGCCTTGTATGTGTGCTATATAATAGTCATTTTAGTCAGAGCTCTTGTTTTCTCTCCTTCCAGAAGACTGGCTTACCATACAGTGTTGCCTTTGATGTGTGTCTGTGATGGTTGTAGCTCAACATCACCACATGTGGCTTTTTCATGTGATTTATCCACTGAACGACTACCAGAAAGAAACATTGCAGACAGCTTTCTCATGGTTGATTTCTTTAAAATACCTGTTAGAGGTTAAGAAGTTTCTTAATGACGTAAACAGTTCTCTACAATATACCCTTGAGGTCAACATGCAGATGAGACAGATGTCAGCATGTGCACCATGTGACTGAGTCCGTGGTTTTATATTAAAGTTTGAAATTAATCTCTAGTAGGTTCTCTGCAAAACAATAAGGACTTCCATCCTTTAAAGATAAAACATGTCATGTAAGGTTGCAGAGGGAAAACAAAAGCGTCTGGCCAACCAAGGACATCCCTCAGGAAGTGATAATCCTGACCACAGGAAGCGCTTAACGCAACCACAGGATGTGATATGTACAGAGAGATGCTAATTTAGCACAAATGAGGCATTCCCTTTTATCTTAAGTGATGTGAAAAGGCACAAAATGGCTGCCCTGCCTTTTCTGACCATGCCTGTTTCGCATTGGCTGCCTGGCACAGGACGTACATGTTTCTCTCCCTCAGTCTCTGTCTGGCACTGAACTGAAAACCACTTCAGCGTTTTGGCAGTGAGATCTGGCAACCTGCTCTTCAACAAATCCCTGTTTCTATGATAGAATTCCTTTTCCACTTTTTCCCTCGTTGTGTCCTTTACTTTCTTTTGATTCTCTGGAGCAGACCTATTTGTCCAAGAGTTTTTTTTTAGTTGGTTTTAAACAGAAAGCAGTGTGTTCCTCTGTATATCCCATGTATTTAACACACTATTTATATAAATGCTTTTCTCATTTATTACTGCAGCCTATATTTGTCAGAAAGTAGGACCTGAAACCTTGGTATCTCTTTAATCCCTGATGTGTCATTTACTGTCCCCTTTGGAGCTGTACCACTCCACCAGGACCTTTTACAGATGTCCCTGTGGGCTAATGATCCACTAAATGCCCTCTGGTGGTTTGCCATTACCCAAAACATTACCCATACCAATGTATTGCACATGCAGGCAAAACATTTCAGGAGGTTGAAATAGTAGCTAAAACCATGTACAGTATATTGTTTTTGCTCTAGAACAACTCTAGAAGCAGCATCCATAATGGTGTTATGTGACTTCTGCTGGTCTTCTTATGAAGTGAAGTTGCATTATTAGTTGTTTTTTTCTGATATAGTGTACCAGCAGCATGAAGACAATATACTGCAGTTTCATTGCTAAACAAAAACACCATCTAACAGTCCAAAGATGAAGGTTTGTTAGCACTTTGGGAACAGGAACCAGGATTAAAGCATTGTGACCTAGTTGTCAGTTGTACAGCTTGTGTTGATGTGTCACAAGTGTGGGAATGGAAATAAGTAGGTGAGCATAATAGATCGCAAGTCTGCTTTCTCCTCTGTTGCCCCCACATGCAAATTGCAGACTTTAAATAAACAAGCCTTTGAAGGGGAAGTTTTCCCAGATGGAAATGTTCAGTGCTCACTGAGTGCTGCATGTATGAGTATGCAGGCCGTTAATTCCTTTAAAAGGTGGGATCATTAAATATTTAATCAGACTTACTAGACAACGCAGTGCTCCTGGTCATACCAGTGAAAGAGTCAATGTTGTACCATGTCTACTGTGTGTGAATGCGTTAACCCGCTTGCCACTTTGTGTCTGTGTGCAGACACATTTGCACATGCCTTAACAAGAGTGTGTTGTAGAGTGCGCGTTTGTTTGAGACACACCCTGTTTTGTAAACTATACATCATCCCTGTTATCCTTGCTGAGATCTCCTCAGGCTGTGCACATCGCTGTCAGCTGCTTTGCCTTTACATCATAAACCACGAACTGTCAAACCAGTGACAAACACACACACTGGAGAGGATGAACCAGCAGTTGTTTACAGTTGTTCTTTCCTCGTTTTCGCCACAGGGCAACTGGAGGACCTGAGGTTGCCATGGGAACTGGCCCCTGGCCCCAGCCCCCAACTGAGGCTGAGCAGCTCCAGGCCCTGATGGCTGCAGCTAACGGTGAGTCCTATTCCGCCTCATCTTTTTCCTCCCTTCTATCAATTAATCTCCTCTTCTCCAAACCAATTTCTTTCTCATGAGCTTAGCGAGGGTCTGTGGGAAGGGTTGGTTCATTTAGGTTCCTGTTGGAGGGCAACTAGCCAGACTTGCTCATTGATAAAGCTCTCTGTGTCCACATTGATGTTTCCATGCAGTGGTTGTGTGCTAATAAGCATCCAGAGGAAGCCTCAGATGATATTCACACAGTGGACTCACTACCTCCAGTTCCTCAGATAAATAGTACAATTTTAAGTGTTGAATTAAACAACATGACACAGTAGCATGTTTTCACTGTACACACTGATCACATGCACAGTGTTTTATTATAAGCAGAAGGCTATAGATCTACATGAACACTTATGTAATATACAACCTTCAGGCTCATACATCACCAAAGATTCCAATATTGCACAGCATACCCTCCTTCTACTGTCCTATTTCTCTGTTCCTGCAGTGACTGTGTGTGTCCCACACACAGTGATTCCTCTTTGGACTGTTACTGTGGAATCCTTACTAATAACAAAAAAACAACAACATAAAATTGGCCTTGAAAGGGGGCTGATCAACACTGAATATAGTGATAGTCAAACACAAATGACACAGAAATGGAGGGACAAACTCGACAAGATTTATTGCCCAATAGACTCAAGTCATTGTTTCCAGTGTTATTTTAACCATTGCCACATCACATCTCCCTCCCTCTACACATGTACACAAACCCTCCCCCCTCTTGGACACTGCACCAGACGTGGTGTGGAATTTTTCCATTGGCCTTAATAAGAGAGACAGAGAGAGAAAGTTAGACAGAATGAACCGTTGGTGCCATCAGGAAGGAAAGAACATTGCATGTGATAAATACTGAAGGTCGTCACTGTATTGATAAGCACAACGCAGGAGCAATCAATTAAAGTGTGAGAGCAGAAAGAGTATTAAAGAAATTAGGTTTTCAGTTACTTTCAGCTTTGTTCAGTCAGCATGACAGTTTTCATGGTCGTATGTGTTTTTTATATAGGCTGAGAGGAACTACAGGATGGGGGAGGGAGCATTTGTGTCTCTGGCTCTGCAATGCAGGGGCTGTGGGAGAATTATAGCTGAGCAGCCTCATCATGCGCGCGCACACACACACACTCTGGGAATGTGTGATAGAAAACCAGAAACACTGAAGAGTATGCTGGGGAGATGGTTTCATCATCCCTGTTTAAAAAACAAAAAAAAAACATCTACACACAATCAACCATTTTGTAACACCATTTCTGCCTCTTTGGTTTATATTTCTTCTACTCAAGCCCCCAGTTTATAGTTTAACTCACTGCATCCTCATGTTTTGCCTGAGCACTGGGATGTGTTTAAATGAGAACTAATGAATCTCCCTTCAATCCCGTAGCTTATCGCTTATAGAAGCTGTAAAAGTAATCTGTTTAATCTCCTTTTATGACCTATTTTCATTTCTGTACTTTGATAAAACACTGTCATACTACAACTTTCAAGTTCTTGTTGTCTAACAAGTTTCATCTGTCTCTCCTCTCCTTCCTCACCCCTTATTCCCCCACTCTGTCTCTCTTCCCCCCAGAAGTGAGCGAGGCTACAGCCACCCTGGGGCCCGGCACCATGGGTCTGAGCACCCGCTACAGCCCCCAGTTCACCCTGCAGCACGTGCCCGACTATCGCCAGAACGTCTACATCCCTGGCAGCACGGCCACCCTCACCTCCAACCCCCAGCAGCAGCAGGCCACGGCCCAACAGGCCACCCAGCAGGCATTGCCCCCGCCCCAGGCCTCGGCCCAGCCCGAGCCTCCCAAGGCCGCCCAGACCCCTGCCTCCAAGAAGAAGTCCACCAAGAAGGAGAAGAAGTAGAGTTGGACGGAGAGAGGTGGAGGAATGATAAACCCGGCCGGATCTGATGAGAATTCAACCCCCCATACCCCCCCCATTAGGTATCTTACTGCTCTGCTGTCACTCATGCTAGCCACGGTCTAAATAATGACAGCAAATCACTTTTAATCACATGGACGATGTTGATGGTTCTTTGAAAGAGGGTCGTGAAGAATCTGAATGTGCTGAAGGCTGTTACTGGTGTTGATAACCCGTGCTGTGCTAGGGGTCATGTATTTCTCACATACTCTCTGTCGGTGGATAGTTTTGGCAGGGTATGGGGGGTTATTGTTTTGTTATTTTTGTTGTTTTTTTTGGGCAAAAATCAAATGAACTTGGACAAAGAGATTCAGTTTAAGGAACCTTGCTGAGCTGAGGCTATGCGCAGTGATGTATTCAGAGATGAAATATTAGTGTCTTTCATGTTGGATTTATTGTGCTCTTTCCCTGAGGTGGAAAGTCAGCCATTGTAAAGTATGCTAGTTGCCATCTATTAGAGTCCTATATAGGGTTAGCCTTGCAGGGTCTTACAGCATAAGTCCTGCGGATATAAGGCTGTCGTTTGACAGGTATTACAAACTTTTCTGCATGCTCTTTAAGGTTCAAACCACATATACTAGTTTAGAGTTGCAAACTATGCATTGCAAAAGCAAAGAGGAGGACATCCTGAATCTGTTATCCTCCCTCCACTCGCAGGTCAACATGATGCACATCTAGCATTTAATTGACACAAAATGAAAATTACTTTTGCAATCATAGTTACAAAAGTAAAAAAAATATGACTATAATCTCCTGATATTTTTATGACCTGAGCATGCACTCAGAGGAAGGGCTGGCAGAGGGTGGGGTGACATGGCGTTGTGTCATGGAGTCACGAGCCATGCTGTCCATGCAGGTGGTATAGCAGCAGGGACTGGCTTCTTGTATAACACTTCCAGATGGGCATGAACGTGTCCTGCTGCCCTGCACCCTCTACCCTCCCCTCTTCATACCCAGCTTGTGTCCTCCCCTCACTCACTACCCCACGTTGAGAGCCAAACAAAGAGAAACGCACTGTTCGTATTCTGAAGAGGAGATGACGTAGGGGTAATAATCACTTTGGTCTTTAGGGAAACATGTAGATGTGGTAAATTTAAGTGCTTAGGATTTTCTAGACACTTTGCAAGCCGCTAGAGTATTTCCCCTCACTATCCTGAAGTGCTGAAGAACCTTCTTGATGTGACACAGTAACATGTTTTTTTTTTCCTTTGGGAGATAATTATTCGATTGCATAGAAGAATTGTTTGTATAAGATTTGAAGTTTTTACTTTGCCGTCCATCTGTCTGTCAGGCCTCTGGCCAGCTACAACTGCATGAGAAAAGGCAGCTTGCAGGATGGGTCAGGGGGAGTGGGGGGGTGTGGTGGGGGGTACATAGACTGAGGTGGTACCATTACATCGACAAGGAGGTTGGGAATCAACCTTGGCTCTACCCACTGAATGTACAGAGGAACCACTGTTGACTCGCCCACCCCTTAAACTTTCTCTAATGCACTGACCCAGGTAGAGGTCAACAGAGCCAAGCACAGCTGTCCCTGTTGGTGAGGAGATACCACTCGAGAGCCCTTTTAAATATCCCTCCTCCACTGAATTCAATGGGAGACCTTAGCCTCTCTACCGCTCACTTCTCCCCTCCCCTCCTTGGTCCTGCGAGGCTCTTCCCCACTGTAAATAAACACAAGTCCTGTCGATGGTATGAGCCAGTTGTTTGTATAGTAGGGACCATGTCCAACATTTTCAAAATTAAAGTCCCTCTCCACAAGGCGTGGCTTACTACTGGAATGTGTTGCATTTTGTTTTTCAAGAAAAATAAGAAAATCAGTTGAAAAAAAAAACAATAATGAATAAAAATCTGAGATGTTCAACAATTTGTGTTGCAATGTAGTAACTAAGCACCATAGAAGCCAACTAACTCTTCAGTGTAAATAAATGAAGATA
This sequence comes from Coreoperca whiteheadi, assembly GCA_011952105.1. NCBI lineage: Eukaryota > Metazoa > Chordata > Actinopteri > Centrarchiformes > Sinipercidae > Coreoperca > Coreoperca whiteheadi. Next base: position 15,310,402 of record CM022490.1, read on the forward strand.
ACTTTAGATAAGTAAACAAAGTGACACACGTAGACTAGTTAACTTGTGATGTGTTGCGCATATTTTTGTGTTCATTTTCTCTCTACTATGTTTTATCACCCTGTAAAGAAACAAAACAAAAAAATTATGGAAATGTTTCTATCCTTCTGTAACCTCTTAATGTTCTTTTGCGGTGATTTTATCTTGTGCATTTGTGAAAGAATGCCTCTCATTCTCTTTCTGTCCATATGAATAAATGATTATAAATATTATATATGTGTAAGTCTGTCCGCTGCTGAATTAATACTACTCTATCCTGCTGTATTATCTTTCTTATCAAATGCTTAGCCCCCATGCTATACCCCTGTGTTACTCTTATTTTTATGCTAATATTTATATTGCTGTTTTATTTTCTCTTTAACACTGACATTTCAAATAAAAAGATTCTGAAATCATTTAAGAAATACTTGTGTGTTTGGTTTGTTTTATGTCAGTATGTTTAATTTATATATGGGCTACAATTTGAGTGAGTGAACTTTGTCCATCATTTACGCTGCTAATCTTATTAATTTACTTATTAACTCACCTGTGAAAAGCATGAAATGCTGTAAAATTATTTCTTGGGAATTTTTGTCTGTGACCCACATTCAGCAGGACTGAAGAACTAATGTTTTCCAGGAACTGCTCTGTCCCTGGTCCATTTCAGGTGTTCTTTGTGGCAGATAGAATTGTGTAAAAAGACGACAACATACGGGGCCACATAATAATGTTTCCTACTCTTCCTACTGTTTCCTTGTCACATGATAAATGGGAGTAATGAATTGGGGCACTTTACTGCCATGCTACTTCTGTTGATAAAATTATCCATAACTAGATCCATCAAATCTACTAAATTATGAGTCTAATTGAGTTGTACAATATTATTGAATTGACTGGAATTACCATTTTAAAAGTCACTGCAGCGAGAATATTATTTTAGTAAAAGCATTACCCTGAGCAGGAAAACAATTATTTTATATTAGCTGTATAATGTGGCATTTGGTATATTTTTATTTTATCTTTCATTTTGGTCGTAAAACCTAATAGTACAGATAAGGCCTTCCCTTACTGTCGTTTACTTTGTGCAAGAATGTCCTCGAATTTTACCTCATTGATGATTAATACAATTGATATAACATATATGATTAATACAATTGATATAACACATATATATATATATATATAACAAAAAAATGTGTGTATCGCCCAACACCTGACCTTATATTGTGCGATGTCTGCTATTGTCTAAATACAGAAAATAGATTAATGGTAACAAGACATTGAGGAAACTATCAAAGTAAAAACATGTTTTATATTCATTCCACCTAAAGTGGCTGTCTCCTCCTCTAGCTCATTTTACTAAAACCACATGTCCTTTAGCTTTCCTCTCAGAGATCCTGGGGCCACTACAGGGAAGCTGGTAGCCTGTTCAGGCTCTGTGTGCCTTTCACAAGGTCTTACACAATAACATACATCTCTATAAATAGCCCATGGGACGTCACTAAGCAAAACAAAAGGAGCAGGCTTTAGCTCACTGCTGCAGATGTTGGGGGATGGAAGGAGGGACTGAGGAGCTGGAGGGATGCAGATGATGTGAGTGTTGTTCATGAATCAGGTGTGAATTTTTCCAAGTTAAAGTCCCTACCTGAAGATTATACAAGACCAAAAGCTGTGACATTTGAGAGAATACCTGAAATACCCCATCTGCTAGTTTTCATAGATAATTGTCTTATTAAACATTCGTTCTTTTATATTTAATAAAATAATTTTAACTCGACAATCCAGTTACTCACACAGCAGCATTCCCATATCATACACTGCAGATTCACATACCCAAAATGGCCGACTCCTCTCACCCTGCTCTCATTGTGTTATGTGATTGCCCCAGCAACTGTCAGCCCCAGCGGCTGGATGCTTTTCTCTGTTCTCCACATCTTCATTACAGACCCATGCAGTGGCCATTATTGGCTCCGCTCAGGGCCTGGCTGAGCTGAATGACCTGCAGGAAGACAAACATATTCAGCCATTAGTCAAACCTGGCAACGCTGACAGAGACATATGCAGGAAACATGGCAGAGCCGGGCAGATGACATCCCACACAGACACAAGTGGATGAGTCAGAGGTAATAACGGACTATGGGTTTGTCCCAGTTTGAGTCACTGGAGAGCTCCAGTATGAGCTTCCATTTGAGAGCTATTATGGGTAACAATTAAAGGAAATTTCAAGCATTATTCATATGGGTACAATATGCATATACTATTATACTTTACAATAGCTTTAGAGTTACTTTGTGAGTCACAGGATGACAAACATCAGCTGACAGACTCCTCCTGTCCTCACTGTCCCCATGTGTCATCCATTTCCCAGAGGGGAGACCCAGCAGAATGGGGAGATTGTTCTTTTATTGCCCCCTTTAGGTTCCCCACCCTATCTCGGTTAGTTAAGCACATTCCCGCTGATTATACACACAGAGATATACACAATAGAGTAACACACCACAGGCAAAAAACTTCAAACCACTGATGTATAGCAGGGTTGTCCAAAGAGGGAAATTGTAGCAGACTGGAACTTGACAATGGACTGCCTGTGTGAGGTAATAAGATTAGTCAGACAGCCTGGACACAAGAGTGAACAACAGGCATCATCGCATCCTGAATGTGTGTACATGTAAGCAGGCATGTGGCGGCTCACAGACACACTTATACACTGTTGTCAGTCAATGAGCCAGTGGAGAAGTCTGACTCACAAACACACTCACAAACAAAGTGCGGAAAAGCAAATTATTCTAATTTGTCTTGATTCTCATCAGAATACTGGAGCAGGAAGTAGAGCAGAGCTGCATCTCCTTTCTCAGTGTGTGAGCTGCCAGGCAAGTCCAGCGAGAGGAAACAAGGATCTCATTCCAGGCAGAGGAGGATCACATCTGATCCATGTGGGGAAAGAGCAGGACGTGATGTAAGGGCTGCTTGTGGCGGGGCAGGAAGTGAGTTTCCGCGCCTTTTTTACTCTCCCCCCTCAGTAGTCCAGCGAAAGGAAGGAACCCGCCCTCTGATCCTCCCCCTCTGTCTTCCTCTCTTCTTCCTTCCCTGCCCCCCTCCCCTATCTCCCTCCTTCCTCCCATCCTGCAGCTGTCTCTGCAGTGAGTGGGGTCACCACATGTTGGAGGACAGAGCTCTGCTCTGTGGATATGCATACTGGAAACACAGCAGGGATAAAGACCATTAATCTGGACTTTATCAGGGAAGAACTCTGGGATGAAATGTATATATTCACAGTCAATTTAAGCAGGGCCTAAATCCAAATGACACACTTAGTTGAGATTACATATGAAAGTTTCAGAGACCCAGAAACAGACAGCCGTGGGTTAATATGATTTCTTCTCATGCAAAGACAGTAAGAAAGAGACTCTGCTGTTTTTTGGATGGATGTTGCTAATAAAAAAATGATCAGGGAACGAAAGGAATTTTTTCTGTTGGCACACTCAGCCGGCTCCAGAAATACACCCTGACTGTCCTGCACAACAACAAATATCAACTGATGTCCACTGATTGGCTGAGTATGAAAACACATGCCATACATGCATTGTTTTGCATTTTTAATCATCCTCTCTAGTCTAAACACACCATATTCACTATATTTCTTACAAACATTTCCAGAAAATCTGTTTTCATTAATCATTTCAGCAGAGAGGAATGTGCCCATCAGGCAGAGTTAACAGGGAGCTCAGTGGTCTTTGGCTGAAAGAAAGAGGAGGAGGCCATTGAGCAGGAGCAGTGGAGCACTGGAGCCTGGACGTTGCTAAGGCTAACAGTATCCTGATTTAAAGAGACACAGTAATGTGCTGGCTGCTGGCTCGCCTACATCACAGAGATGGAGCTGTAGCAATGTGGAAGAAGAACACAATGCTCCCTTTCAAAGAAGCAAACTCTTTTTCTCCTCCTCTGAAAAGCCCCCTCTCTACTCATGCTCTCCCTCTTTTGCCTCATCTCCTCTGCCAAGAACTCTCGCGCCTATTTTCTCAGCTGGGAGGATGGAAATCAGACAGTGGGGAGACGGGGAGACAGGAATGAAAGGGGAAAGACAGACTGGGGGATAGTGAGAGTTGAATATAGGGTGACAGAAGCAGGGTTATTTGCCTCGTTAAGATTTTGCTACAGCAAGGTTGTAGGGAGAGACAATGCGAGTTAGAAGTCCCATCATGCTTCCATCAGGTTTCCTTCTACTAGGTTACAAGTCAAGGGTGAAGTGTGCAAAACAGTCAAGTCATGTGATCCGCTCACAGGTATTGGGCAGAAAACACAAAATGTAGAGCAATCTAATGCACTTAAATTTGGTTTCCATTCACTCGACTAGATAAAACAATGTGTGTGTTTTAAGGGATCAAAAGCTTCCATCTGGTGCAATGAGATTTGAGGGCATCTCCTACCCCCACCCCATCTCTACACTCTCTCCAACACACACACATGCAAACTACACTCAACCACACCCCCAATCCCTCTTTACAAGCCATACACCCCATAAACTAATAACCTCCCCCACATCCAGCACTCACACACGTAGCTACCACACCCCCAGCACAGATAGTGCAGAGTATCTAATCCATTTCCTCCACCACTGTGGTTGTCATGGAAACACAAAATTCTTCATCTGAGTGACGAGAGAGGGAATGGAGTGAGGAGGGAGCGGAGAATGTATGGATGCAACAAAGAAGCCATTAAGCTAAAAATTCTCTTTCTGCTTTCTTATATTACAACTGCTTACAACTGTGTGTGTGTGTGTGTGTGTGTGTGTGTGTGTGTGTGTGTGTTTACATGTTGGCACCACTACATATAAAAGATGATGTTGTTGCTGCATGTATGAGATTTTGTACATGCCAGGGCATTCATTGGGGAAGTAGGTGTGTTCTCAGAGGTCGGACACGCTGTGAATGTGCAGCGCCTCTGACATGCAGACACTGACACAGAGGCATGTCGACAACTCAGCGCCATGGAGACAGGTGTTGCTGCAGCAATGGTGCAGCTGCTGCATGAATATTTCAGGCTAATAAGCGTGCACCATCAAGCTCCTCTCTGCTTCCTCCCCTCCCCACTCCTCCTCTCTGAACCAACACACCCCTGCCTGATTTCGGAGGCTAGAATGCAAACAGCATTCACACTATTGTTATCCTGTTTATTTATACTTATTCCATTTCCGGAAGTTTTTTGCATCATATGGAACCTATTGAGGGCAAGCCCTCTTTTACAAATGTGTCCTTTTTCTAAAAACATGGCGTACAGTTACAATAATATGGTTAGTGTTAATTATAAGGTTATTCATTACACTGAGTAGCCTACTAAAAGGCTTTCGAACGTCACTAAGACAACAACTTCTACAAAAAAAGTGTTTATTCAAAAAGAGCACGTTTTTGGTTTAGATTGGCAGGACAGTTCACAGAACAAGAAAAACAAACTGGCTGTGGTTAGACTAATGAACTGATCAGCAACACAGCATCAATTAGATTCTGACTAGTTACAATGAAAACACACAGAGAACATAAACTGTCTTGAGTCTGATGAACTTTGGTTAGCACTGAATTAAGAGACATAGAAGAAAGTGGGGAAACAGGAGACCTGAAGGTGTCAGCTCTTCACTTCACTGCATATTTCTTCTAGCTGGTTCACCCTTCAGGAAAGCGGTTATGACGTTTCAAGTCCAGAACCTCTTGCAAAATGTTGGTATCCATTTCTCTACCACCTATCTGTCCCTACCTACCTCCATCCATCTACTCCTACTCCTTCCTACTCCCACCTCTGTCTACCTACTTACACTCACCTCTTCACACTCAAACAAATACAACAAAATACACAATTAAAATGACAAATGTTGTTATTTGTCATGATGTTAGCTAGCCTACAGATGTTGTATCACATGTTAATCTGGGTGTACAGTATCAGGGACTGGGTGTAAAATATATACTTCCGACTTCACTTACAGGCTGTATAACAATACAAACATTTATCAAAATCAACTCAACTTGACGTCAGATTAATAACAATATATGATAAGAGTACCCAACAACACTATTTTATAAATGATTAAAGAGAGTGGACTGTGAAACATGATCGATGGTATCACAAGTTAATCTGTGCACCGCAGCTAACAGCGATCACCACACTGCGTTCAACAGATAATTCAGACTGTGTCACTGATAAGTACAAACACATTAAAAATGATCATGACACAAATATGAGACCAACAACTTAAACATTTGGTCAATTTATTGACATTTGCTGTGTATTGAACAGGCATAGACAGGGTCACCTACTTTGTTATTCACTTCAAGCGATATTGTCATGTCAGGCCTCAGGCAGCGAATAACTCTGTTAAAGTTGTTTTACACCAGAGCTGCATGGTGCCTATGTTAAGGAATTGATCTAAATTATGCAAGTTTGAAAATCCAGCCAGTATTTCTGTTGTACACATCTGCCTCATGCTTGGGAATATTTGGCAATTACTAAATAAAGCACTGACATAGTACAATGTAAGTATTAAAACACACTTACCACATTATTCCTGGGACTGTCAGAAAATACAAGAAAGCCACCACAGCCGTGATGTCACCAATAAACTCAGGTATTTTTTAATAATTTGGTAGTGTTCATCTTTTGCATTTATATAAACATCATTGTACAGATGTGCTAGTAGAGAAGGTTCTAACTTAACGTTACCCTAAAGGTTCCTCAAGCGGGATCAAATTCAGCTAAACTCGCAAAGATCAATTGCAGCAACGATTAAGTTCAACCTGGAAGACAACCCTAATGACATCGCAGGAGGAGCAATACGTTTAACAGAATCCACAATGCGGCAGAATACAGAAGATCCGTCCAAATGAATAAACCAGGGGCACTTAATCATAAAAATGTGAAAAAAACTCTTTAAGACAAGTATAAAACGCATATGAAACTACGACAAGAGGACGAAAATCAAACTGAACGCTGAAAAAAAAACTGTTATTAAAAAAATTATTTAGAAAAATGTTTCGTTAATGCAAAAAAAATAATAATAATTTTTTGTTTTTTTTTTCGCCAGCGTTTTTGTAGAGTCATTCTCAGAAAGAAAGGTGAGAGACAATATTTAATAGATGCTTTTAATTATACTAAAAGGTTTGTTGCTGTTGTTCATAGCAGCCCTGTTTACATTGGGGTTCACAAGAGTCCTGAAACAGATTTTCAGGATAGTATTTGGCAAGTACTTCACATTTTGATGTTGCATTCATCAATGTAAGACTGCTGTGTCTGTTTTAAAAGATTCAGGTCATTTACGTACTCTTGATTTTACAGAGTTGTTACAGAGGAATAGGTTTCACAACTCAAGTGCGAACCAGTGTGTAGGACAGATTGTCTCCGTGTGAACGTAGTTAAAAACGAGTGCAGACTCCAGGTGTTAGTCAGTAAAGTTTTCTGTGCATATTTTTTTTTTACTCAGGTCACGATGAACGATATTAAGGGCAGGTGGTCCACATGAGATGCAAGAGGCAGCAGCACTGAGGGCTCAAGGCAGGCAGATGACAGACCTAAAAAAAGTGTGAGGTTTTGACAGGAAGCTTTGTTAGTGGTATCATCAGCAGTGGAGCACACTCACAAAGCTGGGAATTCACTCTTGTATCATGAGAAATACAAGACATACCAGAGGTTTAAACTGATCATTTAAACAAATATGATGTAGAAGGAAACATACACAAATTCCTAGTGCATAAGGCCCATTCTAGCATCTATGCAAACTAAATGTATTTTAAGAGCGCAAGAAAATCCATAAGAAGCACAGATGACATATGACACAGAGCTGTAAGCCAGAGAGGATACAAGAACATGGGCCATATTTGTTCTACTTTCTGCGCTGACGCAGTGCAGTCAGACTGTGCACAATTAAACTTCCCAAGTCAATTCAGTGTCATTTGAAAATCTACACGAATCATGACTAGCTTGAGTGTGTGTGTGTGTGTGTATCAACAGTAGGCAGAGGAAACAACCCTCTGAGAGGATTAATTAGAAAATACTGCAGGAAGGTCTGAGAAATGAAGAGAAAACAGGAGGAGGGAAGAGAGAGGAAAAACAAGCTCCAGTGCCCTAATTCACTGCGCTTATGGCACGTCACAAACCCACCCACCCTCCATCTCTCTCTCTCTTTGTTCTCCCCCTCCCATCATCTAGTCTGCATTTCAGTCAGCACACAAAACTCATTTAAGTGGTCAAAATCCTTATCCCTTTTCAAGTCTTTTCTATTATTGTTCCTACATCTCTTTCCTCTTCTCTTTTGCTAACCCAGATAACCAGACACTCTCTGCCCTAGATAAAATGGAGGTCTGTCAGTCTCCCTTTGTAACCCCTCCTTTTCCTCCATCCATCCTTTCCCTGCCTTCCCTCCTCTCCCCCTTTAGTGACCTCTCTGTATTTCCATCTGAGGTGGCGGTGGAGGTCCAGAGAGCAGTTCGCGTCATTCGTCTGTCCATGAAACTCAAATATTCATGTAACCGCTCCGCGTCACGCAACAACAGATGATGTCGGCCGGCAACAGACTCCCAGTTTCCATAGCAACCTCCACCATCCGCTTTCCCCCTCCTGTCCTCTCTCTGACTCAGTTGGGGAGTAGAGAGGGATGGTGGCGGAGATGATTACCTCCCTGGCAACATGTAGCAAAATGGGGGGGGGGGCATGTTATCATCACAGAGAGAAGATCACTAGGAGGTGAGACAATGAAGTGAAGAGGGGGAGGAAAAAAGGAAAAACTAAAAATAATTAGAGAGAAGCAGAAGACATCAGGAAAAAATAAAGAGGTTTAGTGATTGTACATTGAAAGAAAGACAAAAACAAACAAACATCTCTCAACACAGGAGGACACCAGGACGAGTCTCCCTATCCTCCTGCCCTCCCTGCCAGCTCTACCCTCGCCTGGTCTCCTCCTCTGTGTTGCCTTTGTCCTTTCAGCCCAGCACAGGGACTGTAAGCTGCTTATTATAATACAGCTTCACAATGCCTTTTAATACTTCTCTTTTACCCCCCACCCACCCTGCCTGTCTGCAGAATGGACTGTAAAGCAGTGCACTGCCCCCTATCTCCATGTACTTCTGTACAGTGGGTGATTCTGGGATTTTACCCTTTACCCTTCCTTCCTGCAGAACTACATTTCTGGAATGGATTTTCATGCAGCACTTGACCCATCTGCCCTTTACGTTATCAGTATGGAGCGGTGACTCATACTGCCTGCACGGTCTAGCTGTAACTGTCCACCAGTCTCAGTTTAGTGATTGTTTACAGGCCTGATCTTTTCTTCTCATCGCCTATGCTGCAATCCCTATTTTATGCCTGACTGAGTAACATCCACAGAGTTATTGCCCTCTGTTTAAAATGCACTGCATTTTCAGCTGCAGCTATAGTATGTTCCCATCTGTGTTTCCTTTGTCTATGTAGGTCATCTCTATCGCTGCATTTGTTTCCAAATTTCCAATTTCTTCTAATAATGCCACCTCAGCCTCCATTTTAGGGTAAAACTGAGGAAGAGAAAACCTTGAAAAAGCTTGAAAACAAAATACACTAAACCCAGCATGTTGGGAGAAAGAACAAGCAGTAGGGTATAGATGGGGAAGACGTGAAAGAGAGAAGGGGATGCATAGAGGAGTGGAGCTGAAAAAGAAAATAAATAAAGGAAAATGATGAGAGAACAGAAAGAGACATGAAAGAGGAAACCAAGTGAGTTGGAGCAGAGAGAGATAAGGGAAGCAGACAAGACACAAGGACAAAAAAAATCTTGAAAACAAATAAAGAAAGAAATCAAGGAAAGTCGGGTATGTGTGCTCATTTTTGCCAGCAGGACCTGAGTGTAACCATGGTTACCAGGCAAAGTAGTGATGTCATCGCCTCTAATAGGTGCTTAGCATGGTGGGGGTATTTTGGGGGGTTGGCAGTGCAAGTCTGTTCTTCACCCTCAGCATTTTTATTGTTGCACATCAGGAGGAAAAATGACGACTATCCTGTAAATGAGTTTGTGTATTTGGGAATTTTGCAGTTTCATTTAGCCTTTATAGAAATATGTGTACCGGCACAGCACCAGACATTCCCAGTGTGTGCCAACCTTATTACCTTGCTGTTTCTCCAAAACAACCTTTCCTGAATAATTTCGTCCAAGCTTGTTTCTGATCCCTCACATACAGAAATAGTGATAAAGCTGGAACATCTGCCCTAGAGCTGCAACTATGAATTATTGTCATTATCAATTGGTCAGTTTATTATTTTCTTTAATCAATGAATTATTCAGTCAATAAAATCTCAGCAAATACTGAAAAATGCCCATCACGACTTCCCAGAACTGAGAAAATTATGTCTTTAAATAACTTCCCAAAGTCTAAAAGTTATTTTTGTAAAATATAAAAACAGAAAAGCAGCAAATCCTCAAATTTGAGAGGCGGGAACTCGGAAAGTTTTGACATTGTTGCATGACAAGACAGATGACTTTAACGAATCATCTATTATTAAAATGATTTCTCATTGTTTTCTGTGGATTAATCGACTTATTTTAGAACTAAAATCTACTAACAAACGTGTGTGTCCATGTTGGTTTTTATGAAGATCACAAAGGTCGACATGAAAAATGTGGACATTGGACATCTGCACTAATGTCTAAATAATAACCAGCAAGAGTCAGAGACTGTCAATAAAAAAGGCACGTTAAAGATCAGATCAACTATAAAGCTTTTCTCCTACAATAGGCTTGTGACCAAAAGCATTTGAGGTTTAAATGTCTGAATCTGTTAGAATCTGCTCTGCTTAACCTCTAAATGTCACTGTGCATATAGGCTTGTTCTCGTCACCCCAAATTCACCCTCTTGAGACAGGATTATACCTTATATGGGACACACACACACACACACACACAACTAGCGATGCTTGCAAGACATGCACGCACAACCACATACACACGCATACATATAGACCACACCCAGAAATGTACTGCCCCCAGAGGAAATTAGACTTCTGCAGGATCAGCTAATATAGGACTAAATTGACTGACTGCCCTATATCAGTGTATGTACAGATAGGGGTCAGGAAGGTAGGCCACACACACACAATCCCTTCAATCCCTTCTTCCTAAATGACATGAAAATATAACTATAGACAACAAACTGAACCATGTCACACCACAACATGCACGTGTGTGTGTGTGTGTGTGTGTGGATAAATACACACATGAACATACAGTAAACAAACAGGATGCTCTCTTCAAATGGGTCAGGGGCTCAGATCCTTGTGATTAAAGCCTGACTAGTCCAGACAGACACAACAGCCTCGAGGGGTCCACGTGGATACCAGCATCACTTCAACCTCTGCACATCAGTGTTCCTGTGTACTCCACCACCACACCCCACCTTCCTCATGCTGAGGTCCAGAATATCATGAGGTCAAGGTAGGATTTTGTTTATGAGACATAAACTTTAAAGACGATCTGTCCATTTAAAAAAAGGCATAATCAGTGTTCTCTCAGCCCTGAGAGAACCTGTGCTTTATCTGAACACAGCAAAAGTACCAAACAGGGCAGGATTATAATTTATGGCTCTTAACTTATTTGCTTGCAGGGAAGAATCATTATTATCTACTTATAAACTACAAACAATCAGCAGGAGCCACCAAACATCTCCATTGTTTCCGCTATCCAGCTGCATACTTTCTGTTGGGTTTAGACATTTGTCTTTTTCAATCACTGGTTGCTAAATACAGCCTAATAAAAAAAATGCATGAGAGAACGAGCTAATGAAAGACTTTAACTGCTTTGACGAACAGTTAAGGAGACAGATGGGACTGCATGTCTTGGGTTTTAATCCTGCACTCTTATATTCACATGCTGTGCACTGACTCCACAAAGACACCACATAAACACGTTGTCACGACCATCAACACCATTAGGAGCCATGGCTCACGCAGGACAACCGTCAAGTGTAAGATTATGACACAACATGACTATAGCTTGTCAACTTGTCACTATAAGCTGTGTTTTTCAGGTTTGTGTCCACACCAATGTCTGTACTGCTGCTGTACACCGCAACAAGAGCATTTGCTTATTTCAGCAACAAACAAGCTACTTAGTATGTGTTTATTATATTTGTGAGGACTCTGTGTAGGTAAAGAGAGAGAGCACAATGGTCATGCAAGTGGCTGTGTGACCCCTGATGCTCATTGATATTCTGTTGGCATTAGCCTTCAGCACAGCCTGCAGAACAGGCAGACCCTCCTCTCTCTCAATCTCTCACATATTTACGGGAGAAATCCATCCCCAAGGAGAGACGATGATCCGCTAGAATGAGCCATGACACTGCAGATCAGGGGACGAAAATGCTCAAAAATAAAAATTGTGGGTGGTGGTAGGATTCATGCGTATTTATGTGTGTAGAAGTGGTTAAGGGATTGAGGGGTTCATGGTGAATTTGGGCAGAGGAAGATCAGCATACCTTTCAAATTTAAGGGAATTTCTGGCGACATAAATACATGTTGCATCTGAAGTTTCTCACCTTTTCAGCGTGCCATTTGACTACAGAAGAAACAGCTAGTTTGCATCTTTGCAACAATGATGAGAAAAAGGTGAGAGCAAAGAGGCGATGGATGATGGGTAGAAGAGAAAAGTGTAGGAGAAAAGGTGAGGAGGTCGAGGCAGAAAATGAGCCTAACGGGCCTAAACTCTTCAGCCTCTCCTGGTAATACATGAACATTTCCTCAAAAAGCCACAAGGAGACCCGTTTCAGATAATGCGCAATTCTCTTTACAAAAGCCCCATCTGCTCTTTAATAGGATTTAATGCTTAAGTTGTCACTATACGTTGAACGTCTTCAGATCTCACGCACACAGTGACACACATACACACACACACTAAAGAAGTACTTTTCATAACATGAAGTTCATGCTGATATGTAGGACATGCTGACTGTTGACAGCAGACACATCATACTGTTTTAGTGCAAGACATGCTTCACTTCCAGATGAACAAACACACAAACGAGACGCAGACAGAGGACAAATAGGCAGAAAAATCAGATGACAAGCAGATACGGAATTGAGAGATAATCAGAAACAAAAGGGATGGAAGAAGCCAGGAAGAAGAGAGCATAGAGGAAGCAAGACAGAAAAACAAGTAGAAACAATGACAAAGAAAATGTTCATAAGCAACTATCGAAGCAACTCCACAGATAATCTGACACAGATTTCTGCTTGGACAGGAAGACAGTGTTTTTATTTCCACACCCTGGTGCTTCAGGGTGATACGGCCAGCGCTGTGATGATGGAGATGTCACTCAGCGGAGTGATGGCACAGCCAATCGGTTGACACTCACTGGCCCATGTTAATTGTCTGCTAATTTTGTGTCACATGGAGAGTGTTATACAAGCAGCCGAGTAATTTGATGAAGGGGTTATTATCAAGACACGATGGCCGATGCAGGAGAGTGAATGAAGCAGACAGAGGCACGTTTACAAACAAAGATGCAGGCGTTTGAACTTATGCACTGAAATTCAAAATGATGCAAATAAGCACACACATGCCCAGACACACATTCAGCACCTACTCAAATATATATATATATATATATATTTATATATATGCAGTCACACTTACATACTATCATTCAAAAACATCAGTTAAAGCCCTTTTTTTTTTTTACATTCTTCAGCAGTCACTCAGACCCGGTTGTTTCTCTGGAGTTTAAATGCCACAGTAGTGTGTATTTCTCTCATGAAACAGCAGGAAAGTTGAGAAATGGCCAATCTAAACAAATGAAGTGAGGCTTTAATCCACACTTCTCAGAAATGGAGACTGTGTGAGTAGCAGTAGAGTGTACAGCCAAGTTAAAGACAAATGAAGCCAATTTATTTCAGAGCCCTGGCAATGTGGATGCTAACAGCAGCCAGAGAAATGCAGACACACACACAAAGCTTTGGGGTCAGAGGAAAAGAAAAGAAAGAGAGCTCGATGTAAAGGGATGAGGAAATAGCAGGGGAGAGGAAACAGAATATAAGAGGTAATATGTTGTGTGCATTTAAATACATTGTTTTCTTCTCTCCACAGTTGAGGTCACATCTCCCCTCTATCCACGTCGTCTCCAGGAGGCGGAGGGGTGGCAGATATGCTCCGAGGTTCACTTTGCTACCTGGAGACCGACAGCCTCCTTCGGCCAGCCAATCAGAGGCTGTGAAAAACAGACTCCTGCTCTTCCATTGGTGCACTGCTCCCGGGAACTCATTCCACTATCAATGGCCGTGTCATTGTGTCGTCTGGCAGTGCTGAAGCCAATTATACTGCCCCCTTTCTTTGTTCAGACCTTTTTTCCTCCAGCAGACCCCCTTCACGCATATAAGGGCAGACAAACACACACACACACACATACATACAAATCTCTCCCGACTCCCCAGAATGTCACAACAAGAGACTGAAGGAGTCTGGGAATCAGGAGGACCTGAAACTCATAATAATGAGACATCATTATAGATCCCACCACAAGCGACCCTATGTCCTTGACCTGACCTTAACCAGAAGAATCCCACAACTATAAAAAAAATCTCTAAAATCTTCAACCTCAATAATACATAGAAATATAAAACATTATACTTAAACTGAACCAAAACATATTTTATTTTTTAACTCTTGCTAAATTTAACCCTTAAAATAATTCTTCTACAGGTAGCCCAGGTGGTATCTATGCAACCCTGCCTCCTACGCAAATTATGCTCATTGCAATTCTTGCGCAACATTTTGCAAGATCATGTTAAGTTTATATAGTTCAATTCAATTCAATTCAATTCAATTTTATTTATATAGCCCAGTATCACAAATCACATTTGCCTCAAAGGGCTTCACAATCTGTAACATACGACACCCTCTGTCCTTAGACCCTCGATTCGATTAAGGAAAAACTACCCAAAAAAAACCCTTTAAAAAAAGAAAAAAATGATAGAAACCTCAGGAAGAGCAACAGAGGAGGGATCCCTCTCCCAGGACGGACAGACATGCAATAGATGTCGTAAGTACAGAATAGATTTATAGCATCAAAACTATAACATATACAGCCATGATGGCAAAATTGTTATATATATATATATATATATATTATTATGTTAGAAATGTCTAGGTGGTAAAACATAAGGGAAGATGATGGGTCCAGACGGACAACCGAGCAGCTCCAGGTGAAGGCCAACGAACAGGACCTGATCCACTTGTCCCCTGCACCATAGACACAGCAACACTGCCCCAGCAGGTTGCCATAGTCACAGATCCAGATACATCTCCGGACACTGAAATACCTGCTGAAAGTGACACTAAGAAAGAAGAGACGGACGACAAAGCACAAAACTCCGGGAGAGGGAAGAAGTCAAGTTAGTGACATGCATTTATGGGATGCGAATGCATACGGA
This sequence comes from Coreoperca whiteheadi, assembly GCA_011952105.1. NCBI lineage: Eukaryota > Metazoa > Chordata > Actinopteri > Centrarchiformes > Sinipercidae > Coreoperca > Coreoperca whiteheadi. The sequence goes on from CM022490.1 coordinate 15,325,846, forward strand.
TGGAGAGGAGGACAGAGGTGAAGAGAGAGAGGTGCATCATGGGAAGTCCCCCGACAGTCTAGGCCTATAGCAGCATAACTAAGGGATGGTTCAGGACTCTCCTGAGCCAGCCCTAACTATAAGCTTTATCAAAGAGAAAAGTCTTTAGCCTATTCTTAAATGTGGAGATGGTGTCTGCCTCCCGAACCCGAACTGGGATCTGATTCCACAGGAGAGGAGCTTGATAGCTAAAGGCTCTGGCTCCCATTCTACTTTTGGAGACTCTAGGAACCACAAGTAACCCTGCATTCTGAGAGCGCAGTGTTCTAGTGGGGTAATAAGGCACTATGAGCTCTGTAAGATACGACGGTGCCTGACCATTAAGAGCTTTGTAGGTGAGGAGAAGGATTTTAAATTATATTCTGGATTTCACAGGGAGCCAGTGCAGAGAAGATAATATTGGAGAAATATGATCTCTTTTCCTAGTTCCTGTCAGTACACGTGCTGCAGCGTTCTGAATCAACTGGAGAATCTTAAGGGACTTTTTCGGGCTGCCTGATAATATGGAATTGCAGTAATCCAGCCTTGAAGTAACAAATGCATGGATTAATTTTTCTGCATCATTTCGAGACAGGAAGTGCCTGATTTTTGCAATGTTACGTAGGTGAAAAAGGCAGTCCGTGAGGTTTGCTTCATGTGGGAGTTGAAGGATAGATCCTGATCAACGATAACTCCTAGGTTCCTCACAGAGGTGCTGGAGGCCAGGGCAGTGCCCTCTAGAGCAATTATATCTGCCGACAGTGAGTCTCGGAGGCGTTCGGGGCCAAGTACAATAACTTCAGTTTTGTCCGAGTTTAACATCAGAAAATTTCTGGTCATCCAGGTTTTTATGTCCTTAAGGCATGATTGAAGTTTAACTAACTGATCAGTTTCATCCGGCTTAATCGATAAATATAACTGGGTATCATCTGCGTAACAATGAAACTTTATGGAGTGCTTTCTAATAATATTGCCCTAAGGAAGCATATCTAAAGTAAATAGAAGTGGTCCAAGCACAGAACCTTGCGGAACTCCGTGACTAACTTTGGTGTGCTCGGATGATTCATTGTTAACATAAACAAACTGAGATCGGTCTGATAGATAGGATTTAAACCAGCTCAACGCGGTTGCTTTAATTCCAATTAAATGTTCCAGTCTCTGTAATAGAATTTGATGGTCAATGGTATCGAATGCAGCACTAAGATCTAGCAAGACAAGTACAGAGACAAGTCCATTGTCTGATGCAATTAAAAGGTCATTTGTAATTTTCACCAGTGCTGTTTCTGTGCTATGATGCACTCTAAAACCTGACTGGAAATCCTCAAATATACTATTGTTATTTAGAAAGTCACATAACTGATTAGCAACAGTTTTTTCAAGGATCTTAGAGATAAAGGGAAGGTTAGATATAGGTCTATAGTTGGCTAAAACCCCTGGATCGAGTGTGGGCTTTTTAAGGAGAGGTTTAATAACAGCTACTTTAAAAGACTGTGGTACATAACCTGTCAGTAAAGACAAATTGATCATATCTACAAAAGACGTACTAACTAATGGTAGAACATCTTTAAGCACCCTAGTTGGAATTGGGTCCAAGAGACAGGTCAAAGGCTTAGATGAAGAAATTGTCGACGTTAGTTGAATAAGGTCGACAGGAGAGAAGCAGTCCAAGTACACTTCAGGTTTCACAGCTCCCTCCAACGCCTCTATGCTTGAAAATCGGTTGGCACCAGCTGAGGGCAGGACGTGATTAATTTTCTCTCTAATAGTCAAAATTTTATCATTAAAGAAGCTCATGAAGTCGTTACTGCTGAGGGCTACAGGAATACATGGCTCAATGGAGCTGTGGCTCTCTGTCAGCCTGGCTACAGTGCTGAAAAGAAACCTGGGGTTGTTCTTATTTTCCTCTATTAGTGATGAGTAGTAGGCTGCTCTGGCATTACGGAGGGCCTTCTTATATATTTTAAGACTATCTTGCCAAGATTCTCCTAGTTCATAGTTCTATGAAATACAACGGTGTAGAGGCTTGGAGGAAAGTTTCCCTTCAACACTTGTTGCCTGCTTCCTGTTCCATACTAGTAGTCAGTATTGACATTTTTATTTAATCAAAATCTGTTTTTTGACTTTAACCAAGAGGTTTTAATTTCCAAACAGATTTACTTCGAAAAGATGAGAAAAATGTTGTAAGTGATGATTTCTCTGATGGTGATGACGAAAATGATTTCACAGTGATTATCACTGCAAAACAATAAAAACCAAATAAAATACTTTGAAGAACAACACTATGAGTCCACAGCCATGCTAGCGGCTATATGAGGCCAAACTGAATGCTAAATGGAGGCTATAAAAGGCTAACTGTTAATGTTAGCATGCTAACATGCTCACAATGGCAATGCTAACATGCTGATGTCTAGCAGGTATAATGATTACCATGTTTGGTGTCTTAGTTTAGCATGTTAGCATGCTAACATTTGCCAAATAGCATTAGACACAAAGTACAGCTGAGGCTGATGGGAATGTCATTAGGTTAGCAGGTATTTGCTTATAAAGTAAAGTATTCAAATTTTGACCTGATGATGACACTTGATGAAAAGTCAGGGGATTTGTTATTACGACTGCTCCTAAAAAAGGAACATGAATGAACATGTTTTTCATGGTGAAATTCCAAAACCGATGGCAATTCATCCAATAGTCTAGCCAAAAATTTCACTAAAAACCACAAATATCAACCTCAACTTCACATTTCTTGCTAATGCAAAGTAATGCAATTTCTAACTTTGAGAATGCTCACAGACCAGTGTGACCTTCAATGCAAGTCCATCAAAATTTAAACCCCTCTTCTCTAGTACAGTATGCTTTATTCACCAAATGCTCGACTCGCAAAAGTGAAGAATGTCTGAAGATAGCGAAACTGTTTAGCCAGATGAAGCCAGATAGTTGAAAACGTCCAAGAGTTGTATAGTTAACATGGGCTTGCTTTGTTTTCATCTACACGATGACCTCTGTAGTCTGGGCTCCTGACTTTTACCACTTATGACTCTGGTGAGATTTACAAACAATTTGGCTCTGTTGAAACACTGCTAGCAGGATGACACAACATAGTTTAACAAGCAAAATGGGTGAGTAAACTAAGGGGGTCTAATCAGCCAGAATAAGTGTGGGAGTGAAGGACCTTTAATAGACATATTGAAGAACAGTCACTGACTATGAAGAGAAGCGTCTCAATCTATTGTGTCACATAACTTTGTCTCGTCTTGCTTTCAGATACTGACTCTTCTGTTCAGTAAAACTTTGAACACAGAAACAGTTTACTCTCTGTCTTAACAGTTCTCTGTGGCGGCATGAACAGGACGTGCTCACATGTTTACACAGCCACGTGTGGTGTGTAAACAGTCACAAGCATGAGCGTAACCAAGTACAAACACCTTCAGACACACCCACATAAGAACACACCTCTAGGCTACATCTACTGAACGACGGAAACGTGCCAACAAACTCAACAAAGGAGGATCCACACACAACAGGCGTGAGTCCAGAACACACACACAAACACACACACACAGGTCGTCTGTTCTCAGCCGCTCCCACAGTGCCGATGGCGTGAACAAAGTCCACAGCTTTTTAATCCAGAGACCTTTTGTTTGTCAGCTAATCACTTCATCACTGCCAGACTTCCCTCCCATCTACTCTGTTTCAATCCCCAAAACCTCTTTCATCTTTCATTCTCAAACCTCCCCACTGTTTTTAATTGCAACTCTCACCCTCTCCCTGCCTCTTTCCCAAACTCTTATAGTCGCTCAAGCTCCCTTCTTCAGAATTCAGGAGACCTCTTTATGATACTGTTTCCTTTTTAATGTGTAAATCATCTGTTTGTTGATGCAAATTCTATTACCCACAGTGGACATAAATTCAAAAAGTTCATGTTCGTCTCGTGACAGAGTTGTACAGAGGGAGACGTTGAGTGAAGAAAGACAACAAACGACTGTGTCAAGAGGTTACAGGGAAGAAAAAAAACGAATGAACCTTTACATGTTAAAACCGGTTTCTGAACGAAGTACTAGTGCATCCAACACAAAGTAACAAAATGTATCGTTTTACCTTAAAAGCTGATTAAACCTTTTAAGGTGAAATGTTATGTAAGAAATACATGTGAATTGAAGTGAAGTTAAACCTAATATGTTGCTTTATGCTCCTCAATCTTCCCTCATGCTAATGATTAAGAGGTAAAACCACTTACTTTGATTTATATTTAAAAAGGTATATTTCTGCTTTGTCAAAGCAGGTATTTTAATGCATGAAATATTGTGTATGCATATATTAAAATATGTTTCAGGCATTTTGGAAATGCAATTTAAAGGTTTAATATTTTATGATTATTTGCTATGATTAGTAATATTTGTGCAGTTGTGATATCAAAAAGGTTAGTAAAAGACAGAAACTTCTTCCATTCCACAACATGACTAATAACTAAGGACATCACCTGTGCAATTCTGCCACAGACACACCAATGATTTCAGTAACCCTTATGTGGATAACATAAGGAATACACTGTATACACACACACACACAGACGGACACATAAATACCAGGGAGAAGCAAAGAGCTACTGGCCCAGTTACGGTTTTACTCTGATTAGGATCAGATGGTGGAGAATGGCTCCTTATGAGGGTTAGTCTGTCTTCAAAGAGACAGGAAGAGCAACAAAGACCCACACACATGGATACAAAGACGATGCAGACATTTTGATTCACCATCTTCTTTAGTGTTGAGCCAGAATCATTCATTCCCACATGTGTGCGTGCCCAAACAACGATCGTAAATGATGCAAGGAAGTCAGGGCTTTCTGGATAAATTAACAGGGCAGTTAATGAGCTTAAAAGGACGGCAGCAGAAGCTGAGATTCAGTAAAGAGCAGAGGCCTTCATTCACAGTGCACAGGAGAGCCGGTGGGAAATGGATTCATTGTTTGACACGAAATGACATCCAAAAACAGAACTCATTATTTTCTCAAACTCTGTGACGTCAGAGATGAAATAACACTAGTAAATGCTCCATTTAAAGTGAGGAGGAAGCTAAATTTGTGCACAAAAAGTAAATTTTAATTACTTATTAAAAATGATTTCTAGCATGAGAATAACTGTGGCTCATTCTTGAAATTGGAAAATAGTCATTTAATATTGTATTACTACACACAGAGCAGTGAACATCATGTAAAAGTGCTTGAAGGTTTGGAATGAAACCCTCATGCTTGTACTGAGGTGCATTGTCCATAAAGTGAGTATTCCCATTCAGCTTTCCCTGGATTTAACTTAACATTACAGCCAGAGAATAATAGACATAATTGATGCCTTGCTTTCGGTTTTAAATAAAAAGAAAATGCAAAAGTTTCAGTATGAGCAAGCTGCAGCCAGTGAGAATATCCTGTCAGAAACTGTAAAAAGTTTTAGGAGAAGGAAGGAAAGGAATACAGAACTCTCCTTACAGAACAAACAAAGCTGAGGCCAGGGAAACTTCTCCAGCTATTCTGAGTATCTGGTATGAAGTTCTGGTTATGACACAGCAGGGCATTCCCAGAACAGGCCTGTACCGGCTAGGCTGACCACTGCAGGGAGGAGATCAGTGGAAGTCATGACTTAACATAGTTTATTTTAGGAAACTTTTCAGAGTCCACGCTGCTGTCAAGAAGACGAGATGGAGGTACAAGAGGATGAGCTTAGTGATTGTGAGATGGAAGACGTTTCCTCTGACTGAACTGGGTGCTCTGTTAAAGTCACAATATCTAAAGTGGGTTAGCAGCAGCAAAGTTACAAAAATTCTCATTAGTCTGGCCTCAGTTATTTTATTCCTTAGGCTGGTTGAAGGTTTGTTTGCTGAAACAAGCATCAACATAACAAATAAAAAGGTTAACTGAGGACAGACTTTTTTTTTGTTTTTGGAGTTTCGCTATCCCAGTTTAGATGTTAGTGATTGGATTTGTAGAGAAAGAGTACAAGTGACAGAAGGTTTGAAACAAATGTTGAGGGGACACAAACCATGAAAAAACATCATAAAGGCATGAACTGTTCTTCTCTCTCCCCCTTTCACACACAGACACTGTTTAATGTGAAGGATCACGTTGAACACTGGCAATCAAGGTTGGAAAATGTCTCTGGAAACCCTGAGCCATGGAAAATCCTGGACTTTTTACTGCTGTAAAAAATAGCTAATTCCACTGTTTATTCATTCCTATGCTGTCTTTTGGCAATAAAATGATGTTTCACAGAGTGCAGAAACTATATGGTATTTTACTGCACCGTGTGTTTACATGAGAGAGAGGGAAGGAGGGGCGAGAGGCAGCAAGAGGTATGGAGAAATGTGCTTCAAAAGGAGTTCACTTTGGCAAAAATATAGGAATACAACGGAGTTAGAAAGCGCACACACTGACATTTTATCACATTAGCACATCAACAGATGGCATGCAAACTCTCATAAAATTGTTACATAAAATTTGACACGACCAAAGAATGACCCAGTCACATCATTAAATTACTTAAGACATTTTTAATAGTTCTGTGTAGCAAACAGAATGGCTATGTGCATTATTCTGTATACATAGAGCAATCTCTGGGAAAAAAAAAAAACTTGTCTCCATTCAAATACATTAAAATAATCAACCGTAAAAATTCACATAGAAAAAAAAAAAAAATCGCTTTAAAACAAAGTACTGAACAAAGGGAATGACTCGAATTAGAAAACAACAAATATTCCAGTGATGTTCTGATATCCTTTTCTCTCCTTAACGCTGAAAACATCTGAAGAGATGGGCAGAATATCGCAGACATAAAACAGCAGTCATGTCTCTGGTTTAAATGCACCTACGATAAAGTTTGTGCTTGAGAGCAGGCGCAGCAGTCTTTGCATCTAATTATTCTGTTATTGGATTCAAATGAAGCATCAGGGCTTCATCAGAACAAAGGTTTCTACACTTACTATATTCAAAGAACCTAATTTCTTTTTATGGTGTTTAAGTGCCAGTTCCTCCATGTCCAGAGACGTTAAACTTTTTATGGAAGATCATAAAGTCATAAACGCTGGTGTTGGAGAGAAAATATAGACGTTTGTGATTCCTGAAATGCAGACGTTTGGAAGCTATAACGATTTTCTCAATCACCAGCCATATGAAGCACTGATCTTGAATCAGATGGTTGATAAAGAGTAATTATTAATCCCTGAAGCTGGCTATAGTATTGTGTTTGCATAGGAATAAATATTGCATGGAGCAGCTGACATCGCCTTGCAGGATTCCTGTCAGATATTACACCACATCATCATGGCAACATGTATGCTGAGGGCTACTGAATACAAATAAGAGCAAGGCCAGACATTCAGTAACTACTGCTGCAGTTCAGTGGGAGGGAAGTGGGCGAACAGCACACATACATACAGACAACCGAACACACACATACGTGTCTCAGCAGTTCTTGGGCAGTTTTCCAGTGTGCTATATCCTCAGTAGAAAGACCACAAAGCTGTTTATGAAACCTAGCATTTATGACAACATGGTGGGTACCATGCAGTAATTATAGATGGCAAAACGCATCCACAAAGTCAAACCTACATGCACAAACACACACACAGGAATTCTCATACACATAAAACACACAGGCATGCAAGCATCACGGGCTAGGCTAGGTATTGTATGGAAACACCCTTTTAAAAAGCAACTTTTTTTTGGTGTAACTGACTGTGGAAGAACTTTATCCTCCCATGTAACACTACTTCCTTCTAGGGTTTATGGGAATGTTCATGTTCATGTATGTAAGCAGATATTTTTGATATAACTGTTGTGGGCACGTGTGGTAACACAGGACAGGATTTTGTAAATGACCCCCATTTTTAGATTAAATCTAACTTATGAATGAATGCACACCAGTGAACTAAATCCCTTCTCAGTAAAAAAAGACACACTGAAACACCCAGGTGATGTTGGACTGGTCCACACACCAACCTAGCGCACACCGTGACTGGACAAAACCTGGGAGTGAAATGACAAGACTGGATTTCTATAGGTTGGCACTTTTTTCAATAATACAACAAAATGATTAACATTTACAAACAGTAACATACAACATATGAGACAATTACAAAGCCAAGTGTTTCATAGGTAAAAAAAAAAAAAAAAGAAAGTGAAAAAGCACTAAGTGGTCTTGGCCTGGAACATCCAGGATGTGCCAAATTCCAGACATTCCCAGTCTAAATTTTGGATTTGGAAATAACCGCAAAAAAAGTGTGGATCCCTCCTGAGTAAGTCTTTGGAATCGCTCAAGATGCCCTTTGATGAATGATAGGTGAATCAAGTGATGTATACATACAGAGAAACGGAAACACACAAAATACATGAACAGATATGTGCACATGCTGAACAAAGCAATTCAATCTTTATGACATTGGCAAAGATCCAAAGGTTGATGAGGGACATCCAGGGGTCGTGGCTGAGTTGAGAACCCCGCCCTCACCCTCTGCCTCTCCCTGTCCTCCCTGAAGACGCTGATGCTTGGGCCTTTTTTTTCAGTAAACTAATCTCAGATTGATATTGGCCCCCGGAATGGCTACGAAATACATCTGTGTCTGGATATCACTGACTCTGTGAGTAAAAAAAAAAAAAAAAAAACAAAAAAGATTCCTGCCCAGGGTACCTAATGGGACCGAGGGGTAGCAGCCTCCAGTAACTCCTCTAATGACTCGGCTCCTTCTAGTTTAGGTTCCTCCTCGTCTAACTTTTTCTTCTTAGCGAGCACTTTGCTGGATGAAGGCGTGTCTTCCTGCATCAGCTCTTTGGCCAGGATGTTGGTCACTGCATGACCAGCTCGTCGGTGGTTGGCTGACAAATAGAAAGACACAGGCTGAGTGAGATAAACAAATAAAGAGATAAGAAACTAGATGTTATGTTCATATCATAACAAGTCCATGCAGATATGTCAGTGCATGCCATGAGGTGACGTATCTGATGTATGTGCAAAAAGAACATGTAAAACATGTCAGTTCGCCATACAACACCACATCAGCAGCCCGGAGACAACCAGTTCAATTAGTTGCCACACTGACTACGGGGCTGAACACACAGTCACAAGTATGTGTGTCCAAGAACTTCACAGGCTTGTGTTTTAAGTGATAAAACACAAAATGGACGCTCCCTTTCGTTCCAGCATATACACACACACACACGTGCATTACCACGGTGCACAAACACACAAATGGCTTAATGGTGTGGCTGTGTATGTGTGTAGATTAGTGTGACATCTGGAGCAACTCGCTGCTAATGTCAGAGTGGACTCAACTTGATCCTGACGAAGTGGGAGAAATTAGGAAAAGAGGAAAGAGAAACGGGGTGTAAGAGGCATTTAGAGGAAGAGGAAGCGGGACTGACGAGATGAAGGAATGGAGATGGTGAGTGTGTGTAAAAGCAAGGAGGGAAGGAAGGGGTTAGACGGAGGGTGGGACACCATGTGATGAGCAGGATGATTCATGCTGTGGGAAGATTAGAGGCAGGGATGAATGAAAATGAGACGAACATGGATGGAGAGAGCGAGTGAGAGGAGGAATGTAAGGAATGACAGAAGCAGGTAATAAAATAGATCACAGACTAATAGTGGCTGCAGTGAGGAAAGAGAAGAGATGCATAGGGACGGAAAGAGAAACAGAGCGAGTGTGACAGATTGAGCCCTGAGGATGCTGTCGTTCTTATTCTTCTACCTGCTTACTCTGTTATTTCCTCTCCTCCTCCTCCCACACACACACACACACACACCAGCAGCCTTGCCTTGATCTCTCATTCCCTCCCTCTACCCTTTACCACACTTCATTCTCCTGTGTGGGAGGACAGCGGCGGCCATTTTGAATTATATAGGTCAGAAGGAGATTGTGTTTGTGTGTTTTCTGTTATGTTATGCCATGTGTCTGTTCAGAACTCCTCACTCCTCAAGCAAAAGAGGCAATGAACAAAAGGTTAACATCAGTACCGGACACATTTATCATAAACACACACTGATGTAATGTGTTCCTGTGACACTGATGAGAAAAAAAACAGATCGTCATGATGCAAACCAATAGAAATACGCATGCAAAGGAACCGTGGTAACAAAAACGACAAACCAAAGATTTGACACACACAAAAACATGAGTTACCGAACAGGTCTCCAGAACTAGCTGTGACAAAGACACAATTGAGTCTGGGGAGAAAGAGGAGGAGGAGGAGGAAGAGGATTTGGAGATTTAGAGTCATGTTCACAGTTGACTTGTCATATTTGTGTGTGAGCCTCAGCTGGAATGATCAGCACAGACAGCTGGCGTGTCAAATTATCACCTCACTTTCCTTGGAGAGGGACACAGATCACTCTTATAAACACATGGGAAGACTTTCTCTCTCTCTCTCTCAGTCTACTCTCACACTCGTCCTCCATATCTATTTGCGTCCCTTTCCAAACCTCTCCCTTACTCATAAACTAACTAACTAATTAGAAATTATGCAAATGACCCAAAAACCGAGCGAAAGAGTGTGCGTCAGTGTGGGAGTTATTCTGTGTGTACGTGTACTGTGAGCTTGTCCTAAAAAAAAAAACACCAAAAAAATCCAACCCGCAGAGAAAAGCTCTTCAAAGGCTGTCAACCCAGCTCCTCTCGTCTCTCATCCTCCTCCACTCCGTCTTGAGAGAGAAGACAGAGAGGAGGAAGAGAGAGGGGGATAAGAGTCAGGATCAGAGGGCTGTTGCATTGGAAGCAGCATGGGAAAAAGATACATTTAGACAGAAACCTGCAGATTAAAGTAATGAGAGGAAATTTCTCAGACGACTTTCTTTATATTCAAATATGGTTAAAATACATGAGCCTACAGCGCCTCAGGAACAAATACGTCACCTGACAGACCGGTTTAAATAAGCATATCAAGTTAGCTTCAGATATCACATTACATAGATAACAAATATAAAAAGGGCTTAAAGCATAAGGCTGGCAATATTCTATATTTTTGTTATTGTCAACAAATCCCATTAAAAGACCAAAACCAATGTGTGAGTCCATCCCTCAAAACTTCACAAGCCTGTCTGTGGCTCTCAGGTCTAATCCTATTACATACGTAAATCTTTTAAAATGGCTCAACAGGAATATTTACTTTCATAAAAATAAAAGGCAAAACAGTTTTCTAAAACAGGCAGGCACTTTAGTTTTTAGTTAACAGAATTCAAATAGGAGTAAATAGTGCATTTGTTGGGGAGAAATAAGAAAAATATAGAATAGCACCAGACTTTCCTTTAAGGGATTACTTTAGGGTAGATCAGAAATATAAATTATCTTCCACTAGAAATGAAGCGGAATGATCTTGCAGCTCCTAGCTTTCAGATGAGATTGACACAACAACAAAATAATCTCTTGTCCTGACCAGTCAGATTGTGATTTAACTATTTGAAGGGGCACTCCACCCATTTCACACATGAAGTTTACTTTACTTGCAATGGGGTGGAGTACTACTCAGCCTGTGAAAACAGTTGCTAAATGTCTTATGTGGCTCTGAAAGGACAGGTCTAAAACCTGAGAAAATAACCCTGAAGATGAAATGTAGGATCCAGTGTTTTGGGAACTTTACCTACACTATGGACAAAAAGTCAGGATATATTGGCCTCTGCTTCTTCGATTTTTGACCACTAGTTTTTGAATCTTCCAGCCTTCCAACCCTGTGGAAGTGCAGTACAAAAATAGCTGGAGTAGCCCTTTAACACGTGGCACTATAAACAGGAAATTCTCAGCATGTGTGCCGTATCCAGAACTAGCTGTGATGTGACTAAACGATCCATGCACTTGGCATGAAGCCTGGTGTGTGCAGCAGTAGGAAATGAGACGTCGGGACTCACAACAAAGACTGTTTTTAGGTCTGTTTACTGGTGGGGGTGAGATTGAATGAGTGTGTTTGCACACTGAGGGGCGATCAGTGGCACAAGGAGTGCAGTGAAAAGATCATCTGTAACACATTACACTCCAGGAGACTCAATAATGACGGCCTAATGAGGGAAAGAACGCTTTGTTGTACAGTATGTGTGTGTGCTGCCCTTATGAGGGGAAATTACAGAAACAGGGAGAAGAGTGATTAGAGAATTTGCAGACAAGCAGGTGGAGGGCAGCTTAACGAGAACTAGCTCTCTACCTTTGTTAACGTATACAGAGAATACCCACCTCTTCTCTGATCCCAGATTATGCCTACCCCGCGTGGTGTGATGCCAATGGTTGACAAGGAAGCAGCCATCTTTATGCTCTTTGTACAGCAGCTGCAGCAAAGCCACAGTCACGTGACAGCATGGTAACTGTGCCACGACTAGCATGATGGTGTGTTTGCAGACGTAGGCTGGACCTCCATCAGAGTCTCCAACTTAGCAGGGACTTCTATCGCCCTCCTCAGGCCACAGTGAATAACACACTGCTGCTCTGAACTAGAGGACTGTGGGAAAGAGTGACGTCATCTAGCACCACTTGTGTCTGTGGCTTAGTATTGATGTGCAAGCTCAACTGGTGCATATGTGTGGCTTGCTGGCCTGTATTGTCTCAGTGGGTGTTAAGTATGGATGTCCACTGCTTCAGTAATGGCTTGATTGATGAGTGCTCTCCTATTGGTCTGAATTATCTCTCGTGCGTGTGTGAACATCTGCGAAAGCACAGATCTTTGTAGGGTTTTTTTCTTTTCTTTTGTAGGAGCAGAGCGCCTGCAGAGCCAGCGTGTGCCTCGATTGTTGCTGTCCCCTTTACCGCTGTCTCTCTATTGTGATTGGTGCTTTGTCAACTTGTTGCTACTGTGATTGGTTGCTCTGGAAAGGGTCATGACCCAGCAGATGGGTCTATAGAGAGAGTTTAGAAACACATCATTCCTCTACACATGAGTGCCCTTAAATTGCTTGAAACATATACACAAACAAATTATCCTAATGTAGCCAAGCTGACAAGTCTGTATTCATACAAAAGGAAATAGACAGACCATAACTAGTTGTGATGGTATGCAAGGCTGTCTGTCCTCTGGAACATAATGTGCCTGTTTGGGTCTCTTTGTATTGGCATGCAAGCATCTGGTGTGTGCATTTTGTCTGTATGTGTTTAAAGAGGGGGTAAACAGCTGAGGATGCACCATGCAGTCTGTTCATTCTACACAACCAGGACAAGCACACACACACACACACACACACACAGTAAGCTGAGGTACAGGTCAAAGGTGAGGGGGTATATAGCCTCCGCAGCCTCGTGGCTGTCCATTTAGTCACACTGCTGTAAAACAATGAGCATGGCAACACACTCAATAGGCCCTCAGTAGTCCTTTAACACCAAGTTGGTGACGTTTGCAGGCACCACAGCTGTGACGAGAGGAAAGAAACAGGAGGGACACACTTCATGTAATGAAGACCCTTTACAGGCACAATAGTGATTACTATCTCCAAAACACATTTATGAATTCTGTTTTATATTAGCACATGGTGTATATATATATATATATATATATATATAAAACTGTTACCTATAATTTAAGGATACACACTTATAGCATCCCAACACCATGCTTTTAAAACCACATAACAATTCTATAATATAAAGTTATTACAAGTGTAACTTAAGTGTTCATATGTGCTTGGCAGAGCATGAGTGCCATTATAACGTACTGTAAATGCGGTGATCATAGATAGTTGGTAGAAATTATAGTTCTGACAATTGAAAATTTCCAACTGTGATGGTAGAGTGTTATTTTCTACATTATATCACACAGGCCAGCCCCAGAGCTCTGTTAAAATGTTTAAAAAGGGCTTTTCTAGACAGCGGTTTTACAATATGTCACGCAACTTGGGTTTCATAAAAATGTTTGACTTTTCAAGTTGTATTCACAAGTTACACCCTGTTATGTTGATAAACGTTACTTGTAAATACGTATATTTGCAACAGGATGTGAACGTACAAATAGCTCAGCAACCACTATACTGTATGTGCAGTACTGTGGCCCAAATTTGAGATTATCTACAAATGTTTGCAGGTGAAACGGTAATCACTGTAATGCGATCAGTAGGCCACAGCTCAGATGTGTGGGGATGAGACAGAGTATACTGCATCTATTACATCCTTTGGTTAAAATGGAATTTTACTTTCATTTGAACTTTTCCTACACACCCACATTCAACTTTTAAAATATATTTTATACCAATAACTGCAAAACAGACAGATGCATAATAAGCACACGGTTTAATTTGGTCGTGAAGAACTACATGAAATTAGCCACTTGTTGTATTTTATGCCAATGTAACAAAACTAAAGTATAATTATTGTGGCCATTTACTGTTATAGATATTTTCACTTGTCAGGTAGTAATGGAACATTTCTTTCTGCTAAGGTAACTTTCGAAACTCAGAAAGGATTACAAAATAAATAAATCCATATACCCCACATGTGCAATAAGAGTGTTAGTTTTTCTATGGGTTTTTAAGACCTTGATCATAATTTATGTAAAACATGATTATGACTGACAGAGGGTGTGTAATGAGGGGCCATATCACAAATAACAATTGTCTTTTAATACAATGAACAGAGGTGTAAATGAACATTAGAAATGTGTTGTATTATGTATAGATATACACTGTTGCAACAATCGGCCACCTTGCAAAGGATGCGCGCAAAGACGTTTTAAAGCCAAAAAATTTCTATTTATTTATGACGGATCCTAAGTTTGCCTTGCAGCTTGTTAACTCACCTTAAACATTTGTCAGTCAGCTTGGTTAAGCAAAATATGCAAAAACTAATATTACAATATTTGACTACAAAATAAAGAAAAACATAGAAACTTTGTGAGAGGACTGGTCTGTCCTCTGTTAACTGCCCTCCTGTGCTGCTCATTGATCATTTCCTCAACAAGCTTTTATTTTGAGTAATTGAACAAACTGAATTCTAACTCGAGACATTACGTATGTTGGTACAGATGGTAATATCCCTCTGATGAAACAATTTCTGCGCTGCTGTTTTATAGAATAGTTGATCTGATTAGATGTTTCATGCTGCAGTAGCTTGATCTCCCTGTACATGCTATACTTATAAGGAATAGCACAAGGTAACCCAAACATGTTAACACATATGATATGTAACTGTATGAGTAACATAACATACAAAATCTACTAAGGAAGCTCCACGTCGCAACATTAGTGGCTGAAGACATTTCCTTTAGAATTTCAAAAGTGAACTGACAGGTCAGTCAGTTAGAAAGGTGATTGAGTTAAGAGAGATTTGATAGAGCAGTGAGACAGAGCCAATCAATTTATACAGAATCTTCTTGATTATTTATTTATTGTAATTACTATACTATAACTATAGCATGCTTAAAGAACCGTACCAAAATGGTTGTTAACAAATCTTTTTTGTTAAAAACTAAGCTGTATTTATTCATCATTTAAGGGGATGAACCCTTGTTTCATGTTTTCAGACTCATTACGTGAAATCTGACCTGTAATACCATTGAAGACAAGAGTTTACATTAATTGTATTTTAAATGCATGGACAAGTAATTAAAATGAGGTTAAAATGAGCAACTGGTTCAACTGAGCTAGTGACATATTATATTTCACAATCGGTGAAGGAGGGAGAGATCTCACCAAAATGATGCCCTTTTATGACATCTTACAGCTTCAAATGTATCTACCTCTATTTAGACCGCAATCTTTTCCATGACAGTCACATTTTCTACAGCTGACGTTTCTTGATATTGTTGCGTTAATATATAACAGGCAAAGAACAACTGAAGTCAGACTTTTCCTCAAATCTAAATCTTGTCATCCAATGTATTTTACGGCCCTGTATGCAGAAAATTGTATAGCTGTATTGCACATTATGGAGGAAACACTAAAAATACTTGGTGGATATAGGAGTGTTTTTAGCCTGCTCATACATGCTGCCTGTGGCCCCGGTGGTGCCAGATATAAGTTGAGCCAGTCAGTATGTGCTGCCTCCTACTTCAGCTCCACTAAGTTAAAACCTCTGACTCAGCCAACTGGTCAAACACTCGCATCCACACACAAATAAATACATACGCTACTATTGTGTGGGTGAAGGATTTAAGGCCCTTGAAGGGTGCAAGAAGCAAAGTAAGTAACTGGAAAGGAGCAGCCTTTAAACATAAGTGAACAAAAAAAAACCCAAGCGAGGCTTCACACTCTCCTCATATGAAAAACCCTGAACTTTGGCAAAAGAAAACAAAAATGACAAGACGGGGGGGAAAAAAGAGGAGACAGGGAGGCGGGACTGAGCAGAGATGTGACACATGCAGCCCCATATATTTTTCTTCTCTTTCCTACCACAGTGTCCATAGGAAGGAAGGCGCTCTCTCCTTTTCTCTCTCTCCCTCTCTTGAACACACATGTTGTGGTATTTCCTGTTAGGAGTATGAGGTGGCCAAACAGTATTATGGGTGACTGACTGAACCCTCAAGTGGGCCCCATTTTTCCTCTCTCATACAGCACTCCTTTGCCCACTCCTGCTTTCCTCCCATTTCCTCCTTTCACTGTTGTTTCATTCAGTTTAGTGGTGATGAGCCTGAGCTGTTTGTGATTAAAGAAAGTTTATTACACTTAGAGATTTTCTCAGCGTGACTTAGTGGACCACTTGTCAGAACCCCTGATTAATTGCTATACACAATTAGCGCTAACAGGCTATATCAATGCATTTAGGGATTGAAAGACAGACAAAGACAGAAAGAGAAAGAAAGAAAGAAGGAAAGAGTGCTCTGAGCATTTCCACTCTGGAGCACCGCTTCACATCTGGCTTCTATCGAGAGAGGTATTGGGTTGCACACACTCTTCCTGAGCCTCTCTTATGTGTGAATACTCAACTCACATGAGTGCATGTGAACACACACACACACACACAGTTAATGGGCAATGGACACTTTCCCAGTCACATGGTTACACACAAGTTTCCTACCACCAGGTGTCATGTTACAAAGATACTATTCTAACAGTTCACATTGCCTCATTTTCATTGGCCATATTATCCACAAAATGTGCTATATGTATAAGTAAAAAAACATCAAATAAAAAGGAGAGATAAAAATACTCCCCAATAAGTGAATGTAACTGGATTGGGCAGTGGGGCAGACAGCAGAGTAAGTAGCTAACCAGATAACTGGCCTGTCTCTATGATCTTACAGACTGAACAACATGCCCTGAATGAAAATCAATACAGGCTGGAGTAATATTGAGGAGTATGTCCTTACATACAGGCGGCCCATTAATGACAACAGAAGAAAAGTGTCAAACCCTGCACATACATCATTCTGCACAGTAAAGGTCAATCATCCAAATGAAGTAAAATTAAGCAAAACACATTTTTGAGTGGAGGGGAACTTTAACAATTCCTATTGTCTTCAGACTTTAGCCAGTTCAAATATATTTTGCCTATTGCTCACTCATTGATCCCACTTCCCTTTTCACTATAAATAAGGTGTGTATTTTTAGGCGGAGGTAGAAATTAAAATTTTCTACTGTGTTCCAGATGCATTGTATCGGACAGAGTATAGATACCTGAATTCATGACACTTCTATTATAATCTCCCAGGTCTTAGCTTTCTTTTGAGACCAAGATTATACATATAGCCTTTGTTGTTGTTAAAATATACCCCATTTATTTGGGTATTTAATTTCGGACAAGAGTTAGGAAAAAATGGGCCGAGGAATCAACCCACACTGGTTTATCCTCCTTAGCTCTACATTCATATTCCTCTTACATTTTTCAATTCCACAACCACACCCTGACCAGCTGTTCCTCTCTTAAGTATCCTACTGCCCACACCCACCCTTGGCACTCTCCCTCTTCTTCTGCTGTCGTGCCAGCCATTGGTGGAATGAGTTTTGCCTCCCCTGTAACCATGGCCAGAGAATACTACCACAACCCCACAGCCTCTGAGCAATGCAACAGATGGAACAGAAACAGGGGAACACAAACAAGCCTATTGTTGTGTGGTGACAGAAACAGAGAGACAGATAGGAAGAGGGAGACGGAACAAATCAGTCTCATATGCTACACGTGTTTCTGTATAGTATGCATACCACAAATGTGTGTGAAAGGAAACAGAAATGTGTAAATCAAGTAAGACATGATGCTTTGAAACATCTGCATGTTTTGTGAAGATTTACTGCTCTGCGCGTATACGAGTACCTGCTTGCCGTGGTCCTCTCTTTCTCCTGAACGCAGCGCCGGACTGCAGCGCCTCCAACAGCCCATCCATGATACCAGTTTCATCACCCTCTGTAAACATAACATCAAAACATGATATCAGCAATGCATCAACAAACACTGGATTAAATCAATATGTGGAGTCACATTTTAACTTTTATTTATGTCACACACACACACACACACCTCCATTATCACAACCATGTTATTTTAAATCATCTATCCCAGACATATACACTCATTTTCTTTCCCAACAACGGGAGTGATTAGTGGTTTTTCTAAACCCTCTGCCTATCGCTGTTTCTCTGGGACACGCCAACACACACGTGGGCAGGGGGGTTATTAACCAGCCACGTGGCCACGTTAGCAAATTAGCTACATTAACCCGGATAGGCAGTGACCTAGTTCAGCTACTGTGAGTGCTAGGGGCAACACACTGGACTTTCAGGATAACATTTATAACACACAAAAAGCCTTATAGGAAACACACATCCAATGAGACCAAACCTCCTCATAAACATTAAAATACTCAAGAATAAATGAGTAATTGTGGCTTACAGTTAAAACGGGTATTGAGAGGAAAGGAGCCTTTTTTTGTGTATGTGTACGGGTTCAGTTTGAATGGGTGGTCTTGTCTCGTTGTTTGTGTGTTTGTTTACATCCACATTTGTCTGCACAGACTCTGGTCTGGTGTTTACAAGTGTGTGAGTGTTGTGAAGCTTGTTTTGTGGGCAGGATTCAGTGGCACAGCTCAGCGCTCAGGCAGATGGTTTTAATTATTTCTATTTGAACCTGAATAGAGACAGAGGGGTCTGGAAAAAGGAGCAGTGAGGTTGGGGGTTAAAGGTTTATGTCTTCACCTCCCCAACCCCCAAGCACACACAATATTTAATCCTGCAGTAAGCCATGAACCAGATGGCCTGTGGTCTCGCCTGTCACGTCAGAGAAAGTCTCTCTAACACACTTCACAGGTCTTCCACAGCTCACATACACCCCTCAATGTCCAAGTCCTGGAACTACACAGATAGTTCAGAATGGTGAAGGCATGATTTTCTCCTTCCGGGGAAACACATCTGGCACATTTCCACTCACTAATAACATGGTTGGCTAAAACCATTGGTGGAAGCACACAAACACACAAACCTATTTGTGAATATGTACTGGAGGCAACAGAGGGGGAAAAATTACCCGGCTGTGTATAAAACAGGCTTATTGTTGACTGAGTGAAAACTCAAACTACAATGTCCGAGGGCCAGTGCACTGTATAGAGTTATACATACAGCTCTATAGGGTTTTTGTGTGAGTGTAGCCTAGGGCAGCACTATTTGATAAAGAGTCTTCTTCATCAAAGTGAAGCTTTACAATGTTTGGTTTGTTAGCCATTAGTAATAGGGCTAAAAAAGGGGGGAAAATGTACTTGTTGGGATCAATGACTTGTTGATAATCATGTGCTCTGGAGCACAGAACTACAGTGCATGATACAAACAGCAAAGTATTGCCTGAAGCAGGTAAGAACATAAGATGGATCAATTAGTGTAACAGCATTAGATCACGAGCTCTTAAAGATGTCTCTTTGAATCTGATCGACACTGGATGCACACATACACATTCTATCTGGCACAGAGGGAGGACAGCATCTTGAGTGGAGCAATAGCACCCCTAGTGGATGTTCACACAATAACCGATGAGGACATGAATGGAAACATTTACAAAGAGAGGAGTAATGACAGACAGAAAAAAAAAGAGAAAATGGAAAATATTACGAGAAAGAAAGACTGTTCAAATGGTGTGGAGACAGAATTTCTATTTTCCTAATGTGCCATGATCGTACCCCTCTTTCACAGCGGCCTGGGGTGAGACGTCAGGCTACCCAGGCTTATCCCATCTCATCCACCATATTGCCCTGTGCTTTCCTCCTCTTTACCCCTTTTCTAAGAGACAAAAACACAGTCTAATCCCCAAGAGAGCATCTGCTGCCCTACTCTCTTCCTTCCCTCCCCCTCCCCCACACTACTCTCTCACTTGCTCTCTGTGTAGAGCACGAGCACCCCTAGTGGCAGTTCCCATACCGGCATCAATGTGGGTGAGTAAACCACACATGAACACACCCTTTGCCACATACATAAAAGCACAGAGCCTCACAGAATATTTTACAGACAGTACTGACACCTAGCTGTAGAACTGAGAATAAGTCAGTTTCCAAGTAGTCTGGCTATTGCCCAAAGATGAGCATATGACACAAATGGATTTTACATCACAGTAGTAGGACCGTATTTATCAGATAAAATTAGAGCAAAGCTCTTCTCCTTAAAGCACAGATGGTGAATGTGGACTTTTGGGTGTGTCATCCAAGTATTTTGGCAGTCTGGCGTCCCGAATCCTGAACTTTCATGTTTCATGACAGCCAAATAAAGCCAAGTAAAAGCACTTAATCATTTGATTATCAAAAGATGAAATAAGTAAGAATCTCAGAAGAATCAGTTACTCACAATAACTACCATCACATGCTTAGCACATGAGCAAAGTGAGGCTCCACTGAGTGAGCATCTGTCTGTCTGACTCACACAGGAATGATAAGGTCACAAACTGCAAACACACACTGACCGTACAGGGTTTAACCAATAACTGGGATATCATGTTTACAAAGAGACAGAAAGTGAGAAAGAGGAACATTCAAAGATAGTAAGGGTATGTGAGTACATGGGTGGGAGATTCCAAAAGAAGAAGGAAAGATGTGAGCGTGCGAAAGTGTAGCTGCTGAAAACAACCTTTGTGTAAAAGCCATCCAGTATGCGGGTTATAAACAAACACAGAACAAAGACCAGGTGTGTGTATGCCAGATTTGTGTGTGGTTGAATTTAAATAGGGGGGTGTTGAATGACTCCGGGCTACAGGGGCAGTCAAATATGCCACCTGTATGTAAATGATCTCTAGCCCACTAATGCACACACACACTCATCTGTGAAACACTATTATGTTCCATTCGCACATGCCTCTAGAGGATGAACATGAAATTTGACTACTTTACTTTCTACCACAAAATGTCTGCTCCATACTTTCAACACGGAGACAAAATATTCCAAGTAGAGCCTCAGTGCTTGCTGTGTGTTAAAGTGCCCTTTAAATGAACGGCAGACACAGGGGAAGGGAAGGGAAAAAAGAAGAGGGAGATGGAACAAAAGCAAGAAAGTGAGGAGAGGAGAAGCCAGCTGGAACGTGGAGCACTAAGAGAAAGGCCAGAAAGACTTTTTGTAAAAGAGGTTCACAAAACAGACACACACACACACACAGTGCAGAAACACTGGCCAAATGACAAGGCTTCTCCAACACATAGGCAAAGCAAAACACAAACATTCACAAGAAAAAAAACATTTTGTAACACATAGAGAGTGCACTGAGGCTGTAGCTTATTTTGACTGTGGAACTGTAGAGTCCCAGGAGAACCCGACTGGAGCCAGAGAGAGGAGGAATGTACTGAAACTAGGTCACAGTCTGAGAGGAAAAAGTGCCTGTGCATAAAAGTGCATCGGCAAGGCGGGATTTGAGGGTTAACAGTGTGTATATGAGGATGAGGGAGAATGTGTGTGTGTTTTTTTTGTTCTAGCATTTTGCAGAACTATAACAGCATCTCACAGAAGAGTGGAAGAGATTTAGGTGTTCTTTCATTTCTCTTTTACGGAAAAGAAAATCCCCCGTTCACCAGAAGAGTGAAAAGAGGGGAATCATGTACATCCTCCTTGTCCTCAATTTCTATGGAGCTTTTTGTTACTTGCTTACTTCAAAACACAGGTCAGCAACATTAGATTAACTCCGGCCTAAAAATACTGATGGGTCGTTCTTTCACACACACACACACACACACACACACACACGCCACAAAAGCGTGGACTCTGACTGCCCCCAACTGGAATCTGGGGGAACTGAGAGAAGTGGAGTGTTGCCCTCTCTTTCAGTCACAGTGAAGTAAACAGATACGAGCCAGCAATTTTGACCTGCGTTGATGTCAAGGAGCTGGTTCTTCTTGAGTTTCTCCTCCTTCTCCTTCTCTGCCTTTTCCCTGGCCAGTTTGGCCTTTTTCATCTTCTCTTCAGCCTCCTTCCTCTTCTGATTCTCCTTCACCGCTTGCTGGTGGGTGAAGAAAGACAAAAGGAGAAAATATCAGACAGTGCATGTGTGCAAATTAAGTTTGAGTGTTTGGTGCGGATAACCTAGCTTGAAAAGAGAGTGATTCATAAAACAACATTTAAGAAGCCAGATGCATCTGATGGATGTCTGTATGTAAATATTCGTCAAAACCAGTGGCAGTTATCCACAGTAACTGGTAAAACAAGTTACCTCCTGCGGGAGCCTTCCCAAATGGCACATTTAAAGTTGATGTATAAACTGACAATATAATGGAGTCACTCTCATTCATTATTATGTCAATACAAACCGGCGTACAGCCTTTTTTCTCCTCCTGGTTTGATATTTGTCTTTCATATTTTCCTCTTTCATCTTCTTAATTCTTTTCAACTCCACTGTTGGTGGTCAGGAAAGACTGAACCACACCTGTGCCCTTTTGAAACCCATCAAACTTGATTTAGTTAATTCACAAGCACAAAAACACACCTGGAACATGTTTTTAAAGGTGTTGAGGTCGCCAAAGAATTCCTCTACAGAGATCTTTCTCGGATCAAAGACAAAGTATTCTCCCAGGTCGGTATATTGCTTCTCCATATTCTTATGCAGCAGATCCAGCTTCTCATACTGCTCATGGGCAAGACCCACAAAGCTGTGGAGACACGGTGTTAAGGAACATAGAACCAAAATCTCTGTATTTTAACAAAACATAAAAATGATAATTTATAATTACATGATCTATGGTTTGAATTTTCATATAAACAGACCGTTTATTGCAATTTTCGAATCATAATTTCAAATATGTAACTGAATAAAGAGGATATGGACATCTTCTCCACAAACAGGTCCTTGTCACTTTGTGGAGGAGGGAAGGTTTCCAGATCTTTTTCCAGGTTCTTGATCTGACGGCCCATCATCTCAAGGTTCTTCTGAAGTGTCTCTGCAGAAACTTCAGGGGACATAGGGGGAACACTAATGATGCAGAGCATCTCCAATGGTACATCTACATACATAGCTTCTAATGGAGTGTTGTTTTTTTCATATGACCATAACAATGAGAGCACACTGTATCAACTAGATGAGTGTAATGTGTAACCAGGAATTGTAATGGTTGATACTATGAAGGCATGGAGATGTATAAAGTTCAGTTAGATGTCCTATGTACCTCTGCTGGCCTTTTCCACATGGATGAGCTCGTCTGTAAAGCTCATAACTTCAGGATACTGCTCCTGGCACACATCAGCGAGGAAATGGAGCAACGTCTGCTTCAGATCAGCTGATTTGGTGTCACGCAGCTGATTGGAAGAAGGATTAATTTAAAAAGGGCACAATCAAAAGTTATTTAATGTCTGTAAATGTGTAGTCAGTGTTTCGCACTTTTCTGTTTACAGATGTGTAAATGGATGTGCAAGTAAGATTTGGGGTTTCTAAAATTCCAGCATTTATGCACTTTTGTCTGTGCGTCCATATTTTCACATTATAAAATCAGATAAAAATACAATAACATTAATACAGACATCACTGTTGTTACACTAAGTTGGTGTAGCAACACTGTATTGATGTACCATCTGTACATGTTTATATCTGTTAGATGTACTACATATCTAAAGCTAATACTGAAAAGGCATAGGGGAAAACCTTAACATGTTATTGTCTATGAACATATTTTTTTATCTAGACCCCCTCTCATCACTCAACTGTAAAAATAGCACGAGAACAGATTCCGTTTTTGTAATCTTGATTATAGATTCTGATATAATTGTGTTGAAAATAAGTAAAGACAAAGAAGCCGGTGCATTCATTCAATTTTTATTGTGTGTGTGTGCGTGTGTGTATGTGTGTCTACACCTCATTTTACCTTGCACAGGTATGATATGGAAAAGCCGAAGGCCTTTCCATTGCGGGAGCCAGAATTCATATAGTTCCCGACGAGGAGGATGATCTCCAGCAGCTTGGAGAAGCTTTGGCTTTTCCTGAGCTCCTCGCAGGCTGCCGTCACAGACACCACATCTGGCTTGATGTTGTTCAGCTGCTCCTCAAACTGCAGCTTGAACAAGATGGCCTGAAGCCGTGGCATTAGCCGCTTCACGCCGGACATCTAGAGAGAGGAAAGAGGGTGAGGGGATTTGAGACCCATTCCCAGTAGGTTTGTTGCCACATAGATTTCGTGTGTGTGTGTGTGTGTGTGTGTGTGTGTGTGTGTGTGTGTGTGAGTGAGAGAAGGGGATTTCATCCATTACTCACATCTTCCACAGTGGAACAAAGCAGTCTGTGTTTAACAGCATGAGGATTTTCTGTGTCTAATATATTGACAACGGTATGACTATCTGAGTATTTCAACATTTTCTATGCATCATTTGCCATTTTACGGATTTGTGGTTAGTCATGTCCAAGTCAGCTGGGAATTCAAACTATACCGATTTGTCATAAACAAAATTGTCTAATTTGTGTGTGTATGTACGTTTCCTCACCACTACTCCAAACTGCTCGGCCTCAGCCAAGTCATCATATTCATCCTTCATTTCTCCCAGGACACTCAGCTGCTCTGGTAATGGCAGTTGTTTGATCAGGTTCTACGTGGCAATAAGAGGAAAACATACATGACAAACAGGATCTGGAGACACCTATGTTTGTGCCACTTACATGTGTCCTTGAGCAAGACATGGGTCTACCTAAAACACAAAGACAGATTAATTGACTTTTGAAAGAAAATTCTTCTGTGGGTTATTCCACTGTAAAGGACAATCAGCGTGCAGGTTCAGCTAATGAGGTGGATCTTGAAGATTATGTGTTCTTATGTAACTACGTGATATCCATCTTTATGCTGCCATTTTGGCCAGGTCTGTCATGTAAAAGAGATAATTTATCGCAAGAGACTTCCTGAATAAGTAAAGGTTAAATAAAAATGTCCTGCTGAAGGACACATCAACAAGGCAGAGGCTTGCTGTCACAAGAGTATACTATGAGTTCAATACACTTTTCTCCTGTTCATTATATTGACTCATGATTTCACAAACACCAACATACATATTAAACCAATCTACTCTGAAAGGCACCATAGAGACAAATAAAAGGACCGGCCCACTATACTGTCAGCACATACTTGAGTGTATACATACACAGAACCTTATATACCAACACTGGAGCAGATCTGAGCTCTGTACCTGAGCCATGGACTCTGTGAGGATCTTTTCATTAACCTCCAGGACGGCGTTCTTGATGTCTTCATAAGGGAGGCGGAACGATCCCAGGAAAATGGCTAGGAGCAAACACAATTAAAAGCACTTTTTAAAATCCAATAAGGATTCAGTTGAACACACTTTATTGCTGGCACTTCAATGAAGGTGTTCACTAAATGGATTTAAAAAGCAATGTCATTGGTATGGGGGTATCAGGTTTTCAAACATGTGGGCATCTGTGGACTTACAAAGGTTCTGTGAACACTTGGAGTCAAGAACCTTCAGCTCCTTCACCTTCTTCATCTGCTTCTTTTCGTCTCCACCATCCTGCTCCTTTTTGGCTGGAGAGGTGGACAGAGCAATGGGGGAGGGTGGTGGTAATATTCACAGAAGAACAGACAAAAGAGGAAACTGTTAGAAATCCCATGTCTTGGTAACTTTCTTAATGTGAGATGACTAGTACAGATGAATTTGAATAGACAGTGTTGGAAAGAAGGACAGTAGTAAAATCAGTGGGTTCTGTAATAGAGAGAAGTAGATTAGAGGGCCTATGTGATGGCGATAAAAACTGACAGACTTGGCATGGCCTTCACTTTTTTCACTCTCTCCCAATTGTATGGTGTCACAGAGGTGTTAGGATTATTGTATCCCTGGCCTTGGGTAAGATGGAACTGCTATGAAATGGCTGTAACACTGGGGGAAAGATGTCCCTGGTGCGTGTAGGCCTGGTAAATATGGTCGGACGTTTGTAAGCTGTAAGGCATTTAAAGTTTGCAATGAGCTTACACACATGCATATACAGTACAGTCTATCTCACACACACACACACACACACACACACACACACACACACACACACACTTGACAGAAACACTTTACATTAACTTGTTCTGACAAGGTCAGGATTGTGACTGTAAGGATGTGTCAGTGTGTGGGGGTGAATGTGCATTGGATGACAATTAGTAGTGAAAGATGAACAAGCACATGGGTTTGACCACATAACAGCCCACAGTACACAGGCACATGAGATCTAAGGTCAGCAGAGAACTGGATGTCACAAGTGTTCACTTGTTTCTGCCATTATCTAACCACTCATACTCAATTTGACATTCATCTGAAAGTGCAGCACAAATACCAGATATCATTAATGCTGAAATCATTAGTCAATCAACAAAAAAATGTCATTGTGTTAGTGTTACTAAAATGTCATTAAAAAAACTGATAATCAAATGTTTAGTCGTTAAAGCTACACAAATGTGTGGATTTTCTTTAGTTTCCAGTTTAAATTAAATGCCTTTTTAACTGTGGGTCAAAATAAGTAATTTGGGGAGACTGTACCTGGCTGAGCTAACTCGACTAACTTTTATTACTCACCCAGTAATAAAAAAAAATTCTATAAAAGGATCTCTATGCGACCTTGTCCGTGTCTTATCTTTGGGAAGACCAGACAGTAACAGGAAACAAGAATTACTGTCGGAAAAAACAGTACTGAGCAGCCCACCTGTTTCCAATGCCCGGTGATGACCTCATCAGAGGCTAAAATTAAGTGTTTAGACACTTAACACAACAGACAAGGCTATCTGGACTGAAACTACTGTAACAACTGTCAAATAATGAGTAGGTGTGGTTACAACAAATCCACTTACGGCTGCTTAATGTCCACTGTTACTAATATGTATCATCCATTGGAATTTAGGTTTACCTAACACCCAGCTATATACTATACTGCATGTGTGGCCTTATTTCTTCACTTCCACAGGGTCATTAAACCATCTTATTTCCACAATCTCTCCACATTCACCTGCAGTCTGTTAGATTGATGAAAGTCTCATTCAAAGAGTATGTTTGTAAATATTCTCCACTCAGACACAGAGATATCCACTACAGCATAACAACTCATTCATCCATCTGCCCAACCTTCCATGTGTCCAGTCCAGTCAAACAGTGCTTTGTCTCGATGTGAGAGGCAAATCAGTCGGACAGTGTGTTAACGAGTCCAGGCCTCTTAATGAGCTCCTCATCTCTCCATTTAGCCATTCATTTAGAACACACTCATACAGACAAAACAGTCGAGTCAGTCAGTGGCCTCAATAAGTCCCATTGTTTCACTCAGCGTCAGCTTTATGAAACTCCTCTCTCAGAATCGACCATCACTTGTATCTAAAGTTTGACTCAAACTTTTAAAATTTGGCCCAAACTTTAGGGCAACGTGATCTGTTTTAACTCTGTACTTCTACTGTTTGCATATAATTGGCGTTATATCATTATAATCAGCTGTTGTGTATCACTACCATGAATCAATAATACTATTGTGTGGCCAACACTCTAACCATAGTCCCTGCTGAGAGCAGGAAACCGTAGAAGGAAGTCAACCATTACACACACAGGCTAGAAAAATCCATCAGGACATCTGAGAGGAAACAACATAAATATCTTTGCATAAACACAGCAAGTCACAGCTGAAAGGTTAGGAAGAAACTCAAAGGAAGCAACAGGCTTCTATAAATAAACATCTTAGGACAGAGACACAAACAGGGAGACTGATAATCTAAAATAATCCACTTGACAGTGGCATGTAGAAATTGAGGGAAATTATACCTCTAGAGATAAGAGTGAGAAAAAATAAAGAGATCTAAAGAGTAATTATAGAAATATAAGTAAATGTGTACAAATATGCTCATGCAGACTTGTACAAAGACAACACAAGTACATATGTTACAGTGCAGATGAATGTCTAAACTGGATAGTATATAATCTCAAGGACTGACAATCCAGTTAGTCTGGGTCAAGACTAGTGACGGCATCATGTCACTAGGTCAGTGTGTGCATCTCAGATGGACAGCTTGTGAGGGAATGTGTGTGTGTGTGTGTGTGTGCATCCGTGCTGTAGTAGCTACAGTGCCAGCTGTGCTCTGGCCAATGGAATCAGGCTTAGCTATGTTGACATCATGGCTGATTCATAAAATGGGGTCTGGTTTGCAGATTGTAAAATGGCTGCTCTGTGGTTTCCACAAATGGCTCATTCCATTTATGAGCCAATGGCACCTCTAGTGGTGGCTGTTGGGCACTGCACCATGTTAGACTTAGTCATTGTGGGGGAGGAGAGGAAATGACAGCGGCAGAACACGCGTGACTACACACATGCAAAAAAACATACACCAGCACATATAAATACGCAAGTGGAGCACTGACATTTTAACATCCACATGTTTTATCGCCCCAGCTGCCTTTTTGTTATACCATTACACAAAGAAGGCCCCTTTTGTGGAAACAAATCACTACCACCCCACACACACACACACACACACACACACACACATCTCTTTTCCTGGAACACCTCCCCCTCGTCTCCCCAACAGCTGCTTGGCACTGAGAGATGATGAGAGGGGGGGGGGGGGGGGGGGGGGGGGGGGGGGGGGGTGGGGGGGGGGGGGGGGGTGGGGGTGGGGGGGTGGGGGTGAAAAAAAAAAAAAAAAATTTTTTTTTTTTTTTTT
>CM022490.1:15354887-15387715 GCA_011952105.1 Coreoperca whiteheadi
CACTTACACATTTTACGTACGTGTGTGTGTGTGTGTGTGTGTGTGTGTGTGTCTGTGTGTGTGTTTGTGTGTGTGTGCCTGTGCATGTGTGTGTCATGAAAGAAAAACAAAATTCTTCCATTTTTGACTTCTGTTTTTAATTAAGCGAGAACTAGAACAAAAAAGCGGAGACTTGGATGGGGGAGAGCAGCCGAAGGAGGGGTGCACAGAATCATGATGAGCCAAGTCATGCAGAGATCTCTGTCAATATGTAACTGTGTGTGTGTGTGTGTGTGTGTGTGTCTGCACAAAGAGGAGTCTGTTTATCAGTCAGCAGACCTGAGTGTGTCTCCCCCCCCCCCCATTCCCTTCCTCTCTTGGTCCCTCACTCCTTAAAAGGAGAGAATGTGTGGTGGAGAAGGTGATGGGTAGCCAGGCTTGCAGAAAGAAAAAACATGTGGAAAATACAGATGGAAAGAAAGAAAAAAAGAGCAAGTTAGGAACACAAAGAGGAAAAATGTAAAGCACACTTTCATCCCTGACGACTCTGAACTATAGCCTAAACTCAAAGAATAGTTTAAATCCCTTCCCAGAAAGCATAGCCTCTTCTCTTTTCTAGCTCTTCTTTCTTTTCATGTGGTCTATTCATCCTCTCGTCACCACTCCCTGCTTGTGGCATGCTGCAGTTTATTTTTAACCCACTAAAAGCTTTCAGATGATGTTCTCTATTGTATATCTGTGGCGTCAAAAGTGTTTTCACAGGCCCTCTGGTGGCAAGATGGGAAAAAAAGCATAACATTAACTTTACATAACTTCAAACCAACATTTTTCCATTCAGCATTCCAGGGCTGGAGATTGTCTAAACTGGAACAGGGGAGAGGGTTTATAGTTTCAACATCAATATCTCTTGACTGAGCAGTTCTTTGGGGAAAAAATTCTGAGGTTGCTCAAGAGAAAGCACCACACAGAGACACAAACAAATCATATGCCAACCTTTAACGTCAACAAAGACTAAATACATTTCAGGGAAACTTAATGAGAACATCTAATGTTTCTGGTTTTAGAAAGTTTAAGAACGCTAAAATATTAGAACTAAAAGGGGAATGAGACAAAGTAGAAAAAGAAAGGGAGGGGGGCATGAAGCTCTTTGTCTAAAGTAAACAGAAGGTCAAAACTATGGCAGACAGAAGGACAGCTGTAGCCTTGGTCCCTTTAAACTTTAAATGTTCAACATTCTGTCACTGTGTGTGTGCGCGCATTACAATGTAAGCAAGTTTGACAGAAGAAGAATAAAGGGGGTTTCCACGGTAACCTCAAGTCTGAAAGAGCCCCTTCATCCTGTTTTTCCACTGTGAAAGGAAATGAGTTGAAAAAAATTCCTGACTCTGTGTGTGTGTGTGTCTGAAATTGTGTGAAAAGGACCAGATGGCAGGGTGGGGCAGCGAGGAGGGGGGAAGGGGGCAGGATGTGGGAGGGCCAGGATGCAGGGGGAGGGCTTGTGGGAGGGGCTAAGCCTGTGCTCACTTGCGCACCCCTGGTGCATGAACAGTGTAACTGCAGCTTTGATTTAATGCACTGAACTAAGTTTGATATGATCACATTATACTTGCTTTAACAAACATAAAACATAACAAATAGCCAACATTTATAGCTAAAAATATCTAGAGAGTCTGAAAAGAAGAATTTACCATCTTCTTATTAGAATCAGCCTGCTGGCTCTAACTAACACACTCCACACTTCTGATATTTTATTCCCAAAGGTTTTAGTTATATAATTTTTTATTTCAACCCTATAGTTTTGTTAGGGTGTATACAACATAATTTGTTTCTTTGACAATGTACAATTACAAGTATAGCAACTTGCGCATATATATTAGTTGATTAAATTCAAAATGAACAATTAACATAAAAGTCTTTGTCATCAAATTTTGGCAACATGGCATCTTGTATCAGTCGTTTAAGGTCCAGTAATCAGTAATGCTTTAACATAAATGATGGCTGCGTTTGAGGATTTTCACTTATACAGTCTTAATTAATCTCACGGTGACAACAGGTTTAAAACTGGTGTTGAGTTATTTTTTTTGTTTACAATTACAGACAATTTCAATATACTTTAAACTGGAAGAACTATATTCTTAAAACAATCTACCATAGACCTTCAATGTTAACTACTTTAAAAAGTACATTTTCGATATTTGCCTTGGAAAGAAAAAAAAAAATCACAATTTGAGATGTTTTACTCTGCCTCTTATTAAGAAGTATTGTGATATTGTAGGGTAATATAGAGTGACATGGTGTTTCTTCTGAATGTACTGACTACTGGAGTCACAAAATGTGGTGAGGTTACTGTTTGTGTGTGGAGTCACAATGCCCTCCACTGGCGAAATTGGTGTACTACTGGTAGGCATAAAGCTGGCAAACCCCTACATCTGGAGACGCTCTTTATTACCTCCACACTCCATCTCACTCACTATTCAAGGTGTGTGTGTGCACTGTGCATGTCTCTATGAAAGAGAGTAAGAAGAAAAAAAGCTGAAAGAAAGAACATACAGATTGCGTGTGTATATGTGACAGTGTCGGGGATACAAAGGGGGGGGGGGACAGAGGTGGAAAGTGTGGAAGTGTTCGGGATTTGGAAACAGTGTGTGTCAGTGTTGTTCTCTCAGGGCCATTCTGACCTCTCTCTGCTCTTCTGGCCATGAAGGTCTTCAGCGATGACGCACACACAACGCATGTAACGGCATCACTGATGAGACACACATACACAAGCACGGAGTATGCTGCCTGCATTGCTGATAAGGTGCACTACAGTCGACACACCGACACAGCACTACCTTGAACTCGGATTTGCACTTGCTGAAACCACACAAACAGCCCATAAATCCCCATAGCAAATAACAGAGGACACAGAAAGACCCCCCCCCCACCACCATAGACACACACACACACACACACAGGGAGAGGAGCTGCTATGGTGTGCTTATTAAATCAGTCCTATATCAGCCAGTCTCCTTGGGACAACAGAAAAGATTTACTACAGCAATTACACTGGCTAATTACATAGAGGAGAGATAGAGGGAGTGAGGGAGAGCTACAGAGTGTAAAGGAGAGAAGGAAATCAAATCCAAAGGAGCGAGAGCAAATAAAGGTGTGAAAACTGAGATGACGTGAGAGCAAATAAAGGGGAGAGATATATAGAGAAGTTGCTTTAAAGGACAAAGACGATGAGGATTGACCTTGAGACAGCCACCTCAAGCACCTGAGCTGTGAATGGGGTACATGGAGCAAAAACAAAAAAAGGTTCGATGTTCAGAATGAGAAACCAGCTCTGTGTGTGTGTGTCTGCCTGACTAACTGAGTGACTCACTGTGTATGTAAGTAGTTTTCCTGTGGTACTCTGGTAGTCTGTGTGGTGCTTTGGTGTTTGTTATTCATAGTGTGAATGTCCTTGACGCTGCACTGGCCTTCACAGCACAGTGCTCCCTCTACGGGGAGGAGAGTGAATTACATCATTAAGCAGACTCGCTCACTGCTATGCTGGGTATCAAGCAACCCTGATTCTTGTTCCCAATGCTGTAGATGGCATGGGGTGACATTTGCAGACACTTACACATTTTACGTACGTGTGTGTGTGTGTGTGTGTGTGTGTATATGAGACTGACTGATGAGATTAGTGTTTTTAGAGGGAGCTAACTGAGAGGGTCTGACAGTCTCTCATATTTGAATATAGCCTATAAGAGTAGCAATTAATAACTGCTAATAACTTGATACTTCATCATTCCCATTAGGGAAATACAGTTTGCTCCCCCACCTTACTTTCACTAAACAGGGGGGTTCACCAGCTCTTGCACATGAACACTTCACCCTGTCCGATGCTTGGACTCAGGTCGTACACTTGTACGACTGCCAAATGTACCGACATTTCCCTGCTTGTCAAGCGTATTGTGCATCCTGACCGCTTCTATGACATATGCACAACCATGCAGAAAGTCTCATTTATATGAGCACAGAGGTAGAAATGAAAACTTATAAATTGGGTTTCTATCTCAATTAAAAAGTTAGATGAACTGTAACACACATGCACCCCAAGAGGCACATTTTGCCCTGGGCAAAAAGGATTAGGTGCTGCGCTCCTGTCAGCCCTCAAATATTCATTATTACCTTATGGAAAGATAGCAGACAGAGAGCAGGCGGGAGCAAGAAGGAGCAGAAAAAGGGAGAGCGCAAAAAAAGAGCATGAGTAAGTGATAGAAAGGCACTTTATGAATACAAGCAGTTCGGACTTATGCAAAGCAAAATAGATGAAAGGAGGACAGAGAAAAATGGAGGTCTACACGGTGTCATGCCATGGAGGACAGTTAAAAGCTCGTCGCAGGACTGGAGCGCACACTCATCCTCTGTTAATCCCTCAGTTTCTGTCCTCTCGTCTCCAACCATCCATCCCTTCACTCGTCTTTATCTCTGCTTCAGTGATGAGGACAAAGGAAAGTACTCACCCCCCCCCCTTTTCTTGGTCTCTTCAGGCAAGGCTCGCAGGCCTGATTAGCAATTGTGACTTGACCGCGTGGTGGAAAGATTGGCACACATGCATAAACACACTGAGGAGCATGTACACACACATATGCATATGTGGCAAAGAAGAGGACAAGGGCCAGTTTTGCTAGGTCTAATTATCCCTTGAGCAAGGCCCAGAGGCAATGAGAAGGCTGGAGAGGAGGAGGGAGTTTTGCCTTTTCTAATGTCAGCCATTACTTGCAGGGGACACACACACACACACACACGCACACACACACACACACACACACACACAGTTCAGAAAGTGTATCTGACTGGAGGCAAAAAGATTGGGCTGTTTTCTGGTACTTGTCACAATGGTTTTTTCAGCCAACATGTTAACATGACCAAGCCAATACACTAGAGAGGAGAGGGGAAGAAAAGGAAAAAGGGAAAAAGAGATATGTGGAGAGCAATGCTGGAGGAGAGATGAAGGGAATGAGTGACAAAGTGGTGCAATTGTGAGGGGAGGCAGTATTGGGAGGGAGAAACTGTGGAGCAAAAAGTATGAGAGACAAACATGATAAGATAGTGTGACACAGTCAACAGACTAAGAAGAAAGAAAAGGGGAATGAGAGCCCAGTTCCAGAAAGACTTTGCCTCAATTATGATGATTAACACACTAGACAGAGACCCAGTCATCCCCACATACATACAAACCCAAAGCTCCCTGTTTGAACAAGAATTTAGTGTATTTTATTTACTGCTTTGAATAATTGGAAAACCAGCAAGTATACTGATCCTGCAATCCATACTGCTGAGAACACGGTGAACGCTTCTTTGCATTTGTGTATGTGAACCGTTCTCTTTGTTGCAAATGCTTTGGGAAAACTACTGCAGGTGTTTGAAATACATCAAAAACACTGGATCATAGTCAAACTAAGTAGCTGGAGGGGGATGACAACCATGATCTGGCAACCTCCACCTCTGCGTGGGAACCTGGGGAAAAGTCTCTCTCATCAAAGATCCATTGGGGTGCTGCAGGGTTTCCAGTTTGTGAAGTCAGTTTTACCCCCCCACCCCCCAAGAGTGAAAAAAAAAGAACCCCAACCCCCCAGATAAACTAAACAAGAGAAATAGATATTTAAACAGAGAGACAGACGTGCAAATCCTCTCCTAGAACATCTGTCTGGTGGCCTCTCAGGAATTGGCTGTAGTTGGGGCTGGAAAAAAAAACCCACACATGCATGCACACAAAGACACAAACAAAAACACAAGCACACAAAAAGGTACACACCTAATCCCACCATGTGCTTAGTGGGCTATCAGGGGACGTGTTGCCAATCAGACAGCTATGAGAGGCTGGGTGAACAAAAACAATCAAGCAACAGCACACAATATGGCTAAGAGACTGGCACGTGTTTGTATGAGTGACCGAGTGTGTATGTGTGTGCATGTTTGCGGGATTGAGTTCACAGATTCATACGCAACATAATGCCAACCAGAGACCAGACTCTTTGCTCACCCAGTGCATTCCTAGAGGGACTGTGTGTGGAGAGATTTTCTGGGTCTTCTGTAACTAAAAATGATTGATGGTAAGAGTGGCATATTCAGGAAAAGAATCAATGCTTTGGGATTCACTGCATTTACATCCTGCGGACATATCGTCAGACGAAAGCGTCTGCAAAATGAATGTAATGTAAGGATCATCTTTTGCACTGAAGAGCTACTTCAACGTCCAACCTGCAGGCTAAACTGGATGTGATTTGCTTTTATTATTTAAACAACAGGACAGAAGAGCCCTCATAGCCACAATATTAACAATGGCAGTAGTGAGTGCAATGTTATGCTTTGAATATATTAGCCAAACTTACTAGAATAAGACACAAGTTGTAAAAAGAAACATTTGCCTTTAAGGTTTGACAGTAAGTCAATAGAATGCTCCTCAAAATACTGTAAAACAAGACTGTGTATTTATTTCTTTATTCTACCTGATGTTTGTACTGTGGACTTGTGACCTAGAGTGTGTGTATGTCTAGCGAGCTATTGCTCCTCTCTCCGTCTTGTCTCTTCTCACGGCTCAGTGAGTGTGTCAGTCTGCATTGGCCCTCTTTCAGAAGGCACTGAGAGATGGCAGCACCATTAAAATTTAACCCACTATCTCACCACTCACCACACAATGACGAGAGGGAGAGAGAACGGCAGAGATAGCCAGGCAGGCATACAAGGATTTACGAGCATGTATCTAACCACAGATATGCACACACACACAACCGCGCATTCCCAAGGAGGGAGTCAGATGTGATAGCGAGAGATGGGGAGCAACGGAGCGAAAGATCCCATACAGATGGAAAGTAAAGAATAAGATGGAACAGATTACCGCTTGAAAACTACCCACGAATACACATCTG
This sequence comes from Coreoperca whiteheadi, assembly GCA_011952105.1. Lineage (NCBI taxonomy): Eukaryota > Metazoa > Chordata > Actinopteri > Centrarchiformes > Sinipercidae > Coreoperca > Coreoperca whiteheadi. The sequence goes on from CM022490.1 coordinate 15,361,772, forward strand.
ATGCACAGACGGCTGTGGAAATGAGTGGCATCAATTCAGCCGATGAAATGGAGGATGTGTATGGGCCTTACATCCTGTCAGTCGACACTATCCCCCTCTTTGAATCCACATCTCCACACTTTCTCCCTTAGCTCTGGCTTCTCACTCATTCACAAGCAACCCTTGCTTTAGTTTCCCTCCCTCTACTTTCTAAATCTCTCACTATTTCTCTTCAACATTTTTTGATGCATAACCTTTTAATTTATCTGCTTTCTCTCTCTCTCTCCTGTTTTTTTAATCACTCTCTCCCTCTCTCTTTCTGTTGCTGTCCTTTTCTGCCCCAGTGGAGTGTGGGATAGCAGGCAGTGCTGGGAGGCCTATGGTCTCTTAATTAAGAAGCAAGGTGGAACGAGGCCACAGTTAACAAGGACACACACACACACAGAGACGATTGTATTGCTTTATTTGTAAGGACCCACACTGTCTACAGGTCCTAGTGGTAAAGTTAACCATCAGCACCACAAGCCTGACCTGAGCCTGTACCCTCTAACACTGATGAGGACCTGATTCAAACCTTAAACAAAATTCCAAGGCCTAATCCTTAATTTGCACCATTAAAAACAAAAAACTGCGAAACAGCCAAAATGTCCTCACTTTGTAATTCTGTCTACACTCGTAAGGTCTAAAACTCAAATTCTGCCTTACAAAGATAGAAGCACAAGAACACACACCCACATTAACAAGCACTCAGTACATGCTTGCAAAGAAACAGAGCAACAGACACTGTTAAAGACCATTGTGCTTAGGCCACACACACAAACACACACACACACACACGATTTCCTCTTCTTTCACACATCACAACACCTAATCAGAGGCTGAGGACCTGGGTTGAAATCTGTGGGGCTAGGACTCAATCAGCTAGTGCAATCAGACACAGGACAGACACACACAGAGCTACAATTACACACAGGGACAACACACACGTAATAAGCCCTGAGCTGACGGACGAGATGAGGGCCATTACATTATTCAGTCTACCTCATCACCACTGTAACCAACACATACACATTCACACAGAGGAGGCGGGATGGAAGTAGCTATTTTGAGAGTGTGTGCGTCCGTTCTCTGCGAAGGTGACTTTGGGCTGGCTGGAGTGGTAATTGGGTACACATACAAATGCCTTTTTCTTCCTCTTCCCCACGTTTGCTTCAAAGTCCCCCCCCCCTCTTTTCCTCCCACCATGATCCCCCTGTTTCCCCTCACCGCCGCCCCTGAACGTGATTACATTTCCGACAGGAGTGAGGGGTGAAGAGAGAGAGCAGTGGAATGAAGAAAAAGAGAGAGAGACAGATGATTGACTTGACAAACAAAGAGAGGGTAGAAAACAGCTCTTGCACTGGATGGAAAAATAAAATAAAAAAATGCGTAGACACATGCGTACATAAGTATGTGCCCCCGAAACACAAAAATGCACACCTATATATACATATATATCATTTACCCAGCAGGCAAGGCGGAGGAAAAATACACTAAATGTCACTCAGACTGTCATCCTGATCTTTTCTGTTGAGACACAAGCAGAAACACACACATACACAGTGCAATGGCCATCTGATTTCCTCAGACGAGTGACATTTTCTCTCTCTTTTTCTGTCTCTACTTCTGCACGCCGTCGCTGTGGTGATAAAATTAGCATTCCTTTCCCTCCTCTGCTTCTCACTCCCTCGACGGCTGGACAAGAGGTGAGGACCACAGGGACAGACGAAAGGAGAGAGAAAGTGAAACAAGAAGAAAGATGGGAACAAAAGAAGACATTAAGAAAGCGAGGAAAACGCCTGAGAGAGGCGTGAAGACAAAGAAACAAATAGAGAGCAGAGTGTGACAGGCAGAGAAGGAAGAGGGATAGTAAGACAAAGACAGCACGATGCAATGAGAGAGAGCAGGAGAGCAAAAGAAAAATACAGTGAGAGGACAGGATGAAGACTTGTGGAGAGAAGGAGGGAGTAAAATATACCCTCAAGGGATCCTTATCACCATGACAACCCTCTTCTGTCTCCTTTGCTGTCCAGTTGCATGATGAACTCCTGCTACTTTAGTGGACCTCAGCATGGGTGAAATATCCACTTACTATTGCAGCCTGATAATCAATCGGCGGTTAAATAATTAGCTTTAATAGTTTGCAACATGCTTTTAGTAATTAATTTCAAGCTAGATTATGCAAGCTTCATGAATTAACAGCTGGACAATCATGGTTGAGCTTAGTTTGTTTACTCTGGGCAAGGTTGGCCCAAGTCTGTGCATGTGGGCACGTTTCAACAGGGAAAGGGTGGAGGGCCCACCGAGTATAATTAAAAGCCAGAGACACAGAGTCCTTGGGAGCGACTGCAGCAAGAACTTTATGGGGAGATGGGGGGAAAAAGAGGGAGGGAGAAACAGGAAAAAAAAGAAAAGGAAAACTGACCTTTAAAAACACAAAGTGAGACAGAGAGAAACAGTGAGAGATGAGAGAGGTGAAAGATGGGATAGTGGAAGATACACCGAATTAGATTAAGCTGAACTGAATGCGGCAAAGAAAGAACAAAAAAAGTGAGAGAACGAGCAGGAAAGGAAACATTATTGGACTGAGTTTATGTGTGTGTGTGTGTGTGTGTGTGGTGGGGACTAGAGGAAGAAGAGACAAAGAGAGGGAGAGGGACGAAGACAGAGAGAAGAGAGAATCCTAATCAGAAATCTGAAGAACAAAATAATAAGACTGCCTGACAGCAAATGTCAGCTCAGGGAGGGTAGCAGATGGAGAGGGAGAGAGAGAAAGAGCAAGACAGAGAGACACAGGAAAGAAGGGAAGAGGGAGGAAAAGAAACATTCAGATGGAGACAGGTGGGCTTGGAGTAATGGAGACACATCCCCATCACTGCTCCCTCCAGGAGGAAGGAATACAATTTTTCGGATGCTAAGAAGCAACACATCGCCAGGAAAGATACTCCCCATCTCCCACTGGAGGGAAACAGAGCCGCCAGGTCAGGAGGGTGAATCCTCATATGATAGGTGTATACGTGTGTGCATAAATGTGTGTGCCTGCACACTAACACATTCACGGCCTGGATGGGAAATGTTGCCCTTGAGCCAACCTTGACTGCCGTTTCACTCTAGCTAAGCTTTGCTTTAATTCCCAAATCAAAAAGCCATCTCTTTCTCTCTCCCATGTTACTTCATCACGACTTGACGGTGAGACAGGATCCTGACTGTCTCTCACGGTGCTTTCCTCTTTAGCTGTTCAGTAGTACACCCATAACTAACTAATATCTCCAATGAAAGGGAACATTGCCTCTAAAAAGCATTTTGTTTGTTTTTGTAAAACAACAGATTTGATGCATTTTGACAACAAATTACATACATAGATTTATGTTTATTTAACTTCAGACAACACTTGTTACCAGGAGTCCACACATGACAGCAACAGAAAACCAATAATATACTGGAGAATTTCAATAAGTTTTAAGAACTAGGATATTAACCAAACATTAATGCTGGAAAAAAAAAAAAAAGATAAATATACCATGTCTGTTTCTAATCTACAATTCTATAATTCAGATTAAAGTGACTGAACTTTGGCCAATCTTTAAAATTTAAACACTCAACAGCATCAAACAGCCAGGCAAAAGTCAGTAGTGAATTAGATAATATATGCATTCTGTTAGGGTGAACATGAGCGATGTGAATCTTAAAAAGGAAATCAAACTTTAATGAGTTAAACAGTTCTTTTAAGTTAACCTAAGGTCAATGGAGTAGAGCGAGGGTTATTCCAAAGCAAAAAGCACAGATTCCATTAAAGTTGGATTTTACACAACATGAAGTTTTAGCCTAGCAGTCTCATTGGGTATTACTGTTGCATCTATTCACATAATGCAAAACTGTCCGTGCATTTTAAAGTTCTATACCAACTCTGGCAATAGGGCTAAAACTGTTACATCTATTTATTTAAATCATTTTTGATATCCATGTGCACCATCTAACTTTTGTGCTCACTTATTTTTAGCAAGCCACAGCTGCTTTTGCCAGTTGAAATGACAACTGCCACATGCAAATTTCATCAACTGCACGTTATTTACATTAATTTCACAAGTTTGCCCAAGGATGAAATCAACTTGGCTGTTGCCTGGTTAGTGTGTTCTCTGCTAGACGGTGTCTGTACTATTTAGACTCGATCAAAGATCTGTTTCGTTCTGATACTGTAGCAGACTGCTGGTCTTTCTGAACTGAAAAAAGGCATAGAGTGGTGAATCTTACTTCAGTGAAACACGTCACGACATTTTTATATAGCCGATCTTTAGGTAACAGTCAAGTGCAGGCGACCAGCAGGTGACAATGAACAGTAGTCAGAGTGTCACAGTTAAACTTTTAATCAATGTTTAACTGAGATCTCCAGGATTCAGAACTGTGAAGAAGTTCGATCTGTTACAGTTTAGATCTGTCAATATCATTTACTGGTTGTCAGTCATCATTAGCAATTACCTACCAGTAATTTGTCACTATTGCGGGGGTGGACAACATATATAGTTGTCACAAACAAACTTTTGAATGTCATGATATTTTCACTTTCACTGTTTATTTGATTCATGGTAAATGTCTCGACTAAAAATAAACTGATTTTGGAACTTATCAGATGTTGCATAGAGAAAACAAAAGTCAGTAATTACACAGATAACTAAATACTTTATGAAGATTCTGGGGGGGGGGGGGGGCACAAAATTAAATCTGAGGATAGGTTAAAGATTTTATAAGGCTCTATACACAAATGCTCACAAAACACAAATTTGTGTGTAAATGTTCAGGTAACTCTAGCTGGGTCGAAATGTCTCACGTAGAGCGTTAGAGCTTTTACTAAGGTCGCTCATATGCAGAGAAGTACATCTGCAAACATCATTATGACAATTTGTGATAAATTAAAATGACATTCATGTGGCATTGCATGCCATTACATCACCTTTAGAAACTGAAATATCTGAAGAACCATAACAAACCTACCTTGATTTAAAATTAAGAGCTGTGAATATGAAAAACACCTAAATATCCTAATCCAAGTAGAATAACTGTATAGTGCATGTTCACATTTGGATTATACTTTTAAGGATTAAAAGTGTATGGGTAATACGAATTTCAGCTAGGGATGGACATCTTGACAATTATCTAAACTTCCCCTGGGATAATAGCAGGCATTCATCCCTGAGCTATATCTCTATAAGAAGGTCAAGAAGAGATAGAGGTCATCATCTACTTAAAAAGCTGTCCCTGCATTTCCCTATAAACCACGGTTTCACCATCACACCTCAGCCGTTCTCCTCAGTAAGGACATCTTCCCAATCACTTGTTCTCCTATTCTCTCCCTCCCCTCATCTCTCTCTCGCTACACCCAGTGAGTAATGGCGGGAGCAAAGGATAGTGGCAGAGAGCTATAAAAGTGTAATTTGCTCCATTTTCCTTGGGAAACCAAATTCACTTTCTGTCCTGCGTTACAATCTGTTAACATTCAGATGGCCAGCACTGCAGACAGCGCATTACCCGCCTACACTCGCTGCTAATGACCCTCACAGAGTGCACACATACACAAGCAAAGAGAGCAAGGACACACGAGCTATAAGTATACGCATACACTTGCATGTGCACACGCCAACACACAAATTCTGGTTGTAATGGACTGAGAAAGGGCAAAAAGGGGAAGGAGAAGGGAAAGAAAGAGAGATTATAAAGAGAAAAGGTAGATGGGATGAAACTCTGTGTAGCGAGGCTAAGTATGTTTCTCTGAATTAAATTAAATAACTTGTTCAATTTCACTTTTCGCTCCCGAAGACGGGGAAAAAAAAAAAAAAAAAACATCTTTCTACTGCCCCACAAGCCTCTCTCTTTCTCTAAGTCTCCAAAAGTCTTGTTCACATGTTCTTTCTATAGCTTTTCCTTTATTTTTTTTTTCTCCTCTCTCTAAATCTCCCAAACTCGTGCTCTCTTAGTCCATCTCTGTCTCCTTGTTCACTTCTTCTATGCCTGTCTCTTCCCTTCCCTCACTTGTTCGCCAATTCTCTCTCTCACACTCCTCTCATCATCCCACCCTCACAGCAATCCTTTCTCTCCCTCTCCCCCATTCCACCACTCCTCTCTCAGGGAGCTAATAGCCTCCTCCTTTGTTCTTGGAGAACAGCGGGGAACAATGGTGGAGTGGGGCTTGTCGTTGTGGCAACAGGCATGAGACAAGAGAGAGAGAGAGAGAGAGAGAGAGAGAGAGAGAGAGAGAGAGAGAGAGAGAGAGAGAGAGAGAGAGAGAGAGAGAGAGAGAGAGAGAGAAAAAAAGAAGAAAGGCAGAGAGAGAAGGAGCAAGCACAGAGGAGATGCTGGTTGTTAGCCGGGCGGCAGGGAAGCGAGCGCTGGCTAATTACACTCGTTTCTATGCACACCGCAATTAAACCCTGATGCATACACACGCCGCCCGCGCTCTGAATATCCACTGCCACACACACACACACACACACACGCTCTGCAACATCAGAGAGAAAGAGCAAGCAAGAGAGGAGGTGGCAGAGAGGCAGAAGGAAAGGGGAGGCTCGGAAGGAAAAAAATGACAAGAAAAGACTGAGGCTATTTTAAATCAATGCTACTGTTCTCTCAAGTAGCACAGTAAAGGTTCATTAAACTTCTAGCTCAAACACAATCAGCTTCGTCAAATGTATCTAAATACTGTTAAGTTGACATTAAGGTATGAGGTGGCTCAATGACCTCTTCACACCCACACAGTCTCCACCTTAATCTAACCGTCAAACACCACACACCAGCTAACCACACAGTTGCTGTATTGTCACCAGTTGGCCTCAGTTTCAATACTCTATCATATTAATTCTTGCCCTCTGTTTTATCACTTTTATTCCTCCCACTCTGCATCTAACATCAGTTCATCTTTATCCATCTAATCAGCTCATCTGGCTCCATCTCTCCACAGGATGATATTCCTCCCTCCAGAGATGAAGAGCTTTAACTTCACACAAATTAACAAAGCGGGAATAGTGGAGGGAGTGAAGGAGAGGTTGGTATAAATGTGAGAGAGAGAGTAAGAGAGATGGAAATGGGGAGACTTACATCCAGGTCACACCCCCCTTTAGGGTAAAAAAACTTATGCTCTGTCTCATAAACACCCTTTCCTAGCTTCCTTCATCCTTCTACCCATGCCCTAACACTCTTTTCCATTAACACACGTCTCGAAGAAACATATGTTCCACCGTGTCTGCTTGTCTATTCTATTATTCATGCAGTTTAATGCTTGCCCAATGTGTGTGCATGTGTGCGTAAAGAGTGTTGGAAGCACATGTTAAAGAGCAGGAACGTGTCACCACATGTCTGAAGACCAGCTGATGTGTTGGTCACATTGAGCTTTTTAGTGTTAACAGCTAAAAAAAACAAAAAAAAAAATAGCCAAAGAATGTGCATGCATGCATGCATGCGCACGGGCATACCAATATGCACACCCAAAAAAGCACAACTTCATACAGCAGCATGAACACACACACACACACACACAGAAATGCAGGCTGCCAATGAGGCAGATGAGGAGCGAAAGGAGTCACATTAAACAGCCAAACTTGTCCTGTTTCGCTTTCATAGCCCCAGTCCATTTTCATAATGCATTAAAACCACCGCTGAGAAGAGAGGGAGACATGGAAAGGAGAGGAGAAAGATGAGGAGGGGGGTAGAGAGGGATGGAGACAGAGAGAGAAATGGAAAAGAGGGGAGAGGGGAAAAGAAACATTCTCAAAGTAATCTAAAGCTGGTGGATGTATAGGGGTGCGAGAAAACAAGATAAGGATGAAGGGAGTGGAGGAGTGAGAAAAGAGAGCTCGTCTCAGAGGCAAGATATGGGAATGGAAAGTGTCTGATAGAGGCACACACAGATTAGGGAGGTGGATAAAAGAAGATGGGATGCACTGATAAAACAAGTGAGGATGACGGCGAGAGATGGGGAATATGATTTAGTCACAAACTTTGATTGTGCGTGCTATGACTGCACGTGGGTTTCTTGTAGTGCTCTATGTTGTGTGTGTGTGTGCGTGCGTGTGAGGTTGTACAGTGGCAAGGGGCAGAAGGTTCTCTGTTTCAGCACCAGCAGGCTGATGAGAGTTTGGGGCCAAACAGCCTGGAGGCAGAGCTGGCCTTGTTATTCTCTCTTCCCTTTCTCTCTCACACACAGACACACAATCTAAAATTTAAACCAAGAAGAGCTACTGTAACAAGTCGAAAATTTTGAACATCAGATCATAACGATATCGCTAACACATGGAAACAGTTTAGATGCAAAAATATTTTAGAATGAATACCTAATTTTTTATGAATAACTAATGATAACAATGTGATGTCCCACAAGCAATTACTGTACCAGTCGATGTTAAAAGACCCATATATGTGGGTTTGCATGCTTCAGCTGGTTAATGGCTACGTAGCATGATTTTACATTAATATTGCATCATGTAACGTGAAAGGGAATCTAGTACTGCTGATCCAACTGAGAATTAACACCCCATTCTAGAGCTATGTGCAGCCTTCAGCTCATTGTTGTCGTTCAATAAAGAAAATAAAAATGTGGGCAGCTCTCTTGTATTACAAACACAGACAAGGCAATTGTATGTTATCTGTTCAGCACAAAGTGTTGAGTGGGCAAAGTAAATGAGTGGCTGAACCAGACCAAAACATCTGACAAGTTGAACTCACATTAAATCAAATTATCCATCCATTATACTTAACCTATTGTTTGTCACCAAGTTTTGATTTTCTGACAACCTCTGATATGTCAAATATACAGTATTAGTGGGTAGCAGCCAACTCTCAAACCATCTTTTACCAACATTACTATACAAAGACAAGTTGGGCAAATATATGTTTACTGATGGATGTCTCATCTAAACCAAGTTTAAAATCATTACAGGTTGATTCTTATACCGTGCTGAAATGAGCAGAAACAATTAGATGTCTTGAGGATTAAAAAAAACAGGAAACAAACATAAAAAAAATAGATAAATAAAAACTGAAAATGGACGGTGGCATTTTAAGGTACAATGATTTGCAGTGGGCTAGAACATGCAACACATCCAGTTAAATGTCTATTAACCTTCAATCAGATCTACAGAGAGTGACTAGAGTGACTATCCTCTTATCAGTTGGGAAGAGAAGAGTTAAGGAACCAGGCGAACGGGGGCTGAGGCATCCAAAAGCCTATCTCCTCCAAGTCAATGGCGTGAAGGCTATCTCACACACACCTGACAGAGACAGAGTGTTGCCAATAGTGCCAGAGGGAACGAGAGAGAGGGAGGGCGGCAGACTGAGAAAGAAAAGGGGAAGGAGGGAGCAGAAGACAGCTAAAGAAAGGAGACAAAGAAAGGCATGAAAAGAGATGGATGCATGGATAACGGTGAGCAGTGGTCAGCGAATGACTATTGTTTTGATTTGAATGCTTGTTGCTCATTAAGGGAAAAACGGACAGAAGGAAAGTTGAAGAGACAGCCTTCAGTGTTTGTGTGTTAAGAGGGCTGACAACTGAGAGAGGCACAGTGTTATAAAAGCATTAAGAGCTTGAGTAGCCACACGCTAAAACTTTAATCAGGCATTAATAAAAACAATGTCATTACTGTCTGCCTAAGTATCAACACACACCTCAATGAATCTGGCAAGCAGGCGCACACAAAAAAATTGCAGTCCAGGAATCACTCATGCAGAAATAAATAACCTCATCGCATTGTTCCTGTTTTTACTCAGTCTTCATTCCCCTTGCTTTTTTATTGCCTTTCATCTATCAATCTACCTTTAAAACCAGTGTGTAAGATAAAGCACAAACAGAGTATGGGCATACAAGTGCGCACACATCCACAAATGAGCAGCGAAAAAGCAGGAACACCGAAAGCATCGTCTCAAGGACAAAGGTAACCCACTCAACTCTTGTCTGAAAGCAGAGCTGCGTCATACAGCAAAGGGGCTCAGATTTGAGTCAAGCAATTGTAAGTAGCACGGCTCCCCAGTCGCACACAGAAATAAAGAAAAATTATGAAAAATGGGAAGCAAGACACAAAATGGACATCCAGGGAGGCACACCTGAATGCTGTAGCCTTCTTGAAAGAGTAGCAGAGCTATAGAAATCCCTCTCACACTCTTTCTCTCCTTGACAAAGCTAGTCTAGAAGGATGAAAGCATTGAATGAAAGCCTACACAGGACCTTAAAAGACAGGATAATGGTGGCACAGAAAGTTGAAAGGAACAGCAGAAAACAAGGGCGAGGAGAAGTCTGAAAAAGTCATTCTATGGATGTTCCTAGAACATATGAGGGGAAGGAAGTTGAAGGGGAAAAGAGTGTGAGGATCGATGAAGAGGAGAGGATAATAAGTAACAAGGAGCATAATAAGTAAGGCAGTCAAAGAAGGAAGGAGGCAGAGAGAAAGTGAAAAGAGAAAAACTGAATGAGAAAGTAATAGTCAGAAAAATCATAGAAAAAATTACTTTACTTTTCTTTCTTAGTTCTGAATAATCCTTGCCCTATATACGCACTCAAACAGAGTGAGAGATGTGTACGTGCACGCATGTGAACGGATCACGCACCGATAACATTACACTCCTTAATTCCTAATTAATCCTTCTAAACTGGATTATGGCGCAGAGCATGACAAGACCAGGATTCCACCCTTCGCCCTGATGACTGTGTGTGTGTGTGTGTGTGTGTGTGTGTGGGTGTAACGTCGCTTTACTGTTTTTCAGCTTGAGGTCTCATAAGGCCGGCCTATCCTCAGTTACATGATGTTGGGAAATGAAGCTGACAGTGTCTGTGGTCCCCTATGACACAAATGCACACATACACAATCACACACACACACACAAGTGTACACACATACACAAATGTGCAAGGAGTCCCTAGACTGCAGCACTTGAAACACTTATGAATTATTGTGGTGAGTGGCAAGAAGTCTAAGCATTACTTGACACATTTTAAGTGAGGACTCATGGGAGATATGTGCTTACTCACATAACAGACACAGGTCCCCTGGCGCACACACAGACACACACACTCGTCCTGGTTTGAAAGCTGCCACACAAACTGTCCCATGTGATGTATTCTGCATTACACTGCAGTCAGAAATAAAACCAGAGGGCTCTACAGACACCAATACTAATGAATTCATTTTATGTTCTATTGTACTTTGTAGATGAGCGGAGAAGCGTGTTTTATATCAAAATAGCTTCCATTTCTGTTCACTCCTATCTTTTTTTGGGAAAGTCTTGAGCTATTAACCACCAAGGGTGTGGATAATGTCATAAGTAAATCTGGGAAAATAGCGAATTTACACAGTTGTTTCATAACCAAGTGGAGGTAGTAGTGATTGCAGCATGATGTACAGATGTGGGGTACTAACACTGGAGTATGACATATATACAACATGTGGCATGCAATCTATACAGGATTATTTACTGATGTAACAGCATGCTAAGAAAGATTCCGTATAACAACAACAATGTTGTGGAGTTTGAATCTGGCAAGGGACCTTTAGTGCACCCCCCCCCCTCCATATTTGACTTTGGACTATTACTATCACTTTTGGTAAAACAAAAAACACTAAATATAGTGAAATTCCACTGCTTTCTGAACCTCGTATGACAGAACAGGCAGACTGGTAAGAAAACAGACATTATGCAACAAATGTACACCAGTGGAAATGATTATTCTCTTAAATAAACAAGAACGCGTTTCATATTTGAAAAAGCTATAACATTCTAGTTTGGTGTACCGCAGCTATTTAATGTCATGAACCTAAATTCTAACCTTTATTAAGCAGTACCAACATTTTTGCCTTAACATACAATAACCCATTGTATAAAAATTATTCATACAGTAAGCGTTAGATGTTTAGGTAGTGGAGGGCACTTTTTACAGGATTGGATTTTTCACATTGGCAGAGGTAACCAAGATGCAGCTAGAATGACAGGGTAAACTTAACGGACTATCCTCTGCACCCAACAGATACCTGCATTTATCTTAATGTGGTCACTGAAATGTGAACTTGAGCACCTACAGGAGATACACATAATAGCGTACTGAAAGTGCCAGTTGATTTTGGAAAAACTTGTTACATTTGAACCACAGTATAAATTAGTAACGTGTAGCATATTGCATTGTGTGTGTGCTGTGTGTACAGTGTTTTTTGTGTGCTCATTAAACCATGTTGGCTACAGAGAAGACAGGGGAGGGGGGGGGGCATAATAGGTTAAGAAGTGTGATGGATGGATGGGGGGGGGTCACAAAGGGATAGATGGAGTGAGTTGGGAGGAATTAGCATGCTTTCATGCGTTCTACAACTCAGTGGAGCACCACGGGGCTTGTTGATGCCTCTAAGTGCTATGCAGTATTAAGCAGACAATCTCTAAGGAGGCCCGGTGGCATAGTGTGTGTGTGTGTGTGTGTGTGTGTATGTGGGGGGGGGGGGATGGGGGGTTGCTGACTGACTGCTAACTGTGTACAGTTAAGTACCAAGCCCTAAATAACCTATCTGGAGAACAGAGAGAGGGTTAGGGAAGTGGAGAGATTCAGTGGAGAGCCAAACGTTGTCAGAAGACTGAGGCATTAAAATGCTGTGATGTGTTCCACTCCTCAGAGAGGGAAAGCATAAAGAAAGGCACAGAGGAGGAGAGGAAGATTAAAAGGGAGAGGAAGGTTTCTGTCCATCCTGTCTGTTCTCTCACATACTTGTCAGGGCTCTACGCTAACTTTTTTTCCCCCAACGAGTACATGTGCTCCTAAATGAAAATAATTAGGAGCACACAAAGAAATTTAGGAGCACAGTGAAACATTTTCAAGTAACACAAAGTTTATTACCAAACTATTTATTACATAAATATTTATACTGCGTGTTTGAGTGTGTGCCCCTTCTCCTTGTGTGCAATTCTCATGTCAAAACCAGTGGAGGACTATGGAAGCGGAAGACCCAAGCATCTAGACAGTGGGCATGGGCCTTGGAATACTAGCAAAGTATGATGAAAAAAGATGAAAAACTAGTATACGTTAGTATATTGATATAATATTAAAACATAAAATAAAAATTATAATGTTAATATGAGTATAATGTCAGTATAATATTAGAATATTTCTAATATATTAGAAATACACAACACATTTTTGTAGGTTTTGTTCCTTCATTAAATTCCGAAAAATGGTCTGGAATGGTGGTTAGTCGCTGATTTGTTAATGCCAAGTACTAACTTGTCAATAATCCTAACCATTCATGCATAACAATGAGTTAAACATTTCGAACGTTTACTGTAGCACATCTACCTTTTTTGTTATGCCCCGCCCCATTCTGGCTGTGATTAGTCATTTCACAAAAAGTAACACTGACAAGCGCATCAACTTTATGGAAAGTTAAACATGTTTCAAGAAAAGGCACCCCATATAGCTAAATAAAAGGCCAAACCCAAACCTTATCTTATCCTTTACTGTAGGTTGTAATATTATTTTTAATCTGTGCTATTTGTTGGGGCAAATGCGAGTGATTTACTCGCGCTGTAGAGAGCTGACTGGGCTAGCACGACATACGTTGATTAAGTCACCTTTCATTAAGGGCAGCAGCGTCATCTCGCCAGCATCCAGCTATGCAGTACGTCACTATGACCAATCTCTTTGCCCAACTCTCTCATTTCCCCTTTTTCCTCACTCACATGCTGTAACAGCTAACTTAACTCAGTTTCCTCATTTTACCTCACCTCAATCTCCATCTCCTCAATCACTCCTGTCGCTTCATGTCTCTTCACCTTTTGATCATTTGTCATTCCCTCCCTCAGTGCTCTCTTCAATCGTACACAGATCGTTCCTGCCTCCACTCGGCCTTCTCCGAGCCTCATTCATTCTGTGCCTCTCTCCTTCACTCTACCCTCAATAACGCCATCCGTCTTCTCGTCTACTGAACCAAGATGAGTCTCCATCCATCTGTATCTTTGACAAAAATCTCTCCTTTTTTTCTAAATAGTACCTGCAGGATCCGAAAGTCTTATGAATGTTATGCAGAATAAACTTAAGAGATACAAATAAAAGAAAGAAAGAAAACATTTAAACCTTAATCTTGACAAATACTGACCTATTGGGTTCTCATAGCAGTCTTGAGTTTCAGAATGCAGGTTTGAACCTGCTACTCTCATCTGCCACTGTATGTTAAACTTTGGGTTTCTTTCTGGCAAACAATGCAGTGGCCTTTATGTGTGTTTCCTTCAACTGGCTTCAATCAAGCAGCATACGCGTTATCATCAATCCAGCTCCCAAAAATGTGCACTTTCCCATAGTGGCGGCAAGCTTTTAACTTTCCTGGGTTAGACAACTACCTCGTGAGCCAACAAACAACTATGTTTTAGTGACTTTCTCCCATAAAAGCTGCAGTGCTGCATCAAGTGCTACCCACATTTCTCAGAGTCTGGAAGAAAGGGAAAGCAGCATGTTTGTAGTTCTATGCAGAAAGCTTTACAGCCCTGAATATCCTTAAAACGTAGCCTAACTGCCAATAACACTGTTATTTTAGATTTTTATTCAAATGAAATCTGACAGAAAAGAAACCTGTCTTTTTACAGAGAACACATCACTTTAATGATTTGAGATCTGTTTTCAAGATCCACCAATACTTATTTCAATTTTATTATTAGTAGTATTATTTGCAATGCTGTTATGGTCTGTGGCTCTTGCAGTATTAAACCGCTATATTCTTTGAGGCTAGAAACAAAGAAACCAGTGGGAAGGGAAAACCTTCAGAGCAAAAATGAACATGAAACTTTGAAAATAAAAACTCTCTAGGTTCTTCAAAAACTTTCCAGAACCGACTTAAAAAAACATTCTTGGAGAGATCTTTAGAAGTCTCAGGCGTACCACACCATTCACCCAAACAGACAGGAGTTGCTGTGCATGCACAACAAGTCCTGAAAGGTTCGCTCTGCTCGCTGCACATCGACAGTGTAACAGTTCTAGCAGACAAAGCACTTCTAAGTACAATACATGCAAAACATGTGACTCACATCAGTTATAGGTACCGTGGTATGTCTCATGTACTGTAGCTTGCTATGGAGAGTGTAATTTAATCTCAGTTGAAATGGGACTGCTTCAAATCCTCCTAACAACTTTCTGCCAGGTTGTACTGTGTCTACCCTGATATTTCATATTCTTGCCCCAATGAAACAGGAACAGGTAGGTTTGGGGTTAAGCAAGAATGGCTTTGTCTCTGAAAGTGATCAAAAACAAGCCTATTAATTATTAGAGAATTCCACAGGCTTTGTTCAAGCTAAGACAGAATTTTGGGGGTTTTAGGTGAAGTCAGACTCCAATTTTCAGGCCCAGTCCAGCTCTACGGCCCCTCTGAAATGGCACTCCAAAGCCCACTCAGATCAATACTTAAAGTAGTAACTCCATTCATACAATGACTAATTACTCATCTGCTTTCTCTCTCTCTCTCTATCTTTTACTGTTAGTCCCTGATGCCCTGCTACCATCACCCTGCTTTGCCAGTCTCAGTTTCACCCTGCAGTTAATCTGCTGGGTGGAGTGATGAGCACTTGGGGAACTGACAAGAGGAAGATGAAGGAGATGAAGGAAGAGGGGAATGAGAGGAGGGGGAAGGGAATGGGGAGTGAGGGATGGCCATGCATTATTGAGCATACAGAGTGGAGTTTTTAGGGGATAAATGTGAAAGCATGTTTAGGGACAACCTTTTCCCTTCTGCCTCCCCCACCTTCTCCCTTCCTTCATTACTTGCCCTCCCTCCAACTTTCCTTTCCCCACGAGGACGGCCACATCTCTTATTCAGTGGGGAGGTTAAAAATTCAAAGCTAGGAGGGAGGAGGTGGGGGAGGAAAGAGAGTACCTGAAAATGGTCAAAATGAAGGAATGTCTTTAGGGAGTTTTCTCAAGTGCTAATCTAGAGAGCTCCTTGCTTTGATTAGGCATGTGTGTGTGGGGGGTGAGCGGTGGGTGGTGGTTGTGGTGGGAGAGTATGAGGATGGGGGAGGAAGATGAATAGAGAGAGGGAGGAAGAGAGAGACGGAGAGGGTGTAGACGTACACTTTCATGTAGTGCAGTGTAGTGTAGCACACAGCATGGTGAAAAATTAAGGTGCCTGCAGGGCGAAGCAGAACCCACGTCTCACAGAACACGACACATGCAGATACTGAGTAATGGAGCAGGAGCTTCAGCATGAAAACAAACACACAAACCGGCAGCTCTGAGCACAACGACACAGGAGCAAACCAACTTTTATTTACCCAGTAGCATATACCCAAGGCATTTTTGTACTCCCATAAGCTATGCGCTCAAGTCTAAGTTCTTGTGCCTTCACTTCCATGACACAAACATGCATTTTATTCCACACACACACACACACACACAGTTACACGGTTACTGGTAGCAGATTAAGGTCAGAAAGTGGAGCATGGCCTGGTCCACCAAGCTTTGTAAATACCATCGGTTTCTGGTGTAAATGCCACTGGGTTATCCATATTACACACAGCCTCCACAGCTAGAGACCAGGGGCCATGTTGCACCAGAGGCAAAAAAAAAAGCTGGGCAGGTTACAACACACACACACACACAAAGCTCACATACACCCCAGCCAAGCACAAAGTACGTGCACACAAACTTTCGTATACACATATGGAAATAAACAAGATAATGTGCACCTTAAGAAAGTTGTGTGCAAAGTTTGGGGGAAATTGATAGTTTTAATATGTGTGAGAACCCTGAAGACATGGTCTGAGCTATCAGGATAATGGGGTAGATGGTCTAATAGCACTCTAATAACTCACTAGCTAGCTAACACCGCATCAGTAGCAGCTTAAGGCTACTGTTAAACAATTCGACTGAGATAGGAGCTTTGGACTTTAAAGGACACTTTCAAATGCCTCCGTTACTGCCATCTATCTTGCTTTTTCTCATTTTAAAGTTTGCTTTATCTTCACCCCGCACCAGTCTTGCGTAATTTTTCTGGATCCATCCCTCGTTCATTGTCTCTTTTCATAAGAACCACTTTATCAGGCAGAGATAAGAGAAGAGAGATGAGGAAATCAGGAGCGAGAAGAGGAGGAGGAAAAGGAGGAAGGGAGATGGGGGTTAATGCTCCTATCTTGTCAACTCCATCTTTGAAGTTGTTGCTCTTTACCGCTCCATTTTTTTAATGTATGCTATCAGTGACATCAAAGTGGGCTAAGTCTCCTGTGTGTGTGTGTGTGTCTGTGCAAATGTGTGTGTGTCACTGCCCTCATAAAGAGAGGGGAAGAAAGCGTCAAAGATTGACTGTGGTTGACACAGTCAATCTTTGAGCAATGTTAGCTACCTATCCCTATCTCCCTTTTCTCATGATTAACATGCTTTCTAATCATAGATACAGCCTCAGTATGACTTCCTTTCATCCTCAACCCATCAATACCAATATCAAAGTGCCTCTACCTTTACAAACACATTGACACCTCAGACGCAGGCCCGCACACATGTAAGTACACGCACACACACACGCAAAGCATACATATATATAAGAAAAACAGAGGGGGAGGAAAAACCGAGTATGCTGCTGTGACCAAGAGGAGCAAAACAGGAAAGAAGAGTGGGTGGAAGGAGTGTAGGTGTGCATACATGGATCCCTTCATTCCCACATCCTATCTCTGTTCATATTTTTCCCCCTCTTGGCCTGGGTGAAAAGACACAGAATCATGAACACTAGGGATATTTAGCATCTGTAACAAGCTTTTGAGCTTATCAGCCAATCCCTCAATTAAACACACACATACACACTCACAAAGATTACATACATACTCTCAAGCACACGCACATAAGCGGTTCTCTCAGTCTCTCCTGAGCTGTCATATCACTGGGAACATTTAAATGGTAATGGTGTTGGGATGTGAGATTGGAACACTGGCTGGCTGACCGACTGGATGGCTGATTGGGAGAGGAGCCGAGTTAAGCGAAGAAGGCCTTTTCCGTTTAAAAACAGGATAATCTCCAGGAAAGAGAAAAGGCAGCAAGGAGATTAGGCACACACAGCGCTAATGCTCCGGCATGAGTACACTTAGCTCATTTGCATGTAAAACAGAGGAGAGAGATATAACGAGGGAGGGATGGAGGGAAGGTTGGAATGAAGAGAATGAGTGGGACAAAAGAGTGTGTGAGTGTATGTGCGAGTGTGCCTACATGTGTATGCTTCTGCTTGTACATGTGAGTGAGCTGTTGCATTTGGCAGTGAGAGCCAATGTGAGCACACACAGATGTGTTTGAACCTGATAAGGCCTGATGAATGAGCAGTGTTTTGCGGCTGTTCCTCAACCATAAAGAGATGGTGAATGAGGGAATGCTTGCTATTGCTGCACTGAGAATACACACCGAGGCTTAGAGAGTGAGCAAAGCCAACCTAATGCACCGCTACTGTTGAAGGCTTAAGAGGTATAGTTAGGATTTAAACTTAAGCGCTAGTACACATAAACATTTAAACATACACACAAACACACAACATCAAATACAAATATCAAATCTTTTCATTTACAGGTAATACCTGCATCTTAAAAAGCTTGTCTGTATGTGGGCTATAGGTGCTGTTTAGATGTATGGCTCACTGGCACCACTGAACACAGACCCATAGTTATTCAATCGTGTGGTCATTTGTTGTTGGCAAAAAAATAGGGAGAGAAAATAGGGATTACATATATAAGTGGAGAAATGGCTGCATCCAGAAATAAAATGAATAAGAGAGAATAGAAGGAAAGAATAGTGTGATTTTTCTCCCCAGCTCTTTCTACAGCATTAGTGACCCTTGCATTAACCTGCTTTCTGCAGCCCCAGCCTGAACACTGCATGATTTATTAACAAGGCCTGCTACTGTGGGCTACACAAGTACAAACATACACACAGAGCTATACACACAGTCACAAAGAACTTAAAACACATTACACACAAGCTTTTCAAAGCCAATACTAATTTAGCACAATCGCAAAAGCGCGCACAAACATTCTTTTGGCTTAATACAGTGTGCCCATTCCTAATTTAGTCATCTAAGTGCTTTATTAGTACATATTTTAAAGGGTCTCAGGAGACTGCAGCTCCGAGTCTACACATCCCATAAACTGTTATCTAAAACTCTCCATAATTATACACAATCATACACACAAATGTACGCATAAAACCACACACACACACAACTAAAAGATGTGTCTTGGCTGTGACCTAGAGGGGATCCAACAGTGAAAAACAAACATCTTCTAGAAGTGGGTTGTGGGGGGGATTATGAAACTGGGATGGAGGAGAATGAGGGAGGTAAGAAAGGAAGGATATGCCCATTGAAGTGTTAACAAGGGGTCTTCCCCTTTCTCACATTTGGTTATTGTCAACAAAAATGTGCAAGTCATTTATCAGGCCTGTAAAATCTGGAGCAGCGACTGCACGGCCATCAGGTATGATCAGAAGAGACACTAAACTGCATTATGTTCTCACATGATGTATTGTCTATGAACTGTGCCTTATGAATGGCCAAAGGGTAAGTCTACAGTAACAATATATCACACAATTGACATTTTTGTAACAGTCCTGCAATCAGTCTGCTGTACTGTATACTTTTTATTTATTTATTTTTGAAAGTGCCGGGAGACTGTTTGCTTGAGTTATTTCATTAGCATGGAATTTTTTCTTTGACTGACAATGACCTAGAGCCAGTGTACTGTAACAAAAAACAAGTCACTGAATGTTGTGAACTGTTTAGCAATAGATGTAATGACCTAATCAACAACACTGCTCCATGCCTCTTGGTCTTTTATTGCTAATGTATTACATATCTCATCTCACCCCCTTAACTGATTGGTTTACAACCAAAGCACACCCACACGGCACTTTCTTGCTGATTGTTGGCTCATTAAAGGTGAAAAGTGAATGAAACAGACCTAAGAGGAAACTCGGCAACACAAATACACGTACATACATGCACACATACCTACAGAGAAGGAAATTGATTTCTTAAAAACACAGGGAGATCAAAAGGCTTATTATAATTGGTTTGCAAATGTGGCTGAGCTTACCCACCCACTCTCTCGAGCACATACACTAGCATACAGACACCTCTGCACTGACAAACATGCATTCATCTGCAACAAACTTGTCTGTATTTTACAGGAAGCAAATGTGATACAGGAAGGTGCTGTTGCATGTGTAGGTGTGTTATGCAGCGATATACAGCGGATGGCATCACAAAGTGACTCCTTGGGGTGGGGGGTGGGGCGGGGATCTCCACCAAAAAAAAGAGAAATGAGGTCACCATACTACAGAAACAGAGCGATAGAGACTGAGACACAAAGAGGGAAGGGAGTAAAGGCTAGAGAATTGGGATATGAAAATGATCCTCACATTATGAGGATTAATAATCATATATGCTCCTGGCCCTTTTCTCTCCCGAATCAAATTAATCACCACCGCTCCCCCTAGCCCAGCCTTTCCCTCTGCTCTCTCTTCTTTTTTTTTCCCACCCACCTCCTCCTCCTCTCTCCATCTCGCATTCTTTTGCTAATTGGGCTATCTGAGGTGCCGACTTCAAAAGGCACCTGCTATCAAACACAGATGAAAAAGTGAGAAAAGGACAGTTCAGGATATATATACCCATATTAGATGAAGAGTGTACAGATTTCTAGCCTTGTCACTGTCCTCCTGCACTTTCAAAAAATAAAAATAAAAAATAAAAATCAACCACCTGTGTGGATTCTGTTCACCAGTTATTAGTGGGAATCCTGATTAAGCATTTGTTATCTCTGTCCTTTTTAGCTCTTAATAAATTCAAACTTTGAGCTGTTTCAGGTTTATTTCTGAATCATTTTGTCTGTCTTTGTCTCTGGCTGCCTGTCTGTCTTTACTAATACTATTTACCTCTCAGTCTCAGGCAAAGACTGAAACTGAGAGGTAAGTCAGCAGTGCTTTTTTAATTATGTCTTCTTCTGTACACTTATCGGTGGACTACCACTTCTGAATACTTTCAGAAGCCAGTCATATTTCAAAATGTTCCGCTCTTTAAGGACATGTATGGATCTGTTCCACCTTTTTAAAAATAATAGAACTAAATGCAGCTTTGACAGTATTACAGCTAAGTCCCCAGCTTTAGCAATGTACTGCATCTCAGTTTTAAGCATTATTCGGTAATGCGGGTCAGCTTCCACCGCTGCCAGTTTTCGATTTCAACTTCTAGGTTTCTGAGCAGTCCAGTGCATTTAAACTTGCTGCCTTTTTAGGTAACTCATTTAACCTTCCAGTGTTGACAGTAGAACAATTTAGCTTCCAGCTTTTTTTAGCAACGTGTTTCAGCTCTTAACCTCTTTATTTAATGCAGGTTCTTTATTTAATGCAATGCATTTAATGCAACTTCCAGGTTCTTAAGGCGTGC
The DNA here is from genome assembly GCA_011952105.1 of Coreoperca whiteheadi. Lineage (NCBI taxonomy): Eukaryota > Metazoa > Chordata > Actinopteri > Centrarchiformes > Sinipercidae > Coreoperca > Coreoperca whiteheadi. Next base: position 15,383,197 of record CM022490.1, read on the forward strand.
ACTGCAATGCATTTTAGAGTTAAGATTTTTTAGGCATTTCAATTCAGACTTCTTTTCAGCAGTTTTGCAAAAGCATTTCAGCATTCCCACACGTTTTCACCAGGAAATGCAATTTTTCTAGTTATTACTATTGTTACTGTTATTATGAAAATAAAGAAAGCTGAAAAATACTAAAAAGCCAAAAACAGACATAAGCACACCAAAGTGAGGAGATGAGAACCCATAGCTTAAGGGAGAATGTGGGGATAAGCTTGCTGCCTGAACCCTTAGACACTACATTGACCGCATTACAGTCACACAGATTTGCTCAACTAAACAACTTGGCTGTTTACAATTGCAAATAGTCATCTCAGGTCTCTGATTATAAGCTCTCACACTCACAAATCACAACAATGGAAAAATATATTTTCCACACGTCTGACAGGAATATAAACAGGAAGGAGATGGCAGTATAACAGCATCATGTCTCTCCACTACAAATACTGCAGTGGAATTTGGCTAGTTACATACTAATACATTCTTGTGAATACTCTGGATGGAGCTAAAAATAGAATTATATATCACATCAAGCGGTACAGATGTACAGGGAAACCCCTTCCTAGTATCTCTGCCTAGCATGGCGTTCAACTAGATTCAAAAGCGCAGTAACAAACTGCAGCGTGTAGTCAATATCATCACATATTTCCTTCACAAAAGGTGGTGCTTAGGTAAAACAAAAACACCCACCACTTAAATGGAACTTTAACCTCAATGTGTCATTGAGGAACATGTGGTTTATCTACATCACACAAATGGATACACTGGACCACAGAGAGAAAGCCAGCAGGTAGCCTGCAAGCAAGTCTGAAAGAATATGCCCAAGCAGCTCCCAGAGGTGGTGCACCTTCTGAAAACCTTGACAGTTTGTACCCTCAAGCCAAACCTAGATCAACTTACTGACTGACTATAAAATGCATATTTCTCATTTCCCATGTTGACAGTTTAGTTTTTTATTTCCACCCTGGTGAATAAGATGTTCTGCAGTACAGTACTACTAACAGTGGCCTTGGCTGCAATGGTTGTTTGCAAGGTAAGTTAAGTAGTTTGAGAAGAGAAAGGTGAAAAATCTTGAGGTAAAGAAGGCTGGACTGGAATAAAATCAAATAAGACGGAACTTTGCTCCAATGGTAGCCTGGACATGTTATACTGTTGACTGACCTCAGAACCACTGTTGAAAACAAAGTAGCAAAGTAGGTTCAACGCTGGAATACAATTTTATTAGGCAGAACTAGATGTGTGTGTATGTGTGAGAAGTTAAAAGCAGTTAAATGACAATTTATTAAACATTTAGGAATGCTCTATGATAGATTTGCTATAGATGCAAATTATTAATTTCAGGGACAAACTAACTGCAGATAATGGATGCTCAGTGTCTGATGACAGCTTTAGTGGCTAATGTCTATTTTAAGTAGGATTTCACAAACCTGCTACTGAACTAGACCCTGATTTCAATGCGAGAGAGACTAGATAGAGATACATACATAGCTGAAGATATAAGGACTGAAAACAGAAATAACTACATAGATAAAGAGCAAAAGATAAAATATATGTACACTGTATGTGTGTTTGTGTCAAAGTGTAGAATTGTGTCCACGGGAGCCATGTGCAGCCAGAGGGCGTGCCCACCATCAGCTCTCTGTTCTTCCACCGAGTCTCAGAGGTCTCCCCTGACCCTGCCCTGAGCACACTACCCCCCCTGCATGTCGGTCTTCTGTGTGCATGCGAACCCAGCTGCACTGCTGGGCAGTTCATGGCAAGGAGGAAAAAGGGTCACGAAGGGTCAGTAGTGGCTCGACGTGGTGTCTATCTGCTTTCGCTGGGTAACGAGAAATGGGAGGCGCAAGAGGAGGAGGAACATGAGGATGAGAAAGAGTGAAGCCAGGCTCACATAGGTGAGGGAGAAGGATAGGGAGGTCAGGAGGAATGTATTAGTCCTTGAGCAGTGTGTTTAAGCAAGAGAAGGAAAAACGAGGTGTGAAGGGTCAATCTGCATAGCCAGAGCTGGTTGCTCATTGGGTATGTGTGTGCATATGCAGCCACATACACACTACAGACATAGTGAGGATTAAGCCACACATGCGCACTCACAAAAACACAAGATGCTTACACAGGGAGCTTAATGAAATACCAATATTCGTTCGAAAAAATGTTTTATTCCTATCTACCAAACAGATTCAAAACACCGAGGAAATCAGAGTAATAAACACACTGGACCTGGTGTCACACACACACACACACACACACACACACACACAGGCAGACATACAGACAGGTGTGGGGCTATGAAAAGGCCACGGTGTCTTTATAGTCAGCTCTCAGAAAAGGTTATTAGACATCAACCGGAATAGGCGGCTGTCTCAGCCAATAAGAAGTAGAGGCGTGGGTGCACGGGCCAAGGGGGTGGGGGGGTCAAATCAAGGAGTGACAGGCGGACATTAGGACTTGCCATACAGGTGAATGTAGATGGGACAGCTGCCAACACTGACATTTAACTGACATCAAAAGCTAGCATCAGCCATGTGTGCTTTTCACTTCTGTTCATGTATATGACATGAGCAAGAGGCTGTGTGTGTATGTGTACTGAGACTGAATCTGAAGGTCAGATGGAATTATATACACACCCACACACACTGGCTGTCTGTGATTTCCTGATGTCCTGGTTTGATATAAATATGGAGGAGTTGGAGCAGAAGGCTCTGTGACACTGGGACAAGGTGATAGGAGTGGACAGGTGTGCGTGTGTGAGTGTACGCCCGTGTGTCAGCGCTTTGTGCCAGGACAGCAGGTGGCTAGTCAAAGGATGTCAGTGACCTTCTCCTTATCCCACCCTCTACCCTCCTCCCTTTGTCCATCTCCCCCTCTGTCCCCAAGTCCCAATTCATCTCACTCGGTAGTGAGCGCTCTGTCTCTGCACAACAAGTCATGGGCACATTGAGAAGATGAACACATACACAAACACAGGTGTGGGTGGTTTATTCATGAACTTGTGTGAGATGCTGTTTTGACACAGCATTGCTGAATAATGTAAATGTGATGTGTGTCCTCCAAGCAGAGAAAGGGAAGGGTGAGACAGGCTGGATAAGACAAAAAACTAAATGGAAGTGTGTGCGTGGTATTCTTACCTTTAGTGGCTGATGGAAGCAGAGCAGGACGATTTAAATAGACATGGAGTCAGGAAGAGAGGGAAAGACATAGCTCATTATTGTGAAACACAACATAACAGCAGTAGTAAAAACACACAAGCCACACACTCACTCTTTGTCTGCGAGGAGAAGGCCAGGGTGAGTTTGGCAAAGAGCTCATTGTTCTCAAAATGTTCCTCTTTTGCCTTAGTCCAGAAACTGTTCTCAGAGAGGTCCTCAGGTCCAATCTAAGAGAAAGAAATGCCAGTATGTACAGAGAGAGAAAGAGGGAGACAAAATGAAGGAGAGAGAAATGTATTGTATCTGTTAGATAACCACACCATCAAATTGATTCAATTTTCCCAAAAATGGTCATCTGAGCACCTGGCAAACAATGAAATGAGCGGATAAAGAAGTCGACATAACAAAAGAAACAGCAGGGCTATAAAAGGAAGAGACAGGGGTATGATAGTAGAGGGAGGGGAGAAGGAAGGAAGGCACAAAGAGGAAAGGGAGAGGAGGAAACAAGTAGTCATTTTCTTTAATCTTTGCACACTGTCTCTACAAAGCGCCTCGAGCTTCACAGATTCACGGACAGAAATGCAAAGAAATACAGAAGGTTCCACTTATTTTCCTCCCACTATTCTTTTTTTCCTTCAGCCTTACTCAGGTGCTCTCTCTGTATACCTCCTCTTTGTCTTTGTGTTGCTCTCTCTCTCTCTCTCTATTCTGGTCACAAGTCACAATTGAGTTTGTATGTTTTCCCTTCACTTTCTGAGTGTTCTCATCAAAGGGAAAGAGACAGAGAGAAAGTGAAAGAGAGAGAGAGAGTGAGAAAGCAGTTGTAGTAAATTTACAGATATCAGTCCTTTCATTATGGACAAAGCCTCAGGGATGAGGGCGTAGGATGGAAAAGACCGAGAGTAGGGGAAAGGAAATGTGATATGGGGATGAGCTGAAGGAGCAAGAAAGAAAGCAAGAGAGCACACAAAAAGGAGGATGAGACCAAGCCAGAAAAAAAAGTTAATTTAAATTACAAAAGAATACTGTCCTTTCTAGCAGCAATTTAATTATCTTTCAGTGGCGCAGTTAAAAGTAGAAGGCTTATTAAAAAGCAATTTCTGTGACATCCTCGTCAAACACTCTCACCAGCGAGAGAGACAGAGAGAGAGAGAGAACGAGAGAGAGAGAGAGAGAGAGAGAGAGAGAGAGACTAAATGCTGATGAAGTGTGCTGAAGCCATTAAACAGTAGCTTTAGGCTAAAGAAAGACAGAGGGGCTGTTTTGATGTTTTAACCATCACAGATGAGAGGGAGGAGAAGAACATGAAGCACATAGTCATGAGATACACGTATGCA
>CM022490.1:15391267-15597355 GCA_011952105.1 Coreoperca whiteheadi
GGGGGCGGGGGTGGCATAACCACATTCTGGCCAGGGAGAGGAGGGGCAGGTGGTGGAGGGGGAAAACTGGGTGTTGGCACAGGAACAGTAACTGTGACTACTTTAGTCTTGGCCTCTTCCAGATCTTTAGACAGCTTTTCAATCTGCAGGGAAGTAAGGACACAGTATGTTATCATAACATTGATTAATCTTCCACTGGACATACTACTCTATATTTCCTAACCATGTACAGTAAGTGATCATATTAGCATGTCTTGACTGTTGTTTATTCCTTGAACTGATGCCAATGTCCACCATTTCCAATGAATACCCATGCCAACAAAGTGATTAGATTTGAGAGAAAAAAAGGCAGAACAAAAGAGGGGAAACAGTGACATAGAAAGGGATTAAAGCCTGGGCAGAACTGAGTTTTGGGAGAGAATGGAGAACGAGGCGCAGAGAGAAAAACATAGCAGGGGGGAATTAAGTCCACAGAGGAATTCAAAAGAAAAAGTTTTTAAGAGGACAAACTTCACCATTTTTTTTTTATTTCAACACTGAAATACTAATTTCAGTATTTACATCAGTGAGGCGAAAATTCTTGAGAAAACTGTCCAAGTCATTAAAGCTAGCCAGCTAATACTGGCCTATGAGAGAAGACAATTTGAAGGTTTAAATGGGAATATACTATATTTGATTTAAAGAGCACAAGTATAGAGATGTTTATTTATTGTATGCGTTCTTAGGTGTGTAAACAGAGTGCGTGTATGTGTGTGAAAGAGACATCTTTATGCAGCGTAACAAATTGTTTGTGTTGTTTCCTCGGACTTTGAAAAGAAGACAGTAACAGACATAAAAGGGCCTCAGAGGCAAGCTTTCTTAGCGAGGCAGCAGATGAAGGGTTGGGCACAGCATCACATGAAGGGACAGTGAGAGATCTCTACATGTGAAGAAATCTTCGATGGGCAGTGCCTCAAACACAGAGAAAGTGAGCCATCTTAGTATGAGAAGCTTGTTAGATGCCTGGCTGGTGATGCTGGTGACAACTGTGTGTGCATATGCACTTGTGTGTGTGTGTATGTGCCTGGGCTTTTGCGTGGTGAGAAGATGACTCTGTTGGCATCAGCCACTTTGGATAAGGCTCACTTTGGAAGCTGCGTAGTTCTCTAACTGACAGACACACACACACACACACACACACACACACGCACGCACAGGAACATCTTCATGTGGTTATGAGCACACATGCACAGAGGCATACTGTTCTGGGTCACTTGGTGTGTTTGTGAGTGTGGGTGTCACTGTGAGGCAGAGTCCAGCTGGTGTGGCAGCAGGACACTGACAGCTAAACAATCCTCATCTTTGCCTCCCTACTGTATGAGTGTACATACACACACTCTCTCGCTCTCTCTCACACACACACACACACAACAACCTGCTTGTGTATTTTGGCCTTAAAAAAAATTCAGTCTGTCCCATCTCCATCCTTTCTTGTTCTTTCTTCTCCCTTTAGTCACCCTCTATACTTCTATTCCCCCACTTTCCATGTTTTTACTGAGTTTCTTAATCTCTAAAGGATTTGGCTTCTTCTCACAATATCCTTTTAGTTTTTTCCCTCTTTTTGTTCCATGCTAGCAGTTGGCTAAATCATTTAAGGCCAGGGGGCTTCTGTGTTTGTGTGGGTGTACATAGATGTTGGACAACTTTTTGGTACTTAAGACTTCTGCAATATGGTATTTCTCTAAGCCTCAAAATATTTTACCTCTTGCAGCTTTAGCAGAAGTTTCTGTTTTGTGGGTATGTGTTTCCAGGACATTAAAGAAACCCGATTCAATTATCTGACTGAGTCTTTATTAATTTTGTCCTAATGTTTTGGTTGTTTTTCTATTGACAATGGCATGAAGCAATGAAAGAAATACTGTCTTTTGAGCAGGTCAAATTGTCACAAAGGTCTCTGGAAGTGTCACACTGGGTTCAACTCACTTTTAATTCAGTGAATTCAGGTATTTACTTTAACATTTATTCACACATTGAAATGTTTTTGAGAGAACTTGTCACATTTTGCTTATTGACTCAATGCTCCACAGTAAAAAAAAATAATAATAATACATAGACCCACTAAAATTACAACCAGCTTTTATTTAGGTTTTGAGTTGTTTGAATTAAAAGGGCATTGAGCACCACGCAGACAGGTGGGTGTGTATGGGTTTGTGGGTACCTGCTGTTGCAAAGTGCTTATCTGTTGTTCTAGTCCCTGGTTCTCCTTTTCGCGGTCCAGCTTAGAGGAGGCCAGCTGTTCCTTCTCTTGGCTCAAGTCCTGCAGCTTCTGCTCATAGTCACCCTCCAGTTTCTTCAGCTCCACCTGCAACTCGTGGCGTGCTGTCAACTCTGCATCCAGCTAATAGACATTTCAAGGGTCATAGAGAGGGACATGCTCAGTTACAGTATCCTAAAAAGTCCTAGGTAGACTTTTTGGTGAATAAACCATTTTTGCGTAGTGGTCAATTTCAAGAGGCAGTACACAATGTTTTACTCAGGCACTAACAAAAGGTCCCATTAGTACATGCTCAGATACTGTGCCCTTGTTGTGAAAATGGTGTTTCTGATATGTGTAATGAATATGCAACTAATTGAGTGCAACTTTTTCTTATTCAGTACCGCCAGTGACAGCCACATCCACAAATATTCTCTTCTGTGCTTGACATCAGCCATAATGAGAGTACAAAACAGGTTTCCCTGCTCTGGTTTTTGTGGCAATCAAGCATTCTTCTTGTTAAGGTTGAGGGAGAAGTCTTCAAAGGCCAAATCATTTTATAAACAACTGCAAAAAAAAAAAAAAGGTAAACCAAGTACATATCAACCCTGAAACTATCAAAACACCAGGGTTCTCCAATGAAATATGGGAGCAAAGTGTGTTTGCATGCACAAGCTTTTAGCCTCGCTCGTGAAGCTGCAGCAGTTTCTGTATCTCAAAGACCTGTAGAAGCCATTTCATGCAGTCTAGTGCTTTTAGTTTCATTGTATAATTTACACTGCAAATTAGTGTCAATTATTGAGTTAGAATGCTTCAGTGCATTTGTATGAGCTCACTTCTCACTTCCATTTTAAAGCCTTCACGTCTTAAAAAAAAATAAAAAAGATAGAGAAACATTTTATCCCCAATTTTAATTTTCTCAATTTCATAAATGTTCAAGGATTTTTCTTCTAGGACATTTGACAAACAAGATAAGAGTATTTATACAGATGAATCCATGAACACACAGACACACATGGCTGTTTAATTTGCCAACAGCAGATCTGTTACTCTCGCTGTCAATTCCTGACAGCCTCATCTCTAATTCCTGCCAAAGAGGCTGCCTGCAATTACCCCATCATACACAACTAGCACTATGGTGTGTGTGCTCAACGGAAATTAATCCAAGTGTGTTCATGTAATGTGTGCTTGTGTAGACGTATGTGCTTTCAATGGATATGATCCTATGTGAGAGCATGTGTCTTTATGCGTGCCTTAATGAAAGCTGGTTTCAGCTCCCTCTTTGCAATTATCCTGTCGCTGGGACAGAAACATCAGGGTAGCAGCACACCGCAATCAAGGCATTTACCCCCTTGTATGTGTTGCGTGTCTTTTTTGCCAGCCTGTGAGAGTATTTGTCTGTCGGTGTGGCTGTCAGACGTGTGTATGCTCATTTTCTTAGTCACCCTCTGTTCCTCCCTTTTTCTCATTTGTCATCCCATGTCAGCCAGACACTGGTCGCACAGAATTTATTAACAATCCCAATGTGTCTGTGTGTGTGAGGGGGAAATGTTAGCTTTTACAATGTATGATTTTCTTTTGTGTCTATGATTGTAATAGCTTGTGTGCTTCTGCTTGACATGTAAATATGCCTGTGTGTATGGCAGGCTGTTGTTGTGTGTGTACATTTAGGATTTTCAATTTGAATGAATTTGTGTGTATTTCACCTTCTTCTCCAGCTCATTTGCCTTGGCCTTGCTGGTTTCCACCTTGGTCTGGTCCACCATGTTGTCTGTGGACAAACAGAGAGGACAGAAGAAAGGAAAAGAGAAAAGGAGGGTAAAAGGTGGTGGATAAGATAAAGGTTTCAGACAACGTATGTGCACACGCCTGGCTGTGAAGACATCGCACACTTCAGTCTGGCACATGCAGTGTGCACACATACGTTCACAAAAAGACGCACACACAGAGCAAGCGTCCTATGTGTCTCCTTATTTTTCCAGTGTCACCCTACCAAACACAAAGGCAAGATCTGTGAGATGCTATCTGTTGCATGCTGCTTCTACACATGATTACCTTTTAAGCCTCTAATATGTACACTTTTGTCTGACTGTATGCATGTGTGAGAGAGGTGGGAGCACACTAATTTTGCTGTATGCGAAATACATATCACACCACTTTATTTCAAAGTCATATTCATCCATTCTTATTCACAAAAGAGTGCAAAAATAAAAGACAGACCATATAACAGTCTGGGAGTAATCCATTATCAGAGATTCTACCTGGTAGAGGACAGGGTGAGAAGGATACAGGCTGACCAACAGGGTACTTTTACAAAATAACTGCAGGCTCTACAGGTGGTTGAGTGCCCAAGGGCTTACCGAGCACATGCAATAAAAGAGATAATTAAGGTGAAGATGAATGCCACCAAGTCACTGGATCAAAGACAGCTAATCAGGATGCCCAGGACAGAGATCAAACAGAAATTACATGAACTAGAAAGTGAATTATAAAGATTATGAAGAGATAAAGTTTGACTCTTCAGTTGCAATGAAAATATGGCTAGTGGAAAAAGGAGTTGAAACTATGCAAGATTCTTTATATCTAGATAAGCTAGTAAGCAAGGCAGAGAAAAATGAGACATCTATTTTGTGAAAGAGATTTCACAAGATTTTGCCGGTTGAAAGAACTTCACAATAATATGCCAACCCACATACAATCTCAGAGTGTGCATTTGTGTATGGAGTTTACATGGTTATTGGATGTGTGGTGGGGTGGGGGGTGGGTTACTTCTGTCATAGTGGCTAGGCTAAATGGGACAAACTTCGAATAGAGAGCACTTGGGGAGCCAGAATATGTGTGTGTGTGTGGGGGGGGGGTGCTGAATTTCAGAGTTCAAAGAAAAACACTAAATAATGCATGCAGGGCAGAATTGGGCTGCTTTCCACCGATAATAACTCTGGCAGCCTTAAAGGAGGCCAGCCAGCCAGCCTGTGTGTGTGTCAGGACGCATTTAGAAGCAGTGCAATTACAGCCTCCTGCCGTGAGCAACAGAGACCTGCCATAAAGGAATATTGAACTCTTGAGACATGGCCTGCACCTCCATTCTGCTCTGGTTTCGTTTACTACAGTCAGCAGGTGTTTCCTCGTAAACATTTAGAGATGTCACTCAAGTCCACATGAACATATACCAGTACCCACCGCAAATTCAGCATTTCATGTTTGTATTCAACAGAGTGACAGGAAATGACATGGATCAGTGACCACAAAGTCTGTGTTACCCCTGTAGCTGGTAGGGATTCTGTGTCTTGCTCACAGACACTTAGAGGATAAGTTCCCAGTTTTTCAAGTCTGTCTTAAAAAAATAATCAGGTGCCCATATGTGCGCTAAAACAGTTTTTGCTTGCTGTGATTGTTCCTCCTTTTCAAACTGGCCTTTAAAAGATCCTTTACTAATGTGCTTCCAATGGAAGTGATCGGGGAAAAAAAATCTACAGTCCTCGTTCAAGACAGTTAGTCTTTTTAGAATTCCCTCTTTCCGTTTCCCCAGACACTGTTTTCTTGCTGAGCTGCAGTGGATGCATAGTAATACAAAGAGGGATATCTGTACTGAAACAACTAACTTTGGAAGGTACTCACTTGATAGGTCTTATTCAAGACTGCTGAAGCCTGACATTAGCTGCAGATAAACTTTGGAATATATTTGACACAGAACGAGTCAAGTCAAGCCAAGTCAATTTTATTTATAAAGCCCAATATCACCAATTAAATTTTGCCTCAAGGGGCTTTACAATCTGTACAGCATACAACACACTCTTTCCTTAGACCATTGATTCGAAAGAGGAAAAACTCCCCTAAAAAACGGGGGAAAAACGGACTGTAGATTTGTCCCCCCATCAGTTACATTAGAAGTGCATTGGGAAAATATCTTTTTTATGGCTAATATGAAGGAGGAATGATCACAGCAAGAACTAAATGTTTAAATGTCCATATGTTTAAATGCACCGGACTATTGCTTTAAGACAGACTTGAAAAGTTGAGAACATAGGGGATGCTTGCAGATACATGTACGTGGGCACTGCTGACTTCTATTATACTAATACCTTCACCACCAGTGCCTGAGGGTTACTTTCTAACCAATCTATCATCGTGTGTCATGGATCAAACCATTGGAAGAGGACAAAGAAATGTGTCTCACCTGCTATATTGTGAAATCAGAATCTGGGATTGCTTACTTTGATGAAGCTTTTATCCTCTTGATAAAGTTTGTTTTATACCACTGACTTATGAATGTAAAACCTGTAGCACAATTCAGCCCACACTAATACAGCCTCCCTCTCTGACTCCACCTTGTGGTGTTAAGGGGCCACTACACATTTGTCAACCATGTTGATATAGACAATGTAATATGACCAAATTAATGTTAAATCACAGAAGACCGGTGCATTGCCATCGATAGCAACACAGCAATCGTGTCAGTGATTTGAGTGGGGTAGGCCAAAAGTGAAATATTGTTGAAGGTTTAAACTCAGGCTGTACTAAGCAACAACGTCTGAGATGTCGGGTCCATGTGCATTTTGTGTTGATTTGGACTTTAATGCCTGGGAAAGTGCGTGAATATAGCTAACAAAAAGTTAGGAAAAACAAAAAGGTAAAGGTTTTGGCTGCTGGCCAAAAAGGCCCCATGTACAATTAGAAAGAGAACAGGAAAGACCAGCGTTCTGGTCTAAGAACTCACCTATCAAGCCTTCAACATTGAGGCTGAGATTACGGCACTTGAAATCAGGGTCCGCTCCATTCCTCTGAAGCACGATCTGAGCGATACACTCGTCCATCAACTTGTAGTACTGAGGCCTGCAGGAGGGAGTGATGGATTTACGGAGAGATGGATTAGGAGGCAAAGAAAAGGAGAAAGACAGGGGGAAGATAAGTTTGGAAGGAGGGTAACAATGGAGAAGGAGAGTTTATACGTGGTGCTGGGAAAAAAAAAAGAGAATCTTTCAATGTCTAGAACATACTATGCATGTTGTGCCCACAATGTCAATTTTAGCAAACGTATGTCTTTTTCAATACCAGTCTAGTCTGCATTAACAAGAAATTTGGCCCATTATGTGAGCAGAGGTTGGGACTGACAAAGAGCAAGTAGGTTCATTTGTTCAGACAAATGTGTGAACACACATGCATTGTCACTTTGTCTTTGTCTGCAACTGAGATTGGCTGTCTGTGTGAGCATGACAGTTTGAGCTTCCTGTCACAAAGATTGATTATGTGCAACTGTGTTAGAGAGAGTGTGTTGCTGTATGTCCAGCGCCCCGTGTCTGATCAAGCCAGCTTCACACAGACACTCAATTTTGGAGGTGTTTTATTCCCTGACCCCATTAGATTCTGCCAGATTCACAAACTCAATACTTTATTTATTCTGTCTCCCTCCCTCCTGTCTCTCTTAGTCACTCTGCCTTTGTCTAACACTTATTCCACTCCTTCACTGTACGTTTTTTTCCCTCTAAAACTTAGATTTATCCGTGGAGCGAGAGAGACATCTAGTGTCCTTCTAGAAAACTCAAAGTGAAACAGATGTGTGTTGGCTACATTCTAATATGGCATTCTTTATGAGCCTGAAAACATTCAATTTAGACATTTAGTATAAGAGGATTCATCACAATGTATATAGCCTCAGGCCTACCAACCACCTTTTTCCTAAAACAAATTTACAGATTTCACTGCAACCTTAAACTAAATCTGCTGTATTAAGCCCTCTGTGCACATGCACAGTATGGGCAGGCATATGAGTGCATTTCTGTATTCTAGTAAATTCCAGGTCCTTCAGATTTAAACACTGTAAGACCAAGAATGAAAAAAGCAGGTAATCTTTCATTCATTCCCATGCAACTGCTAACTCTTCCATTCCCTGTACGTCCCTCCCTCATTCTCTCAACATCTACCTAGGAATTTACATCAACTCTCAGTTTCTTCTTCCTCATTGTCTCGCCCTCCGCCTCCTGTCTCTTTTCATCGATGTAATTATCAAGATGTATTTTCTGCCACTCTACAGCTCTCTACCACCCTCACTTCCTGTCTCTCTGTGGAGTCCATTAGAGACCACCTCTATTGTGTTCCACTGGTTCACCTGGATGGAGAAAGCAGGATAGGAAAAAGAGTGGGATGACGAGAGGGGAGGTAAAAATACTTCAGCTGGGACTATTTCTTTGGCCCAACCTACCTTTCCATCCTCATAATTTATTCCCCAAACTGTGTTAAAAATAAACCACAATTTCCTGCCTGCCTGATACCGTCAAGGCAACACCGGACCAACAACACAACTCAACTCAAATGTGTGCACGTTTGTGTGTGTTTTGCCTGTTTGCTGTGATATAAAGTAAAGCAACTTATTCCTCCCTTTGGTGTTGGTGAGTGTGGAAGTGGACATGCATGCGTAAATGTACATACTAAGCCATACAACACTTGACTTGTCCTTAATATTCAACTCCCATCTTGTCATTCAATCAGTCACTCTTTCTTTCTCCCCTATTTCCCTGGCTAAACCCCCAAGGGTTTTGAAAGACACAGGGAGAGAGACATTAGCATATTTCTGGTGATAAGAGGTGATGGCATTCATTTCTATTAAAATGGAATTGGACTTCTTTGCATGTATTAATTTCTCAGCCTTTGAACAGTGCTCTAGAAAACAAACAGCAAATGGAGGAAAGGGCTGAGAGGAGGGAGAGGTGGATGAAGACTGGAAATTGAAAAGGAAGAAACCTCTTAGGTTTTCCTTTTGTCTTGGTTATTTTTGCATTTTTTATAAGACTGCATAGGTACTGTAGAAGAAATTGCCAGTGATAGTTACATAAGTACTGTATGTATATGATATGGTGCTATATTAACAAAAAAATACTATATATATATATATATATACACACACACACACACACACACACACACACACTAACCTTTGCCTCGTTCTAAATGCAGATTTTCTCTGCACATCTAATTATTCAGAAAATGTTAACAATTAGCCATATTCTAGTTTTTGTTACCCATGAATGGAAATTTAAGTATCACAATAATAGAACAGCAGGTAAGTAAATCTCTGATGACACAACACTGAATCTGTTGTCACAAAGCAATATTATAGCAACATATAGTTCTAATATGCAAATGTGTGAGCAGGAGAATGTGTGAGAGAGTATCAGTATGTATGAGTGTGTGCATATTTCCATGCGTTACCTGGCCAAATAATCATTACGAATCAGCAGCAGGTGCTGCATCAGGGACAGGAAGTGGCTTTCGGCCTTGGAGTCCTTCACAGTGTTGACTAGGATCTCAAACACTTCCCTCACATCATTGAAGGAAACCCAGTTAAGGCTCAATTAACACAACAAACTAAACTATTTAATACTCCATACAAAACATCTTCAATAATCATTGACAGCTCTGAATAGTCCTGACCAACCTTTGCTGCATATATCACTTACACAAGGCTTGGTGCCTGAACACTACAACTGAACACTGTAATTTGTGCCCTGTAGAAATACAGTGAAATACAAGTCAGACAGAGACCAAACCTGGTCCATCTGAATATATTTGTTGTATAGGGACAGTGTGACATCGAATTCAGTTCTATTACACAAGTATGTTTATGTTTTCAAAATTCATTTGTTACATTATCTTTGTATTTATCATGTATGCCGGCTGCAGATACAGTGTTGCAGTAAGGAAATTAGACTGGGAGACACCTGGTGTTGAAATTCATAACTGCATGTCAAAAGTAGCAAGGAGAATTACAGCAGTTGGTGAACCTCCTTTTTGAGCTGTTTTTAAAAAACAGTTATAGTATCTTTTTATCAAAAAGCATTTCAGATTAAATCAAAGAGCCGAAAACAGTATGAGTTGTGTGATAAAACATCCTCTGCATCCTTCCTTTTAAATATGTATCTTTGTCAAATCAGGAAAAAAATAATTATAGAAATTCAGGTTCTATAGAGATAGACCATATTTGCATAGAATAAAGCTATTAAGAGACTCATCTCAAGTCCAGTAGTCCTACTCTTTTCAGGTGGTCAGATAAGCATTTGTTTACAATGATATCAAAGTGTAGCTGCAGGTGTCATAAAGTCCACGCACGGTTACAATGTCCCTCAAGCCTAAAAGATTATGCTTATTAAATGAAAATTTTAAATTTGCATTTATCTTGGAAGAAAGTAAGTGGTCAGGCTGACTGTACAGTGGAAGAAAAGAGCAACCGGATTTTGTGTTGACAGCTGACTCATTTTTATAATGCAGGGAATATATCTATATACTATCTGTCTGAATCATAAATATTTCATTAAGAAAATATTGTGAAAGTTTTTCCTCTCGTTCATCAAACTAAAATAATGTAATGTAAATGTGAAACCATGAGCATGCCACGTTATGTAGTAACCAGGTATTAAGGTTTTCAAGGTCAAAAAGTAGACCCTGACAATTTCTACAGAGGGACAACTTTGCCCCAGTGGAAGGATATTCCATCTCAATGCGGATGTCTTCAAGACGTGCTTTGAGGTCCTCAGAGTCATCTTCAGCATGCTCATCAAACACTGTGAGTTGCACCCTCAGCTCTTCGTTTTCTATCTTCCGCACCTCCTGCAGGGAGAGCGATGGGATGCAGGCAGAGGGATGAAAAGGCAAGAGGGGGAATGGCAGGAAGAGTGTGACAAACATTGAGCCTGGACAGTTGAGAGAAAGTTTTTACGGCATATGAGTGTGTGTCTGCCAGTCAGCAAGACAGAGGCATCAAGAGTGAGAGAGACATGAAGTGTAAGGCTGTGCAAATGTGTGTTGGTGGAGAGTCACTTTGAGAAAAGATCAAAAGAGAGTGTTTTCTGTACCGTCAGCTGGTCTCTGAGTCCCAGTCTTAGCAGTTCAGAGCGAATATGGATCCTGAAATCCAATTCTTCTCCCCGGCTGATTAAGGCGTTGATTAGCTGCATGCAGCCACCCTGTCAAAAACACATCATTAAGTCAGCATCACAATTTAGACTAAATGGGTAGATAACTGTAACACAAAAAGCCATATTTGTCAGCTTAGTAAATCTTTTACACCGCAGATTGCATCGAGTAGTGTTGTCTGTCAAATGCAACTGGGTTGGTGTCATTTGTCAAACAAAAACACACATGGGGATTCATAATTGTTAAAGTGTGTGTGTGTGTGTGTGCGCCTGTATGTGTACCTTAAGAGCAATGTTGTGAATGTTCATGCCAGCCAGGAGAGGCTGAAACCTCTCAATGTCCAGTCTCTCTGCCTCCTCCGTAATGGCCTCCAAAACACGCTCATGACTGCAAAAAACAGAGTTATGCAGATCATATAAAAAATGTTGACATGTAGTTACATCAAATAATCCATAAATACAAAATGTGTGATGAAAAAAAAAAGTATGCAGAATGAAAAGGTACACTCTACTTGTTCTAAATGACATGGTGGCAACAGTTCACTAACGCTTACAGGTTCTCAGGATGTTCCAAAATTGATATGGCAGAGAGCAGCTTGACAGCATCCACCATCATATGAGGCACCCTAGGGTTGATGGCTTTGACCAGCAGAGGAATTCCCTCATCGGACTCCAGCATGGATTTTAGACCATACTAAAAGGTGGGAGAAAAGTAAGGGGAAGAGAGAAAGAAAGCAGAATGAGGTAAAGTCCTCGAGGTTTCATTTCTACAGAAGGGTGAAGACAGGGCTTCCATGTTCAAATTATAGTGTTTACATCAGAAGAAAGTACATTTTATCTGAACCAAAAAAGTTTAAAAAAAATCAGACTGCAACGACTTTGGAAATGACATGCATGTATTTTCGTTTGATAAAAACAAGGCGTTAACAAGGAGCTAACACTTTTAAAAACCCTACAAGGGAGGACAGGTTGCACGATTACCATATATAGTGGCCATTATTAACATAGGCTGTTATTAATCATTCATGTAATAAATGTTTTTATTAATTAATTCTAATTACACTAAGGCAATTACAGATTTATTGTTCAGTCAATATTTATTAATAAATCCAAAATTTAATATTGAACCGTTTGTAACAAATACAACGGATGCCAAATTTGGTTCAATATTGACTAATCTTCACAAACCTAAGGCTCCCTTCTTTTAAATAAGCTTTAAACCAAATCTTTACCAATATTTGCATTGTATCTATTTTCTGAAGCTCTGTTTTTTTCTGTTTGTCTGCACCTTTAAGTTTTTAGCTTTTTTGATACTGACCTTAATCAGACTATGTATTACCTTAGGGTATAAAGAGTAGTGTAGCATTCTGTCGCTCGCAGGCACCACATAATTGTTACTCAATTACTGATGTGTAATTATTACATGTGATAGATTTTGAAGAGATATATGCTGATTACCTCGGGTTAGACACAGTCACACTGAAACCTCAAAGCACTCTTGACATGAGCAAAGTTGATCACATTGATTTCATAATGCCCTCTAGAGGAAGAATTATTACACTACAAGGAGGACCGAAAATGAGAAACATTATTTTATTACTAATTCTATTACTTACAACTACAAGAAACAATTATGTGCAATCATATCAAAGAAAGGATTACGTATTTTGATGTAAATAAACAAACAAATCATTTTCTTACCTTGTTGTTCATAAAGGCTTTTAGACAGCGTATGATCTCGTGTTGACATTTCACTCCCATCATTCTAGTTGGTGGATGAGAGAGAAGACCGAGATTACAAAGAAAGATTAGAAAAAACTTTGCTAGAGAGTACAATTGCCTTTTCTGTGGCTTAAGTGTCTTACGGGTACTCGTCTTTCTCCTCCTGCAGTCTTTTAAGCAGATTCAGCAGCAATGCCAGGCCCTCATTTCCAAAGTTCTGCACCCAACTGGAAGTGACAAGACCACATTAGTACACTCTGCTTTTGACATTTTCAGATTTTACTGCACAATTTTTCACGCTAATGTGTTTTTTTTTTCCCCCAGACAGCCATGGAATAATAAATAATGGATGTCGCGCTTTAATTTGTTTGAGCAGTAATTTGATATTACAGTGCAAATAAAAATTATCTAAATTAAGTGCAAATTTAAAACAGAAAATAATTAAATGCATAAATATTCAGCGCGTTATTGGGATACATCTAATCATCACTGCTCCGGCCATTTGTTTTTAGCAGTCACACATTATACAGTAAATTGAATGGAGATCACCCAGTGTGAGGGACTGCATGAGAATCTGCTTTCTTTAGGTCGGTATTTAATTTAAGCTTCTTTGGCAGCAATTGAAGCATATGTGAATAGGTCTGTGTCACCTCCGCACATCTGGACACTTAAAAAAAAAAAAGTGTCCTTTATTTGATGGGGACAGCTGAAGTGATGTGGGAGAGAGAGGGGGGATGACATGCAGCAAAGGCCGCAGGTTGGACTCAAACCCCGACAGCTGCAGTAAGGACTCAGCCTTGTACATGGTGCGCACGCTCTACCAGGTGAGCTACCCACAGCCCGCAAAAAAAAGATTTTTCTTTGCAAATTGGCTTACGCTCTGTCATGTTACATGGTGATCGTGAAAGGTCAGTCATTTTAAAAAGTCTTGCTACGTCTCAATTGGATTCAGGTCTGGCCTCCACACCAGGAGATCGACACAGTTAATCTGAAGCAATTCCTGTTTATCTGGCTCAATGTTATATTTTCACATGCCTGTATGTATCCGTATGTAAGTATAGGTGTGCATTACATTTACATTTAGTAAATATTATTACCTGACAGGGTTGTTATTGAGTGAGACTCGTAGAGATTCCAGACAGCTCAGTAGCTGTGTGTCTCGGTAGTCTGACTTTAATTCCTGGATGTACATCATGGCTGATTTGGAGCCCTCCTTCTGGTCTTGGCCCTAATCAACCAACAAACAGACACAGTGGGCACACAGACTCAAAATTATTTTGTGTTCTGTATTTATATGTTTCTTCCTGGAGGTTATAATTGGTTTTATTTCCACAAGAAAGCACAATGGCAGGGCACCGAGGGCAACAGTCAAGCCTAATTTGAAATTCTGATTGGCAGAAGGGAACTGTGTGTAGGTTTCTCTCTTAATAGGCTTATTTCACAGTTAAATGAACTGTGCTAGAAACCATCTGTGCTGGGTTGTGTAGGTCCTCTAAGCGACACGCTCAACTTTCACCATATTTGATTACATTACACCAGCTAATTTTCAAACACTATTTACCCAACTACAAGAAGGGTAGTTAGTCTTACCAATGTTGGCTGTGATATTTCATTGACTCTACATTTCACCAGTGAATACATTTGTACAACGTATACAACTATCTAGTTTTGACTTGTGTAAGGATCACTCCAAACACATAAGCAAAGGCAATCCCTGAGCACAGACAGTCAAGGAAAGGCTTTTGTTCGCACATTTATCTGAACAACTAGTCTAAATATCGTGTCACTGTATGATCTGATCACATTTTTATTAGTATTAGTCTGGCTTCATTCCATTTGTTTTAAAAGTGAAATCTGACACAACAGCCCCATATGTAGCACTATGTGGCATGTAAAGGACCAAATGCTTTGTAACTCATACTGATTTTAGTACAAACTGAAAACAACGACATAAAGCTGTCTGCAAATTCCCTTCAGCACACTTTATGAGTAATATTTATTTTGGTACTGACAGCTTTGGATGTGTGGAGGTACTGGGAGACCATCTCTCGTTTAATCATAATGTCTTTTTCCCTTAGAGGCTGTTGCTTCTCCCCATTCAGGTTCATATCCACCTGGAAAAATACAGGAGAAAGTAGATAAAATGAAAAAGAAAGTATGAGGATGGAGGAATAAACAAAACATTTTGAGGATAGCACGATGAAAAATCTGTAGACTCAAGCAATAAGTAAGCAAAATACACACTAAAACGGAAATCATATTGTAGTTAAAAACGTGAAGAATTACATTTAAAAAGGTACTTCAAATAATCTCCCCTGCATTAGAGACAAGGAACATAGAGCTCCCAGTGAGATGCTAAAAGATGCTCAGTTTAAAAGTGTGAGCTGAGGTGGTTTTGATATGCTAAGATACTTTGCAGAATTATTAGGTAATACTACATTACTTCGTAATGAGATTTGTCCTTTCTGCTGTAAGGTAGTCCTTCACATTTCTTTTCAAAGCACATCTATTTTGACACAGAGAATTAATTTTAAAAGGTATTTAAAAAAGTTATTCTAGATGAAGGGTCTTTAAAAGTGGCCGTTCGGGGAAGATAATTAATAGGTGATTCTGCAAAAGCTGAATCTTTCTCACACACACACACACACACTTTTACTTACCAGCATCTGTTCGAAGAGTTCCAGGACGTATTCATCAGAATGATCATGCAGCATAGCACTCTGAGCATTGAGCTCATAGCTAGCAGCTGAAGAGTGTCGCTGACCTGGCACATGGCCAGGCTTCTCCTTGTCCTTTTTCATCCTCATGCTGGTGAAACGCTCCAACTGGATTAGCAGACAACATGGCACAGGTTAGAGGAAAGCGGTCAGAGAGAAAAACTGCAAAGTGTAACCATCACTATAAAGCCACAAAACAAGGTAGAAATTCCTAATTAACTCACAGCTTGAAAACGAGCCTAATCTCTTAATACCAATGTCAAATAATTGAACAATAATATTATACCTAAGGGCTATTTCTCCCTTAGTTTTGGGATATTACATTTCTACAATAATAGAAACCTTTCAACAATGTGAGCCGATAATTGGGGATTAGACACGTCAAAGGTTTTTTGCCGACAAACATTGCCACACAAAGTGAACATGCAGTTAATACTGGCAGGCGCAGAACATAAGACTCAATTTAAACAAACAATGGGGGATTTCCTTCCCTCTGGTTTTAATTACTTTGTGTGGAAAATTGCCAATACTTGCATATTAGTGTAATTTATTGCCAAATAAAAGACCCTGAAGAACATCAACCTAGGATACATGTAACCTTGGCATATATTGACATATTGACCCCCCATAATGACTCATGATTAATAATGTATCAAAACTTGCTTCTGGCATTCTCCTGTTGCAGGCACGTGAAAGCATCACTAGCATTTGTGCCAAGTATTTAATGCTGTCAGTTTGCATCTTTGAAGCATGCACATCCAACGTGAGTAAAGCAAGGACAAAACACAGGTTTGTGGGACAGACAGTGACATGGCATGAAATGGATAATGGTAAGTTGGTTTATCAAAGACCATAATAACAGATGGACGAGTCAAGAACACAGGTATTGGTGGCGAATCAGTAACAAACCTACCTCGTCAGGAATCAGCCGTTTGAGTGTCTGTAAAGGATGAAAGGGAGAAAAATGGCACAGGAGGATGAGAAAAAAATAAAAAATAAAAAATATCAAACCGACGACAGGGAAAGGCAGATGGAGGGGGAGAAAGAGAAAGAATCAATTAGACAGAAATCACTTATGACAGGAAATGGATCCAGGAAACTGTCTACAGACTGAGTTCAAGAGTGATTCACAGCAGGACAGAAGGAAACGCTGTCAATAAATCAGAGTTACTGTATAACTCAATCCATTCATTCATACACATCTCTACATAACTAATACATTTAAATTAGAATCTAAGTCAAAGTAATCAAGACATACGAAAGGCAGCAATTACATGTGTTGCATATTAGTAACATATCAGCAGTCAACACTCAAACAGTCAAAGGCAGAGGGACATCAATGCATTTTTTAAAGAGGGGCACCAATATATTTGAAATATGCATTTCTTGGCCACCAGGTGTCAGGCTATGCCTATTAAGTGCCCATAGGAAACCCACTGTCAGCAGTATCCCTTTCTAACACATGCCCTAACAAGGTCCATGCAAAGCATATAACATCAAAATGTCTCTATTTAGCATAATCACAACTAACATTAGTATCACAAAAGGAGAACGGAAAAGTGAAAAATATTGTTTTCAAGAATTGTATCAACGTTAAAGTAGCACAATATCAACATTTTGTTCTTGATTGCAAATTTGCCTAGTATTCAAATTTAAAAGCAAGCTGTTTTCCATGTATTTTGACAGAGGAAAGCAAAGGTCACGATACACAATGCAACCTACAAGACATAAGAAGCATCAGTCTGAGCATTACACCCGACCCCTTGTTCTGACATCAAACAACTTGGAGCCTTGGGGTTTGGTGTCGGCTGCAGGGGTTAAAGGGTCACAAGGTCACTCACTGAGCTGGGTCTTGTTTATGTCTTCTCATTTAAGAAACACACAAAAAAACAGACTAGCCTAGAAGCAGTGCTATTGACAGGTTTCCCTTCCCCTTTTGTTAGCTAGAGCCAAGGTAGAGAGTTGCACAACCCTCTATGTTTGGCCCGGCTTGAAGACAACATCTACACTTGAAAATTCACAAGTCTCAGGGTATTCAGCATTCCAGATTTCAAATTAATAGCACATTAAATCATTTTAGAAATTGAGGTATGGGGTCAAAGCAGGAAAAGCATGCCCATAAACCCATAGTTGCACCAAGCGGCAACCTCCGGGTCTGAAAAATGAAGCTAACGAGTGAAGTGCCAAAAACTGCAGTTTGCCGCCGCTTTGAGTGACAGGTTCAGCAACCAGGTTTGGATTAGCCGGATTCAGGCACTGGGAAGATGGCGACAGCCAGAGCTGCCCACTTTGAGCTTCACAACGGCTTTTTAGAAACCTATGGGTAACGTCATGGATACTATGTCCATGTTTTATACAGTCTATAAGTTGCACAAACTAATATTTTTGCAGCAAATGCTTTCCATTAGCTGTCTTTTTAAAATGTTTCACAATTTAAGTTAAAAAAAGTGAAATAATGAAAAAGTTAAAACAGGTTGTTCCTGCATTTTTGCTTCTTCATGTATCAGCTAATCTGTTGAGTGAACAGAGCGTCAAATATACTGCATACTATAGTCAGCTAGTTTGATTAAATCAATGTATTTTGAATACAATTTGTATGAGGACAAAGTGGATTTTTTATGTCTAAGCAAAGACGAGATTTAAAGGGGAAACCATAAACAACATGACTGCTGGTATCTGTAACTTTAATAAGTCAAGACATTTAACATTTCTGAACCTAGATTAAGAATATTACACCAAATTCATCCACAACTAAAGGAATCGTGCTGTAATGTAAAAGCAAGGTTGCCAGAGGGTTGGTCAAAGTGGTTAGGCATTTCTTAAAAATGTTGGTGGCAGTATATAGAGGTTGTCATCATCATATTCTACATGTACAATACAACCGACAGCACCACACCTGGAAAAGTGCGCACTTTTAGGAGGCCTTTATTTAGATATAATGACAAGCTCTGGGAAAAAAACATTCTGAAAAGATTGTGCTCTTCCTGGTAAAATATACAAACCAAGACTGCAAAACCAGCTTTTCAACAGCTACAGTGACACCATCGACTCAGCAATATATCTGGTGACCACAGTGCATTGTTTCTACCTTGGCTTTTCCATTCTGTTATTTGTAATTCTGGTGAAAGTGACGCTCATTTTTGGCTGTAAAAGGGGACTTGTTTTTTTCTCCTCTTCGACCTCCACGTTTCTCATTGCCTCTGAGTTCTAAATCAAAATAAGTCTTGTGTGATTTACCGTTCATGTATCTTGAAATAATAAAAAGCAAAATAATAATAGGACAAAAACATTTCTGTAGCACATTGTGATACACTTGCTTTGTCTCTTATTGACTGCACTGCTGTGACTGTGCATGTCTTATGCACGTCACGGTGACAGGCTACACCTGATAATGAAACTTACTGTTAGCAGAGACTGCACAACGGTCATAAAAACAATCTTCACACATGCTCTAAAACGTTCTTAAGAGAGTACATATTGCAAAATCAAAAAGTCTTTCATTAGTATAATTATAACTCATATTAGAATAAAAGTTCACGTCAAGAAAAATGCCAAGCAGCAGCTCAGACATTATTCCCATATGTCATTTTATAAGTCCTTTACCCACGGGTTGTTATTTTCATGAGGTTAATTCGCATGTCAATGTATTTTTTTGAACTGATGTTTTTGTCACGAGTAAATTTCACACAGAACGCGAATACTACACAGCAAAAAAGCTGCGTAATCTTTTTCAGAACAAGGTTGATTTTTCTGAGTTTTCTCTGGCGAAATAAAGGAATCACCTAATGAAGTTGTGTGAATCGGACGTCAAAACTCCTAATGACAATGGCGGAAACGTTTGATTTTGTTTTTGTCCAAAGAAGCGCAACTGTTAATGATCTAGAGAGGATTTGTGCAGCAGCGCAGTGAAAGCCTGATCCCAGTGAGAGAGACAGAGATGCCACCTGGATGTCTGATGTTGTGGCAGCTCAGGGAGAAGTGCGTGATGGAGGTGGTGCTGCTGACCATCCTGTCCTGAGTGTCTGTGTGGGCGGAGGTGAAGATCATATCTGACCGACACGCTGTCTTCTGTGTGCAACAGCTCCAACCCCAAGGGAGTTTTAGTGAGAGGTGGCGTGAACCTTTTATTGAACAAGGGGCCTTAAGTCTGACAGGACAATGTAAAGACTCTGCACTGAGAACATGACACTGCCTCCTCAATACCTTAGATAAGAAGATACTGAAGAGGAACAAACTTAGTGTCAGGTGGGTATTGGGGATCAACTAGTCCTTTAGCAGTTTTCCCTGGATCCACGTAAAAGTGTGCACGCGTGTGTGTGTGTGTGTGTGTGTGTGTGTGAGGCCGCTGACAGCCTTCACATACAAATGAATCAGATCAAATGAATGAAGTTGAGAAATTAAATAAATTGAGGCTGCAAGCAGCACTTGCAGTTATGTTGCATTTTGTTTTTCTATTTCCAAAACTCACTACAGCTGTCGAAGGTGAACAAAGTAGAGAGTTGACCTTGCAAAACTATAGCACCACTCACCACACACTTGTTGAAAAAGGTATTAAGTCCTTTTTGAAACATTTACTGTAGACTTTGTAAAAACTTTAGTGTAGTTCTTAAGACTTCCTGTGCCCTTGTCAAGAGACGTCTGGATACCTATAATACAGGTGGGCTGCCCCTTTACTACAACTGCCACAGCTAGCTGTAGATGAGGCTAATTGGATATTTTTCTGTAGCGCGAGAATAAGACGTTCACAGAAGGATGTTTCCGCTGACACAGCTGCCATTAAATAACAGACTTAACCCATGCACGCAGAAAGAAACACATGCACAAATGTTGTGGTGCTTTTCAGTCCACGGAACGGAAATATAAAGCTGACAATGGGCAGTGGATTCTGGGTAATCACACGGGAAACTGAATACGAGTGTATCAGGAAGAAAGCGATAGAGACAGAAGGGGGAGGAAAAGACAAAAACCATTCTTGAATTTAAGTATATAGTTCCGCTTTTCAAGCCGCAAGTCCAGTTAAGAATATATATGCACTCAGACAAAATTAACTACAGTGTTTGAGCTAGGATTCTCTTTGAGGGGGTCAAATGGGCATAAAAGTAGTGCCTCACTGTCTAAGGGGAACGATGAAAGCAATGAAATGCATTTGGCTAATAATAATAATACCTGGCATTCAGCTATTTCACAGTATTAATTGGTTAGCTGAATTTAATGCTACAATATTAATTAAAAATGTTTTTAGATAAACCGTATATCATAATATGGCAAATGCAAAATGGTTTATCAAATAATCGTATTTTTTGCACTGTTATGCATTACAGCAGACAAAACTCTTTAAAACAAAAGCTTGGTTACATTTAATGAAAGTATTGTAAAAATATCAGTGTCTCCCCTATGTTGACTGCTTTTTTTTGTGTGTTGGTGTGTGTGTGTGTGTGTGTGTTGGGGGGGGGGGATGCAGTGACTTAAACCAACAGTGAGTAAGAAAAAGTAAAAATAATGTTATTTGTTAAGCTATGAGTAGAGGAAAGGTCTGCTAGGCACTAGGCTAATTCATGCAGTCACTGCATAAATGACTACTTACTTATATTACTACATAACTATTTCCATATATATTTTTTGTCATTCTTTCAGTGTGTGTGTGTGGTGTATGTGTGTGTCATCTTGTTAACTACGTTGAGTTGATATTGTCTGTAATGTTGCCATGGCTACATACTGAGTGTACTTAACGTCCGGGGGGGAAGCAGCACTTGGGCAGGCACACCCAGACACAGCTCAAAAGGTTCTTATGCATACAGTCTAAGCAGGAAATTACCAACAACCCTGACGTATTGCACACACACACACACAAAGCTAGTAAACAGGATTCCATGGGTTAAAAAAAAACCTTCCCTCCCACTTTTAAGAGTTTACTTTACCCTAAGGGCCACTGTCCAGGGTGTACCCCGCCTAAGGCCCAAAGCCACTGGGATGGGCTCCAGTCACCCGCAACCCCGAATGGGAACAAGAGGTAGAAAATGTCTGACTGACTTTACCCTAAGCTGAAAAAAGTTGAAAAGCAAGTTATCCTAAAAAAATGTAATGACCATTTTTGATATATTACAAATGCTCAGTTGAGCATTGTACAAAAAGAGCAGGCTATGAAAATGTTGTAGTCACTGTTTAAGAGGAACCCTGCCTGTTGACACTTGCAAGCGAGAGAGGGCAAAAAAAGAGGCAAAAATTGAGTCCCCTAAACAGCAAAAGCAATATTTTTACCAAGGATGTGCGGTCTAACCCTCAGAGGTCTACGTCTCCTCTCAACAATCCCACACTGAATTGGAGGTCTTCCAATTCTTTCACATTCGATCTTCTTGATGCGGCACTTTTTAATGCTCCTACATGCCTCACTGACCTACTGACTCAAGGTGCATTTGAATACACTGACTGATGAGAGACATTATGATAAGGCCAAGTGGGGCATGTTTGCTGCATGACTGCTCCTCGTCCTTGGTCTACTGTTGTTAATGGAGACACAAAACCCAACTACCCCCAACCCACCTCCACTTAAAACAAGGGAGGACACGGTTGTCATGACTCTCTTTTTACAACCCTGTCTGTCTTCTCAAACTGACTGAACAGATTTTAATATTCAAATGTAATATCAAATGAAATACATTCAGTTAATAAGGGCAAGTCCTAAATTGGCTATTGTGCCGATAATAAAAAGGCTTCTCTGATACTTTGACAGCAGCCCACTATAACCTTTTCCCACTGGCGTGACATAGCAGGCTGTATCGACGGTGTGGTGCTCCATGATGCAATTGTATTAATTTCCATTGTGCCCTCCCTTTCTGGTGGTGCACCATGGGACCTTATTTTGGAAAAAAATATATAGGTAGTCAACAGTGAGAGACAAATACTTTTTTGATCCCGTTTGAATTGTGCCATGAATTACACAATTATGTTTGTCACTATAAAAGATAAATGTGCATGTCAAGAAAGTCGCAGTTGGCCCGTTTGCCAGGGGCAAGTAAAATTCCACATAGGGCACGTAAATCTTAGCAACTAAAATAAAAAAATAAACACATGTACGTTTCCAGAGCTGATGAAGTAGCTAAGGAATGAGCCCTCTCACTTCCTTCTCATCTCTGTTGTGAGCTGCACATACTGATCGGGCACTCGCGAGTAGGGATGGGTACTAAAACCCAGTAGTAAACGAGCTCCAGGGCTGAATCATTAGACCCTGTAGTATTATCACGCTCGCTACAACCTTTCACTGTCTGTGTCGGGCTGAGATCTTCCACACACACACACACACACACACACACACACACACACACACACACACACACACACACACACACACACACACACACAGTGCAGTTGTCAGCAGATCAGACAGGCCACGGTGGAGATTACTCGACACTTACAACGTTCAATAAAACCTCCCCAAGTGAAAAGCCATACTTCATAAATACACCTGTTCAACAAGCATAAACATGTGAACATGTAAAAAGCAATATTTTAATCTGCTCTGTCTGCAGTCGCTTATGTTTTACACAAGTGCAGCGAGCTAGCTCAGTTAACAGTAAATTGATCCAAACAAGCTAAAATGAAGCTGTCTGTATGTAGTCTAACAGTTTCTTAGTTTGCCACGAATCTTAACATTTGGCAAGTTCTAGTAAACTTAATGCTGGCTGAGAAAAACCAGCCCCTCCTCTCTCTACCAGCAGTAGAGCTGGGACAATTCATCGACAAAATCAACGTCATCGATTACGGAAATACGTCTATTTGCATATCTTGCGTAGGCGCAACAATGAAGTATGGCTGCACCAGGTCAAAGCATGGAATCCAAGAACAAGCTGCAGCATTAAAACCTCACCCAAAATCTGCCCTCGCTCGACCCCTTCCATGCCGTCTACTGATAATCGCATATGCTGTGCAGAGAAACAAAGAGAGAGTGTCCTTTTGTGTACGCCTACTTATGCCGTTGTTTTGTAAAAGCTTTTAAGTGCACCTGTTGGAGCCATGATGGTTTCGACCGTTTCAATAGGTGACGTCGTTAACAACAAGCCTCCTCCACACACAGCTCACCTGCTGCTGCGGAAACACAATCGCGGGTGAAAAAGTCCAAAATGCCAATTTTTGGAGCGACTTTATAAAGGAGACAGAAACAGAAAGAGGCGGGGCGGGACAACCGAGACAGAGGTGTGGGTGTGTGCGGGCAGAAGTGAAGGGGAAAGCAAGGTGAGCAGAATAAAGTAGTTTGTGAGTACACACTGGAATAAGGAGGAGAATTAAGTAGAATTTAAATGGTGACATAAGAAATAACTAGAAATAGAATAAATTGATATATTACCCTATCAAATATAATATTGTCAATAGACGACATGTTTTGTTGCTGATTATTGCCCTGCAGTACACACTTTGTTTCTTGTTACATTTCTGTGTTTTTAAGAGAAAATTAATGAATATTGAAATATTAACGGGACAAGTTTTTGATATTTATTTTGGGTAAATGAATTGTTATATTAATAGAGTAATAAAAAATAATCTTTAAAATAATCAATAAATTAGTCGTTATACTAATCGAAGAAATAATCGTTAGATTTAACCGATTAAAAAAAATAATTGTTAGGGACAGCCCTAGTTTTATCCTCATCATTCACAAGAGACCAAATTATAGCATCAAGACAGTAGTCAACAATGCCAATTTGAAATCATTTATTGAAAAACTTCCCATTTGATATTCACCCATCATGTTTTATTGACTATTTTAGATAAGATAATGACAGTAAAAATTACTTTGTAAGCAATGTCTTGCCATAGTTGCAGCAGAGTTTAAAAGAACAACTTTATACATCCATCGGAAATGTCACCACAAAACACAAAATGATGAAGCTATCAGGATTATTAGACTGGGCGCAGTTCCCTTTTCATTTAGTGCAATATGTTACAGCCATGTTTATATTTCCTGCTACTGTAATTTATGCTTGAGCACTAATAAAGTTTTCCACTCGTTCACTGCTAGTGCTGTCACCTAAAGCCTGATGCTGTAAACCCTCCAAACAAACTTTACCTTTGCAAGTTGTTTGGTTTCATGACTGCACGCTTCACGGACCTCAGCTTACTTCCAACAGTCATTTCAATACAGAAAAAAAACAACCTCTGGTGGTGAGGCGTTAGGCCTTCAGAGTAATTTAAATAACGGTTGTATGCTGAAGCTTAGAGTCTTAGGAGCGAAAAGTCTGCCACACAAAACATTTAAACTCTTGCACACATCGTCTGCTCAAAAGCAATTTACCTATTGTACACAAGTCTCAAACTTTCTCCTCCATATTACCACAAGAACTGGTATGTGTCACCCACACACACAAATTCTAACTGCCTCCCTCATACCCTCAAATACTCCGGTCACAGTATCAGCATACAGAGGCTTGGCTGATGCATGCATCATGGACTGCTGCTACTGATGACTGCAGCCTTCTAAATGAACAGAGACAGAGGCAGGGTTTGTTCCTACGGTGGCTTTGAGGTCCAACAATAACTAGCTTATTACATATATGTAATTATCTATGACCTAAAGCAGGCATACACTGTAAGTTAGGAGAACTGCCTAAAAAGAAACTGCACAAAGCTAAGGAGGGAGAGGACAAGAAGATTATCTGTCTCTGCTTGTGGGTGTTGGTGTGTCTATATCTACTTCTGTGTGTACTGCCACAATGTGAACTCAGGCAGAAGCTGAACGCCATGAATCCCCGGCTTGTGAGCATAGCTGATTTCAAATACAAGCCAGTACCCAAACAACTGGGTTTGTTACCTGTACCTAAACTACATTAGCTCACATGGCTAACCATTTTTGGATGACCATTTTTGATATATCACAAATGCTCATTGTACAAAAAGAGCAGGCTATGAAAATGTTGTAGTCACCGTTTAAGAGGAACCCTGCCTGTTGACACTTGCAAGAGTGAGAGGGCATAAAAAGAGGCAAACATTGAGTCCCCTAAACAGCAAAAGCAATATTTTACCAAGGATGTGAGGTCTATATATATATATATAAAATGGAGTGTTATGGAGATATGTGAGCTTTTTTTTTTTTTTTAAAGCAGGTCCATGAAAAATCACTGCGTAGAGTTCTGTTGAAAAGAACCTCAAATATTGCTAAGCTTAATTTGTGATTTATCCATATTTACTATTATTGCTATTGCCTGTGGTCTGACACGGTTCCATCTAAACGTTACTGGACCATGGGTACTAAAGCCTATGCTCTCCCTCAGCTCACATAGTGATTATAATGTGAAGTAATGACAGATTGAAGGCTAAGCTTAGTTTCCTACACTCCTCGCCAAGACACAGCAAGGTGTGCATGTGTGGCCAGCAGCTAATTTTCTTCCACAGCCTTGAATGTCTTAACGTCTTGCTCCATTCCTAGTAACAGGCGTAGACTGCTGTCCTCCACACACACTCAGCTGTGACAGCGGCACGTAGGCCCATGCTGTTTACAGTCGTGTTGAGATACACAAAGCAGTCTGAGATTAGTTGTAATCTGTCAGGGGGAGACTGGGGAGAGTCACAGAGGAGGACTATTACTGTAATCCTAACTAAGCCCCCGATACACAACATAGGTAACACACAGTCAAGAGCACTCATATCTCTGGGGATCAGTCAACAGGTCTGTC
Source organism: Coreoperca whiteheadi (assembly GCA_011952105.1). Taxonomy (NCBI): domain Eukaryota; kingdom Metazoa; phylum Chordata; class Actinopteri; order Centrarchiformes; family Sinipercidae; genus Coreoperca; species Coreoperca whiteheadi. The sequence goes on from CM022490.1 coordinate 15,417,510, forward strand.
TATCCAACTCTCCACTTACAAGTGAACTCCTGTTGTTAAAAAGACAAAGTAGTAGTGCACACATACTGGAAAACCCCCTTCACAACACTGCCCTCTGTCACTGACTAGCTGACAAAGAATGACAAGAAAAAGAGCATCACCCTGTATGAGCTTATCCATTTATGTCTAAAAGACCACCATACACATTTAGGTAGAGGTGAGACAATGATCAGTGTAGCTGCATGTCTCTTTAAAACCACCATCATCTATTACTGGGTGTGTAACGGTTCTGAAACAGCAGCCGAATGCGCGATCTAAATGTCCACAGTCTCGAGGTGCGATTCCGTCGTCCATGTTGAATGTTTACGTTATACCCCTACCTGTCACATGATAATGCATTTGTTGTCTTAACCACTTTCAGAGTAATAATTAGCTCTACCCAACTAGTATCGCTTAGTCTCTCAGAAATGGCTACATTGACCTGAATGTTTCAAAGCTTGGAAGCTTCTACCCATGCCATGGTAATCAATAGTAATCAAACTTTATTAACTTTGAACGGCATATTAGAGCCAGGAGGATGACACCAACGCAGTGTTTCCTCTAGGTTTGGGGGGCTTATGGGTCGCCAGGGGAGCAGAGAAGAGACAGGTGAATTACTCAAGTCGATGACAACTACATTTACATTACATAACGCTTACATTCAACCGTGGTTTTCTGTCAGAAGATGCCGTGACTTAAACCAATAGTGAGTAAGAAAAGTATCTTATTATCTTAAGCCTTGGCTTAATAGGCGGTCCTAATAGGAGGTCAGAAAGGTATGTGGGGAGGGGCTTCCAAAGCTATTGGACTATGCAACAAGCACTACGGCAGCCATAGTGGCAGCTGAAGAAGCAACATATCTTAGCCATCTCAGTCAGCCTTATTTTACAACATAAAACTTGATACTGCAGTTAGAAAGTACAAAGCAAATTCTGTTGCAGGTTTCACCATCATAAAAAGGGAATTCAAACTATAGTGTGTCCAGCCAGTGGCGTGCAAGTCTGTCGGTAAAGCGGTGCTCAGACTAGACAATAAGAATTCCAAACAATCCCTAGTATGTGCTGCTTTTCATTGTCATATAAAACTTGGTGAACTTGTGATGGACATTCGTCACTATTCTTGATATTTGGTGACCAAAATAATCCTCAGTAGAGTTAGACTCAGGGCTGAGGTCACTACACTAGAATAGGGGTCACATAGATCCCGCCGTTATCTCTCCCAACAGAGCCCGCCAACATGGTTTCTATTTTATTTGATGAGGTTTTGAGGCTGCCGTCTGAGATTTCTGCCACTACACCATTACAATAGAGGTGAATGGAATTTAAATTGTAATTTGAAAAACAGAAACAATGTCCTGATTTACCTGATAATACAGTTAGCCTAGTCAGTGTTATCCAGCTCCAGTCTGGAATGTTTCAAACCGTTGCATTAGGCTCCAATGATTAAACCCTGCTCTATATTTTAACATTATCCAGGCCTCTAAAGCATCCAGGCCTCCAAAGACTTGAGAGTGGGCTGTGTGTATGTGTGTAAACATATTTATTAGACCACTGGTACCTCCTTGCACAATGGATGGAAAGGAGAGAGGGAGAGAGATAAGGGTAAGCAATAATGGGGACGAATAAGGAAGCATCCTGTTCGCTATTTCTGCACAACTTCCTGTCACAGCCCTCAGAATTTGAGAAATAATATAACAGGGTGGAAACACTGACATATCAGTATACGTGTGTATGTGTGTGTAGTACACAATCGCAACTAAGAGTAAAAGGAGAAGTAAGATTTAACAGTTGACAAAATGAGTGTGTGAACAATAAGTGAACACCCAGGAGGTCAGAGTAGTTTGAAAACAAAATTCATATGTTTCTTCATATTTTCCTAGGGCTATACTGAATAGTTCGAAGCTTCATTCATAACGTTGACATAGAAATTCTAAATCAACATTTGAATGCTGTGCAGCTTTTTTTTCTTGCATGTCTATTCATTCTATTTAAACCCAGTAGCCTATTTCTGATCAATGATAAGCAAAACAGTCTTATTGTGTTTATGTTGACAGATATTGCGATATGAGTCAGAAAATGTAGTGGGAATGGTAAAGTTTTATTGAAAAAAAAAATAAAAACATAGAAATGATGATGTGATTTTAGCTGGAGTCTGTACCAAACAAGCATGTACATTTACATTTACATTTAGTCATTTAGCAGACGCTTTTATCCAAAGCGACTTACATATGAGAACATTCACACACCGAAGGCGCAGCTTCGGGAGCATTTTGGGGTTCAGTATCTTGCTCAAGGACACGTCGACGCATGGCTGGGGGATTGACCCGCTGACCTTCCGATTGGCAGGCAACCGTTCTGTTCCCTTGGGGAATGCTTCATTTATAATGTATGTTGTAAGACATTTTACCTTTATCAAAAAACTCCAGCTCCTGCGATTTGAATATTGCAATTCCAATAATATTTTGATTAATTGTTTAATTAAGCCTTAATTTCTGCACAGTTGCGGATTAAAAATTAGGCTACAATTATGTTATTAGGCTACTTCCCCCAAGGAGGTTATGTTTTCAGTGCCGTGCGTCCGTCTACCAGAAAACCTACTGGCCCCGATTTTCATGAAATTTGGTGGAACGGTGTAACTTGGGGGAAGGAAGAAGCCATTACTTTTTGGAGCAGATGCATGATGACAAAATGAACTGAAATGATGTTTTATGGCCGTGGTAGCTTCTCTGTCCTGTCCTCTGCGTGTTTGACCGAGGGCGGGGCTCACCGCCCACACACATACAAACAAAGCGAACAGCAGAGCAGAGAGGCAGCGGTGGAGACAGTGAACCAAAGGTGAAGCAAAGTTAACAAGTTTACTTAAGTTGGCGACAACCAAAGCGAAAAAGTAGAATTATTTCCACCTGCTTTGTCCACAGTTGTTGTTGTTATAACAACACTTGTCAAGCTAATAGCGAATTGTTACGTTTAAGCTAAACTGAACCGTGGCGGAGGTCTGCGCTCTCCATGTGCCCATGTAGTTATTATTATACTATTTATAGAATTAGATTCCAGTGGTGGCTGCATAGGATTGTTTCAGACTCTGGTGATCCAAACATTTTCAATAACTCCAAAGCGTCGTAAAGTCCAAAACTCAAAATTTATTGAAAAAACAGATATCATTTCCAAAATTCACATTTTCATCTAACAAAATGTGCTGCTTCAATCTGTATTTGTTGGCCTTTAGCCTTTCAAAAACATTTAAGCCTATTTATGCCCTATTTTATGCCATTATTGGATTAGCCTGCTGCCTACATATATTTATGTTGACAAAACTGATGATTTATTTTCATTAAAGGAAGTAGTAAGATTTAGTAAGAAAATAACAATTTTTAGGGTGATGACGTCACATTTCTCCAACTCTGCCACAAAGTGCCAATCCAATTTCATTTTCACTGAAAAAAAACACAATTAAAATCAGGATTATGGGACATTTGTTGGGGTCTGTACCAAACAAACATGTTGTCTTACATTTGGAGAACAAGATTTATAGGCCAGGGCATCTCTGCAGCACTACAGTATTTCATTAAAAAGATTTTTTGTCACACCTTTTATCCAAAAAAATATGGAGCTTCTGCAATTTGGATATTGCACTTGGCCATATTGCTATATGCGATTGCAACAATATTTTGATTAATTGTGCAGCCCTATTCTTTCTATGAGTGGGGGGGCATGACATGCAGAGAAACAGAATCGCCTGTTTCCTCTGTATCACACAAACATGCATGGCAGCATATGGGACACTTATAAGCAAACACAGACCGCAAGACAGTGTTATGCGCAAACACACAAGTAACACATAAATGATCAGCTGCACCATCGGATAAGGAATAGAGAGAGTTGGGACACTGACAGTGTTTCCTCAGACTATACGTTGGCTGTTGAGTGACCTAACTCTTACTTTCTCTTCAATAATCATTTATCATTCCTGCCACTGTTTAATGTTGTGCCTTTACAACGTAGGACATAACATACAATTCCAACATTTGACAAGGATAGCTGTGACTTCAGCAGTCTGATTAAGTCATTTAAAGTGGGTATTTTGTTACAGTCTTCTAAATTCCCTGCTTGTGTTAGTGGTGGAGGGATAATCACTGAAAGCATGGAGACTGACTGTCTGAAGCAACATGCTAGAACCACCACGATTACATGGACCCACCGACTACCTGTCTGTGAGATGTCTCAAAACTATACAGCCATCAGGTAATTGATTTATTATAATCAGAAGACACAGGCTCACAAGTCAATTGTGAAGTCAGAGATAAAAAAAAAAAAACCTTCTGAATCAAACAACCAGTGAGGTGAAGGTGAGATTCCTTTCTAAGTACGGTATTTCAGCTGTGTTGTGACTCTGCATTCCACTGTCTGCCTAACCCAACAAATTGGTCACCGGCACTTTTATTACACAACTCAGCTCTCACATCCAGTCAGAACAAGCTTCAGAGCAAACCAAACAGTCCTCAGCTGAGCCAACAGCGGTCCCTTTTTGATCTGTAAACTACAGCAAAGACAGAGCCAGCAGAGACCACTATGCTAGTTAATTATTATGTTCATCCACAGCAGATTATTCCAACAAGTGTCTTTATTCCATCTTATTATTGGTGTCTGGACAGAATATAGATCCAACTTGAGAGTTAATGAAAATGCTGTAACTTAGGTATTTAAAATTGCTGCCAGAAGTCAATGCCAAAGCATCTAAAAAGAAAGTCTCTGCATGTTAATATATCATATATCTCATTAAGTTAGTTAGTAAGTTATTTGGAGCCGCAGTATCAAGGTTCTGCCCATACACCCAGCCAACTTTTTTTGAAAGCATCAAATAGCTAATTAAAATGATCAGATTATGTTCATTTTCACAAATGAACTACCTAAACTGACAGAAACCCGTGTCCCATGTCCCATGCACTAACATGGTTGGGATGAGGTTAATGACCAATACTGCAGCCAGCCACCAGGGGTCTATCAACATGTTTTGCGTTCACTTTTGGGGAGCTTTCATGTTATATACAATTGGTTTCAACCATAGAGAGAAGTGCAGAAGCAGTTTCCTGCTCTGTGTGACTCAAACTGTGTTTTAGAATAAACGCAGTAATTTAAGCTAAGTTTAAGTTGACTGCACCCCCACTCATGTGCATTTTATGTCTTCCTTAATCTTCTTATCTGTACTTCTCTTTTCTGGCTTATTTTGCTTTCTGTTAAACACTCTTCCCATGTGTCCATCATTGTCTCTGCCTCCCCCAGTCCCTGGTCATTGATGGCCCACTTGCTTTCCCTTGCTTAGCCTCGCTCTCTAAATACTCCCGTTCACTCTGAGCCAAGAGGCCCCTGCCACTAGCAGTCCATTAACCACTCCAGTTTCACGCTGGCACTCAGTCATCCTATTCTTCAGCTCACAGTGTGCGCTTCTTCCTCTGAGATGTAGCTAACAGGAAACTACGTGTCTGTGTGTGCCTGGTTGTGTGTGTGTTGGAGGAATAGTGCAGAAATACATAAAAAGAAAGAGGGCAAGGGACCCAATGTGCACCAAAGAAAATTTTAACTACTTTACTTGACTCAGACTACTTGAGTCAGACTTTGTGACCAAAGAGTCATGACCTGACTGGCTTCATTCACAACATCATCTTAAATTAAGCATTTGCTGAGGTGGTTCCCACAGGAAGTAGATGCACTGCTGCACAAGTGCATATGCAGGCACAATATGTTATGCTCGAAAGAGGGGGCAATTAGCTTTGCTATTAATCAGACCTAGGGATGCACAATTAAATCAAAATAATATCGAAATTGCAATATCCAAATCTGATCTAATTTCATATTGTTAAAGACATTTGATAAAGGTAAATGTGTGACAAAGCAGCTTTATAATGAAGTACTTAGGTGCTGCAGAGATCGGATCGTTTTTCGGATCAGCAAAAAAATAAAAAATACAAAATTTAAAAAAAAGTGAAACACTGACCGGGGTGATGTCACTTCAAATGCGTGGCCATGCTTGATGTGTTTCCACTGTCATATGGCTTTCTTGTGCCACAGTGCCTACACATCGTCACAGTTTAATCCACTAACCTCTTTCCTTCATCACTATATTTGACAGGGAAGCCAAAGTGCTCCCACACAGGGGATTTAAATGACGCGGGGCGTTCGAGCTCCTGCGTTCCCCCGCTCGCCATGATCACGCTGTGTGTGGACTGAACATGCGCACAACTTTTTTTTTTTCAGAAATCAATCCGCGGATCATGTGTGTGCCGAACCGAAGATATTGATCCGAATGGATCACGAATCAATGACGATCACCACTACAATTCAATTACAAAACGATTCTTTATGCATCTAGGCTAAATTATTTATTTTGATATATTTTCTTAATGTAAGTCCACGTTCACAATAATAATAACGTCATAAAAAAGTCAAATGAAATCACCTCCATTATCATTTATTAACATGAAAGAAATAATCCAAATGGTAGGTGGAGGTTGCAAACATGAGCAAGTCGGCATATTTTGCAACTCTATGCAAATTCAACAAGAGAAAAATATTTGAGGGTTCTCTGTTTGGCATCAACTACAACGGGATGGTCTTCCAGTCCCAAGACAAAGTGTAATGTGCATCTGCATGTTTGTTTTAATGTTGGAAATTACTTAAGTTATTACAAGTTACATTCTGAATAATTACAATAATTATTATTGTTCCAGTTGTCAGAATTGGCAATATTTTTCCCAATTAAGAGTGCAACTTTTACACAGCTTCAAATCTCTGAAAGGAAAGTTCTATAATTTCTGGCTCAAAGTCCAACCCATGGTATTATCAAATTGATTGAAATGACAATATGAAATGCCAATAACTAGTAAATAACCAATCAAGCTCTGAGAGAAATGCAAGGCTGTCCCAGAAGTTCAAGAAGAACATGCTCAAGTTAAACAACTCCAAATATTCGTTACGTGTCTCCTTGATAACCAATATTCCTTATCAGTCCTTGAAAAAAGTCAACTGCTTGAGAGAATATACAAAACCTTTCACCTGATAAACAGATAATCTGCCAAACTCAACAAGATGTCCCAGAACCAGAATCTGATCTACAATTCACCTTGTATCCAAACAACTGTCCAAGGCAGTGATCCCTGTCTAATCCACACAACGCCTGCCTGCTGGGATGAGCCAACCTGTTTATGTCAACAACATTCATGGCTGCTGATCCTTTCGGTCTCCCAGGGCCTGAAGAACACAGATAGCGCTTCAGGGAGCGGAGCACAGCTAAAATGACCTGCTTTTGGCTTCGAACTAAATACATGCATCATGCTCAGCTACAGAGGTACCTGTACGCAAAGCAAATCATGTTAAACATTCCTCTGAAACATAACTACAGGTTACATATGCCCAAAGAAAACAGTCAGTCAGCTGTGTGAAGTGAGACACAGGCTCAGGCTTACAGACATGGTTACACACAGCAGGGGAACATTACACCAGTGGTTCCCAACCCTTTTTGTCTGAAGTACCCCCACAACCCTATGCGATGGACCTAAGTACCCCTTGATCATACCCTTTGATAGATGGGATGGCTTTATGGTATTGTTCATTAGTTTTGGCCAAGTTTGCATTTGTACTACTTATGTTTGGAGTGATAGAAACTATTTGTTTTACAGTATCTTATAGCATAGTTGGTCTGTTATTATGACAATAACTATAAAGAGCAGCGTCACACAAATTGGTAATCTTACTTGTGTGTTGATTTTTCTCCTAAACACAAATGCATGGATATATATCATCAAGTCACAATTTCTATTTTTTTTCAAATTAGCTGAGCTCCACAACTTTTCCTCGTACCCCCTGGTAACTGCAGAAGTAACCCTTGGGTTACAAGTACCCCTGGTTGGGAATCACTGCATTACACCAATACCGTATGTTTTGTGGGGTAGGGCTGTAGTAAACATTATTGGGATTGATGTTGAGGTTAGGAAACATTTGGTGCACTGAATGGTGATGGGGGAGAATACAAAGACACTTATTTTGGTAATTAAAAAAACAATAGAAAAATGTCCATCTGTCTGCATGCTGTAAACAGCCATAGTATTTGTCTGAATGCCAAAACAAGCTGAAATGGCAGTTCAGTGGCATTATTCATACAACATACTGTATTCAAAAAAAAAAGATCAATCCTGTCTTAGATGAATCCAAAAACTGAGACTGTTTCTAGAAAAAGATATAAAGACTAAAACGGAAAAACCCACCCACACTGCTTCATTCAGTCCCAGACGACACGATGGAGAGACATTCACACAAGAAAAACCGAACACCAAGCTGACTGGAGACCACACACGCATCATTAAGTCGTACATATCGCACCAAGTTCTTATCCCTGGTATGTCTGAGAAGATGTGAAAGTGGAGAGCGATGAAGTCATAGACCAGTTAATGCCACAGACAAGATAAGAGAGATGTCACACTGTAGATCAAGTACAACACACATAATTCTACACTCCTTAACCTCTGTCTGAACTCGGGTGTAATAAATGTTTTGCCAGAATGGGTTCAAATTTCAGAGTTGGTGGCGTAATGAAGTCACGGTCATACCTCATTCTAAGGTGGGAAGTCTAGCTGCACAGTGCACACACAGACATGTACTCACACTCAAACACAGACTCAGGTATGCAGCGTTATCTCAGGACATTGCACAATTGGTTTCTTTCTGTGACTCATGTTTACTTATAGCCCTACCTAAATTTGTGCATACATCAACACTATTGTAATATTATGCCATTTACCACAATACTTTCAACTGACTGTGTCTGTATGCTAGAGTAAACTGACTGTACCAATGGGACAGTTCTTGTCATCAACATCATGTCTTTAACAAGAACAAACTACATTATTGTTGGCATACATGCCCAGGTGGTACTATCTACATCCAAACGTTGTCAACAAAAAGCCTCAGCAAACTGTTCTGTATGTAACTGGATGTTGTTTGTGTTCATTCCTATCAAACTCAAACCATCTGACAGTAGGTGTGCGTGCAGGTGAAGGAATTGTTTACTTGGTGACCAGATGTGTCGTCCGTGCATCCTCTATGGTTACCGTTTGTCAGTGTGTGCAATATCAGTTTTCACCTGTTGCTAGACATGGCCAAGCGGATAAGTGCCGCAACAGTTTTTCACCGGCTGATGACAAGCATTACAGCTGATGACTCGTACAGCTCTGCTCCCATCAAGACACCACACTGAATCATACATGCTGACACAGCCAGGAAGACACCACGTGACATCATCATAATTAAGTCACCTTGACAAAATGAAATGTGCCAATGGCAAACCTTACCATAAAGGTTAGGTCATTTATTTCACACAATTCTATTGACATGTTTATATAGCGTTTAAAATACTTAATACTTAAAATATAGTTAGTCAAATATAAAATATAAGACCATTTCTTTACTGTAACTTGTATATAGGCATTTTATTTGTCACACGTGTTTTTTATAGCTATGTATGTATGTATACATACTTGTGTACATTATAGTCCTGTCTATACTTTACCTTTATTTGTTCAGCTTTTTTGCCCTTTTTCTTAGCGGTTATGGCTATTTCTATCTAAGTACATTGAGAGGAATGAAAAAAGTCAACACTGCATAACTTCAGGTTTAATGCACAGTGCAAGTCTTCAAAGTTGGAGCGCCGGCTACTTCCTCATATGCTGACTTTTATCTTGACTTGAATCGTGAATCTTACAGCGTAACATTTCCAGCTCTATTAACAGCTGGTGCACAGCTTTAGGGAGCGAAAGTAATTGCAGGTATGGTGGCAGTTTGTTGCTTTGTAGCTTCACTTGAAACATGAGGGAAAGAAAATGTAACCATCAGCGGAGTTGTGTGCAACACGTTTGAGCCCACTTACCCAAAGAGATCAGGAAAGTGCAACAAGTTAAACTTGTAGGATACTCACAAATTTCTTTTTCCCATCTCCATCCTCATAGTTCTTCTTTGATTTCTTGTCCTTCTTGGGACCAGCAGCTGAGGCAGAATTCCCCGAATGTGGATCCATATTTATGAATTAATCCTTTTCCTTGAACTGGGTGTCCAAATAAACCCGTGCGGCTGCAATCTCCCCGTACTCAAACGTAAAAAGCGAAGCAAATGTTTGCTCCGACGATGTTCCTTAACTTGCGAAAAAGGCAATTGTTAATTCCCTCGGGCCTAGCCTAGTGTCCTGGCTAACTAGCCACAATTAGCACAGCGCTGCTAATGACTTGGTAGAAAGCCAACTTACACCAAACGAACCCCTCGCTAAGCCGCCTGTCTGTATCACTGAAGGAGGGAAATTCAAAGCACAATACCAAGTCCTCGGGACGACAAGTACGAAAACAGCCTGTTGCGTTTATTAAGTACAAAAGAGTACTTTACTCTACCAGTATCCAAGTGTAGTACAAAGCGAAGCTTTAACGATGTGAATTTTAAGTCCCGAAAGTATGAGGTACTAACTGTGCTAACGTTAGCTTTAGCTAGTTTAGCTTGTCTGGCTACAGTAGGTAAAGTCTCCGTAGGAAAAGAAACTCCGCTCTTCCCACTTCCACGAGTTGTTTCGGCGACTACAACACGAGCAACGAGTTGGTGTTACGGATGACTTGGCCCGGCGGTGTCTCCCAAATTAGTTTCCATAACGGCTACGAGTTTAGTTAACGTTTTAACCCCTGAATGACAGCGAGGAAGCGCTACGTTAGAGCAGTCTTCCTGTTCTAAGTTCTGACAGTCCGCTCAGAGCGGGCGGGGAGGGGCCTGCGCTCTGCAGCTACACCTGGGAGGATTTAACTGACAGGTCTGGGATGACTGCAAAGAGCTGTGGGTCCAGGGATCACCACAGCCCCATCCAAGAGTTCCAGGGATCCCCTGTTAAATGAGGACTAGTCTAACTGCTGATTAATGCCATATAAATGGTCCAAATTCCCGTTATAGTGTTTCCATGGCATCGCTGTTCATGAATTTCGTTTACAAATACACTGGATATGATGTAACAATGTATTGTGTCATACTTGTGTCATAATCTAGAATCTAAAATCCACAAAAAAGGGAAGGAAAAAAAAGTCTAAGAACCACCCAGACGGTCAAATGAGCAGTGTAGTAGAATAACCCACCACCAGCAGGCAGCACAGGCCAGTTATTCTGAATAATAATACAAGTATGGAAACTACTGGTAGGTAGGCTACAACTGTGGAGTTATCAAGTTAAAAACTCCTATCACAGATCACCTGTGGCATCCCACCCCTACACACTGAAGTTTAACCAAACGTTCATACTGGAAGTAGTTTTGCAGTTCACAGCTAAATCAGTTAAAGGGAGACATTATTATTAGCCGATTCATTGCATGCAGCATAAAAGCTCTATAAGAGAGAATCTCTCCCACAGCCCTTACCACAGTTTCTCTGCTGGCGATAAAACAATACCGCATTACCAGAAATATTCTGTGTGTGACCCGAATTTCTGTCTTCTTGACTATTAAGTTTAGATGTAGGATAAGATTGACCAGAAAACCTGTGGCCTACTCAGACATGTAAAGTTGCACACGCCTAGGCGCCTTAAACAGGCAATTCATCTTTTCTCAGGCTATAATTGAATCCGGCTGACGGAGCTAAGTCAGATGTTGCATTGTGCATGTGTTACAATGATTAATAAAATGTAGGTAATCTAACCTACCCTTCCTTAATGAACTACCAAGACTAGTGCTGTTTCATTTAGGTCTCTGTTTTGTGCAGGTGTATTTTGTAAAGGGGATGTTTCAACATGCGTGGCCTAGGCCCTTTCCCATTTTGTACTGTAATTGTTGTGCAAACAAATAATCAGACTTGGGGCGCCACCAAGCGGTGGCAGGCGCTGCAGTGACACCAGAGTTAGTACACCTTGTCAAGCAAAGTTAATGTACCAATAGGAAGCAATTGTGCTGTAGCCCCTTTTATATTGCTCTCTAAAATTATATGTAGGATACAGTATATTGCAGTGAATTATCAAGAAGGCTCATAGCCTATTCTTTTGAATATGCTGACTAAATCGACCCAATTCTTAGCGGGTTGTCTTCCAAAAACAGCATGTATTTGGTCGATCATTATAAATCCCACACTCAATGCAGATGGGGCCTTTTGTCCCCCGCTCGCAATGTCTTATGTCAGCGCTTCTCTGATGCAGAAAATAGGCTATCTTCATTATGCACCACAAGCAACAATCATCACTGTGTCAAGCTCATTTCAGTGGAAATTTAGCCAACACCTCAGGTGAAGCATTCAGGGATCACTGATTGAATGCTCAGAGGAATTCTTTGACTCCAGTTCCCTTGGCTTGGGGTAATTTCGAGATATAATGTCCGATACTTAAAATACAGTGTTTCTCAGACATCTACAACCCTGTGCGGGCACATTACACGCAAGCACACACACTACCACAAACACAGGCACAGGATTACAGAGATAGGCGCATCCGTCTGTCTTGGTATGTGAGAGATGTTTTCCAACAACACGACTGGAGAGGATTTGCGCATCACCCGTGGCACTGAAACCGACAACAGTTTGGTTTATCGCACAGGACTCGTCATAAACTTCAGCCTCAGGTCTTCATTCCCCGGGATATTGGCGCTATAAATTGTGGGGGAGAGGTTAATTAAAAGTGAGCGTGCACGATAAGGCTGACGGCCCTATGGCACTCGTTAAAACTCACATACGCACACGTATTGAATGATTAACAGTTGGCCCTTCACATCAGCAGCAGCAGCATCTCCAGCATCGCATTTCATACACTGGTGGATAGACGAAAAGACAGCCACTTCAAAGTACATTTGAATATATTTATGTGAGGAAACAGGCCTACAGTCTGTCATTTAATCACCAATTAACAACGGACAAAAGGGTGGAAAGTGTGTGTTGGTTTCACAAGACAAGACAGTTAAGTTACAGTCATACAAAATATTGTATATACAAGCCACTGTAGACACTTTCTATGTTGACATAAGTCACGTTTCCATGGAGAAAAAAACAGATTCATCTTGTCAGGGTCAGTGTGAAATACTGTGAACGTGGACCCAAGACGCAGGCGCCAGGTCAGATTTATAAGCAACTATTAATACAAGCTTGGGAGTATAGGAATTACCTATTTGTGTCCAAAGTGGAGTGCGGGGCCACAAAGGGGGCTGCTGGGGATGACTCATTGTTTCACATTTCAGTCATTAATTAGCCCACCTGAAAATACCAGTCACTAAATTGATCAGGAGTTATACTGTTATGTCCCCACCTACAGTAGGCTCATATACACCACTCATCTTCTCAAACGCCCCCCTATGCACTGAAGTGCTATCTTTTTGGAATGGGGCTGTGGGCATGACTAGTCATGGTAGGTTTTGTTGGGGATTCCAGGTTATTTAGGCCTTCCAAAGACCACGGATAAAGGCAACAACTTCATGTGTCCAGTGCTGCAGCAGCAGTTCAGGGGTGACCAGTTAGTCGTTAAAACCCCCACAGAGTCTCACTAAAGAGTCCAGAGTCCCAGAGATTTAACCTGTGGGTGTAGCCTACTTGTAGGAGGTCCGGGCCTCCCTCAGCGACCTGTCATATGGCATGGAGGCGAAGAAAGAGTTCCGGAGCTGGCAGTTGATGAAGAACACGATGAGCAGCACCAACAGGAAGAGCAGTAGGCACATGACTATGTAGGTGATCAGGTCCGGTTTGTGGAGCTCGCCCTCTCGGAGCCCCCCTCCCCCTCGCCCTGTGGTGGGTCTTAGAAGAGCGGCGACGCTCACCGAGCCACCGTGGGAGGAGTTCAGCGAGGAAGGGGCGTGCGTGGAGGTCTGGGCCATGAAGTCTGGGGTGTTGGTAGAATTGAGGAGGATCTGCCTCAGCATGGCGCCACGCGGGTCACTGGCTGCGTCGGTCGGCTGGAGGATGAAAAGACACGGAGGTGGTTATGTAACCTACTGACCCCGTGTTTGTTCAGTCTGGATCAGGAGCGATCCTTGTGTGCCTAAAAGGATAGGTGTATTAAAAATCGAGTGATCCCAAAACTACTTAAAGGGACAGTTCTCCTCAAAAATAGGCCTACATATTTTCCTCAGACCTGTAGTGCTTTTTATCCATCTAGATTGTTTTGGTATGAGTTGCCGACTTTTGGAGATATTGACCGTAGAGATGTCTGCATTTTTGAGTGTAATGGGACTATATGGCACTCAGCTTGTTACTGTTCAGCCGGTTACTGAAGATAATCCATAGACCTTGTTGTGAGCAGTTTCATGTGGGAACTATCGGTAGAAAGAAAATAGCTCCCAAGAGGAAACATATGTATTTTTGATTTTGGGGTGAACTGTCCCTTTAATGTCTGACAAGGTCACCGATAAACTCCATCCAGTGACACATATAATCCACACTGTATGTTGCTACAAATCAGGTCATAGTGATGCCATAAGTGATAATGAAAACACCATAAAGTAGGCTGGAGTCACTGGTCTTTGTGGGGTCCCACAGCAACGTTAAACGAACCAAAGCACGTTGTTTCAGTTAAGGGAATGACTTACTTTGGTGTGCGCTGCGAAGAGTTCCGCAGGTGAGCTGGAAAAGACAAAATCCCTGCTCTGCATTCCTCAGCGTCCCCGGTTCTGTCCGCACCAGACCCGCTGAAGACGCGCTGTGGAGAAGCGGCGGATCGATAGCTTCAAATCTGTGCCGACAGACCATATGTCGCTGAGTGGGATATTAATGCGGCGTCTCCCGTCACATTAAACCGCACAGGTCAAATCCATAACCAGGGTCCCAGTGAAAGAGCACATTACCAATTCCACTTGTTGGCGTTTAAATCCAAATTGTCCTGCTACGCGTGTGGTTACGCACAGACTGCTTTATCATAGGCGACTGTAGCGATGTCCAGATGACTCTAGGGTCTGTCAGAGGTGGTGAAGTTCAACGGTGATCGCTGGTGCGCACACATGTCTCCTGGTGCGCAGTACAACAAGATCGCCTTTGCTTGCGCGTACAGGACGCAGCTCTGCCTGTTCTTTTATCCAGTATTGGGTCTATACGCGTTGGATAGATGCTACAGACAGTCTGCCCTTACGGGATTAGCGATCCAGTATGACTAAAATGAGACGAAAGGAGGGATTAATGGAGGACAAAACGCAGCAGCACGCCGGGTCGTGAACAGCGTCCCATCTTCGCCCTGGGTTGAGTGTGTATGACAGAGCGAAAGAAAGAGAGAGAGAGAACTGCAGATCAGGAGAGGGGAAGGAGGGCGCTGGAGGCACGTCACCGGACAGGGACGTGTTTTACTGTAAAGACAGTGTCTCTAGACAGCATCCTATCTATCTATCTATCTATCTATCTATCTATCTATCTATCTATCTATCTATCTATCTATCTATCTATCTATCTATCTATCTATCTATCATATCATTTTCAAATTAATGAGAGAACCATGGTCCATGGTCATTTCTAGGCCATTGTGGGGAATGTCTCACACTGGGGTGATGAGAGAACAGGAAAAGGTGTGAGACTGGTGAGTGTGTGTAAGAACTCCAGGGTTATTACATTTTAGAAAAAGTCTACGAGGTAGTCTATTGTCTGAGTCTCAGTGTCTGAGTCATTTGAAGCACTGGATATCAGAGCACTACTGTTATTGTCTTTTATTTAGGAAAGACTTAAAGAGAAACAAAACTCTGCATCTCACACGGCCTGGTCTGTGTGTTTGGAAAAATAAATGTGTTTGCTCTCTGTGAAACAGATTTGACTTTGGTGCTAAATAGGTGGTGCTAAAGATGGAGATTGGAGGCCAGTTTGCTCTTACATGATGCTTCGGACATGAGCATGCATACAAAGGGCCCGACCCTTAAAGCTCTGTGGATCTGTTTCATATTCATCTGCACCTGTTCTGTCACAATAGAATGGCTGGCAGGCATAGAGAGCAAGGGCGGAGTGACACACACACACACACACACACACACACACACACACACACACATTGGAGCAAAAACACTGTAAACCACATGCACATATACACAAACAGACTATAAAAAGTATGAGGCAAACTAGTCTACAAATAACAAACAAATAGCTAGCAGTGTCCTGGTGTTCCACATCAACTTTGCGTTCAACAATAAAGAGGATTACAGTGGACCAGAGTTTGGTGGAATGTGCATGTCACATGGGAAATCTAAATACAGCCCAAAGCCTTGTTTACATACATGGAGGGACAGCAATAATTGTGACAGCTAAGTAGATTACTGTTTATTATTGCTTTTTGGATGTGGCACTCGTTCCCTGCTTTGCTACAGGCTTGCTGTTATCCTCATCGCCATCATGCTTTCACACACACACGCGCACACACACACACACACGCGTTCACACAAATACACACATGCAAGACAGGCACAAAGACAGATCCAAAGACACACAAAGGAAATCTGACCCATTTTGCCAAAATCTGTGTGAGTGCTTTCAAGAGGTGATCAGTGATATATTTGCAAAACTCCGCTGTGAAGTTGGTAACAGACCTAAGTCACACATGATAATCAGGTGATGAGGTTCAGTAAGAAAGGGAGAGAGAGAAGGGTTGTGATATACCATGAAATACAGTAAATGTTGACTGATGCCTTGCTTTGTGACTAATTGTGAGAGTTACCAGGCTTTGCTCATTAGCTCTAATCCATGACAATGGCATTTTGATAAGGAGTGGTGAATTGTAATTATTCACCACTACAGACTTCATTAAGTGTCTCAACCAATTGGAGCACCCCGCCTAAGGCCCGAAGCCACTGCGATAGGCTCCAGTCACCTGCGACCCCTAACCGGAACAAGCGGTAGAAAATGACTGACTGACCAATTGGAGTCCGCCTCACCTTCCTCGACACTGTCAAGCATCAAGTCGCACAAAAAATTGCCTTCTTTTTCAGTGTTTGTTCACGTCTGTGTCATACATGTACACACAAACAAATAGGAACACAACATATACTCTGTACATCGCTGGTTATTTTTCACCTCTTCTTTGCCGCTCTAATTCCCTCACCTCTCTTTTCCATTTCTCTGTTGTGTTGGTCTGCTTCTCTCACTTCTCTTCATGTCTTTTTCGTCCCTCCTTCTCTCTCTCTACACTCCTTTCTCCCATCTTTTTCAGTTTTTTAATCCCTTTAATCCATAAAAAAAGGGGGGGGGGCAACTCATCCATGAAGCCCTGAGAGCTCAAAATGGAGATAATCAAGAAAACTAAAAGTTTTTGGATTTCTTTTTCTCAGTTTAATGATGTTGTTTTACAAGATGAAAAAAAGAGACGGTGAAGTGCTTCAAAGAAGCTTAATGTTCCCGCTGATGAGACATAACCAAAGCAAATGGTAGGCCATGCGAGTCAACAGGGATTATATATGTGTAGCCTACACACACCAGCCACAGCACTCTCTCTTTTTCTCATTTACACGCACACACACACACACACACACACACACACACACACATACACACACTGATAAAACACACAATGATACACACTCCTCTGCACTGTCAGCTAGCTAAAGAATTGGGTCTGCACAGGGGTTGTTATTTTATTACTCTTATTTTCCATTATTTCCAGGAGGGAAAGGATCAACATTTTGAAAATATTTCCCCAAAGGCCTTTGCCACTGTTTTACGTCATTACATTTCAGTCACCTCAAATTATGCCACGGCAAGTGAGGGTAAAGTAAAGAGCACTAAAAAAAGCGATGATGATCAGCACTCATAGCGGTACTTTTCTCAGCTGTTATTGCTAATTCCTTTGAGACAAAATTGCTTGAGTCTACAGAGTTTTGTTTATGTTTGCTTCATGAAAGAGTAATATTGTTTTGTTGCTTTCCTCAGCATGAGCTCCACAGTGCAGTGGAGTCATTTGCCACACAGGCAGGAGTCCAACAGCCACCTAAATATACTGTCTATAGAGTCTATCCATGTCTGCTTTTCACTACTTCACTGGAAGGCAGGCTCATAAAAAGCAGTGCTACTGTAACTTCTTGCTTGCTGAGACAGACGCACATACAAAGACACACACATTTGCATCTGATAACAGTGATACCCCCAGAGAGACTCTCCAGACTTAAACACACAAAAGTCAAAGGGAGACAGATTATGAGAACATTGATGTGCACGCTCCTGCATGTGCACACACTAACACAGGAGACATTTGACATGAACCACAAGCAGCCGTATACACACACACACACACACACACACACACACACATACACACTTACACAAACAGAGGCAGACAGAAAACACATGCAGTCACACTTAAAGACACACAAAACACATACAATACACTCCTACGCAAGCTAACACATGCTCCAATCGATCAAAACACACACATCACACAACACAGACAATATGATCACTAATGGCTACACAAGCAGCTAGGACTCCTTTATCTCTTTTGTCAATACAAATCCATTTTCTGTTTGACTGATTTTCAACAAGAATCTTAAACAAACAAAACATGTGACATGCAAATGTCTCCCCTCTCTCATTTTCTGTAATTGTGTAATTGTGAATTTTCTTCTAACCAGCTCCTCTTTAACCTCTGTGGAAACATCAGCAGGCAAAATAGGATTTCTCTCTGCCAGTGTATCAAACGCCCCCTATGGCAAAAATCAGACACTCTACAATTAGTCACTTGATTATCTCACCAGAACACCAAATGCTTCTTCTCATCTCAGGGAGGACTAAAAGGAGAGGCATTCACTTTCTCTCGCAGTAAAAATGACAAATGGATACTCGAAATGAGCAGCAGCTGTCATGTAACCAGTGAAACACACACATACACACAGGACTCCCACTACATTTTAAATCATACATACAGTCAATATGCATTGCATTCATTCAAATCATATTTTGTGAGGCCAAAATAAATTTGAACCTGCAAACATATTTTCAGAGAAAATACACAGGAAAAAAAGAAACTATTTATCCAAAGTTTATGGTGAAAATACAATAAAATTAACATAAAATAACTAAATTCACATCTTTTTCAAGTGGGAAGTAATTTTGCCTATATATTTCAATGTATACTTTATTTTATTGCAGTATACTGTAGGATGCAATACGTATTTTATTTTTACTATGTGCACAGTGAAGGCAAAGTTTTCAGGGCAGGTCAAGTGGCCTCTCAGCTCTATAACAAACAAAGCAGACTCAGCCAGTATAGGCCACCAGTGTGATCTTGAGGACAGAAACAAACAACAAGAGAGGAGCAGAGATGCTGAGACTCCACTTGCTTCACTTTTATCTTGTTTTTCATCTGCATTTCAAATGTGAATAATTTCCAGGAGGTTGTGTTCAGGATCAGTGAAGGAGGTTTTGGGAATGAGGGGAGGGAGTGCCCCAGTAAATAGGTGCGTGTCTGAGTGTGGGGAGGGTCTCTGGTCTAGTAGCCATGCGATCGCCCCAGAAGCCCTAGACACTCAAAACATGAAGAATGAATGGAGAGGGAGGGCTGGAGGAGGTGTGTAGTAGAAGAGACAGGAGGGAAAGGAGGAGGAGGGAAACTAAAAAGATCAATTGGGAAATAACAGAACCAGTGTTCCCTATAAGACATCATCTCTGATCCCCCATGGGTATGTGTGTTTGTACTATGAAGTTCTGCTGTCTGTAGGCTGAGTCTGGATGAGGAGAGGAAGGGGAGACAGAGAAAAATAGACAGAAACTGCTAACTAATGTCCTGTTTCCAGGGTCTCTAAGGTCACAGAGGAGGAAGAGCCCAACAGACACACATAAACGTGAAAAGAAAAGAGATGAAAACAACAACGGGAAGGAGACAAACAGAATGTGACAGAGAAGAAAATAGTTGCTGAGACAGAGAGAAACAAACAGCAGATTAAAGAAAAGACGACGAAACAAACAGAAAATAGGAGTGAGAGAGGGTGAAGGAAAACAAACAGAAGCCAACACAGAGCAAAACAAAGGGAAAGAAAGGCAAAGTGAGTCAGAAGATGAATGGTGGTGCAACAGCTATGGCTAGCCCATAAAAGGGAAACTATTTTGTAGGTACATAAATACACTGAGGGGAAATATTGCAGTATATGACAAGCAGCAGCACTGGGATTCTTATAAACACAACTTCCTCTCCTTGCATGTCTCACTCATTCTCCTTTCATACTAAAACACGGCTCATAAAGACTGAATGGGAGAATGTTTGCAATCCAGGAAATGTTGTAGCAGTTCCTGTATAGCATTCCATATCCTTTATTCACCGGTGTCAGTAATACTGAGATAAAGATTCAAACGTGGACGTGATAGGAATACGGAGGATGACAATGGTGATGGTAATGAAGGATTGAGTCAAATGCTGCTAAATGGGGGATGTAAGATGTATCAAGTATGATAAATGCTATGACACAAAGCTGTAATGACGCAGATGAGGATGATAGTGACAATTATGATGATGATGATGACGATGTTATCAAAAAAACTATATGCCTGCTGTCAGATTCTACGCATTTGCACAATGGGATGGGTTTTGGATTGGATTTTTTTTCTTCCCTCTTTATTCAGTTGGCTTCCATACTAAAATCAGGAGAATCATTACATTTTCTTTGAAACTCAGAGGTTGTTGTCATGAGAAATACTCAGATATATGCTGTGATCTAATATTTTGAAATGTACTATTATGTGAAATTATCATGGTTTCCTGGAATTTTGTAGAATATTTGTTACAATGGTAGTTAAAATGTTCAGGAATTAAGATGGTGCATCATCTCTAATGATGATGTCAGGATCAATAGTTCTCAATCAGTTATTAGTTAATTAGTCTGTTGAGATTTTTTATTTTTCATGGTAAACCATTAAAACGGAGTGTCTGATTCCTGGAGATTTATTTTGTGTCAGACACATTGACTTTATTAACTCAGTAGTGGCAAATTTGGAAAAATGAGAAAGAGTGCCACTAAAGAGATATTTCACACTGTAGGAGAGTTCAGAAGCAGAATAAAACTTAAATCCTAAATCCCAGTAAGGAAATACATCCTACTGGAGGTACGTGAAGAGAAATTCCCTCAGGCGGTCAGGGCAGGAGTTGGGCTGAGTTGGCCCAAATTAGGCAGGTGTATTCAGAAAGGAATTCAAATAAATGTAATTGTCCCTTAGATTAGGTTAAACAGCAGGTCAGAGACTGCATGCTTGATTAAGCTACCTTGAACTCCAAGAAGCATCAAGCTTCCTAATAATCAGGCTCTATGAATCCCGCTACAAAACACTACAACTTACCAATGCATACAATTTAGTGCTCAAGTTAATTTAGAACTTCTATGATATCTGTCACAATACAGAAAACAGCAATGTTGTTTTTTAATGGTGATGACAGTGATGATGACAATGCTGATGATTTCTGGGGGAAAATCCTCCCATGAGATAGACCCACACCTGACACATTTATCTTGTGTGTAAGCGGTTTCATGCGTTCTACTTGCAATTGTGAGTGCACTCATTGTCACGTTTAATCTCAGTCGTCAGGGCAGCCTCGGGGGGTGGTTGATCCACCTGGGGGGCTTGTGAAGGAGTTGTCATATCAGTCCCTTCATCCATTTTGATCCGGTGCACTGTGGCTTTGAAGAATGGGTAAACGATGGGTAAACTCCATCAGCCCTCTGATTGCCAAAGAAATGAGATATTGGCATTTCATGAATGATGGGGACGCTTAAAAAAAAGTCTCAGCACTAAGGATTTGTGATTTTTTAGATGCTGTCATGTCAGAAAAGTAAAAAAAATGGGTTGGAGCAGGTTAGATGTTATTCTTATGGCTGTGATAAAAGTTGTACATTTTGTAATAAATGGCTATGATGTAAGATTTGACAGCTTTATGCTCTACAATCGTCAATTAGTCTGTTTAAGAGGTTTGTCCTGATTAGGTAATCTCCAGAGAGATTTCTTCTAATGAGATACTGCAATGAGAGACTGAGATGGCTTAAGGAGGTGATTGATGCCTTGGATAGGAGCTGTATCTGTGTGCAAAAATGATGAGTGACACATACTCGTCTGCAAGATTAAGACCCACAGAGAGCCTTTGAGTTTAAGCCCGCTTCTGTGTTAATGCCTCCATTAATGTGTGTGTAAGCTTTTGTTTGTTTGTATTCAAACAAGTAAGCATTTACTGTCTAAATGGGAGTGTTTCTGACAGACAGTGAGTATGCATGCGAGTATTTGCGCCTCAGTGAGTGAGTGTGTGTAATGCTTCTAATAAAATACGAGGAAGGGTAAGCTGCTATTTATGTATGTGTTTGTACAAGCAAGCAAGTATAGTGGATGCTGCTAAGTTTGCCTCCTGAGGGGGCTTCCAGGCAGTAGGCAGTAAGCGCGAGGCGGGTCTATGAGGGAGTCTAATCTTTCCTCCAAATCCCTGGAATCCCTGTCTTTCAGAGGCAGGAGGTCACATCACTCACTGCTCTGCCAGGAGAGACAGAAACAGAGAAAGAGAGATGGACGAGGCGAGAGGGATGGAGAGAAGGAGGAGAGAGCGAGAGGGAGGGCTGGAAACACTTCCATGCCTTGGGCCTCTGGGACAAATTACACCAGAGAAGGGATGTCAGTTATAGTGTGCTGTTTTAAGACACACAGATGCACGCACACAAAAGTCTTCAAGGTTTTCTATGCAAGCTCGCAGGCTAACGTCAGCTCACCGGTCATACACAACTGAGCATGAACAGATACGCTTCCATAAAATGTTATCTCCTGATTAAAACAGACACAACACAAACACATGTAGCCTACAACACACACACGCAGGAATACAAACCCACATTGATGGAGTGTGTTATTGAGTAACGCCCTTAAGGCCAAAACTCATATCAAAAGTCTGAGGGAGAGCACTCAAGGAAATCAGATAATAGAATTTCCTGTGAACTTTCCTCGACTGACTTTGTTGCTATGGAGATAGTCCAGGAAGGGTCTAGGTGTGTGTGTGTTGTATGCCATTTCTCAGGTTGAAGAGTCCTCTTTCTATTGAGACAGTCTTTTGGCATTTCTGCTTTATTGGCCTGCATATATGGTGCCGCAGTGAATGATGGGAAGGAGAGAGGACGAGTGGAGGAAACAGAAGGGAAGGATGTGACAAAGGTTATACACCAGACTCAACAATGTGATGAGGAAAGGATGCTCCTGTGAGTATACCCAAGCCTGTAATTGCGGTTATTGTAGCATTTCCCCTTGAAGCTGTGCTTGCCAACATTTTATCCAAAAATATACCTTACAACACATCTTACAACCTGAATCATTACATGAGATATAGACTCAAATTCTGAAATTCTGGTGGAGTGCATGGTCATGGTTTTGAGAAATCGTCTCCATGAACTGAAACTTAAGTGCAAAATACAATACTTTGTTTTGATATCAATATTTCACATGTGAGCATGTCACCCAGAGTTAGCAGCACTAGCCGATGAAGGCTGAAACTAATGTAGAAACCAATTTTCTTCACTACCTACATCATCAACACTCACAAAGGAGACGAAAACACAAAACAAATACCTACCTGCAGCTGTCATGAAGCGCTGTCAATGTACGAACTTGCCTGTCATGGGTTTAACATTAAAAAGGCAACATAAATGGAAAATGAATGGTTTTTAATCAAAATAGCTCTGCTCTTCAAATGACAGTTTCTGCAAGTGTTGTTTCAATAAAACTGTCAGAAAAAGAAATTGCACTGAAAAAAAGACACCCAAATTCATATGATGACCAAGTTAGGTAAGTTTTAGTGACAACTTTACAGGGTTTGTTGGCCTTTGTGTAATGGCAGACTAGACAATAAAATTAAGTCTTTCAGTGACAGCCTGAAACAATGCAGAGAGAGTAGCGAATGAAAGTTATGGACTAACTGAGGTCTGATAAACTTCTGGACATATGTTAGAAGGGAGTGTTTACAGTGCTGCTTTAGAAGGCAGCTTTCAGGATGTCTCTGAAACGCTAAGTGTGTTAGCGAGGTTAACACATGCACACGCACACACACATGCATGAGTCAGCTGCACACACTTACAGGAAAACCAATTTCCCAGTCACACAGGGGTTCTTTGGCTCTTAGGACCCTGTTTAGTCAATCCCACTCTAAAAAATACTGTATGTTGAGTCTGCAGTAGCCGTTTGTAATGCTTTTACAGTAGAAGGAAGGCACTGTGTTTAAGGAATTGCTACTGAAGTACGGTTCATAATCACATGAGCGGGTTTGCACTTGTGCTTTGGGTGTGGTGGGGATATGTTAGGGTTAGTTTGGGCTCCAGTTTGGGATGTACTATTTAGCTAAAGCACCTGCGAGCCTAGCCTAGAAGGCTAGTAACCTGTTGTTAGTTTTAGGGCATTTTGGGTGCGTGTTTATGTAAAATGTGTGCTAAACAGCATGGTGGTAAAGAGATCTGTGTGGCTAGCTTTAAAGCAGTGAGGACTGATATGCCTATAACCACTTGTAAAATTGCACTGTGTAAGTTTACATTTAGTGCAGTTTGGGTCCTCCTGGCTGCACACATATTTGTTTAAAGAGCACTTGTTTGGAATGTGTACATTTGTGTGTGTCCGCGCGCCTGTGTGTGCATACAGTTGCTGGAGTGGAGAGCAACACTGCAGCCACATGTTTGGTTTTGGTCCAGTGCCTGTCGTCGGCTGAGGATTACTGTTGGGGACAACCACTGAATATTTAGACTCATTCAATTTCATCAAACTTCACCTATCAGCACAAACATACAGAGTACGCCAATGATTAAGTTTACTCTCTTTAATTCAAGGATCAAAAATATGACAATATACAGTACAAGATTTTGCTTTAGTCAATATTTGTTGCGTACAATTTAAAAATACAGTATTTCAGGTCATTTTGTATTACAGGAGGTGGGAATCTTAAAATGTTTGCTGGGAGTCTTGTCATTATTAGCCCGGTTCTGCACACAGAAAATAGTTACCTGCTCTTTCACTCTCTGACACATTCAGTGCACATAAATAATGATGTTTAAGTTCCACTACTGATTTAAATACAATCTTGATAAAACAACATTAGTGTATCTGAAACTAGATTTGTTCACTATAGATTGAAAACCTCATATCTCTGAAAAGTCAACCTTTTCAATGATGTTTTAAGCTTAAGCCTTCTAATTAAGAATTAACACTCAGCTTTAAATGGTGCTATAAGATGTGCTTGGGCCTACTACACCTAATAGACACTTTAGGCTTTTAAATGTAGAAGCTTTAAAAACTACCTGTAAGGATTCAGATATAGGTACATTTGTCATGTAAATAACTTCTCACAGTCTTGCAAGTTGAAGTTTTACTGTAAATGATAATAAGATGAACAAGATCTGATTTCTTTTTCCCACCAAAAAAATGTATGACAGCCCTCAAATATTAATTGGTGCAGTAGGCCCCTGCTGATTCTCCCCTATGGGGCTAATGGCATTTGATAGCATCCACACATTAAAATAATAATAATGTGTTTAGCTTTTTTTTAATGTCAACTAATAGATTTTGAAAGAGATGGAAGGGACTGTATGATGTATTCTAATTATTTGAATCCACAGCAGAATCCTTGGAGAAACCCATTCAATTCATTGATTAAACATTTTAAAAACACCAAAACTGTCTAATTTATGAAGTTTTTAAATAATATATGCAGACCAGTGTTGCGTGACCACTGGATGTTTCCGTTTCCCAGAAGCAGTGGGGAGCAAAATGGCAATGCTATTACATCAAGGACAGATACTGTGGCTAGTCCCACAGGGCAACATAATCTTTAGCACCTTATTTGTATCTACATCTGTATATTGTTTATTGTAGATACAGTTTTACTACTTAGCACAATAAAACAAAATGAATTAATTTCTAATGGGTAGAAATAGCAGTTCATCATCTGCATTATTAATGGGATCACATTTTCTTTATGTTTTACTTGCAACAATTCAACTATTACCTACCCATCCCCACATCAGTCGAATCACTGGTGAAGATAACAGCCAGTCTCCAAAAGAAAAACAAGACCATACAATTACTCCACACAGCTTCTGCAGCAGAATCCCAGGCTTTAATAGCCAAATGATTGCACTGTTATTCAAAAAGTCTCTATCTACCTAATTTTCTCATCTCACAAAGGTCTGGTTGCCCTAAGCGATCAGACAGAAGAGTTTTTCTGCCTTCATGTGCTCCTCATAAACACTGACCTCCTGCATTTCACAGCTGTAAACCCAACTCCTTGAGGACATGTGGCTTTTTGTTTACTATTTTAGAAAACGTGTCGCACAGAGACACTTTGTGCTGCAAAGGCATAATGAAAATGAATATCCATAACAGTTATCTAGGTCATATTTAACATGTTTATTGGCTTAAAGTTGTTCAAATATGCATGAGACCTAGACTTTTAACAAAGGGAGAGAGGTATCATGTGACATGATCCTATTTGTTTTTGTGCATCCTATCTGTATTTGCTATCCTTGAGTTAGCCATAACACTTCTGGCAGCATTGCATTCTAATTCTCAGTGAGGTAAAATACATGCTGCCTGGAGTGATGTTATTGCCACTTTTGTCTTTTTTTTAAACTCTACAAAGCCAATTTTTACTAACAAATGTATGATCTCTTGGAGACAGTTCACATGGAATTGCAATCCTGTATGTCTATATAACACACTGTGTGTTATGTGGACATACAAAGTCTCTGACACTACAATGAGAGGATAATGCTACATTTTTGAGGGAGCTTTAATGACTTTCAAATGTATAAATCCTGCACCTTTTCCCCACTTCTTCCTGAATCATCTGACTCCTGATCATACGTTGTGCATTGGGGATGAAAATGCATTAATTAGATAGCCTGGTATATAAAGGAGTGTACAGTATCTTGACAGGCATTACTATGCTTGTCCTGACAAAGTGAAGACATAGAGGCAAAGCCAGCCTTTCTGGTGGAAATAACAGTGGCAGCCCCCCCCGCTCTCCAGCCCTCGCTCTGTGTCATCCCTTCTCTGGGTTTCCCTCTCTCTCCTCCAAGTTGGTGATGCACTGATATCTCTTGGCAGCGGATGTGGGGGCCCTCATCGCTGTGCTGCCTCAGTCTCCTGCCCCGTGGTGCCTCTTTATATCGCATGGTGCTTGTGTTCTCCTCATCATTCGTCTCCCTCTATCTTCCACCCAGCCTGCGAGTCTCTGTCTTCCTCTCTCACTACCTCAAGACGTTGCCTTTAATTAGAATTTAGCTGTCAACACAAAGCCCTTCCAACTGAGTTTACTTCCCCTCTGACCCTTTGACCTCATGCTCACTTGCAGTCACTGCTATCCTCTTTTCACATTCCTTCCTAATTGGTAATTGCATATACAAAACATTTGCCTTAAGTAAGCAAAATTTTACACTGTACCCAGTTTGTTTCTCTCAAGCTTTTCCTGCACTTTCTTCCCCGTCTATCTCATAACATCCTGCTTCCCCTTCTCTCTCCCTCTTCCGCTATCAAGGTCTTAAAAATACCTAGCCTGACCCTGATTTCTGCCCCAACATCCTCCAGATTTCACCCTCTTTCACATCTTCCTCCCTCCTTCCCTCTCTCTCCTTCTAGCGAGTCCTGTCAGTGTCTCATGGTGTTCTTGCCAAACTTGTCGCCAAGTTGTTGGATGAGCAGAGCCAGCTCTCCAGCGGCCTCGGACTTCTCCTCCAGGAGCTCATAACGGAGGCTGGAAATGTCTTGCTTGATCTCCTTCAGCTCGCCTACAACACAGTCAAACACAGACACAACAATCAGGGCACATGAACATGAACAAATACAGACATGTTTGCAGGTAAGCACTTATCTACAAGGCCATGAAACTGTGCTATAGAGTATAATGTGAGTGTATGTAGCCATACAGAACTTAAAATACAGTGATGCACAGCAGGACCTCATTTCATGGACTTTATCTCACACATACAGACACACACACACAGTAACTCCTAATTCTTGTCTCTCACTAACAGTTCATACACCCAGGCAATCATATGCCTCGAGCAAATAATGCCAGAATAAGAGTGGGCCTTTACGAAGAGGGATTGTTTTTACCTTCGTTGACTTCATCGCTCTCTCTGTCCACTTGAGCCTTAAGCACGTACCGCTTAATCAGGCGCTTCATGATATTCTACAAGGAGGAGAAGGATGGTGAAGATTACATACAGAAAAGGTGACAGGGTGATGTGACATTGCATAGTGCACAGTGTTAGAGAACAGCACTGTGTCTCAGAGACCCTGCATGAAATGTTGAGTATTGATCTGTAGCCAGTGGGGATGTCCAGCAGATGTTGCCATGGCTCAAGCAGTCAGTCTCTGCATGTAGGCAATCTGGATATGGGTCGATACCTGTCACCAGATATGCAGCACACGTACAAATGTCTAATCAAGTGACATCTCAAAGCTTGGTGTGACTGATGTGAGTGTGTGCTGGATGTTGAAAAAAATTTTTACAAATAACCCACTCTAACTGGGAGGGGTGAATCTAAAGCGCAGTCAACCTGTGAATGAAGTTAGATTTCCCTCAGGGCAAAGGTGAAGAGCAGACTACAGAGGAGAGCATTCTCTTCTCTCCTTAGTGTGATACTTTGAGGGAAATTGAAAGCAGAAACTCAGTAAATGAGCTCAAACAGCTCATTAGAGGCATTTTCAGTCTTACTCTGTTGCTCTCTCTTTTTTCTGTTCCTCCTCTCCCCCTTTCACTCGCAATCACACTCGCATCATGTTCAGTCCTGCCTTCCTTTCTGTCGATACCCTTGCATCCAAACTCTTGTTAAATTCTTTCCTCTCTGTTGTCTCCAGCTCATCTACCCATCTTCCTGCCTCTTCCTTACCTGTCTTTCATATCAGTTTCTGTTTACCTCTTCTACCCCTCATTTTCTCCTTCCATCTCTCTTCCTGTCATCCTTTGTCACCCCCCCTCTCTGCTGCTATACTTTTGTTTTGTTCTATCTTCCTCAGCCTGAATATTTCTCTGTCTCTCATGTTATTCTTTCTTTTCCTTCTCGTTTTTGTCTGAGATTCTTCCCCCATCCTTCGCTCCTCTTCTTACCTGGTATCGGGTCGGGTGTTTTCTAGATTTTCTGGGGATGAACTCTTCTCCTGGGCGTGGATAAGACCTGAAGCGCTCATCCTGTTGCAACAGTGGGATACAAATAATAGTCCAGTGTTAACGTCACAATTCAGGGTTGAGTGGTCTTCTATAATGAAAGCATTTGAAAAGGGTGTTAGAGGAGGCAACACACTTCCAAAACAAAACAACAATGAAAGGCAGGGTTTTGTTTGTAACTAGTGCTCACATATGTCTCCAAAGAGAAGGCAAAGAGAATTGACAGCCTCACTTGACCAGAGTGAATATCTATTACCTGACTTCTAGATGCCTTCCACGTCCATGACCTTGCTTTGTAGCTTGTGTGTCATTTCAGCACTGTGGTGTTAAAATGAGTTTTAACTTAAGTGTGGACACACGCAACTAACTGCTACTCTATATGCACTAAAGCTGCACCTGGAAGCCTGGATATATCTCAAAAAAATATAGAAATGTAATAATGAATAATAAACAAGATGGATGTTTTTGCTTTTTTTGAAGAATAACTGACAACGCTTTAAAGTTGAAAGCCCTGAAAAAGCCAAATCATGGTTTTCAATGTTAAATATTCAATTTCTCTCAGAAAGCAGCTGAATTTTTCATAATTATGAATATACAACTTACTATATACTCTTTATAAATAAAAAAATGGATTGTGTCTGCAATAAATTAACAGATTAATTCTCAATAATAGAAAAACATTACTGAAGTTCTGAACATCTCTACCAGCCCACAGTATCTACTAACAGAGAATCCATTATAATAGGAATAGGTCTCATTTATGAGGTGAGGCTTTCATTTACCTGCAGCAGATTACTATTTAGGGCTGCATTCATTTGTGCTCTCATTGAATTTATAATCACATGTTTTTCTCATTTTGCAGGGAAACTCATCTTGTGTTCTCTGAAAGAACAAAATGTACAGAAGTAGTTTTTCAGACTTTATAGAACAGAGATCACCTACTGTAAATACAGATGATTTACTATAGAGAGGCAAATTAGTGTTTTTATCCACTCACTGCTTTGTTGATCCACACAACCAGATGGCAACTACCGTTTCAGCTTCATGTGAATTTGAGGAACACATCTTCTATGCAATGATTTTCCAAAGCCCAACTGACAAAGCTTAAATCTCTTTGTTGTGTACTGTGTGATCTTGTCCCTATCAATAACCTGCTTTGTTGGCTTTTGCTGCCTCCATTTAACTTTTGCTTTTCGCAAGAAATGTCTTGTCCTGAATACTGTGAATATATGAAAGACATATTCACCAAAGGGCCTCAGCATCAACTATTGCATGCAAGCAAACACACACACACACACACACACACACACACACACACACACACAGAAATACTTACTGAATAAACATGTTAAAAAAATCAAATCCACATACAAATGTTCATTAAAAAAATATATTACCAGAGGCTCAGTCAGTTTCTCTTAAATACATACGATCCAGTCATTAAAACTGGTATTTTCACCAGTTGGTGATTTGGTTATCTTTCTGAACATATGCTGCTTTGAAACTAACATAATTAGCATTTATTCATCATGTAATTTTCTCAAATGGTGGATATCCCACATGAGAAACAGGGACCAAAATACTGAGAGGGGAAAAAAATGACTGATTCAAAAAGACCACGCTGTCTTCTCTAAATCTCACTTGACATTCTCGATGCTGCACTGTGGTCGAGTGTGAGCTTATGTATCGATCGCTTGCTGCGCCTGCTTGGCTCTGCAGTTAAACTGTCAGAGCTGCAGAGAACTTTAGGAGCTCACAGACGCAGCAGGGTGTAACCCATCTTGTCCCTATCCAAAACCTGCCCAGACATATGAGCAGACGTAGGTAGAGCCAATGGCCTGACTAATAGCTTAGCCAAGGCGCTGAGGTGAGCCATCTGAGCCTAGGAATCAGACAGAGGAAATATCTGCGGACAAGGGCAGCGCTAAGATTGATTTTGTGTTAAATGGCGTATGCTATTTTCTTCATGCCTGACTTTCTTTTCATTGCGGGGATTTTATTTAGATGGACAATCCTTTAGAGGGGGAATGTTTGAAAATGAACAGAGCTTAACTTTCATCCCAGGCTTGCATGGGGAATATCATATATTTCCTGGATCATAACCGCAAGGCCATCTGAGCACACTGTACAGATTATATATCCTTAAACTGATCCAGTAATTGACAGTCACGCAACAAACAGTTGACCCAGGCCTATACATACAGGCAAGTCAACTGCAGTTTGTTGTTAGTGTGCAATTAGTGAGCTCGTCCTTTGCCCCTTTTCCAATTTCAACAGTTCTTTAACTGAAGCCACACGGGAAACAAAACATATTATTTAGCTGGGAAGAAGCCTGCAAGAGGAATATCTGGATGGATAGTACACTCTTAAAGTAATTAGTATGTTGGCCATTGCAGCAAATGTTCTTTTAAGCAAAGAATTGCACTTTAAAAAGATAATAATACTGATATGAAGAGAAACACAGCCTATTATTTAGTAGCTACTTGAATTTAGTTAGGAAAATCATTAATTAACCATTCTTCACAATGTCAACAATAATGTCGGCACATTAGTTGTTCCCTGTCAAGTAGGATAATATATTTGGAAAATAACAGCATATTTTTCAGTTTCTGTCTGTCATGAGATTAGGAATCAAAGTAAGAGTTTCTGACACTGACCTTGGCCTGTGAGTTGAGCATGCCCATCTCCAGCTCGTTGTTATGGCGACAGCCGTTGGCCTTGCAGAGGCGTATCAAGCAGGACTTGATGCGGAGGACCAGGTAGTAGAAGGACTTTGGGCTGGGAACCAGGTTGAAGGGGGCCGGCAGGGTGCGGCCCTCGTCAAAGTAAGAGAGCCACAACTTGGCTCGCGCAAACTTCCACTCCACGTCAGCGTCCTCCTGCAGAGACAAGCAGACCGAGACACATGGTGTATTTGAAAAAAAGCAGGGCTGACGACGGGACGAAAGACTGAACAAATTCAAAATAAACGCTGCGATTGCAGAAAACTGAGAAAAAAGTTGGACTATACTACTTTAGAACTTAATCAAAAATGAACATGTTATCAAATTAAACTGGTATTATGAAATAGTAAATGTGAATTATTCCAAATTTAGGCAAACGTTTGTTGTTATGTAATGAATTAACATAACTACATGTGATTTGTTATGAGAGAAACTATGTTGAGTTACAAAAATTTGAAAAATCAAATTTGGATTAAAAAAAACAAAACAATTTGGTGAGAATAGTTTTTATATATAACTATTACACACACAATAATGACAACTTTCCAGTGAGACTCCTGCTTTTATTTTGTATTCTGTGATTTGGTTTGTTGCAACTGCATTGATCTTTTACGGCTCGTGGTATTTTCAACTCACACTCTAATCCGCCTGCAGGCACAGAGGTGATCAAACAATGATCCTTTTTGACTTGTTGATAATAATTTACCCTTTCTGCATTGACTGACCATCGTATTTATATACCTCTATCTCCTGGTACGAGCTGTTGATCATGGCAATGAGCATGTTGAGAAGGACAACCACCATCGTGACATTATAGACGCCGTACAGCACGTAGCCAATGTTCTCTATGAACTTATGGTCGTACTTCAGCACCACTGAGATTACTTCAGACAGCCCGAAGATCGACCAGAAAAGAGTCTTAAAACTCTCCTCCACCCTGCAAGGAAAGAGAGAGAAAATACGGCAGTAAGAAAACAGTACATGACAGTGAAAACACACCTAAAATCCATCCATGTTAGCAACTAATTGCTCTCTCTCAAACACATGCACACTCGCACATACAAACACACAATGCATTTTAATGTTGTGAGGTTTATGAGGTGACACTGATGAAATACCTGATGAGTCATGTCCAATTTGAACACATTATCCCATTTATCTCTCTCACACACACAAACACATGCACTCGAAATATCACAGATACTGTACATTTATAAAAACATGTTTGACTTCTGTAAAATCCCCAAAAAGTAGGAAATGACTCAACTTCAGCAGAAAGATCATTTAGTTTCTACAAATCAAGTTAACTAAGTCTGTAGCCCTGTCCTGTGTCGGCCTTTACACAAAATAGAGACTGAGAAGTCATTGCACTGGACGGGAAAACAAATGTTTGTCACTCAATAACTTAAAATGAATGTGTATGTGATCTTTTATTGAGGGTGGCAAGCCTGTATCTGTAAGATAAATGAAGAAACATTTCAACCCAGGGTTCATTAAACTCATTTAAAAACACATTGAACATTTTTAAAAATGAATGGTGGTCAAATTTACTTTCTTCGGCTTAATGTGAATTAAATTTCTGAGACTTATCATTGTAGAGACACCAGACAGCAGTTGTGGCTGAAATATGTCAAGTCCTGACATTTAGATATGATAAATTGAGCACTGCTAATGTTGTTTCATAAAAAAAGAAAAGTATTGTGCTTATTCCTGTGGTCCACGGTCACATATCTGTTCAGCCCGAGGGCTCTTTCTCTGAGACTGACCCAGTGTGTGAGACGAGGTGAAACGGCACAAAGCTGCAAGACGTGAACATTGACATTCAGGTACATGTCTGTTGTTAAATATTCCAAGAGTGGCAAGCATGGGCTTGAGATGACGGCGGGTTGGGCTCGGTAGGGGGGAAGAAGTCGCCTGGTTGGATTGCTGGAGGGGCTGCAGGTGGAAAGAGGCTGTGGGGAGAGAAGATCTGTGGGCTCCTGGTCGGGGGCTGTAGGTGTCTTCCAACTTAAATTCTTTCAAAAGAGACAGTTTCGTTGGCAAAAAGAGAGCTAGGTGAAGGTACAGAGAGACAAACTCTCACATGCATAAAAAAACAGACACAAACACACACAGGCACAGACTCTCTGCTCCTCTCTCTCTCACACACACACACACACACACACACACACACGCATGAAAACAGAGACTCCTGTGGGTACTTCAGCTTTAACTTTTCAGGAAGAATCCAAGACACACTCTTTAACCTTCAAGACCAGATCTGTGTGTGTTCTCTCTCTCTCTCTCTCTCGTTCTCTCTCTCTAACTCAGCTGCAAAACATCTAAGAATATACTCTGCCTTTATCCAACACATTTCCTTGAAAAATAAGATTGCTTTCTAGGAAAACATTCACCACATAACATAACACGCTGAGTGCTCCCACCAGGTAGAAATAGACATTTTGAAACTCTATAATTACTTAGATATTCGAAAACTCCCATTACTTTCTGTTTGGGTGTCTGCCTGCAGGTCACTATTCCCTGTGAATCTCTGAACAACATGTTTAATGATCAGAACATACCATGTATTTAAAGCTTTATCCTCTGAACAGACATTATTTCTGATGAACTCCAAATGTGCTCTCACATGAAAAAGACATCCCATTTTCATTGATTCCTCCATGTTCTTGACAATCGATTCACCTGCTAACATGATGTTATGCCTAGGATCACTGTTAACCTGCATCTCGATAATTTGGATATGTGAGGTTATGCACAGAGCTATGTGCTGAGTGCTGAACATTGTGTTAGCATGCAAAAACATACTTGCTTGCATGAAAACCTGCTATCAGTCACTATTTCAAAACCACAGAAGACTCTACCCTCATAAAACCTAAAGGCCCTGGAGATTTTTTTCCCCTCAGTCAGTGAACTGATACATTAAGACACAATTTTTTGGCAAAGTTCTGCAGAAAAATATGATGTTGCATACTTTTGCACCAATCAGAACCTGTTGACAGTTGGTGGCTGTTACAGGGAGGCCTGCATGTGTTTGCCTTGTTCTCGCTCCCTATCTCTCCCCTCTACTTGGTTTCTTTCCTCTAGGAGTGGTGCACCTGAGAAGAGCTATTGATTAAGAGAGGTAAAAAGGAGGGGGAGGAGCAGCGTCAGGGGACGCCACAAGACACAGACCAACACATACGCTTTGCTGTGGATGGCAGAGGTAGCAACCCTTCTGGACCGGAAGTTGTTATTTTAGTTTGGGCTGGAGATCACCGGTAGTCTAGTTATCTTTTTTTTTTTAGGTCAATTTGATTTAGTTTAGATGTTTTCCTTTAGGTAGCTTAGGGGGAGATTCCCTGAGTACGATGGCCCACTGCGTGGCTAGCTCCTGGAATTCCCCACCTTTTTGTTCGTTTTGGCTGGGCTCTCCAGCCCCTTTTTGTTTGTTTCCTTTTGAATATTAAGTATGGTTATTCTTCTTTAAAAACACTGGCCACTGTCAATCACATCTGATCAAGCCACACGCACCAACTATATCTCCTAGAAATTCTGTTTATAATTATTCATTTGTTTTCCCAGTTACATTGTGCTGTCTGTATTGTGTGCACAGGCAATCCTTTTTTCGAGTGAATGAAGCCCTACATTTATGTACTGCAGAGGACTCGCAGGGAGGTGGTCAGAGTGGATGGTGGGTGTACAAAACGCAAAACAACTTTGACTCCAGAGTCCGGGGTTTGGATCCTGAGTCCCGTCTGTGTGTGCGTGACTTATTCTGTATCAAACCAAGACCACAATCTTTCCCTAACCTTAACCAAGTGCTGTGAGTGTCTATACATAAAAGAAAGTTTAATAATGCTGTACTCATTACAAGCAGCTAGTTTTGGATGTTTTGGTGGAAAACGTGGTTTTTGTGGACCATTTGGTGGTCAACATTTTACTGTTACTTTCAATATCAACATTTTCTGACTTGGCAGATACGTTAATTAACATTTGCTCATTATGTTGATCGAAAACATAATCCGGTCGGCATTATGTTTCCTGCGAAACCTATTTGCTGTTTCAATGACTTGTATATAAACGTAATTTCCACAAACTCCTGATGGAGAGCTGATTAGCACAGTTTGACTGTTAAACTCTTCATAAATAATACCTTAAGATTTTTTTTTACTTTGTTCCTCATTTCATCATGACATATTTATTGTACTTAAGATTTGAAGCCATGTTTTCAGGGTCTTTATATAATGTGCATGGAAGCAAGGATCTAAGATTTCACGAACAACGATCTTACCATGATCATTTAGCAAGAAAAGGCATCTATTTTGGATTGTGAAACAGGCAGCAGGATGTTGTGGTGGTTGGGGTGACAGTCTTTCACCCAGGGGACCCAAAGTCCCTGGCAAGTTTTCACAATGATAAACTAATACTGCCTGAAAATGAACATACAACTTTTTCTACTGATACCTTTCCAAGTTAGCTACATATGCCGGTTCACACTCTGAGGTCTGACATGACAAAAGCTGGCGCCTTTTTATGTTACCACACAAACTGCCAGACATTTAAATGTAAGCATTACAACCTTAAAACAGTGTAACAAACTCATAACAAAGTGCTGTGTGTCAAAGTTTGGCTTGATACAGGTTTCCATCCAGTAAATTTGACTTGACCTGAATCGACTCGGCTGAATCGATACCAGCTCTCGCATATGCTCACAGCCCCTCGACACATCGTGTACATACCGTACAATACCGAAGACAGCGCTTGAGGGATTCAGGACTCATCAGATTTGTTCATGCACCAGAGTGAGAGAGTAGGTTTAAGTGACTGTTAGCCTGTGGATATTATTCCCGGCTGCGTGCAAACTTTGTCAATACTCGTTGCTGCAGTTTGGTTGATAGACTACTTTTAGTGCCTTTAAGTGTTTTGCATTTTGATTTAAATACTCTCATCATCTCCAGGCAATGTTTTACTTCTGCTACTGTCATGATACAACATGCACAGTATGTTGATAGATTTGTGTTTATTTAGTGTAAAAAATAATAAAATACACTTCATAAGTTACCATCTTTATGTAGCCTACAGTTTATTTTGGGAGGATAATGAATCATATTGCTTTACTTCCACTTGATACCCATATACCACATTAGTGTGCCCTGCTCTTGTAGCTTGAAAGGTGCCCATACACCCAATGCTCGAAAACTCGGAATATTCATACATCTAAGAGGTCCAGACCCGGGTATACTGAGGCAACATAACACTCAAAACTCCCCACAGTAAGATGAACTGCCCTTGCCCTAATCCCTATCAACCCCTGCCCCTTGACCTCTGACTTCTATGAAGGCAAAGACATGAGTCAATTTCCCAACACAAGAAAAGATCACATAAATAATGTTTAAATCATTTTGTTCTTGACAAGAACTGATTAATACAAGTACAGGAACAGTATCACCATGTGAGGTAGAAGGTACTGATTTACTTAGCTGCTTCTACATAAGTGTTTTATAATGAGACTAACTAAAACATTAATCTGATTGTGACCAGAGAAACATGCAGTGACAACATGTAAATTTGAATTGGTTGACTTCCTCGTTGGGTTCTCAATGACTACTAATACTACTAAACATCTCTTTAACAGTGAACATGAATGCAGAGGCATGTAGATTACACTATCATAAGGGCCAACACATTGCAGTGACATCGGGCACCGGAGGCATGTGTAAACAGAAACATATTCCCTAGCATTAATAGGAGGTTTTCTTCTTGGTGATGCTGTAATAAGTGGCCTAGGCATCAGACTGACCATTGCTGTGAAAGTAGCAGCGTCTGAAAGCTGTTATCAACAATACCATTTTCTCACTCACTATTCACATCACACACATCCAGCAGCCTATCACGCGATCAGGAGAGCCGAGGAAGGTGATTTTGGTGGACTTGTCTTGAAAACCTGTTATTTTGAGCCTTCTCTCTTAAAGTCTCGTCACTTATCTGGAGCCTCTCTTACAAGATAAAAAATATTTCCCTTGGCTCTGAAATATGAAACAAAATAGAAAAAGAGGACAATTATCTGGTCTTGATTATGTTACATCCCAATTATCTTTTAAATCAAATTATTCTGTCTCCCAGCTCTCCTTCCCACCCGTGTGAAATGCTCACTCGATTTAGATTTTCATGTTCCTAAAATGTGAGTATAGATAATGATGAAGGGCTTTGTTCCAGGCAACATTAATGTGCCATTAAACCAGACACTTGCAGGGACAAATGCGCACACACACTCACCACATAGTGGACTATTCATATACACTGTGTTCATCTTTTCACCTAGGCAGATTGTTAAAATAAAGCAACTTCCAAAACAGGGTGTGACATTTATGTGTTGGCAGC
Organism: Coreoperca whiteheadi; assembly: GCA_011952105.1. Lineage (NCBI taxonomy): Eukaryota > Metazoa > Chordata > Actinopteri > Centrarchiformes > Sinipercidae > Coreoperca > Coreoperca whiteheadi. The sequence continues at coordinate 15,455,707 of CM022490.1, forward strand.
GTTACTAGTTACTAAAGCCCTCCGTACAGCACCATCCAAGTCAGCCATGTACTAATAATATACAGTACATAGCTACATACATTACACCTCCTCACTTCTATCCATAATACACTAAAACAGATAGAATATATAAAAGTAGACGTCTTCCATAATGTTGATGCATGGGAAGCCAGTGCAGCTGTGCATCATCATTTGTTTTGCTCACCTTGTTTTCTGCTTATTTAATTCTGAAATTTTAAATCTGTGTGTGATGCCTCTCTGGGAGGAAGTGCAATTATGACAAATCTAAAATGTATCCTTCGAGATCAACAACATTGATAAATTCAAATTTGTCTTTTTCTAATGTCACACTGGTCATGTGTGCATTATGCAATACCCTGTTATTGAGATAAATGAGATGCTTGATGCTCTGGATAATGGAAGATGTTTTTAACAACCTAGGAATGAGATTATTGTGTGTGTGTGTGTGTTTGTGTGTTTTATAACAGCATTTTACAACAGGCAACAGCAGGGACAGTGGGCATCTGGAGACAGAGATGGACAGTGTGTTATTATCTGATATTAAGACTGGCAGCTCCTAATTGGCTGCACACAACGTGACGGCTTCACACACACACGCCCTTACCCCTGCAGGACACTGACAGAAAAGAACTCTGTTACTCACACTCTTCTTACCACACACACAGTTATACACACTCACGCCACATACAGCACAGTGCGCATCTGTGTGTGTGGGAGACTGGTGAGTCACCTCGGCTCTGCGGGAGCAGTACAAACCCAATCACTGATGGGCCCAAATCAGCCTCTTCCCCCCAGAGACATGGTCTCATGTCTCTCTCTGTTTGTCTCTGTCGTTTTTTTAGCTCTCTCTCGCTCTCTCTCGCTATCATCTCTGCCTCTCGCCCATTTTCTCATTATATTCCCATTGCTTTTATATCTTTCTCCGCATCACCCTCCCTCCCTCTCTCACGCTCTTTCCATCTTTCATCCCAACAGCTTTTAGCTATTTCTGTCACTCAATCTATTAGTTTGATTTATACTTTTCCTATTTTCATTTTTATCCCCCTTTCATATATTTCTCCTCTTTGTTTAATCTGCAGCAATATTCTCACATTGGCCGAATGTAAATGTAGACTTTGTTGAACGGCTGCACCTGGCTTTCTGCTCTCTCTCTCTCTCTCCTTCTGCCCTCCAGTCATTAGCAATATTACATTTCTTCTTCTCGATCACTTCTTCTCTTTTTCCTATTTTCTCTTCTCTCCTGCAGAGACAAGTAGTCAGATGGACAGGCAAATACAGACAAAACATCTTTAAATATTAAATTGAGTTTAACTTTCTATTTGTCGCACCAAAGGAGCTGTCACCATGGCGACAGCAGGGGCCTAGCCCACCTCGGCTTTTAATAAATGAATGAATGCTGATTGAGAGCATCGCAAAAGGAAGCTGTTTTGGTGTGTGTCTTCAGGCAAGTAGAGAGAGAAATCTTATTAAGCAGGGAATACAACATCACAAGACAAGCAATTAGTTTTACTGTTTTGATAGTGAAGCTTGACATCAACTTTTTTTTATTTTCTTTTGCCTGCTCCCTTGCTGTCTGTCTGTTTCAGTCTCTGTTAGGCTATGTAGTCTCCATTATGCACACCAACGTGTTGGGACTGATTTTGGCTTCTATTATGTGTGATATCAGCCAGTCAAATGTTTAATGTGATGATGAATTTTTTTTGCACTTTTCATTTACAAATCAAACTGTTAATGGACTTTTCACCAAACCCCTCCCTAGAACAGCCATTCAGTCCAATCATAGCTTAGCAACTGTAACTACTTTGCCAGACACAATCCACATCCTCGAAGCCTTTTCTTCGGAAATGTTAAACCGGAAAGACTGTTTCAAAATACAAAATAATTAAGCATAAATGTAACCTTTGTCTTGCTTGTCCAAGTATGTAAACTAAGCAACCATGGTTATTTTAGAAAGAAATAGTCTGATCTTACATTTACAAAAGTCCTGTATTCAAAACCTTACTTAAGCAAAAGTATGTATTATCAGCAAATATTACTTAAAAGTATCAAAAGTACAAATACTCATTATGCTAGAAAATTGGTCCCTGTCATTGTTTTACTTTTATATACTATGTTTTTAGATTAATATTACTGGTAGTGTTGCTGTCCTGTGAGAACCACGTATCTCTAAAAAAAAAAAGAGAAACATTTCTGAAACTCAGAAAAACAGCCTGTTTTCACCTTTCTGACAATGCAGTTTCCAGCTAATCCAACTTTTTATTTTTAAATAGTATTATTTTAAGTAGGAGAAATTTCTCAACTCATAAAGGAACACTTAATCCTTCAGTGTATCAGAAAAATTCACTTTCAAAATTATCAAATTTGGAGATACATGGGGCAGGAATGGTATGTAAAATAACTAGTAACTAAAGCTGTCAGACAAATGTTGTATAATTTTTACCTCCGAGATGTAGTGGAGTAGAAAGCTGCATAAAAATGGAAATACTTAGTTACATCAAGTACTGTTAAACTGCATATGTGATGTTCAAGAGTGGAAAGCCTGACAGGCACAGCAGCTATAATTAAGGAGGGTGGGGCTTAGCGAGCGGCCAATTATTAAAGTCTATAGTATTTCATTCTTCATGTGATGACTGAATGAAGACTAAGTGTTTCCATGACCGTATGTGGGGTGATCTGCATGACCTGGAGCTGCTTAACTCAACTAAAAGGAATGAATTTCAATAGAAAGATTTTGTGTCAAAGGACGGTGCTCTCAATGCTACTGTATTTCAGAGGGCATATATCTCACCAAGTGGGCAGTTCAACGCTTGAAATAATTTGTTATGATAATTGAAGGATTTATTGATAAATATTGAATACTGGCACAAACTGAAGCTATTGGTCCAAGCATTGACATTTAAAAGCCCATATTGGTCACACTGCTTGAACATATTATTTTTCTGTTGTTATTTTTTGTCTCTCTCTTCTCTGTCTGTCGCGCCTTAATTGTAATTGTGTCTCCTCTCCTAACGCTGACATTCAGATGTGCTTGACTGGTAAAGGCTGAGCACAACACCTCTGCCTTGCCTTCAGAGCTAATGAATTCTCCCTTTTGCTGTCCCGACTGTCTCAACCATCTCTTTCACTCTGGGCTCTCTCTCACCAGGATCCCAGTCTCGACCCCAACGTTACAACTCAAACCTTGATTCTAGACTTACTCAACTACTCACACCCTTTGTTTTTCCTTTCTCCCGACACTTTCCCTCGGTCTTAACTTCAGCTTCATATTCCAGCCTGTATCTCCATCTCTGCACTTCTATGTGCCATCCTTTATCCACTCCGCTCTTCTCTTTTGTCTCTGTTTGCACCCCTGCCCTCTCTCTCTCTCTGTCTCTCTCCATTTACATTGCATTACATGGCTTTCTCCTTGGCTTTAATCTGATATGCCTCCTATCTTGCCTGTACTGTCTCAGCGCTCATTGTGTCTTTCAATTCAATCATGTTTCTTTCATTGGTATGAAAAGAAGGCCCATGTTGCCAAAGCAACCAACCAACATAACACAAAATGGCACATAAATAGCAGTTAAGTGAACAGGTAATAATCATTATCTGTTGGCAAAAAAAGAACAGCTGACAAAATCTGTATACTGTACATACTATAAGAGTGATTCTGATTTTTTCCCTCCTTTCCAAATGGTTACTGGTAAGATGTGTGCAGTCTAAATCTGTGCTAAGCCTGTGTGGTTGTGCTTCTGTCTGTTGCTCAGTCAGCTTGACCTTCTTCCTCCTTTTTCCTCCTTTGTCTATGCATCCTGGCAGGTCTACCACGTTTTCCCAGAACAAACGGCCGAGCCAAAAACACCCTCCTCTATATCTGCATCTCTCCCTGTGGGTCTCTTCTCATCCCCTCCATCCTCCCATTGATGCACTGTTGTTAGATATCACTTTGATTGTGCTGCATCTATTCACTATTACTTCCACTGTTTCACTTCAGCATCAGTATAATCATTTGGATGTTTTCCAAGGTCCTTGACACCCCACTGCATCTTTTTCTTGTTTCTTTTCCTCTGCCCCAAAATATGCGCAGCTTCGATCTCTGACTATTTCAAAACGCTTTCCTATTTCATCCATCTCTCCTTTACCTCCCCTGTCCTCTTCTCCTTTGTCCACTGCTCTGCCAGCACGGTCCAAATCAGAATCTTGTTAAGTGTGTGTGAACTGATCTGCACATAAATATTTGCTTGACCATCTAAGCACCTGTTACAGCATATGCAAAAACAAACAGAGAGGATGCGTGAATGTGCATGCTGCTTAAGTGTATTTGCACATTTGAGAACTTTACTGTGTGGGCACACAACAAAGAGCATGTGGTGTGGGTTTTCTTTGTAGTTTTTTTTTTTTTTTTTTAAGAGTGTGTGAGTCAGATAGCCTTCTGAGTCTTCGTGCCTCTGGGAATTGGGTACTGCTCAGTCTTCATTAAGCCCTATCCAGCTGCGCATTTATGTGTATGAGTTTCAGCCAGACAGCCAGCAACACTCCTCCACCTTACCCCAGCCTCCTTCCCCTCACATCACTCCCTCTGTCCCCCAGCCTGAGCGGCCCCTCCTGTGTGTCATTACTACCTCCACCTGGCTCCCTCCTCATCTTCCTGTATCAGGGCTATCAGACCAGCCCTTTTTTCTGCCCTCCATCAAACATGCCCTGTCAGATAGCTAAAGCCACACAGCCGCCCCCCACAAACACACACAGAATTTAGCACGAGCACACACACTTACATCCATACAGGCACATGGGTGATGGATGACAGAAAAGAGATAGATGGGAAATTGTTCTTCTGAGAATTCACAATTTGTGCGCAGCATAGGGAAGACTATTAACAGTCTTACCAGACATATCACAGTCACACCTAGTAATTGAATTGAGTGGGGAATAAAAATAAACATGCAGACACAAAAGAGACACAATAATGCATCCCAGTGGTAATTCTACTGTCGTGTGTGACGGCAAAAGGGGAGAGAGAAGGGACCCAAACGCAGACAGCTTGACGGAGGATGATGACTTGAATGATTTATTCACTGACTTATAGGCGGACAGACAGGCTGTTGACAGGTAACTGGCAGGCAGGCAGTTAAACAGGTGACCAACATGAACTAACTAAGAACAAAGGAAAACCTCAACTTAAATACGCTCAGGTAGAGCAGGATAACAAGACACGGGTGAACCAAATCAACACAGGTGGAAACAATCACACACGAGGGAACAGACAAATTACAAAATAAAACAGGAAGTAACAGAACCTAACCCCAAAAACCTGAAACATCAACGAAACATTTATAGACAAAAGAGTGAACAGAAGGGTTGATTAGACTGACAAAACAAAAATTTAGACAGTGCAAAAATAAATGTATCACTGCACAGTTCAGTCCAGGCAACCACTACACAGGCAGGTTAAAGCCACACTGACCCCTGGTGGCGAGACTGACAACAACAACAACAACAACAGTATTTAAGGAGTTTCTGTCACGCTATAAACATCTCTTTGCAGCTCCCTCTGCCAGATAGCCCATTGAAAAACTGTCAGAGGAACACCAGTGCAGCTCATTTAGAAGCAGAAATTCAGGGACGGACAGTGGTTGTTAAGATGAGTAGTTTCTATTTTTAACACGGCTGTGTTAACATTGATTTTTGAAATCAGCCTTGATGTTGATCTCTAAAGCTGAGAGGACAAGTGATAAGGGGACAATGTACAGAACTTGATTGCACACTCATGATGGAAATGACTGTGTAATGGTGATGATAAGGCACTTTCATCTACAGGGCAAAGGGTCTTTTCAGTTCTTGTTGTTTGCTTTTTGAGAAGTCTTCATTATGTCTGACTTTCGGGTTGCGACTACAATCTCTGTGACTGTGCATTTCAACTCCATTAGTCTCGGTTTCTTCTGTCTATCTGCCTTTCTGTCAGTTCTGTCTCATGCCGCTGCCCTGTCTGTCTGCTCATCACGTTGCCCGGAGCTTTGGCTCAGTGTGGGCAGCCAAGCAGAACTCACAGCCTCTAAGACCCCTGTGCTGGGGCTCAGCAGAAGAGCTACTGTTTATGCACAGCACAGACGTGCAGGGTAAGTCAGCATGGAAAAGTTGAGTCCTCACACACCTTTAATCATCAGTGATTCTATCTAAGGTGTATGTTTAGCAGGTCATAAAGTTATAATTTGCTTCCAGGCTTCACATACCTCAAAGAATATGAGAGGATAATGGCGGTCAAACATCTGATGCATTGAAACAACTAAGGCTGCACAGATAGACTTGTACATAGACTTGCATTTGATTTTTGTACCTGGTATTGACCCCATCTACTCTTATGTATGCTTATCAGCTGTATGTGTGTAAAATACTTTACTATACTATACTGGGAGTTGAAAGCAATTTCATAACTTACTGACCTGATGATGCTAAATAAAGGTGTGGAAATGGTCAGTGTTTAAAAGCCAAGCACATACTAGAGAGAAATGTCCCTTCATCATGTGGACATATAGTGCAGGCAGATGGACATACAGGTATACATTACAACCAGATAAGAAGAACAGGCAGGCAGACAGATGGACAGGCAAGCAGTCTGGAACGCTAAAAGGAAAACTGTACAGCTTGCCAAAACAACTAGAAACAACAAAGTGGTGACAACACTCCCAGGTCATTCTAACTTTATCATATTTAATCCTTTAGTCTGGTTCTATTATGGAGGGGAAACTTAAATGCAAGGCAAATGACTGGACCAAAAAATCTGAAAAGGCAGGTCTCAGTCCTCATTCAAGCAAACTGTGGTGCATCCAACTACTGTATGGTTTACTGGGAGTACTCTAAACCAGCTACAGCAAACAAGCCTGCAGCACAAGTTTTATGCTGTATTCTGTGCAAGATTTAGATGTTGATATCGTCAAGTCACACTCTAGACTGATTTTCTTTAAGGGTTCTTCACTGATGAAAAATCTGTATGGTAAATTATACAAAAGAGCATAAACAACACCATCATACTCCACCAAATGTACAGATTGGTTTTGCGTTAACCTGGGGGGATGACTGATTCCCAAACTTGCAAAAAGACAGAGCTACTTGTTACTAGTTCAGACAACTAGGATGTGTGAACCTTAATGTACTAGATGAAAAACTACAATTACAAAGACTTTTCCACTACTGGTTTTACACAGCATATGACAATGCCATTACAGACCAACTTGAAAAGCATGTTATGCTCTACTGGATTATGCCGAAATGGTGTAATGTCATCTGTTTAAATCTGTAAATGTCTTCTTCAAAGAAAATGAATAACGATATGCGACAGGGAGTTTTCATTTTGAGATGAATGATGATAAACAGACTTGCTGAAAGATTTTGTCAGCAGCCTAAGATGGATAACTTTCCTACAAATATCAGACAATGACAGTGAAAGATCTCCCGTCACTCTGTTTGCAGCTGATGTGAAAGAATGGGCCGCAGTCACACTGATAAGCGAAAATGAAGGAAGGAGGCAGAAGCATTGATGTTCAGAGTGATGTGTTGTTGGGACTTGTTTGAAGGGTTGATTGCTTTACAAGCAGGTTGAAATATAACACAACTTGTCCGTAAAAACGCTACAGTAAAATTTATAGAGTAAACTTTGAATTGCTCGTTGGTGATGTGGATAATGATAAAAAGCGAAAGAACATATTTTAGGAATTGTATGGTTGGTTTTATGTACTGCAGCTTTTAAGTGCAATCTGACTCTTCAGTTAAAATGTGCACTTGAGCGTTTGAAATGGATGACTTGGATAATTAAGTTAAATGCAGCACTGAAGCAGGTAAAGTGCATTTAGAGTGTTGTTATCACCCCCTTTGCTATTTCAGTTGGATAATTTTCAACTATCAAATAAAACAATAGTCAGTCCCACTTAATTTGTCTAACTCAGACTGCTGAAGCCAGAACAAGGGCTAGGAAGAGATTGCTTCATGGCCAGTAAGGAGAGGATTATATACACATATGGCAAGTGAAGTGAATATTCTATAAAGATAAATGGAAAACACACTGACGCAGCAGTGCTGTGGTGCAGCAAATGATGCATGTCAAGTGCCGCCCCTAGCACCAATAGGAAGTACCACGCTGCAGCGCCTCAAAAACTGTCTCTGCTCATCCATTGATCTACACCATAGATTGTTTATGTATATTATATATAGTCAATGATCTACACACAGGAGAGACAGCGACAGCAAGAGGTGAGGACAGGAAGTCGAGCTGCCACGGGAGCTGAGCTGTAGCTTATAAGCAGGGAGCGAGTGGAGTTAATGTATGTATTTAATTTTTGCCTTGTGCCTATCTACTAGGCACAAGTGAAATAGTTAAAACTACAGTGACAAGCAAGCAACAAATAGATAAACAATGTCTGTTCATGGGCCAACATTGTATTGAAGTACAAAACAGCCTTTTCTATGGGCAATAAACGCCTTTTTTCAGGGACGGCGACGCTGGAAATAGGACAGTGGCGTGAAGTGTTGAGGGGCAGCGTGCCCTTCAGCACAGGCACTGCACTGCTGGTGTGGGGGTTGTACATAGAAAATAATAGGGGCTGCTGTTTTGATGCAGGTGTGTTTTGGCCTATAGACATTGAAAACCTATTTTCGAAGGGTTCACTAGAGTCTCGTTAACAGCTGGATGACGTCTGCATACTAATGAGCTTTAGATACACACAAATGGCTGACTTTTGTTATTTGGTACAATCACACCACTGTCAACCAATTTCTTGGTGTGTTAAATCCTGCTTCAGATCAGAGTGGGTCGATAAAATTCACTTCCTGGGCACATAAAACAATGGGAAAGTTCTTTTGCCTCAGAGGAACTTTAACAAATAGTTTGGACTGGCATCAAAAACCTTTGAGACACTAGCAAAACATCTCCAAAAGCTCAACTTGCTTGTTGTTAATGATGTTTTGCCTCATCATTAACTGCATCTCATATCAAAGTTACATTTTATCAAATGCTTTAAGTTATAGCAATATTGATGCATTTTCCTCACAGCTCAGACAGAATCTGCCATTGATACCTCTCACTGACACCTGACATGTCACTTCCATTTTCATTTTTAAATTGTTCAAAAGTTTAAAAATGGTTGTGTTTATGGGGGAGACACAGCTGAATGGATCTAAACACAAATTGGTGCTAGGGAAAAGCCTAATTTCCAACCCTTAACTTACTTGTTACTTGTTAGAGTTGTGAGATAAAACCACAACTCACCAGTGTTTGTTTGTGAGTGAGCCATCCCATTCACCATTTTCCTTATTAATGAACTCAACAAACACATCAAGGAGGACATGTGACGATTTATATTGTCCTGGGGGTTTCCTTGTTCTATGGCCTTGTCTAGCAATTATAGTAACATGAGACCCAAATCAGATCCTTTTGACATAAATTCTTTTTTATTTTTGCAGTCAATTATGATATAAAACGAGCAGAAGAGGGCCATCATGTAACCACACTGTGTTTTCCTTTTTCAAAGCATTTATGCTTGTTTGTTAGAGTGTAAAAAAGATACAGACATGTATGCGTAAAAACACATACATATATTTACACATAACCACCATCTAATCTCACAGTAACACACATTTGCCAAAATAACTCACGTGGTGAAGGCAGGATTGTACTTGGCTCCCAGGTAGTATGAGTACAGGTTGAACATGCCAATCATGAAGGCCACAAACACCATTATGAAGATGACCATGAACTTGAAGATATCTTTGACTGTGCGCCCCAGTGAGATCTGCAGTGGGCCGAAGCTCTCGTTGGCTGGCAGGATGTAGGCGATGCGTGAGAAACTCAGCACCACGGCGATTGCGTACAGGCCTTCTGAGATGATCTGGGGGTCTGAGGGGCGCCACTTGTTCCTGGCTGGAGGAGAAGAAAGAAAGAGTCAACTGGCTGAGTAAGCTGTTAATGTATCATCTGAATGAACTACTGCAGAGTCAAACCAAAGATCATTGTGCAAATGTTTAATTTCAACGGAAACTGGTTATTTGCCCATTTCGACAATAAAACAGGTCCCTGGTTGAAATTTTACCCAGTTAACATTTTCACACAAAAAAAAATCTGATGCATCAGGTACGCTGAATGGACATTTATAACCGACCATAATAATCCACACCTGCATTTGTGGAATTAGGATTTAAATATTTTTCTGATATCAGATTGAAATGATTGGTCTGAAGGTGGTTTACTATCAACGTATTTTTTAATGTGCCATAATATCCTATTCTTGTTCTTCACATTTTTCTTGGGTATGTATATATGCAAATCTTTGGTTAAAGTGGGATCTAAATGTTTGCAAGAGATGTTACTAAAGAGCATAATTTTGGCTTATCGGATCATGTGCTTTGACGGGGTAGAAGGTACAGTAAGAAGATGGATTAAGTGAGGACAGAAAGAGATGTTGGAGAGAAGAGGGCGAGGGAGGAGGGAAAGCAACGAGTAATAGACGGGTGCACGGCTAGGAGACGTAAGGACAGAGAGAGAAAACAAGAGGGAAGGGCAGCAAAAGAGGTACAGTCAGACATGTAGACGAAGAGGATAATTGAGCTAGATGGAAAAATGAGATACAAAAGAGATGAATTAAGGGAAAACCACAAACAGATAAAAATATAGTAAAAGAAAGAAAGACTCACTTTCACTAATTTGCTTTTAAACAGTGACTATCTAAGACAAGGAAGACATATACCATACACAATGTGTGCACTTTTAGTGCAGATATGAAGACTTATGGAGAATAGTTTATGGCGATAATAACTGACACTGCAGTAATATAAGGTCCTCTCTTTACTGATGTGTCATGACGGAGTCAGACCACCAGATGACAGCACTGATGAAGGTTCCCTTAGCAGCCACTTAGAAGTGTACAGTCAAGTAGCCTGCAGCATTTGAATATGTTTTATTATGTTGTAGAGGAGTTTTGGTTCTGGAAGTGAAGTAAAGGTTTCTATGTTCAGTGATCTTGAATATTTCCAGATTTGTTTAATATCCTGACACTATATTGTATTAATAATTGTCTGAGGTGGGTTGTGAATCTAAATGCCCCTCTTAGTATTCTGAGCTTAAATATATTTTGAAATTTCAAATTTACAAGATAACTGTTCACTGTGTTTGCTCATCAGTGGAGGTTATGTCTGCCTGTGTATATACACGCAGTATATTTGTGCGTATTTGTTATTATGCCTATATTGCATTCACTTACAGTGCAGTGTATGTGTGTGTGTGCATGCATTTGTTTTGCTGTGTATGTACAGCATGTGAAGTCATTGAATGTGGTGTGCTTCCAGGAGAAAGTGTGCACAAATATGTGTGAACATCTTGAGGTAAGTATGCACCAATGACATTTTTATCTAAATGACAAATACAGTCTTTTCTTCTAGTTATTCATGATATGTTTCCACAAATACTCATCATTTGCTACTCCTTATCAGTGACAGATGTTGAAAAGTAATGATGAGATCATGAAAGCTGGGAAATAAGAAGTGAGGCAGTTTAACATGTTGTGACGCAGAAAAAAAATGGCCTGACTAAAGATCAAAAGAATTGGATAGTTATCATGAATAGTTGGTAGTCATAATGGCTAATAAAACAAAGGAAAGAGCGTCACATACAGAAACTCAGACTCCATCCAAGTAATGTTTGGGACATGTAGTGCGAAAACACCACTTAACAACTAAACAAGGAACTCTTCAAAACCTTTAATCAGATGTATTATCGCTTACATCACTGATGTTGCATTCATATGTTTGGAGTAACTGCTTACCGTAAGTGAAGTAGGCAACTTCGTCAGGCAGGGAGGCGTTGCTGAGGTCTTCATCTGGTACATGCATGTCCACATACTGCTGGGCTTTGGATGCCTTGAGAAACGCCATGAAGCGTGCCGTGAAGGATGCCACAAAGATGGACAACATGCCAAAGTCCAGAACGTTCCACAGGTGCATGACGTACTCTCTGGGCCCGTCGGTCCAGATCTCCTTACATTCTGACCAAATCATACCTGAGAAAGGAGGTCACACACACACACACACACACACACACATATATGCATACAGTAAATAAATAACATGTATACAACATGGAAAGATGGGAAACAAACGAAATAAATACAAAGATAAGTCCACAAAGATAAAGAGGCTCTCACAGACATAAACAAGTCTAAACATGCACATACGCAGATGGTGACAACAAAGCTTATAATTTGTACTCAACCAATCAGACATCCCCATTTATAGAAGGTGCATAATAACACATATACACACACACACACGGTGGAAAACCAAATTCCTCCTACGCAACCACTCTGTCATTCTCTATCTGGAGCCAAAACAAGTTGAGAATTGCTTACTGAAAAGGCCCCCTGATCAGTATCATCTCTATAACAATTACCTGGCCTTCAAAACATGCTGCTGGAATTACAATTACCCTGCTCTACCAAAGCCACTACTTACTGCATACACAGTACACACAAGTACCTGCTGCCAGAAATGACTGCAGATGGGAAAAGAATGGTGCCATTACACATAAACAAATAAAAACAGAACCATATGTGCACCAACATAAACAAACCAGTCACATAATGTTATTGTGTAAGTGTGTGTGTGTGTGTGTGTGTGTGTGTGTGTGTGTGCGTGTAGATGAAAGGAAGAACATCAGCACATGGAAGCAGCTGAGGTCTGACAGATATGGCCTTGGGCTATTTATCTGTTGAGTTTGTCATCTGTCCCCCCGTCTATCTCTCTGTTTCTTCATGCCAGTCTTCCTGTATGCAATACATGCCACCCCTCCCTTTACTTTCATCCGTCTCCCTCAACTGCTCCCATCCTTCTTTCATTTCTCTTTCTTTCTATCCCTCCCTCTGATATTTTCTCAGCAACACTCTCAGGTCAACCTGCAAACTTTCCTCCAGCTTATCGTTAGTCCACTGCTACAACAAGTCTGGCCTGTGCTGCATCCAACCAGGAAACTTCTATTTGATCTTTGGAAGATAAAAGAGAATGCATTTTTTTATTGCCATTGCCTTGGCTTTCATCCACTTGGTTGGTATGGTGCTGCATTAATCTTTAATTCTGCCTCATATCAAACTTGGGCAAAAAAGTCCACTGTCTCTTTCCAGAAATTTACTGGTTCATAGGAAGGCGTGTTAGAACAAACTATTTTGGATTAGCATCAAAACATTTTAAAACCTTGGCGGAAACATTGCCCAAAACTCATATTCTGATAAATAACATTCATTTTGATTAAAAACAAATTTTAGAAAGAAAATCCACCAATAAACATTTTTCCTTGCCTCTCTTATGTGCCATATCAAGGTTATTTCTTATCATGATGATATTATTTTCATTTTACCTGGCTGTAAATGTGTAGAATTTCAAACACCGCCACAGCTTGTGCGCGCGTGTGTGAGAAGGCAACTCACCCAACACCCACTTCATGATCAACATCTCTGTCCAGGAGAACTGCGTGGTCTTGACCCTGAACACTTGTCGCGGGTGGTCTGTGATGGTCTCATTGGGCAGGTTCTTGACACCCTCAAAGCGGTCAGAGGCATTGACAACCAGCAGACCCAAGAAAATGGTGAAGGAGACAGCATGAGCCACGAACTTCATGAAGGGGCTTCGCAGGATCTGACCAAGCTGGAAGTGAGAAGATATAATAAGATATACTGTATGTTCCATTGTGAATCTGTGGTTCACAAATACTAACTAGGGACCAAGTAATGACTGAAGGTTAAAGAGAAACAAGTAATATTTGTTTAAACATGCATTTATAGATTTTTGGACATTTGGGGCTTGCGTAACAAACTGTAAACAAAGTACTGATATATTAAAACCTTATAAAGCTGATTTGGTGAATCTGTTGGCAAACAGTTTCCTATTTAAAGATTTGAGGACACAGAACAACATTAGCATTCATATGTGTTTCTCACTGGTGTAGTGGTGCCTGGAGAAGTGGGTATACTCTTAATTTATGCCCCATTTTGTTTTAAAGCAGCCTGTCCAGCAATGGATAAACACCCTGAGTTATAAACAGTGACATGTGAGACTACTCTTGCATTTTTAGTTCACCCAAACATGGGCCAGTAGTATTTGCACGTTGTCAATTAACTTCAATTCAACTTTATTTATAGCACCAAATCATAACAGAAGTTTTCTCAGGGCACTTTACATAGAGCAGGCCTACACCGTGTTCTTTATAATATTTTTTACCGAGACCCAACAATTCCCACCATGAGCAAGCACTTGGCGACAGTGGTAAGGGAAACCTCCTTTTAACAGGCAGAAACCTCAAGCAGAACCAGACTCTGCGGGGCCGGCCATCTGCCTCAACCCCAGATTTCCTTTTATACATTTTCAAATAAAAAACACTATTTTTTTACCATGGCTTGGCTGAATACCTGATGGTCATTTTTCACTGCGAGATGTGCATCCATATTGCCCAGTCTGCACAGCTAATCAACATTTCAATATTTACTGTAATCAATAGTCAATGTCAATCCATTTCTTTCCATTTTGCATTAGTCCAGAGTTGTAACTAAACCTTGACTGAGAGACTAGATAATAATTTTCTTGTTTTAAAATGATGTGCGCAGTCCCATCACACCCATATATTGTCTGGGCTGGTCCCAACAGAGGTTGCTGCTGGAAAGAACTTGAACGTACAGTATGTTCTCGTGTGACGCGGTTACCTTCCCGAGCTGCAGTTTAAACACAGTTGCCCAGTGGCTATCAAACGCGATAAATAGTTGTATTTCACACTCACTTTTGTCAGGCACAAAGTCACAGTGCACAGCCGTGGAAGTGGCTGATGCACTGCCCAGCTAATGTTCTTCTCTTTTCATGACCAGATGGATAGTTCCACTTCATCCTCTCCTTGAAGTTGTAAACTCTGAGCCTCGCTTTGACACGAGGGTGAGGTGAGGCCCTACTTGCGTCGTTAGCGTATAGTGCTGCCCGGGTAACCAACCCAACCAATGAAGGCAACACGTACTGGCCAATTAGAGGCAGACTAGGGAAAGTTATGCCTTCGCCATAGAGAAACAAAATTGGCTTGCAGCACACTACTGAATGATACGCATCAGAGGGGATCAAGAAGTGGGTATACGAAAGTAGGTGTACGCCTTATACCTGCATATACCCTGCACTACACCACTGGTGTTTCTGGCCAACTGGTCTATGTACAATATTCACTCTCCTTTTAGCTCTGTTTTAGTCTCCACCAACTCCTAATAAAAGGTCCACTAAGGCCACCAGCTAATTGCTAACTTTGTCTGTCTGTCTTTTGGAGCTGATCATTTGATCTATTGTCAACATAGCAATATTGACTGGAGCTTTAAAGATGTCTTGTGGATTTTAGCTTGAAAAGTTATATTTACATTCAGTGTTGCTCGTTTAAACACATTGTGTGCATCATTGAGCTCTAACAAATGTGTTGAATGCATTGCCTTTCTCATCAATCATTCACCAAGCTGAATTTTCTCAACATTTTGAATCCTGCATTGTTTACATCCATGTCTTCTTCTTCCCTGCCATTGCTAGTGCAGTGCTACGTTTCATGGTGCATTACCGACACCTGAAGATCTGTGTGGGGACCAACCAAAAAACCCCTCTCCATAGCGCTACTAGTGGTCAAACATGTCACAGGGTATCTTTAAGCTAATGTCAAAGCTGCAAAGTTTGCTAGGGTAGAATTACAAAACAGATTACAACGTTAGACATTCATATTTGTCAAGTAATCGTGTTCACTTGTGTTTGCAAACGTAACAGCTTGCAGAATCTGTGTTTGTGTGCAGGGAATATGACTGAAGATACATGTTGCAGTTGTATTTTCTTTGAACAGTTAAAAAAATGACTATGTGTAAACTGCAGCCAAACAACGCATCTGTTCTTATTTACCGAGGTAACTCTGTGTTCATGCTTTTTGCAGAGTTTCTGAGATCAAAATCTGAAAAGCACCACAACACAACCATCTTAGCAGGCAACAACAGCTGTTGTGCTTAACCACAATCACTTTCACACCAACATAATGCCAGCTTAACTACATGCCCAACAATCAGAAGCGTTTGTGGAAATGCACCATATGGGGAGAACGTAATGCAAGGTGGTGCTACACAAGGAGCATTAACATGCCACCACCACCACCACCACCACAGAGCGGGACCTTTTTTTGTAATTGCACAGAAATATGCCAAGACAGACACATGCACAACCATGCACACTCACTCACTGACACACACACACACACACACACACACAACCCCATACAGACATCATTGAGATCACTGCCACTCTCTAAACCTGCTGTGTTTGATATTAACTACCCACAGGATATCTCTACTCTCTGCAAGCACAGTAACACATGTCACGCACACTACTAAACCATGTGGTAAATCTTAACCCTGCAAAACCTCCACCTGCCTCTGGGATGGCTCTACCTCCTTCATTTCTCCCATCTGCTGTGCTGATAAGGCTGATCCATTTCACCCCGCAGCTTAAATGAGATGGTCATCCTAGATCGAGCCTACTGCTGTGTGAGGACTGCAAACCCCTTGGGCTTCAATCAGTGTGATGGTGACAATAGCTAATCTTCTCTCCACCAACGACATGGTGGCCACTGGCAGCAGGCGCATGCAGAATAAATAAAAGAGGCTTGGTGTGAAATCAAATCTCACGAGGCAAAAATGGAGCTGCTGTGTCCTTTCTGACATCTTTTCACCTGGGAGAATCAAGACTGACGTACACTGCGTGCAGACAGGCATCCACACTGAATAATTATTTATCTAGATAAGACCTTCTGTCAAACTGTTTACACGTATAATTATTCTATACACTTTGTGTTTAAAAGACAATAAATTATGAGGGTCTACTACATATGTGTAGATTTTCAAGTTTCTGTTTCCATTGCTCCTTCTCTCCACTTCTCTCTCTGTAACTTACACACAGATACACAATCCCATATACCAATATAGATTATTTAATTGGTCAGCCATCAGCTTGCAATCCCCTTACAGGAACAACTCTCCCACCAAGATAAAATACAGTGTTTGCATCCTCATTAACATGGGGTTAAGGTACTGCAGGACTGTTCAATGAACTGTAGTTATTGCATCAATGATAAATGGATGGGGACCCTGTCCTGTGTGTGTCCATTGGACTTTTCTTTCTTTCTTTTGTTTCCTTGTTTCCTTTCCTTGTTTTCTTCACTTAATTCCCAGCATAACTCCAGCTAAATTCAACCTGACTAGAGGTCTAACCAGCCAGAGTAATTGAAGACATCTGTGTGGATCTGTAGAGCCTTAAATTTGGAAATTAACAAGTAACTGTAGCCGTCATAGAGTATAAATGTAATGGAGTAAAAAGCACAACATTTCTCTCTGAAATGTAATGAAGTATAATTATAAAGTAGCATAAAATGGAAATACACAAGTAAAAAAATTGCACTTTAGTACAGTACTTGTGTAAATGTACTTAATTACTTCCCAACATAGACTGAATCACTGATCAATTCAGCAATAGTTCATCAATAATAAAATGCTACAAGTTGACCATTCGCTGTATGCTGTGCTGTATAAATCTAATCAAATATTAAGACTGAGTTATTCCTTGAGTTGACTATTCCTTGATGGGGACCTTTTTTTGTCTCTTATTCTGTGTTTCATCTTTTTTCTGTCACTCAGGGAAGACTGAAAAGTATTCTTGTGTCCACCTTCCAATACATGTCCCATCTCTCTCTGCATGTTTTAATCTTTTTTCACCCTTTTCAATCAATGAAAGAAATCCAGTACCTAATACGAATCTGTTTTTTCATAACCTCCAAAGCATATCTCATGTTTTCTTCTGAAAGGAGATTTCTAAAGCAATTATATCCATGTTTTCTCGGTCTGCCTTCGATGACTTACTACTTACTTTTCAGCAACAAAAATATAAATATCTTCTGCATCTCTCCCCACTGATATGAAATGAAATATGGTTTGGGCTTGTGATAATGGTAGGCTGTGGTGGCATAAACATGGATAATATTATGAGCTGTAAGATAAGCGCAATTGATGAGATGAGCAGAACAAAATTGCATGTTTAGCACCAGGTGTACGAGGGCACACTACACATAATCAATTTAGAAAAACATCAAAAGGTTTATCTCTGCAACCTACGTCTGTCTTGGTGTATTTCTCTGTCTTTATCTATTTCATTATCAAATCCATTTAATATACCTTTTTGTCTCTGTGGACCTGTAGTCACATTGTTAATAAGCATGCATAGATATCCATTTTGTCTCTCTGTTATTGGTTTGATTTAATTGATTTTTATAATCCCACCCTCTGAGTTTTGCTTTTTCAACATCTCAAATGTCTAGTTTCAGTATTTAATTGGTAAAATAATAATAATAATTATAATTATAATTATAATAATACATAGTTACAAGGTGTGTTGAATCCTATATTAATTTGTTATTTCTCCACGTTGCTACCTTTTTTTCCTGCTCTTTCAGGTGTGTCAGAAAATGGCAGACTGTCACATACAGGCCCGTCGGTTGGTTGATTCAATATCAAATGTAATCATGCGCATGCATCCATGTGCATGCACATACAAACACACACACATTAACATACACAGGTGTTTTTGTTACACAGTGAGATCAGAAGCAGCTAGTGTCATGATTAAATCCATGTCTCGAGATGCTCTCACGTTACTGCTCTCCATCCCCTCTCACACACTTGAGATCAGCTGCTGTCTCTCTTTCTGTCTACAAAAACGACCAATTCAACAGCCACACCTGACATGAAGCACATGCATACACCACTTGATGATGAGGTAGAGGATTATCCAGGTTGATGAGCAGATTTCCACACAGCTCCTGTATAAGAAATGGAAATGTGTGTGTGGCCTCTGTCATATTGTGTCACTTTACAGATTATAATTTGCTTGATGGAATATTAACAAAATGAAATCTGTAATGTTTTTGGCCACGCAGGTCATTTTGTCTGTACACTTTGGTCCAGAGTTAAATACCATGACAACTAGTAAATGGATTGCCATTAAATTTGGACACATATTCATAGTCCCCAGAGAACTTTCATGAGCGTGAAAGGTTTGTGGATGAGAAAGTGTAAGGACCAGAAGTGATGTGAACATATAAGCACAGTGCACAAATTCACAGTGAAGAAGTGGCATACAGTATGCAGCAGCAGTGGTTGAAGGACTTTCTGTGGAGTTTTGATACTTTTCTTCGACATAAAACAGGTTCTCTAGGCTATTAGAAATTTCAATATTGAGGTGAATCCAAGCTGACTAAAGCAGCCACATGAAAGAACAAGCTACAAACTACAAGCCACTTCTACAGTGAGTGTCTTGGGCTCAAAGTATCACTTTAGCATTTAGTTCAGTTACACTAGCAATGCTAATGTTAGCTTGTTTATAGGCGCTGTAACGGGACTGTAATGGGACTGTTAGCATGTTAGCATTTAGCTTAAACCACAGTTGAGGATGATGAAGTACAACTTAACAATAATGGAAGTTGAACCACGTCTGTAAATGTAGAGCCTGACAAACTGAGTCTGAGATGTTCTAAAATGGCCTTTGTATAGAGGATCAACCCTGATTTAGATGACATGGACTTGTCTCACCCTCAGGGCAAGCTTTACATTTTTGCCCCACTTGGGGTTAAGATAAAAAGAACAAAGAAACAGATTTTCCATCCATTCAATACTTCGGTGTTCTGGTGTAATGAGTCTTTGAGCTGCTCATAGGCTATAGACTCAGTAATGTTGCCACAACCAAATAGGCTACTGTGATACAGTGTTATGAAAAATAGGTGCTACAACATAAAATAAGAACATTCCTAGCCAAAGTCATAGAAACAAGAGCAACAAGTCCCCTTAACCCTTAAAAGCATGCCTCTGACCTTTAGCAACCTGGGACCATATTCACTCTAATTCACTCAACTAAGCACTCAACTCCCTTGTTTTATGGTATCAAAATGTCAAAATTAATTGTTTTTCCAATGTTATTCTCAAAAGAGTTTATAGGGTCGCTAAAGAAACAAAGTATGTACATTTTTTATTTGCGATATGCTGGATGCCAAGTTTTAGCGGTTAATTTTGTGGTTTCCTGTTTGGCCTCATGATGGCGCTGTTGTCTCACTGTTACTATGTTGCCATGCCGTCCAGAAGGTGATGGATGCTCTACAAGACCAGAAACGCTTTAGATGCTGGTGATGCAACATCTGTCCATCCATACTCAACTGCACACTGTGCACAACCATGTTGTAACGCCCACAAGCAAGTGACCGTGATTTCTGATTACTGTGTTAGATTTGGGTTTGGTAGGTGTCAGTAGGCTATATGTAAGATAGTACAGTATACACATGAAACAACAGGCTCGCTAAAATATGTAAATGGATTTCGAATACAAAACATTTTTGGCAACATTTTTTGTTTGTTATTATTAAAAATATGTTCTGAAACGTTTACAAGCAATAGGATTTTAATAAATTGCTTAATCTGTATTATATAAGTGCTGAGTTGCTAAAGACATGAGGTAATTCAAGTCAAGTCAAGTCTGCTTTATTGTCAATTCTTCCACATGTACATTACATACATACAGAGAATCGAAATTGCGTTAGACCCCCGGTGCATACAGATAACACTAACAGTAGAGCCTAAAATCTATATCAAATATAAAATATAAGCTAAAACTATACAATAAGGGAATAAAAAAATAAAATAAAATAAAAATAAGGTTAAATAAAAGCAGCGCAAGGCACATGGCAGATAAAGTGCAAACCAGTTAACAAACAGTGCAGACAAAAAGATTTTAAGTGCATAAAAAAAAATACCGGATAAGCGGTAGAAAATGGATGGATGGATGGATGGAAAAAAAATAAATAAAAAAATAGCTTTTTCAGTCTGATTAAAGTGACAAAGGGCTTATTTTATTTAAACTGACTGATGAGGTGGTAGAATGACGTCAGTTGCATGGTGAATGAAGTAGGAATGTTTGAAAAAACATCCAAACATTCAAGGTTTAATTGTGTGTGTTTGGTTGTGTGTGTGATGAACTCAGATCAGGGGTGATAGTAGGACAAAGATCTCAATGTCAAGGGACAAGGTGGTGTCTTCTGCATGTTCGTGTGTGTGCCTGTGTGTTCATACCTTGCTACATGGCATTATCCAGTAGGCAATAGCCAGGAAGGGCAGCCCTACGGTGACCCCCAGCACTGTCCAGCACTTCACCCCGACGGACTGCTGCCTCAGCCCGGGCAAGTTCTCGTACCAAATAGTCAGCAGCTGCTGCTGACAGTTGGGATGGGCAACAAACTGGAGAGAGAGACGGGGACAAGAAATGTAAATCACTGGAGGATAAAGGAGAGGAGATGGGGGCTCAGGGCAAGGAAAGTGATCGAGGAGGAATTAGCAGCCATAACACCCATCCATAAGGACATTTTCAGAGAAGAAATACTAATTTGCTTATCTCACTCTGTCTTCATAAAACATTCAGATTTTTTTCTGATTCTTTCAGAGATTGCTTGAGTGGGTCTGTAATGTCTTTACAGCAGCAGCTCATTGAGTAAACGTTGTTACACTACATCTCTGGCAGCAACACTGAAAGGGCCCAGTAGTCACAAACAGGAACAATGTGGCATCGTAAACAGACTGACAGCAGAGGCATAGTTATCTTGGGGTTCAATATTTACTAAAAAAAAAAAAAACAAAAAAAAACGAGGACAGATTTTTGAATATAAAAATCTAATGATCTCAATACTTCTTCTACCACTGTATCATACCCAGAACACAACACTCCAGGGACACTGTGAAGAAAATTACACCAACGTTTTTTTCAAATTAGCACAAGTTAGACTGTTGTGCTGTGGTACATTCTTTTGTTGTTTACCTCTGACAATCCAGTTTTTATTTTCCTGGGATACCATGTTTTTTGTGTTGTCTTTTAAAAAATAGATAACAGAGATGGAGAAGAGGGTGTCTTCTACAGTAGAGAGCGCGCTGGTCTATTTCCTCTAAATCTGCATTTTCTGAACAATCAGGCCAGTCATTATGTCCCACCCCAACATCCAGTTTGGTTTTTATTGCCAAAAGCAACAGATTTAATTTATTTATTTACACTAATTACTACCTTTAACATGAAAAATACCAGTGCTAGACATGGTACTTTCTTGTGGTTTTGAATTAAATCAATGCAATGAGTATGAAATGAATAAGGTTAAAACATATTATATTCATGAAGAGGGCTTCTGGTGCTCCTCTTTATGTTAATATGCAAGATATTCCTCAGTAGCTGAGTGTGCAACCTGCTGTTCTATTTAGAGTACATCTATTGAGTATTCATTACAATCAAACTATATTATTCAAAATGTTTGTATTCACGACTGCTGCTTGGCTTCAATTACAATACAAAAATGTCAACAAGCAGGTTGGAAAACCAATTTAACATAGAGTACAGTATGGAAAAGAAAGCAGGCAGAAAATAAGAAGCACTGCGTGTTTACATTCATTACTGCTGGCTTTATTACATAAGGCTTGGTCTGGCATTTCAGCATCTGCTGACGACTTTACTCCAAGAAAGTAAGTGATAAATGAAAGCAACCACTGGTCTGGTGAGGAGGGAGAGGATGACGTTTTTGTTCCACCTGAAGGAAGGATGTGGACAACAGAGCAATCGATAATCAATGCTCAGTAGGAGGTTAGATTGTGTAACAATCAAACTCTGTCTTTGTGTATTGGTTTTCGTTCACGTCTAAGATCTGAGCAACAGGTTGCCTCTGGTCAAACCAGCTCTCCCTTGATTTTTGTTAGCCTCTTTGTTTTCTCCCTTCACCAATCAGGCTCGTTCATCACAATCAGGGAGCATCTATCTGAGATGACGATTGCCATCTTCTGCTCCCATCTGCCGATCAAAATGCACACATGCACAACGTGTATATGCTCACATAATCATTTCTACATGCAGATGGAAACCACACACACACACACACACACGCACACACACACACACAGACACACACACAGATAAACACACTAAATCATAGTTAACATAGTTTCCCACTGGTGTCCTGTGACCAGTCTATCAACCCACTGACTTGAGACATTAACCCTGACTTCATCCAGCAACATGCACTACATGCAGTCATGCTCCACCTGGTTTCCATGGCAATCTATCCCTCCTTCTCTCCTTTTCTCCTGCGTAATTAGCTCTCTGCAAATTGGTCATGTGCGCTTGTACAGGATAAAAACACAGCTCGAAAAGGCTGTGCGCTACCCAACATACACAAACACATACGCTAACACACCACCACGTACAAAGACACACACACACACACACACACTTGGGATTTACTTGATTTGAGAAAGCATGCAGCATGTGAAGGTCAATCAGGAATGTGTGTGTGTGAGAGAGAGTATGGTAGGGGGAAATGGGGGAAAAGGGATTTGGTTTGACATTTTGTAAGAACACCTCTGCTCAGCAGGGATTAGCTCTGTGAAATGCAGGCCAGTTTGTTGTTTACACAGGGTCCCCGCCCCTCAGAGGCCACATGCACGAAAATACACAAAATAATACTTTATGTACACGTGCAAAAATGTAAATGTTTTGTGTAAAACACTTTTGGCATTCTTCCATGTTAATCCTCCTAAAACATATTATTAAATGATTGCACATATTGTATCTAATTTACTTTTGAGGAAATATTTAAAACCAACATTTGAAAATGTGTTAACATTGCAGTTGATAATTATAAACATCCGTGGAATATTATAAACCTAAATAACCAAATAATCCTAAACAAAACAGAACGTGGAGAGGAATTTTGGAATGTGATGGGATACTTTCACAGGGACATCATCAACAGCTGGTATGAAGGAAGTGTCTTACTCAAGGACTCTTATCGGGGCGGAAATGTAGTTCTTCCAACAAGTTCTCATATCAAATCAACAAAATAGGTAGTTTGTCAGAGAGCATCTTCCTATATTTAAATGGGCACTCCACTAATTTTACACGTCAATCAAGTTTACTTATCATGAGGAGTAAAACTCAGCTAGTGAAAATAATATATGTAATATATAATGTCTTCTGTGGCTTGTGGCTTGCTTGAAAGACATTTGTCATTGTCTCTTTATCCTACAAGAGACGATGGGAAATGTAGGGTTCAGTGTTTTGGGAGCTTGACCTTTGTTAGAGATTAAAAGTCACAATATCTCTGCCTCTGATTCGTCCTCCTTAATTTGTGTCTTGCAAGTCCCCCAACTTCATGGAATATGAAATTGCTTGAGTACCCGTTTACGGTATGGTTACATTTAGGAAACATCACTGTCTTGGTTAAAGGAAACCGACACTGAGATTATATGGGAACCCTGTTCTCAGGCCATCTCACCCTTAGGATGAGTGGTGTGACATTTCTATGTCACTTCCTGCTTTGGTACTGAACATGCTAATAGGTCACTTTAAGCTGCTGGAACAAACAACCCCAACTGTCGTTTTTGTCAGTCCTTTGCACCATGCTCCTGTATTTTCTTTTTGATATTTGGAGTATATTGTTGATGGTCCTAAAGAAATATATTCTTGAAACAAGATTTCAAATGTTTCATGTTGTGTAGTTTCATGGCAAATGAACAAAATGTTACCTATAACTGCAATTGAAACTACCATTAGTCCTTTAAATGCAGTAGATAGTTGAGCAGTTATTTTCTGGTCATCTTACCTTCTTAACTTCGTATTTGATGGCCAGTTTGACACGACTGAGGCAGGGTCGGTTGTAGGGGCTTGGAGGGCACTGGTCCACGTCGCCGTTCAGTATGGCCTCCACTTCCTCTGTGTTCCGACAAAGGTCCAACACACCCACCACAAAGTCCTTACACTGCATGGACAGCTTACGGTAGTCATTCTGCATGAGTCAGGAGTGGAGGTGAATAGTTGAGTAGGCGGGGAAGAGACCAGACACCAGAGACGAGAATACGACAGAAGAAAGGACAGGAGGGAACAATGCAGGGAGAAAAGAAACTTAACAGAAATAACAGAATTTGAACATCAACTATGAGCAAATCATGTAAACACATGGTTCAAGACGATTAAACATTCAAACGTATAATTGCAAGCATCGTGAGAGGGAAGATTCATCAAATTGTCTGCAGCTGCCCCCTTTGGGTCTTCATCTGTATAAGTTTGGACACTTTTTGTTTTTGGTTAATGACTTGAGAAATGTAGAGACATTTATTCTCATTTGCAATTATAATATGGCTTGAGTGTAACAAACTGAAAGGGTGATACTGTGATTTGCTTCATGACCTTTAGATCTTGAAATAAATCAACCTGACTGCAGAACAAATCAGTTGGGTGTATGTTTGACCTTATGTCTAAAGCAGAGCTGGATTATCTTTATAAATGATATTTGCCTGTGGAGGGAGTCCACTTGACTTGTTTTATCTTAATAGCCAAGCAAATTCGATGTAAGTTTGACAAAAACAAACAAACATCACAACACTGTCACTGTCTGAATCCATTAAACGATCAACGTTTGCAAGGAACTAGACATGTGAATAACAAACTCAGAGTATCAGATCTGTGATCAGCTTGTGACCCTGTCAAGATAGAATAATCATTTGTGAGAATGATCTTGCATTGGAAAATAATTATATCTTTGTTACATTACCAGATTTTGTACATCACCAACAAACGTCATGGATACAACAAAATGCACTTAAACCAACAAAAGCTGAAATAATGGATCCACTCCGCTTTTTTAATGCTCATTTTAAATGCTCATTTAGTACATTCCAATCCACCTGATTATATGCACAGTTTGAATTTGCACATAAATAAACTGAATGAAAATGCCTGATATTTGAATAAAATCCAAAATATTGCAAGGTAAACCATTCCACGAGAAAGACCAAAAAGTAAAAAAATAAAAAGGGCGTCTGAGACAAACACCAAAAACATGAGAAGAAGAAGGAAGAGAGTATGAACACAGCGGGCCAGTCCATTCATTCGGTGAACCTAATTGTCTTCCAATGTGAGAAGCAACAAAGGAATGCCCTGGATGTAGCAGAGTAACAGGAGAGCTCCTGAAACACTGATTTGCATTTTATTATGTCATCATTTTCAAAATTCAAGAAATGTGTATCAATTTAATGGAAAAAAGACAATGGCACACTCATAACTCTGATGCATTTATATAAACTTATAAAGAATGATGTTTTTGGCACCGACCTTCAGGATAATAAATTCAAAGACTTTTATTTGCACTGCAATTAGGAGGCTGAATTCGCACAAATGATTGCACTTTTGTCTTCACATGTGACCTAGCATTGTACTGTATTTTATTGTTCTCTGTGTTCTGTCTTTTATGTTGTCCTTCATATTGTATTTATGATGGATTGAACGTGTTTTAATACCTAGATGCAACCAAATTTCCCATAGTGTGATAATAAATTTGACATGAAGAGTCACCTGACCGGCATTTACACTCACTAGGATAGGTGTTACAAATCAAGGCAATCAACATGAGGAGAGTCAAAGGCCTAATACAGCTACACATTATCAGGAACACAAGAAAACAACAAGCACAAACCAGAACATTTTTTACATCAACATACAAAGACCGAAACTTGGATCTTTATAAGTTGAAAGAAATCGGAGTTATGAGTATGTGGCTTCCTCTTATTTAATGACTGCCTGCAAGCCAGCACTTCACTAGGATGGGTGTGTGTTTTCCATCAGTTTTTTTTAATGGAACCTTCGCTAATGTTGCATATTTGAACATTTTTGTTGACATTCTTGGTGGAGAGAAGCTAATAATGGTAATGGACTGTACTTGTATAGCGCCTTTCTAGTCTTTGTGACTACTCAAAGCGCTTTTACACTACATCACATTCACCCCATTCACACACATTCATACACTGATGGCAGGAGCTAACTGCCCATCAGTACAAATTAAACTAACCAGTCACACTCACTCACACACCGAAGGCGCAGCTTCGGGAGCAGTTCAGGGTTCAGTATCTTGCTCAAGGATACTTCGACACATGGCCAGGGGAAGCCGGGATCGAACCGCCAACCTTCCGATTGGTGGACGACCGCTCTGCCACCGCTCTGCCACCAAGCCACAGCCGCCCTTTAATACTGAAGCTGCACTACATAAGTCATGAAGAAGATGCGAGTTTTTCAGAATTGCAAATAAATACACTACTGTTTCTAGAACCCTGGTAGTTGAATATAACTTCACGCACTACACTATAATTTATGATTTCTGTCAGGCCTTTCAACTGTCACTCCTCCGATTCCTTCACCAATTGTTCCAGTTTCAACCCTTTGCCCCTCTGCCTTCTGCTCCCTACAGTTCACTTCTCACCCGTCTTTCTTATACTACCTCCCCTCGCCCTCCTACCTCATTTTTCTCCTCAACAGTTGGCCAAGCAGGAAAACAGTCAGCAGACTGGAGCTTCTGGCAGGTATAGATTCTCTTAAGGACTGATTCTCATTATGCATTCACTGCCGGGGCGGTTCTGTGTTCAAACACATTACAGTGTGTTGATAATGCCCACTCTCCCCAGCTAAATTAAAAAATGACCAGTTCTACTTTCACTTTCTTTTAGGGCAAACTGTTTTCTGTAAGCAGGAATGATTAAGTATGTATGTAGAGTATTTACTGTATTATAGTGCGACTACTGACCATGAACATCATCTGCATTCCTCCAGTGTTTGACCCTTTTTAGAGAGGGAGTTTCTTGAGTGTAAAATAGTGTGATCGGTTTTGTGCAGTCACAGTGTGTTCATACTCTTAAATACTAAAAAGCTGCAAAATATGTGATACATTTTAAAATCCAACCCATAATTCTTGGATGTATCATAGAAAAAAAACCTAACAATACATTGGATAAGGTTAGTAAAAAGGCCCATCACTATTTGCAAATTAAAAAGTACATTCTGGGCATCAAAAAATGGCAGCAAGCATCTATTTGCCCTTTCGGTACATGAAGGTAAAGGTGTAGTTTACCTTTAGGCTGCTAAGTGAAAGTAATCCATTACAATCTAATCTCTGTTTACATTCAGGGAAAGGCAAGGCTTTAGGGTAGTACATGTACAAGAATTTTTTTTATTAATCAATGATTTTGCATCATAAGACACGCATCAAGAAAACACACACACACACACCCATTCAGTGTATATGTGTATATGTACACCCAGTATATCTGTGGTTTGTGCCTCAGGGGCTGACATAAAGGAAAGGTAATGATGTTGTGAGATTGAAAATGGAGAAACAGCAGTATGAAGCAGAGTGAAAATGGTTACAGATGAGTGAACTAAGGGGGACATGAGCCAAGCCTCAAGCACGGGGGGGTGGAGATGGAAGATGGAGGGATAAGGGATAGAGAGAGTTTGTATTACTGCAATTCAGTGGACAATCACCACTAGCAGTTGACCTCTTTTTTTTCGCTTTCTCTGTCGCTGTATGTCTTAATTTAAACTAAAATTGGCATGACTCAAGAAGAAAATCAGTAAAACATGATTAAAATAATCAAACGACAACCTCTACTGCCTTACTTTCTTTAGCTCTCTCTCTCTCTCTCTCTCTATCACTAAGGGTATGTGGAGGGTGTGTGTGTGTGTCCAGAGGCTCTAATGAGAAATTGATGGGCTGTCTTAAAAAGTAAGATGTCTGAAGATAAATGTTAGGCTGTTAGGAAGGCTCTGATATGCCTTTAGATGTGCACCACTAGCAGCACTCATTTCTGCACTCTGACAGATTGCGTATGTGTGCCAGTGGGTGAGAAAGTGGTGTTTGCTTGCACTTGACTATATAAACATGTGTATACATTTTTATTTTCTGTAAGCACAAGTGGATGCATGAGCTGTGTCCCATACTACACTCTGATGCTATGCATACATTTTGCATGTTAACATGATAACATTAAGCATGTAATGTGTTTTATGTTAGTATGTTAGTATGCCATATTGCATAAATCTCAAAATACAGTGGAAGTTATTGATGGATTGACCTGCTGGACAAGAAGAAATCATGACATCATGATAGATAAAACATTATAGAGGATCATGAAAATCAAACCAAATTAAATCATTAATTATTTAAATGAATGGCAGTCTGTTAAAATTGTTGAACCAACAGAATGATGGACTGACCAAACTGCCATTCTCACAGCCAGGCTGCTCATGTGTCTATGGGAACATGGGCACATGAAGCATAACTATAGGCCTGACCCAAGAACAGTGTTATATCTGCAGGCCAGTCCACATTACTTAGAGTTGCGGAGGAAAACTTAAATTCAGAAGACCTAGGTTGCTCTGTGTGCCTAAATGTGTATCATTCATGTGCTTGTGAAAATTTTCCCCTTTTGAAAGTTGAGTTTTGGCTGCTGCATAACGTTTCATTCACAAACTATGCTGTCAGAACAGTAAACGCCAACAAGAAGCTTCCTTCATTAAATAGGCTGAACAATTTTGCTCTCCCCCTCCATGTTTTCTTGTCACTCTCTTCTTCTGCGATAGTTGGCAAACCAGCTTAGAGGTGCATTACCGCCACCGTTTTTTTTTATATATTGGCACAAAATTTTGGCGTTTTGAATCCTGATATATCCAACCCTTAAGGTCATTTTTACTCGTGAGATTAGGTTGCCTCTTAGTACAACTGGTAAGACAATAAAGGCATAGAAGTGCAGCATTAATGTTTAGCGATTGTGAGACAGATATAATGATGACACACACAAAACCTTTAGAAAACTGAAGTCATATTGATTGTCAGACTTTGTTCAGAGCTAAAAAAGTATATATTTGCAGCAGCATTGAAAAGCTCATATTGTTTGAAATCTTTTAAAGTGCTTGGATGTCATAAAGGTGTCATCAGTGACATAAAGAATTGTTTCATTATTTCTCATGTTACATTCTTTCTCTGTGAAATGATGCCTCAATCTAAGCCCGAACTTTTATTCCTGCATGTTTGATTTCTCCATGTGAAACAAGACTGTCTAAGGCAATTGGCACATTGTCAACATTATTTGATATTTGAATGTAATGCGAGGATGACGGGAAGAGGGACAGGGAGTCAAATAAAGAGAGAAGACAGAGGGGTGATAATGAGATGTTAATGAGACAGACGAGCGCCAACACAACCCTGGTCCCTCAGGTGAACCCTTCTCATTAACTTGTCTGGAGACAGGAAACATAATAACAAGCAGAAAGGCTGAATGAGAAACCCAAAGGTTGTCAGAAGGATTGAAGAATGGATGAATAAGGACGGACGGAAATGAACAGAGGGCCGAGGAAATGCAGCAACACATGGTTGGACAAAGGGAGACAAATAAGCAAAGAAACGGAAATGTTATTATTTTCTGATTGTTTCAATTATATGATCAGGCTTTCTACATTAATAATCTCAACTACAAATATGATTTAGTATGTAATCAGTGGGAGCTGAGCAGTGTCGGCCACTCCAAAGTGAAACATACCTGTAATTGAACGTTCGTTAAAATGGAGTAATAGGCCTATAATGGATACACTGTGTACTCCACTTGTTTTCTTTCACATTTGGTTTTCTTGCCCTTAGCTGACTGCTGAAAATGCCAAATTCAATATAGTCATCTTTTGACTTTCAGAATCATATCGTGATGATTTGATCTTACACATTTGTGGCCGAATTAATGATTTTGAGCAAGCTGTAATTAAAAACTAAAAGAAAAGCCATTTGAATTTTTGATTAAAACAGGATTGTTGTCTCTTGCAATGCATGATTTTAATATCAGGTTGATTCTTTCATTTCATTTTAGTTTTTATGGCATTTTGGCCTTTATTTGATATGATTGATATTATATTATTGCTGTACAGAGAAACTTTGGAGTTACAATGTACAGTATGTGTTTTAACCACACACACACCAGGACGACCCTGGTTAAACTTTTTATATCTATTAATAACAGAAATATCCTTATTAATATAAGTAGTAAAAATAATGGTCCCTTGGTGACAGTATACTTTTTTATCCCCCAAATATGCCTATAATGTGGCTATTCCTCTCAGTGAGTTTCTCTCATTTGTCAGTGAGTGTGCTGGCCTTAATATCCCAAGCCAATTGATTCAGGACAGGTGTACCAGCTAGCACAGTAGGCGAGAATCATCTCCCTCTCCACCTGGAGCAGGTACTTAAAGCTTGCCCAAACCTGCCACACAGTGTAAGTGAGCAGGCATGTTGTGCCCCCGGCCTGAGCCAGTCAACCTGCTTCAGGACAGATGCCAGCACATCCAGTTATGTTTGATTCCTGCTTAAAAAAACTGCTATGGTGGATTGCTATAAGATGTAGTGGCTGGATCTAACATTTTAAAACAGATCCAGCACCTTCAAACAGCATCATTACCTATGGCTGCAAGATATGGTAAAAAAAAAATCATATTGCGATTATTCTGACAGATCTTACGATTGCAATAGGAGTCACGATTAGTGGAAATGATCATTTTTGCATTACGATTTTCATTTTCACTGAAAAAAATATTGAAATCATGAACATTTTTTTGGGATCACCAAAAGAAAACATGTACCAAGCAAACATGTTTTCTTACATCTGGAGAACAAGATTTGTAGGCCGGGGCATCTCTGCAGCACTACAGTACTTCGTTCCACCAACATTCTCATGGAAGCGAGGTTCGTTTTAGTGACTGCTATGTTTAGTATGCAATCATTTTTCTCAGTAAAAACACACAAAAATCTCATATTTTTCATTAAAAAAATTAAGTGTTCCAGTTTTCATTTCAGCACAACCTGAGAAATGATTGCATTGATAATAGGTAGATCACAAAAACAATATAAAGCTGGGACCGCACTGGGAAAACTAGTCTAGTGACTAAGTTGAATCATTGGCAGATCTACAATTTTTCAGTAGTATGTTCCCTATTTTGCCTAAACTCATGAAAAATAAAGACATACGATGGGATGTCAGGGAACCTCTGAATGCTGGGATTGTAAGGTGATAAAATTACACAAATTAGCATTTACAGTATAGCTGTTTTATCATTCTAAAAATTCTTTAAATCCAATATATTGTTTGTGTCTTCTGAAGAAGAGCATGCCTCTTTTTCACATTGCTTCCCTTTGCCACTCTGCCAAATCTTATGTCTACCCTTTGCCAACCCATATAAAATAGTATGTTTGTGTATGTTCAAGCATTAAAAAGTGAGGGGATAGAAAAAGTAAAATACTGATAAACAAAAAACGAACAGGTAAAGATGTTGAGAAAAACATAGAAACCACCTTACCTTAAACTCTGTCTCAATGTTGGCCAGTCTTGCAAGTTCATTGCTGAGCTCGAGGGCGGTCAGAACAGGGTCTTCACTGCTGAGTGACAGGTAAGCTGCACTGGCCAGGCCCTTATATGCATTCATCCTGGATCGTGAGTGACTGAACGAGTCTTTCTTCTGTTTCTCCACACATTCTGAACACTTACAGAAGTAGTCATGTGGCCTTTCTATGCGGGCCCCCTTTGTCAAAAGGATATGGACAATCTCATACTCCTGGCAGTGAGCAGCCAGGATGATGGGCGTGACGTCATGTGAAAAACGTGTTCCATCCTCGTCATAAGCGAAAAAAAAGTCATCATCACGCATCTCCTGCTCCAGAGGGCTCAAAGCCAGTCGGAGACCTCCGCCAAAAGCAGGGTGGGCGAGAATGGCTTCAACGATTCGAACATAACCCTTGGAGATAGCCAAAAGCAGACCATCCCCAATCCTCGCCAAACCATCCTTCTTTAGAAGCAGCTCGGTCACTTCTAGGTGCTCATTTCCCACTGCCAGCTGCAAAGCATTCTGGCCCATGTAGTCCACACAGTTGAAGTTAAGTGTCTTGGACTCTTCCAGCATTTTGCGGACCACAGGAATGTTTCCGTATTCTGCAGCATCCAGAAAACGCTCCTCCTCTGCAGTGAGGGGCGAGCCACGTTCATTGAACATGTAGGCCGGGCCCCGCACTGCCTGGCGTCGCCCCTTCTCTCTCACTGTGGTGTGCCGGCGATGCATGGCTTCCACCCTGGAAACAGTAAAGAGGAACAGTGAAGGAGTGATGGAGGGTGAGGGAAATTAAAGTGGAGAGCAATGAGGGAGGCAAGAGGAAAAGACAGATTCATTAGTTACATCAAACTGACTATGGTGTAACAAGGCAAACAAAGTCATTACTGTCTCCCCATGTGGACGTCCTTTGTGGACAGGGACTGGTCAAACACAATCAGCAGTGCTTAACACAGACTTCTCCCCTGACCCCAGAAAAAGCTCCACTAAGACATCTGTGATATAGCTGTCCTCAGCCAGATCAATGAACCGCTACCAGGGTCAAAGCTCATTGTCGGACCATCTCAGGTTAACGGCTCTGATTGGCAAGCGAGAGATTAAGCTGCCACCTTAATTGGCTCTGACATGACAAACTCACACCATGAGTCAGTGGTCATCCAAAGAGGCTCTTTGGCCAGTGGTGAATCTGTCTTTATCCATCCCCACATGCATTTCACAGAGGCATGAACATGTGCCTCCTATAAATATGTCTTAATTTGCTTTTCTTCCTAACTGGAGCACTATTTCCAGTGACACACCATCACATCCCAGCAGGACAAAGCAGGTAAAAAAGCTTACCAATAGGGACTTGTCAAGTAGAACTGGCTGTACCTTGCATAGAACCCCTGGTAATAACACCTGTTACTGCAAAACACATTTTTATTGGGACTATTGTACTCCTATTGTATTTTAGAAATACAAAGATCTGTCACAAGGTCTGCTTCTGACGTGCGGCCTGACACTCTGACCCACATACTGAAAAAAGCCTTGATGTTCACTAAAGCTGCAAAAGTGAGAGGGAGAAAGACTTAGTGACAGAGTGGAGGAAGAGATACTGGATACGGTTAAGCTTTGAAATGAGAAGTGAGAATGGGAAATTAGTAGTGTTGGTGGAAAATGGTTACCCAGAACAGTTTAGATCACGAGTATGAAATAACCAATTTCGGTTTGAGATTTAATTTATAAAATGCTACTATAATAGTATGTCACTCAGAGTACAATTGAAACAATTCTTAATGAGTGGACTAAAATGAATCACACCTATTTACTAACTTTAAAAGCATAATTGGTTAGTAGTGTCCAGACAAACGATTTTCAATATAATTCTACACTTTTGTGTTATCTGAATTGGTGCAGTGATCTTACAGATGACAAGAGGTCCAGTTTCACAAAAAGACCAACATGAAACAAAACAAATAGGTAAAGGTATTTGTGTGCCTCAACCCCCCACTTCAACACACACTCTCTCTCTCTCACACAGACATATTTTGTAAGCATCGGGAGGATTCCTCATAAATGAGGGGACAGTCTGGTTGCCAACCCATTTAGATAACCTTATAGTCAGGTAATGAATCTCCATTTTCCATCCCTCTCTATCTTTCTCTCCATCCATCTCTGACTGTTTGTGTTTCTGATCTGAAATAGCATTTACCTGCATCATTTCTGTGCGGAATTACAGTTACAACGACAGGAGGAGGCGGACACAATGGAGATGGATAGATAAAGACAAATTGTGTGTATGTGTGCGTGAGAGTGAGAGAGAGAGAGAGAGAGAGAGAACAGAGAGACAAAGAGATGAACGGTAACAAAAATGATTGCGTGAAGGAGGGATTGTGTATTTGTATTGTATGTCTACTTATATTATTATGACTAAATGTCACAATACTATTGTTGAAACCAAGACCACCAGACTTTATTTCCCACATGGGTGTAGCAGAACATGATGTCCCACTACCATTTATTTACAAAATGCACCTGCATCATACTCCCTTTCATCCCCCTAGATTCATCTCGCTGCCTACCTGTTGAATATAAATCCAGTATGCAGCCACCTTGAATCCCTGCTGCAGCAAACACCTGAGAAAAATATCTTGGTTTATATAGCTTGCTAGATGTTTGACTGTTTTCACTTGTTTACTTCTGCTCTCTTTACTTCTGTAGCATATTGTCAGCTTGTGTAAAGGGAGTGTGGATTCAACCTTACTTACAGGAGAATTAAAATAATGAACTGACAGTTGAAATGGGTTGTAGAAATGGGTCATGATTCGTAGTGGCATGAGCAATTTTGGCAGCCTTTTCACATTTAATTTGTTTTAGTGATAATGGACTGTTTGAAGCAACTCGCAATATGATTATAAGTTAACAGTTATTAATCCCTAAATTCCACACTGCACTCATTCAGCTGTTACTGAGTCTACGCAGCTCTCATTATGATGCTGCGTCCAAGTCAGAGGGTACTGAAGATCACTCAGAGCCCCTGTCCAAGCAAGTAGCTCCCTCTCCTAATAACAATAATGCTGTCAGAAAAGGGAGAAACTATCTTGCACCACTGCCACTGGTGATTACAGCACACCATTGCAGAAATCTTCTCGTACCCAACTAAGCTGTAGTTCTTTCATACCAATGATTGATGATGATGTATTTGGATTATATATATTTTTTGGCAAGCATTATTCATGTAAAGCAAGCCAGTTTGTGAAATAGGTAACCCACCAAAGGTAAACAATCAGTTTGCTCTGCTTTGAGTTATGACTTCAATTTGAGTTCCCTGGTTGTGTGTTTAGGAGCCTTTGTAATTCTGATTTCTGAAATTTTAGAATTAGCTGCCAAGAAACAACCATTTAAATGCATGAATAATCCAAGGTCACAGGGCTTAAATTTTAGCTGACAGCCAGAAAATAATTGTTATCATGAGCTATGTTGTTGGGGTATCAAGCCAAGAAGACAATGTCAACTGTAATTGACTACCAATGTTAGTCAATTACAGGGAAGAAAATCCATCTAGAAACAAATGGTTTTCTTTGAATGTAATTCAGCAGTAATGTAAGTGTTATTACTACTGGGTTTAAACAAGCAAAATCCCACATATGGTCTTTAAAAAGGTGCAGTTTTTGCAGGCAATATAGTTCTATTACAATAAATGAATAGTAGCACATAGAAAGTGTTTTTACACTTGTTGGAAAAATCAACACTCACAGTACAGCTTCAGCGTACAATGAAAATTTTATTTATAATATCACTTACTCTCTTAACTCTTCTGTCATGAACTCTTTATAATCACTTTTTAATTTATCAAAACGTCCTCTTTTCTACAGCTGAACTTTCTTAAAGGTTGGACCACCGAGTTCATTATGTTCAGTTTAAGCAGTCAACTGGATTAGGTAATTTATAGGTGAACTAGAGAAAAAGAAAAGTAGATGAATCAGGGTCGGGGCTGAAATCAAATTTTGAGGATAATGAGAGAAGTTTTGACTATTTACAGAACAGAGTAATGAGTTCATACTTTATCAGTGCACAGACATGAGCAGAATATTTTAGAAGAGCTACACTCTCAGCTCTCTCTCTCCCACTCTTTCCCCTTCTCTTTATCAAATACACACACACAGACAGTCTTTCAAGCAGTAAATTGACAATTTTTAAGATCAAAGGTGAGTTGCTCACCATATTTCACTGGTAATGAGAAACAGGCATGTTTACCATCTCTGACTGTCACTTTCAGACACACACACACACACACACAAAGGCGTCCAACATTTAACCTTATCAGGCATCACTGAGATCATACATGCTTCTTTCACATGCAAGGCCTTTTTAAGATGAACACTGGTGTATCAAAGGAGCAGACCAGGGAAGATCAAAGACCCAAATCTGAGGCCTGCAATTCTCAAAATCTGATAGTCATAGCTAAGCTGGCCGGCCGTGCTACATGTATAGCCATTAAGTGTCACCATTTATGGCCCATTTTGTCTGTGGATGTGTCCTGCATAGATGCAGTGGACCACCATTAAAAATGTAGGAAAATTGAGTGAAATTATAGGACACTACATTTGCAAAATGGCATAGGGGTTCCCAATCAGGGTTTTGTGAGTGTGTGTGTGCATGTTTAGTGTGTGATGAGTGTAAAATTGTGGGGATGTACTGTACTATGTAGTCTGCTCCAGCTCAGTGTCACATGGTTTTGCCCAGTGTGTCTCTCTCTTACTCAGACTAACACACAACACACACACAATCCCTCTGACTGCTGCTTATGCATTCTTGCACCGAAACCAATCAAGACGCTTACTCTCAACACAAGGACAACATAAAGGCGGTAACTGGAAACCCATTCTAACTAACTCACACATCCTTCACTTCCTTAGGTACACATGCTGTACATGCATTCACAAGGGACACACTACAGTCTAACCACAACAGCCACACATCATCAGCTTAATAGAATGAGGTGGAAGAGAGAGAGAGACATCCCAGTTATTTGGAAATAATATTCAAGGTAGAAACACCATATTTCAGCATGACTCAGTTAACACAAACATGATGCACCTACTGCAATTGTTCCATTGAAGGTACAACAGTGTTCAATTGAAGCAGTGCATAGCAGCAAAATATATGATCTTCCAGTAATATTATATAACAGTCCCCTTCATGTCATCAATAAAGAACCTGTAAAACACAGCTGAGTCTCCATCACTGGTCCATAGCTGCACAGACAGGTGAATACAGCTGGCTCAGTGAAAGTCCTGGCTGCTTTACTCTATTCTCTCCAAAACTGGCCTCTACTTGTTGACATTGCAGGCGGATTAGTTGCTGTTGATTAAATTATCTCAACCCAGATTAGCTTTGCCATGTCTAAACTATGCTCAGCCGCCTCTTTGTATAATAGAAAATTGCAGTTTGTAAATAAGCACATGGACTCTACACAAGGCCGCGAAACTGGTCACTTCACTTATTTAGCATCTCCCTGGATGGGTGAATAAAAGTTCTGGGTGAATATAAAAGGATGACTCACGTTTGCCTGGTTTCGGAGTTGAACTCGGTGTCCATGTGCTCAACGGAGTAGTGGTTCCCGTGGTCCGAGAGCTCCGGAGCCAGGTGGAGTCTCTGTCCGCGGTGCTGAAAGCGCTCAGCCTTCGGCGCGCCTCGTCCTCTCCACTTGGGGAACGGGTCATCGTAGTGCTCGTACACCGCGTCTATCCGCACATTCTGCCGCGAACGAAACGGAGAGCCGGTGTCCCCGGTGCCCTGGTGGAACTTTGGCGGTGTGAGGTGTGGGGAGCTCCCTTGTTCCCGGTTCTCTGGAGACGGGTGAAGACACTCCGGGGAGGCGAGGTAAGGCGGGTCTGTGTCCCCCAGCAGCGGAGAAGCGGAGGAGAAGAGGTCTAGGTGCCGCGGAGAGGAAGGAGATCCTCGGGGAAGACAGACGGACAGAGGCGGGGAGGGAGACTCCGAGAGATGCCCTCTCTCGCCGCTGTCGCTTTCCTCTCCCTCGTCAGACATTGGGAGAGTTCGTGAGCAACATATACTTTAAATATTTGTATCTATGTGACAGACATTTAACGATGTTTGTCAAAGTTTCAACCGCACAAGTTTCTTCTGAGCCAAGCAGCAGCGATGAGCCTCCACCTTTACACAAGAGTGCACGCACCAATTAGAGAGCACCGAAAGTGCGCGCGCAGGGAGCCAGCCCTTTACAAAATGGAAGAAAGTGAACAAGTGGCAACACCACAAAATAGCACAATTTACACATGGGATTGGCCTACAGATGATTACATTTTATGCTTACATTTACTATCGAGAAAAACTAATGGGTACGAATTAAATCTGATATGGCTGAACTTCAGAAAATGCCTTTTCACCTTTAAAACACATTTTACTGCTGTTCTAGTGAGTTAACACAAATACGAGGTAACTCAGCTGTCTTCTTACTTAAGACCCAGCACTCATATCTGACTTTTTACCTCGTAAGAGAAAAAAGACAGAAAAATAAGACCCTGACCCGGGCTTCTAACGGATAAACACTGGAATAACTAAACAATGTCCCCCAAATTGCTTTGTAAGAGAGTTTGCAGAGTGACCTGACCCGTTTGTTTTGAACTCATGTTTTAAAAGAGGAGAGGGGGGAGAGAGGGAGGGAGAGCAAATCCACAGAGTTAGAGGTTGGTTGGGGAGTGAAGGGGTTAACATGCCCACCTGTTGCATTCCAATTACTGGTACTGACATAATCTTGTTATTGCTCCAGAGAACACGCAATTAATACTTAAAGTAGCCCACATCTATTCTCAGTGGTAAGTTTATTTTAGGTTATTATAGGTTAGGCCTTTGAGTCCTTGCTTGTTATTGGGTAGGTTTAGACAAACCTGAACACAAAGGCTCTTAAGGTCTCTGGCTTCAGATATAAAGAGGAGGTTAATACAGCGTTTGAATTTCACTCTATTAGTGTGTATCATTGTGTATGTGTGTGGTCCTGTAATTAGAGGCAGAGACATTAGGCACAATGGAGACTTCCTGCACCCCCACACAGACAATAACCAGTCCTAAGCCAGCTCTTTGATCTATCCTTGTGTTTATGCACCCAGCACATACACACAGATCACAACAAATCAAATTAACACACATCACACATGACAAACTGTTTCCACTGGTGTATACATTTGGGTAGAAAGTAGTTCCTGAGGTAGATCATCCTGAATAACAACTCTAGATTGCTTATCTGTAAATAATATAAACACAGGAAGACAAACTTTGTAGCTCAGCTGTTGTTAAACTCTTCAGGGTTTCACTACTTACTTTTGGCTCACTACATTAGCTTTAAATTGCTCAACTAACTGACAAAGTCATTTCCAGGAAATGTTATAAGAAACAAAAAGGTATAGAATTTCTTCTCTGGGAAATTATGAAACTAGGGGCCCTTAGAACATTTTAATGTCAAATTTTCAAATCTTCCCCACTTTAGAGTGATAGGATTCAAATGGAAAAACCAGTGATGCATGCCTGCAGGATTAATTACATATGTGAAAGGGAATATTTTAATGATCCTGTAGAACTGGTACAAGCCACAAGTCAAGACTGTGGGTTCCCTTTTTCAAACTTCCAGTAAAAAACTGGCTTGGGCTTTCATACCAAGTAATCTATATGTTCTACACATTCAAACCTGCTGATCTTGAGTAGGGAGGACATCTAATGGTAATACATTATCGTTGATGAAATCCATGGGAGAAACTTAAAAATTAACAAAGTAGGATACTGCTGTATGCGTGCAGTGACCGGAGTGCGTTCAGTAAACTTCATTGTTAATCTAATGGCAGTTGTGTGTGTATTGTTGTCGTGTATAGAAACATCATATTGGCAAAGATGAAAAAAATATGATGAAGACCTAAACACAACAGACAGGGGGGTTAAAAACTGCACCAAGCAAAGGGCTAACAAGCTGAAGCGGACCCTGAGTGGCTATCGCCAACAGCTGCACTCATCATGTTGCTCGCAAATACCGTTGCTCTGCCAGCTTTTGACACAGAAACGGATCCAAGCTCCGTAGGACCACACTGAACCAAATGGGTGCAGATGATCGTGAACTACACTGCTGCCATGAACAATACAGGAGTTGCAAGGCTAAAGGCTTTGCTGCTGCACTTAGCAGGAGAGTGCGTGCGTGTCATCTATGACACGCTAGCAATAGAGGCAGACAAATATGCAGACTTTAAGCAGAAGTTAAAAATGTACTTTACAACAAAAAACAACATTCTTCCCCAGGTATACATGTTTAGAAAGGCAGTGCAACAGCCAGGTGAAAAATTAGACATATGCTGGACCAAACTACGCATGCTTGCAAAGAACTGTGAGTTTGCCGATGTGGCTCAAGAGATGAAAGCACAACTGATTCAAAGCTGCACTTCATCCAAGCTATGCAGACAAGCACTCAGAGAGCCTGAAAATAGCCTGGATGCCTTTCTTGACCACAGAGATCATTGGAACAACAAGCAGCGGGCATGGAACAGGGAGCGGCTTCATCAGTGAATGAAGTGCATCACAAGGGATGGCCAGCCACCAGCCAATGCGCCAGGAGAGCCAGGCCAGACTGTGAATCAAAATCCATGGGGCAATAGTGACCAACACAAAATGCATAAGAAAATGCACAACGTAACCAGCACAACACATAATGACAACACATGAGATTCATCTAGTAGTGAAGATGCGTATGTGTTGGTAGTCAGTATCTACAACAGCACTACACAGCTAGAGACATACATTAGGCAAAATTATCTCAAGATAGCAGCACTGATTAATTCAGGAGCTACAGTGAACGTTATCACCGCAGCTCACTCTTGCCAACATCAAAATATTCCCATGTGGCTGCACCAACCCATTGCACATAGCTGATGCATTCGCATGCAATACAGAGGCAGGAAATATAAAGACTAGGAGCCAATTCTATTTAATGAAGGGTGATGGGTGCTCTTTGGTAGGATAAAACACAGCTAAGAAGCTCGGCCTCATCAAAATAATCAACTGTGTGTCTTCTCCAACCAGCTGAACGTTAGCGTAAGAGTTGGTGGACAGCTCCTCAGAGCTGTTCCGGGGCATTGGCAAGTTAAAACAATTCCAAGATAATCTTCACATCAACACTGATATTCATCCTACATGTCAGCCACACAGACGAGTCCCATTTCAAATCCGACAGAAAGTCGAGGAGGAGCTGAAAAAGGTAGAGGATGATGACATCATCGAGATGGTGATGGGCCCTACGCCGTGGGTTTCCACCATCATGACAGAGCCCAGGCACACGCCCTTACCGCGCCCTACAACAGTGAATCACGCACTCAAAAGTCAAAAGGCTCAATGGTCACAGCACCCAAAGATGAGCATTCCATTACATGGAACTCCTCTTTCTTCAAAAAGATCAAATCAGAGATACAGGACTTCTCACCGGAACCTGAAGTTTTTTTGCATTGTTCAATAAAATGTACAGAAAAACTGGAGACAAGTAAAGGGACACATAAATCGCAAAAGAGATTATAAAAATGAAAAATGACGATGACAAATGAAAACAGATGGGACAAAAACAAACTGAGGTATATAACATGAGTTCAAACTGGTGGGTATGTAGTAAACAAGAGGCAGAAACTGTGAATGAAGATGGCTGTGGGGTGTGTGTGTGTGTGTGTCTTGAGGC
This sequence comes from Coreoperca whiteheadi, assembly GCA_011952105.1. NCBI lineage: Eukaryota > Metazoa > Chordata > Actinopteri > Centrarchiformes > Sinipercidae > Coreoperca > Coreoperca whiteheadi. The sequence continues at coordinate 15,497,747 of CM022490.1, forward strand.
AATATGAGATATATACAGTATATATATATATATATATATATATATATATATATATATATATATATATATATACTGTATATGCAAACCATAATAAATAGATCAGACTACTTTAGGAATTTTAATATATTGAAAACTCAATTTTCTACTCATATTGTAGACCTCACTCCAATGTCACAGCAGGAGTTTTCTGTCACAGAATGAACTCCTGCTAGGAAATCACTGATTGTAGGTGTTTAGAAAAGCTACATGCCTCAAAGTTTCAATCAACAGAGAACAGTGCAGCAGCACTTGTCTGTCCTATGTGATTCAGTGTGAAATGACTGTTTGAGAGCAAGGATAGCAACCACTTGAAATGGAGGGGTGTGTAACATATCAAACACCACATTGAAATATATGTCCGCTCCAAACATTTGAGTTAAGATATTGTATTCCTAGTATGTTTAAGAAAGACAGGCTGAAACAGACGGAGATGAAAGGCAGGAAGGCAGTGATGGAGATGTCTGATTGGATTACATCTTGTAACAGAACAAAGGTCAAGAAGAGTCCCATTAAACACCTCTCCAATCCCCTCTGGCAGCCCAAACATTAACAACACTTCTCTCACTGTTCATATTAAAACATGCAGCCCCCACAAATCAGTATCATACCTGGGAGTACACGTACTGAGACACTGAGATCTGATGTGACAACAGTCTCCTTTCCTCTTTACTGGTCCTGCTTTCAACTGTTTCCATCAGTAGAGGGGACTCAGTGCCCCATCTGTGGAATCACCAGCTAGCTGCTTGCAGCATCTGGTAGAAAACCCGGCACCTCTCTGATGAACCCCTCTGGCAGCTAAGTCAGCCTAGTCTGTTGGGCAAACTCCTGGGGGATTTTCAGGCTCTGGTGACAGCAGACAGCAGATGTGCCAGTTTGGTGTGGCCAGCCTTCACTTCCTCTGGAGGAAACAAACAGTTATAGAATAACGGTTCACTCCTGGCTCCAAATTTCACAGGTGTTTGCCTCAGAAAACCTATGGCATCCAGACAGAAAGTCCATCAGAAAGAGCAGAGAGTCCATGATGCCCGAAGCTGTTTATGGTGTTGGCTGTAGAAGGAAAGATGCAACCTTGCTGTCCCAGCAGGTTCGCCTAGTCCTCATTACCATCGTTCCCTTCAGGTATGTAGAGTACAGCAGGCCTCCAACGCTGATATTCTGACCACAGAATGTGCCCTATATTCTACTGCGTCTCCAACATTGGTCTCTCCATTTTGACAGCCTAATCTCTGTCATTGACCATCTACCAACTGCTTCAAAATGTATTTACATGGGTTACATTTTTAGTTAGCAAAAACCTGTTGGTTTTAAGTAGATTGTAGTAGACATAGAAAAATGAGAAATCACAAATAAAAGTACATAAAGTTAAGCCTGATTATCATTCCTTGTTCACTGACATTTCTCCTGTTTCATGTGCTTAAACAAACAAACACAGTCTAAGCCTTAAAGAAAACATTCTTTAGAAGAAAAAAAGGTCACATGCACATCTCAAGGTGACAGAGATAAGCTTCATGTCCCAATGTAAGTTCATGCACACTAACAAAAAGGCAAGTAGTAGTCAATAATCATATTAATTCAAGCTCACAATACATTCAAACCTATAGCATGTCGACAGATGAAGCATACACATGAATCTGGCCTACATAATCAAACTAAACAAGTCATGCTATGAAAACAATTTGACAGTTACACACAGCAGAAATTATTCAAATTTTCAAAGCTCAGGACTTTGACACTAGACAACAAGGAGTTTGTTTTTTGAGTCAGCACTAACTTCCTAAATATAATAAAAATGATATAGAATTATATGATATACTATATTATTATATAAATATAATATTAAATAAACATACTCTACACATACTTGGGTGCTTTGAGTTACCTAAGTATGATACGTTAAATACAAAGGTGTCCTTGTTATGTTCCTGCAAAACACATTTGCCTATGAAATGTTGAACATTTCATGTTGTATGCGAACATACGTTTTAGGAGACAGGGTTGCACGCAAGAGTTAAAATGACAGAGAGAAAATGTAGAGATTGAAGAAAGGGTGACAAAAATCAATCATCCAATGGTTGCCAGTGTCAATTATTTCGTCACTGCGTCTGTCCACCGCTTTTTCACACCCAGTCCTCTAGTCATTCCTTTGCTGTCAAGCATTTTCTCACCCTCAGCTCATTTAGTCTTGTCCCAGTTCCTTTCACTGTTTCATCAGGTCTAGAGGCAAAGTTTTCTGGGAGTTGGTCACATGCTGCACAAAATATAAAATATTTATTGGGATTATCGAGGGTTTCATTTCAAGTTTACTGTATTCTCTTATTCTGTATGCATAAGAAAAAGTAAATTTCACTGAAACGGGTTTTATTATTGTGGGGGCGCTTTGGGGCAACATTGTTGTGGAGATTCTTGAAGGTGCCAGAATATGAAAAGCCATTGGTTTTGAGACATCACTTATTGAGGATTAATGTAATTGAACATGCTTTGAAATCATGTAAGAGACACAAACAAATTCATTCAGTCAGCTTGTCCATCGTTTTTGCATTCAAAATCTTAATCTTAACCAAATGTTGGATCAGTGGACAAGTCTTTAGCTGTGGTATGGGGAAATAGTTGCGTAAAAAACAGTGATTGGGATTTGTTGACTCCAATCAGACCTCACTGTTCGAGGTGTCTGAGTAGTTGAATGAGGCTAAAAAGTGGTACAGTGGTACCATAGCAACCTGGCTTCCTGTCATATTGACTTCAACAGACCAATCAGTGTTAATGTGTCAGAGGAGGAAGGGCACAAAAGCCAATTACTCACACCCTCCATCGACCTCATGATAACTTTATTGGTTACTCAATGACACGTCATGCCATCAATGGGGTCGGCATTCCCCTGAGGACATGACGGTGATGTTTCCCTACAGATTTGTTCTTTAGTTTACTCTGTTTACTTCATTCTCTCTCCCTCCTTCTCCAACCAGTAAGATCATTTACAGCTGAGACTGAAATAGCAGGCAGATATTGAAGTCAATCCATACCCTATGCATATTTTATTGGTACAGAGCAACGAGGGAGGCACTGAAGTGTTTAAAACTTTTATTATGTCTGCTTGCCAGAGTTTGATGAATGACTTGTGACAGAGCATTTAATGAGGTATTCTGCCAACTGGTCTTTATTAAAGATATTAGACACTTTCTGTGTGTGCAGTTGTATGCAGGTTTCTGAACCACAGATCCAAACTGATGCTATTATGTACACATACACACACACACACACACACAAACATGCAAATAAATTCTCTGAGAATTAAAGTCTTCTTTTTGTCTGTTTCTTCTGTTATTACATAAACATATTCAGTCACTTTTGATGCTCAGAAAAACATTTTGAATGGCCGTGTATTGATCAAATCTCCCATACAGTGTACAGTATTTGTCATTTATTATTTACACATAAACACACACTCGGATTCATGGGTGCCCATACAGCATCAGAATGTAGCCCAAACACATCTAGCTGACACATACATTTATTTACAACCCAATGAGCATCACTAAAATTAGACTTGTATTTTGTGAAAAAAAAGAGAAATCCTTTCCTCCCTCCTTGCTTCGGTGGATTCAATACATTTGCACCTTGACACATGACCCTAAGCCATTATGGAAAGTGATGGCAAGTGTTTCTGGTTCTACTGAAATGGGCTTTGCAGTGTCTCTGTGTGTGTGTGTGTGGGGGGGGCAAAATCAGCAGATGGAAGAATTCAAGGGGAAAAAATAAAACTTATTAATTTAATGTGCAGTTAAAGGACAAAGGGAGAGACAGAAACTAAGCTTCCTCATGGCCAAAGTCACCGTTGATGCTTGTTGTGAATTTTTATTTCCACTGTTTGGCATAGTGAATCTTGCCACCAGAGGGCCAAAAAACCGAATGACGAGTGAGATTAGTCCCCTAAACAAAGTATATCAATATATGCCCAAGCCTTTCTCTTGTGTCTCTATTCTACACTCCAGCCTCGATTCCTGACAAACTCTGACTTGCTTTGAATGTGAAAAGAATGAGTGGACAAGTGAAGATGCATTTCCTTCGCAAGAAGTCTTTCATTTGAGATTTTTAAGCCATCCTCTAGTCCAACACTAGTAAGGATTTACAAAGCAAATTAAAATACATCTTAATGCTAAAATAGTGAGTCTAAAAGATTTTTCCTAAGTAAATGTGCAGTGACGTATTACTTGCTGACAGTTAGTTTTCACAGAGGAGCAGCTGCTGATTTTTGTGCTCTGGGGGTGAAAGTCGTAACAGACTCCAACTAGAAGTCCATGTGAAGTGGGGAATGCGGTTTCATTCCTCCCTGCAGAGCGGATCATTGGAGTAATACCTGCTATCAATTATCCTCACCAGTGGCCTATGCTGGGAGGATCAACACTGTCTCTGGCACTGAGGCTGCTCCCTCAGCTAAACAGCTGGAGCACTGGATGTATGTGAGGGGAAAAACATTAAAGTCCCAGAGACATCGAGAGGCCTCCTACTAAGTAAACAAACCACCTGGGTTGATTTGAAATGAGGTTGTACTGATGTCTACTTGAATGAAAATCTAATTTACAAATCATCATTGATGGTACAGCATCTTGACTGTGTGCAAGATTTGAATATTCAATAAGAAAACACAAATGTTTATGGCACTGCAAATTAAACTAACTGAAACTGAAACAACATACAAGTTAAACTCATCATTTCATAATAACAACCAAATGTCCATTGTATACTACCTCAAATTCAAGTTGGAAAAAACGTAACTAAACAAATTTAAAACTATTGTTACAGAGGCTAGAGAAACTGGATTCAAAATCTTGTCCTTGTGCACTGATGGACATAAAAAACTCCAACTGACTCTGACATTGTTCTTCTCACACAGCATTAGAGGAAACACTTTCATCAGTGGCAATTAAAATAATAAAAGGACTTTAATTTCATTTAGTTGATTGGATTTAATTAATCAGATTTGATACTGGTATTTCAACACTCAAATCTGCGATAGTTTCATTGATGGCATGGTATATTAAAAGGCATTGTGTAGAACAGTTTCAAATCCCAAAAGGAAGCAGTCTGACAGTCTCATAATGCAGGTAAGAGAGTGGAGGCTGAAGTGATAGATGGAAGTACAAAGCATTCAAGGAAGTTTGTGTCCTTTCTCTTAACAAAGTCCATGTTCTTTCCCTAACTTTAAAGTGGTTTGCTGTCTACACTTTACCATACCTTTAACAATGCTGTAGTTAACTTCAAAGTTTCCTCAATCTTAGCCAAATAATGTTGGTTACTAAATGCCTAAATCCCTTAATCATGCTATAGATGCCACATGTGGCGCCTATATGGAAAACAAATGGAAAACATTGACATTTGCAGATATGTTAGAACATTCTGCCAATATTTTGATAAGACGCTATTTAGACAGGATTTTCACCACTATATTCTTGAATGGACTTTGCAGACAGACTTCACCCTCATCTCAAATGGACTCAAAACAAACAAACAAAGCCACCCCCTTATTCAGTCCTCATGTCCCTTCTGTTTGTGCATCCATCACAGTTGTTGTCTTTGCACCCTGAAAACTTGTCACCACTTAAATCCATTATCATCAACAAGAATTAAACCCCAGATGCTGTTCTTAGTAAAAGAGCAAACTACCAACTTTTTACAGCCACCTTTCAAGCACACAGGGGTGAGTAATTGATCCTGAAAGGATAGATTTGGGGCGGAGTACCGCTATAAAGTCTCCCCACAAAATATTCCCACCTATAGTGACAGGGCTTCTCTCTCCACAACACATCTGTCTCTAGCCTTGTGGTGAACCTACGCAAGCTTTACTCCTGGCTTGTAACCCCTCAGGTTTCTTTGCTAAAGCCCTTTGTCTCAGTCTCACCCAGCCTTGACAGCCATGGGAAATCCATGCTGTAAAGTGAAAAAGGTCCTGAGAGAATGAACTGGCTGGCTACATTCTCTTTTTCACACTGCTGAAGTGAAGAAGTGACAAAAGCCTGTGGTGTTAAGAGTGAGTGAGTGCTTTTCCATGACAGCTAGTGGTGTTGTAAAAGACAACAGCCCACTAAACGTATTTACTTGATGAATAAGAAATATGAAAACTAGATAATATAAAACAACAAACAACAGAGAATCTCATTATAATGTTTGACATTTTAAAATTCTTGTACTAATGTACATTTATTCATAGGGACGTCTGCTCTCTCTCTAATTAAGAATTATGCCATCCATTAAACAAAAGATGTATAACAGCTCTTTTATATCTTTCATACAGGTTTTGGACAATCATTTTTTGTTTTTCACAATAAATTGGTTGCTAGTTTGGGATTTGTTGATAATTAAAAGACAAAATAATGCCGGCATTCCCTTTAAAGGGGCATGCCACTGATGTTACTCATCATGGTTTCTAGTCATGGTTAGTGCTACTCAGCCCGTGAAAACAGTTGTATAATGTCTTTGTGGCTCTGGAGGAGTTTTGTCAAGTCTTAGAAAATGACTCAAGTGAAATCACTTGATTATGAGAATTGAATTCCTTTAACCAACAAGCTTGCAATCTTTGCAATGTAATAATATAAAATACATGCAAAATCAGAAATACATGACATTGTAAAAGTGGAGTTCTGAAAATGTCATTGACCAGAGGCCTGTGGATTTTGCATTATGCTGAAGTTTACCACTACTTTTCAAGGAGCCAATAACAGTATTTATTATCCTCACCTTAACAGGCGATTTGCAGGCTAACATACCTGTGGGTATCTATTCAGACTGGGTTTTAAAAAATGTTTACATTATTATTTTACAGTATTACAGCAGAGAGACAGGAAACACATGGAGGAGAGAGAGTGATGACATGTGACAAAAGCTAATGGTCACCATCGCACTGGGGTTGTTTGCGGTTACATGATATGCATCTTAACAACGCAATCACAAAGATGCAACACTGTGGGCTTCATTTAGTTGAGAAGTTTTTTTAAGATGCTTCTCACAATAAATGAAAGGTCATACTCAAGTATGAAATCAATCTCAAGTCTCAAACTGCCCTTTACTGTATTGTGGTTGACCCCTGAAAGGGCTTCAACTTGTATAGTGAACTGCAAACAGACTGCAAATACACTTGCAGGAAACTGCACAGAGCATCACTTCTAATACTTTCCAGATCTCTGACTAGTTGAGTGGAATAAAGCAAAATTGGATCTTATGAAAAGCTATCATTCAACAAAATTAGATAAGTTCTTTCTAAAATGAAAAAGGTTGATCTTGTGCCTATCTCTTGATTTCATTAGTCAGTAAAAATATTTTTTATTGCCACAACTTACAGCTTCTTTTGCCATCCACAACCCTAATGCTGTATGCTTTACTATATGTACTATATGTATGTTTGGCTGTACGTGAATTAGCATTTTTCTTAGCATGCTTCATCTGTACTGACTTGAAATTTAAAGCTGTTTAATTAACATATAAAGCAGGTCCGCCCTATCACCATAGTTCTCAGTCACGTGCGTCAATCATTCGCTCAAGGCATCAACTGAAAAGTCGTACAAGGATAAACAATCAAATCTAACCGAAATCATTTACATAATTCTTAAAAGAGGCTTAAATTTAAATACATCAATACTGTGAAAAAACCCTGTAGGGCCAATATTCTCAGGAGCAGACTCCATTATTAATGCCAAGCTTCAGTAACGGTCTCACATACACAGACCTAGTGGCTCAACTGCATCAGAGCAATGCTCCACTGTCTAACTGGCAGAGTGAGAAACTAAATTGCAGTGATTGCTGAAATTCAAATGAGATGTCTAGTTTTTCCCTAGGCATTAAATTTAGGTAAAATATTGGTTGTCAGTGTCAGCTAATGATCATGCCAGTAGCCTGAGGCATTTAAACGAAAGAGAGTGAAGGCCGATTGCTTGATAATGCAATGGTACTTGCAAACACTGAGACCATGGAGCATGTGATATTAAAAACATGTTTCTGTGTGCTACATGTTTAGCTTTCACTCTCCTTGATAACATGATCAAGAATTCATTCTTAAACAGGACAACTCATGGACAACAGGTCACCATTTTCAATCCCCACATTAGCAGGGGAATCTGGGCTGAAAAAGAGAACACCAAACTCATCCACCTCCTCCACAACTGCCACTACATTTGCCCTTGAGCGAGGCACCCTTTACACCTCTTAAAGCATAACCAACATAACACTGACATTCTGCATGCAAGAGCTCATTGGCTGTTAGTTGCCTTCATGCTTCTTCAGCTTGCTGGCATGAGTAGATTATGTGCCACATAAGCATCTGCTATTAGCTAGAAAAACCTATAGCATTAAAACCTATAGCATGTACAGAAGCTGGCCTTTAAAGTTCCTGAATGTCAGTTTAGCTATTCTGGTGTGACTGCAGCTTAACTCTTCCAATCTTTATGCAAACAGCAGTGTGATAGCTGCAGCTCATCCACTTCTTCTCCTGATATTTTGTACAAACATTTCAGCAAACATTGCACTTGCCTGGCTCATGCAATGATGTCAAGCAGTTATCTGAATCCTGTATTTAATAGATCTGTATGTTAACTAGGCGAACACGATGGGGGATTTAGTGCTCCCAGCAGAGTCCCTTGGTATGCTTCTTGGATTCTTAAGGGAGCTTCGCTAAAGATCACCAACTTTTCAACCAAATAGAACTAAACATCTATACATAAGTGCACAATACATGTACACATGTACACTCACATTCAATAATTGTTGGATGCTAGAATTTTGGACTAAAATAAAATATTTTTAGCAAATTGCATTGTATTTTGTAGCTCAGGCTGAGACATTTATGTTTTTGGAATTAAGTATTCATAGCACATTTATACAGTTTGATTTGACATGAAAGGCTATTGTTCTTTGAGGGAGTTCTTAAGAAATCTGATGAATCACTTGATAACTATTAATGCACTGTAAACCCAGTTTTGGTGGTTTTTAATGTTTTAAACATATATTAAAGTACTACATGCCCCTCCATGTGTTAAAACATGCTTTAAAAAGCCTTTTAAATCCCCTTTGGACAAATGTATCCTTGCATATTCCCAGCTGTTGACATTTTGCAGATGCAAGATTTTCACTTGACAACAGCATTATCCTGGAACAACATTGAGTCTTTTTTAGGTTTCTTATGTATACTGGATTGAAGGATTAAGACAGAATGAAATGGCAGCCAGATGGGGGGAAAAAAGGAGCATGCAGGGTACATAAAGTCCTCAGAAACAGCTGTATTCCTCTGACTAGATAAACTTTAGGTTTTATGGCTGAAGGTGGCTGGGATGTACTTCTGCAATTGATTTGAAAGTTATTTACAACACGAGTGACAGGAGAAGACATGAAGAAAAAGGGGAAATTCAGTCTATGTATCAGGAGAGGTGTGCACCAGCTTGTTCTGTGTGCACTTGTCGTTTTTATGAGCACAGTGTGAGAGTTAATGATGAAGACTCCTCTGTCTGAGGCAGGGAGTGCACAGTATTGGCCCACTGTGTTCAATGTGTTTTACCAAAGTAAACATCTCCCCCATAAAACGCGAGCATCGTTTATCCTGCCAACTTGCTGCTTGGTCGAGGTTCCTGCTCGTTAAACAGGACAGGAGTGTGTGTGTGTGTGTGTGTGTGTGTGTGTTTGTGTGTGTGTGTTTCTGTACTGTAGGTGTAGCAGTGGAGCAAAAGACAGGATCTGGCACCAACTAACAAAACGCAGCGGTCAGATGAAAACCCTGAATCTCAACAATGACAAGTTTTCTGGAACTGGAAAAGGGCCGTGTTAAGTTAGGTGACAATGCACTTTTTGAGATGTTCTTTTTGAAAGATTGTTATTATTATTATGGTTGTTGCCTTTATTTGAAATGAACAGCTGAAGAGAGACAGAAAATATGGGAGAGAGGGAATGACATGCAGCAAAGGGCCACGGGCTGAATCCAAACCTGTGTAAGGACCCAACCTTGTAGATGTGGCACCCACTCTACCAGGTGAGCTACGGGGGTGCCCCTGAAAATGTTTGGCCTAAAAGGTACAAGAGTTTTCACAACCAAAAAAAAGAGCACGTAACCTCCGTGAAACCATTAAAAAAAACGTAACAACAAAAGTAGGGATCATGTATTGGTGCAGATACTGACATTATTAAGTGCATCTGGTATAGACCAATCCAATTTAAATAAAGTTGCTTTGTCAATGACATTATAAAACTTAATATTTCTGCTGTCAGTTGCATTCATTCAGTCACAGAGGGCTGCTGATTCAGCTTTTAGTGTCAGAGCAATCTTTAGCCTCAGGCTATCTCACACAAAACTTATTCCAATGCTTCTGACGCAGTGTCGTATAGATATTTAATTTGGGAGAAACAGATCACTGGTATTGGTTCGGTACTCTGTATTGAAATAAGTATCAGCAGAGAAAAAGTCAGATCAGTTCAGAAAAAGGATCAGTGAACTTGAACATGTATTTTTATGGTTATTACCAGCTTCTCTATTTGCAGAGAGTAAGAAAAAAAGAGGGGTGTTTTTTGGTGTTTCCCCTCACAGGCGAACAGGAAATGGTGGCTTGTGCAAGTAATTGGGCTCAGTTGCACATCCATAGACTGGGGCAGAATCCCTTTTTTTCCATTCATATATACACACAGAGTAAAGAAAAATACACAAAAACACAATCTTTGCATTTTGCTTCCATGTCTTTTAACTGTCCTCCCTCTGGCCCTTTTCTCAATTGCATTCCTTCTTTCTCCAGCTTCCATTGCACTTCCCCTTAAGCCTCCTCTCTCCATCACATGCACAAGGCACGATCTGCTCTCTCTTCTTCTCCTCAGTGTGCCCCCTGACTGAAAGGAAAGGGTTTGGATGGTGAAAAAGACAGCGGTAGACAAAGGCATGGTGTTATTTAAAATATGGATGAGATCACGCTGTGAAGGTTTAGACCATTTGAGCTCCAATACGAGACAGGGGGGAGGCTGGGAGGGAGAGAAAGTGGGAGAAAATAACAGGCTCAAAATGTGACACTTCTTGCAGCAGACAACACATACTGTGATCTACTAGAGTCAGAGCCGGGCAGTAAAACCAGGGATACAGAAAGAAAGGGAGGAATCAGAAAAATTAGGAAAAGAATAATAAAGGAGGTAGAGGATCACAAACAGGAGCTAATCTCCCCATTAGAAATGAAAGAAAAGGCAATAAGAATAGAATGAAAACCATATAGATTACATTGATAAGTAGTAAAGATTTTATTCAAAGGTAATGGGAGCTGGGAAGTGTTTTCCCAAATGAAATCACATCAAATTTACTTTGCTCAGTTCATCTGCTCCCTCCACTCAATCTTACTTTGCAACATGGGACGAGCAAACTGCACCAGTTTACTAATTGGAGAAGATTATATTCCGTAATGAATTACAAAAACTCATCTTCTCATTTCTGTTGTCTCTTTCTGCCACCTCGCTCCCACAACCACATTACCTCTCCCCCCAAGGTTCTTGACAATGAGATCACCTCACAAATCGATAATGATTCGGTTTAGCACATTTATAGTGAATTCAACAAAAGAAGGAAAGCTAACTGGGAATAGCAGGACCAATGCCTGAGGAAGGAGTTAACTCCAGATACCTCCCTAGTGTACTTACAGATTCAGTATTCATAAAGATTGGGGGGGGGGCTCCTCTTATGCAATCAAGCATAAGAGGAGATATGAGGAGCTGCCTGAGAATTGCCTGGCTTATCTATCATGGCGCAGAGCAGACACTTGTCTCTGCCACATTCTCTCTCTGTTTTTCACTGTGTCTCACAGTGTCTCTCTCTCTGTCTTCTCTTATGCATCCTACTGTCTCTTATCACGACATCTAAAATATAATCAAGACCAAGACCTCATACACAAGGAAAATGAATTGCACCAAAACAAAGCCCCCATTTCCTAAACTGATATGTATATTTTACATAATTCCTGTGGAGATATGACAAATTGCACATTTTGACGTCGAACTGACCTTCAAATGACATTTCTCACCTCCCATCAGTCACCACAAGTGACACCCTGTCAGAGAGAGATGGGAGGTGAAAGGAGGCGAGAAGCACAGCAAAGTACATGGTTGTGGGTTACAAAACATATATATATTTCATGACAACCACACACACAAACATACACAGAATGTGAAAGGTTGTAGTTATTGACAGAGAAGGCAGTAGCCGAGTAATAAAGACTCTAGAGGTTGGAGCTGTAGGATGTCTGACATTTTAAAAGAGAGAAAAGCTTAGTGTGAACTAAAACACACACATGGCAGGCAGGCTCTTTTCCCTTAGAGAAGAGAGATTGTTAAATCCTCTGTACTACACAGGAGCATTTATCAGGGACAAACTGTTCCTGCCTCCCAAAACCAACCAGACAGCATTACATAAAAATGCTAACATTTATCATTTTTCAGTATCAAATACTGTAAAAATTATGAATCAATATGTAAAAGAAACAGTTTGGTTTTTCTCAGTTATTAAAAGGACATTTTGAACAATTTGAGTTAACATGGTCAAAAGGCCAAACATTGATTGCACACCAAGCTGTATGTTAAATCTGTCTGTGAGTTTAGAGGATCACTCACTTGATCCTTGTTAAAATGTTTTTGATTGTAGGAAATGAAAAAGAAAACAACTAAATCTCAGGACGATAAAATGAAAAAGAATTCTCTCTCTCTCTCTCTCTCTCTCTCTCTCTCTCTCTCTCTCTCTCTCTACTAGCCTTAATACATTATTTAAATTGTGTTAAACAAGAAGCAAAGTTTAATTAACTCGGGCTGCCCCTACAGAGCTGGAAATTAAACTTTTGTCCACTTCATCTTTTAGTCTCTTAGTCAAGATCATACATTATATTGCTCAGTGTTTCAGCCTTGTCCAGAGGGATGAGACAGAGAGAGAATAAAACAGCTAATCTTCCGCACCTTGTTTCTCACTCTGCACAACACAGAAATTAATTTACCATAGTTTAAAGTTATATGAAAATCACCGCGACATATAAAAGGCACTGAATCTTGCAGGAGGATCAACAGATGTCCGTTATCTTTATTTTCTCAATCCAAGGATAGAAGGAAGCCTGTGTGAAAACTACACTTCTCTTATTGGATCGGTCTTTAACTGTATCCAGGATTTCACTGAGTGCAACACGTAATCCAGAATCACAGAGTACACAATAAATTATAAATTGTCTCTTACGTCTACTTACTTATTAGCTTCTGCAAATACCTACGCCAGCAGCATGTGTCATCTAGCGACTAATTCATTGTGCAGGGAAAGTAAAAACTCCATCTGCTGATGAAGAATGAGATGTGTTTAAAAGTTCCAAGGAAGTCTAGTTAGTGGACCTTAAGTTTTGTCAAGCTACTAAAATCGTTTTGACAGGCCATTCATTCTTTTCTAGAGTCACTCCTCTCTCCATCATGCATCCGTGGGGATATTTCTTCTCTTCGTCTTCTCTTTTCAAGAAGACCCAGTCTGTGGGGACATAAATTAAAGAATTAGGTGAAACTTTCTGACATCCAATGAAAGCATGATTACTATCTTCGTATTGCAACATTAGTCTAAAATCCTACAAGATCCATCTGTTACTGTTTAAGAAATACACCAATTGGGATATTACGTTAATTGAGTAATTTGCCCATTTGCCGATATAACTGACAACAAAATCAATTCAGTTTTAATTATATAGCTCAATATCACAAATCACAAATTTGTCTCAGGTGGCTTTACAATCTGTACAGCATCCAACACCCTCCATCCTTAGACCGTCAATTCAGATAACTTACTACAGTCCTGCTACTCACTACTACTCAATGGGAGTCATTGGCGTACAGTTCTTTTTCATTCTGAATTATCACCATTCCCCCCTGCAACAGCGTAGATGTTCCATTGAGAAACACATAGAAGATTTTAAAATACATCAAAGGAGGAAGTGGCGCCCTGCTCCTCTTTGCAAACAGAGAAACAGAGAAAAGGTCTTCCTCACAGCTAATTAAATTTGTCAAGCTTGGTCTCCAGGCCTGATAAATAATAGCACATTCAGGGGTATTAGCAAACCCTCATTTCTTGCTTGCCTGTTCTTTCCCCTTTATCTGCTTCTGGCCTTCAAAGAGAAAGAGGAAGACAGAAATGGAAGGACTTTATGATAATGGGAGAAAGGAAGAGAGAGGAGAACGAGGGAGGAATGATAAAAGAGGAGATAATACAGGCGCTTGTGGAGTCTTGTCTCACGTCCAATCTTATTTTCAGCTGGAATAATTTTTCATTAGCGCTCATCACAGACTTATGATTCGCAGCCGCTCACAACATGTCCTTTCCTCCTCCCCACTCAAATTCACTCTTTTGTCTAATCATCACCCAAACACACACAAATCCTAACTCTCCCGTCTCTCCCTTTCAAACTTCAGCCAAATGTAATTAACAGGTAAGAAAAAGTTTAAACTCTCCCATGGGAATATAAACACAAATAGGCCCTTTAGAGACAGACTGTGGGAAGAATGTTTGGGTGAGAATGGACAAGAGACAGTGGCTGCATTGTATATATAGCATCATCACTCTGAGGGAAGTAGTTGGGGAACCATCTAAACAAGCGAGACAGGAAACACAAGAGAAGCGAAGAATCCAAGAACCCAATCACAGCCTTTCCACGGTGATAAATGGCACTATATCTGAGTGCAATAATAGAGTTATACAACAGCTCTTGTAGTCACCAGAATCGGCACCCTTGCACCTTCTCATTAAAAACTATACCATGTTTCTGTTTCTGACACTTCTGGAATACAACTGCCACTCTCAGTCCCCTGCTGCAATAATTTGCGTGTTTAATGACAAATACACAGTGCCCCGAAAAAACAATGGAATCAACAGGGCAAAATATGTCCTTAAAAAAAAAAATGTTTTTGCCCTGCCTTATTGACCTCATAATTACCTTAATAAACACATTTTTGGATATAACTCAAGAATTAATGCGGTAATTATGACAGAATTTCACACAGATGTTTAATGGGGTAAAACAATGAAGTGATAAACTTTTTTACCCAAAAAGTCAAAGGTCAACTTCACTGTGACATCATAATGTCCTGGGTAAGCTTTTTGGCTATTGTTAAACACCATATCTCAGGAACAGCAGGGGAGATTGTGACCAGAATTCACAGTTGGTTGGATACTGCATAGGTGACACTTTTGACTCAAAGGTCATTGTGACCTCAAAATGGGTTTTTAGCCATAATGTAAGAATTAATTGGGCGATTCCAGATTTCGCACACGTTGACTGGGACGACACAATGAGTGAACAACAACTAGCACAGTACGGGCTTTCCTCCATCTCGTCCATTCTGCCTTTCACTTCCAGCTTCATTCTAGATTTCGAGCATCTTTGGAATCACGTGACTGGAAACAAGATATTGGAGGCTAGCTATTCGTGATCCTGTGAGTAAGTGAGTGGGTTTCTCCTACAGCTCATAGAAAGGCTTTGCTTTAAAAAATGCCTGTAGAAAACAAAAACAAAATCACCTTTTGTGTAGCTATACACTATAAGAATCCATCTTTATAGTAATCATGTGTACCTGTTTAGCCCATTGACTGTGTATATATATATTTATGAGGTGTTAATTTTTCTGACAGACATTACAGGTGAGAGTACCTAATACTGTATAATGGCCGGTAAATTGTCACTGAAAACCATCTCACAGACCACATGGCACCTTTAGGAAACTGCATGTACAGAACCATACTGCACCATCCATTTCTATGTACATTTTCTCCTCATAAATGACATGGAATGTAGTTAAATGGCTGAATGGAGCTTCATTTAACTGTATTCAGTGGATTTATTCCATCAGCTAATTTCAGGATAGAGGTTTGAATGGAAAGAGCAACAACAAACTCTCAATGTTAATACTTGTAGAGGTATGCAGGTATACATGCCTTAGATAGTACCTGATCCAACCAGGGAGCTCCAGCCAAATATTGATATGGAAAAAGCACTGAGGCTATTGGAGTAAGACAAGGATCTACATGTATTCAGAGTAGTGACTGATTATTCGCTTGAGTTTGCTAAAAATACAGTATCTAAGCTAAAGACAAACTCATAAGCGAATCATTGTGCAAGGATTACTCTTGATCTCAATATCATTTATTTTTCTATTTTGTCCAGCCCAATCCTGTGATTGAGCTTCACCGTACTTGATAGTGCAAAAAATCTTCTGCATAAATTGAACAAATTCTAGTGTGAGTTTATATTTAGAAAAATCTGAGTAAACAATCGTACATGCACAATCGTATTACATATCACATTAGAAACATACATCAACATAGAAAGATACAATATACCATTATTCAAAAGGCATAAATAGATTGGCTGTGTTATACTGTGTGCAGATTTTGGTAGGATTTAACAGTGGATCAATTAATCAATCACCACTCTTTATCACCTCATGACAATATTGTGAGCGACTGTAATTCTCATTTAATAATCAATGAGTAGCTTACAGGGACATACAGTGTAGTAGACCCTGAACAACGAGACCTTGGCATCAGTTAAATTAATGTACAAGCATATTACACTGAGCAGTTAATTTTCAACAAATATGATGAAGCAAACCTCAAAGTAAACAGAATCAAGACTGTGCTATAGCACCAACGAGTAGAACGTGCTTTTCAAATCACATTTCGGATCGGTAGAGGAGTGTTTGCTGCAGGCAGCTCCAGTTTGAGCTGCTGAACTGGAGCCAAAGCTAGCTGGCAGCCTCAATTATCTTTATCAGTTAAGCATGAAGAGTGATCAAATATGAATGGGAAATTGGACAGGGTTGTACAAACAAAGCAATAGTGTGCTCATATTAAAAACATGTTTATAGATGGCAAGGTACCCTGGTGAGAAGGAGAGAAAGAGAGAGATTAACAAGGGGAGAAATCACTATGTACTGTAAAACAGGTGGCCATAGTTACTCTGTGTGTTTCCATTTGTTTATGCATGGATGCGTTTCTATGTGTGAGGGATTCCCCTCAATAACAAATGAGTGTGCTTGCCAGACCATTAAAACACACTGCATTCAATTAAAAATCAAATCTCCATGGGTCCCCTTTGAGCCTAACATGCATTTCCTTTTAGACACCGTGCCTCTAGAGATAGATGAGGATTATCGAACCATGGTTAAAACTACACTCACAGATACTTTATATTATTTCTTTTTCTAACCCTTACTCATTTGAAATACTAAGACAAAGCATTCACCCAAAAGGAGTCACAACAGAAACACCAATGTAATTAAATTGTCAACAATTAGATATTTGATGTCCTCATCCTCACTGGAAGTCCTAGGCATGTCTGCACCCTTACATAAAAATGCCCTTAGTATTTCTTTGTAACATTGTTTACTTCTGACTAAATATGCAACCATCAAAGTTAAAACACCTTTTCTTTAACTGAACCCCACCCACTTTAAACCAGTGACAAGAGCACAGAGAAAAAGAGGAATATTAATATCTCTCATGTCAAATCTCTCAAAAACCAAAACTGTTCAAACTTTGGCTGAAAATAGTAAATTTATGGAGGAACCCATCCTTCATAGTGATAAAACGATGGAGAAAATATATTTTTGGGGACATTTGTCAATTATTTTGAAAAACTTCAATTTTATCAGTTGAATGTTTGAAAGTTGTTAGATATTAACTTTTTCCAGTTACGCATTCAACGTGTAGAATACATCCAAATATCACCAGAATAACCATGGAGATATCCACTAAAGGTAGGACTGCAGCACTGATTTACTGTAGAACTGGAATAGTTCACATTTTTTTAAATACACTTACACTCTCATATCTCAAAAAAATTAACACGTTATATCTTGTTTAATCTGTAAAATGTAAATATGACAAGTCCGGGTTTTACTGGGGCTTATGTGTGGGACTATTTCTTGGCCAGTAGCCACAACTTCCTGGTGTCTTGTTGTCATAGTGAGGTGGCCAGGCAGCCAGTGGAGACTCCAGGAAATCGCTGCACATGGCCAAGAAATAGTCCAGAGCACAACCCCCCATAAAACTGTGAGTTGCTGTTTTTACACGGGATTTGTATAGAATAAACAGCTGAGGCATAACGTGTTAATTAGTGAACTTTAGGAGTGCTGGGAGGCAGTTTTGTTTTACCTTTGGACACAGCCATTCTAGCTGTTTCCCCCTGATTCCAGTCTTTGTGGCAATCTAAGCTAACTGGCTCTAGCTACATAGTTTGCATACAGCTACCTAGTTTGCATACACACATGAGTGTGGTATCAATCTTCTCATCTAACTCTCAGCAAGAAAGCAAATAACCATAAAAATTGTTGCACTATTCCTTTACGAGAATATGACTGAATTTATTTGGAGAGAGAGCCTGTGAGCACACAGCTCTATCAGCTCATGCTGCAGAAAGGCTTGGAACTGATTGTTAGCCCACAGCACTCAGTCCTCAGCCTCCCTGCCAGTAACATTCACTGCTGTAATGGGCAACAACGTCATGAAACATACAAACTTCAGGTTTAGCCATCTGCAATATATTATAACCAGGGTAAAACACAACAGGAACTGTTTTCCTAAGATGAAAAAGCATCACAGAACTCTCCCAGTGAAACTCAGAGCCTTGGTCTGTCTGGTCTAATGTAAGCTGGGTTTAATGTGAATTTAGTATTACATAGACATGAGACACAAGGAACAGATATAAATAGCAGAGAAGATGAAAGGGGTATATCTCCAGATTTGAAAGAGACTGAGTGAAAGACACCAAAGAGCGGCATCAGTATTACCAATAACACCCCCAGGCCTAATTTCCTAATCACAGCGTTAATGAAGATGAATGTGTAGCTTGTATATGTGTGTGTAAAGGCATGCACTATGTTTAATGACTGGGAGTGTTTTCATGTGCTCACTCGTGTTAATTATACCTATATAGACAAATATATGATTGTGTTACCATGTGGCAGCATTTTTGCATGTTAGCATCATCTTGTGTATATTTACCTGCACAGTCTATCTATATCTACGTGTGTATAACTAAATGTTTGATCATTTTCAGCGTGCATACTGATGTAACTCCTGTGCATAACAAAGCAGTATTCACCATGAACTTAAAGCTGCACTTACACCTGGTAAGCTACTGTAATGACTTACCAACTAGATTAAAGTACTTATTGGATGTGTACAATATCCAATATTGAATCCTTCCAGTACGGTTATGTATTATAGTATATTTACATGTTCCATAGTCATAATAAGTAACATCAAAACAGCCTGCCTGTTTGATTTTTTTTGATAACCTCATCATTCACTTGCAGGGAAATGGTGGGAAAGCAGAACATTTATGGAAATGTAGCCAGGAATGAATTCACAGGGTGAGCCATAAGAAATTACGACATTACACCACAGTATGCAGGATATAAAGGTTAATAGGTAATGTGCACTTACTCAGACACATATTACAGTCATTATCATGCTTTATAGAAAGGTTACACAGTATCTATGTACACACAAACACAAATGGAGACACGCAGGCACACACACTCAACTGTAATAATCATTTGTAGGAGCTCATAAATCCCCTGGAGATGAATATAACAGCTGATTAACCAGCTATCAGGCCCTATGAGGACCCACAGGTAATTTATGACAACCACTATCACTGTCAGATAGCCAACATGCGCACTCTCTCTCTTTCTTACTCATACCAATATCAGTTTAATAAAGCAAACATGAACATTAAAGGAACTAAAGTATATTTGTGTCAGGTTGTAATCAAATAGGAAGTTAAGTCCACAAATACACTTTTTAAACAAATATTTATGAGGCAAATCATTCTGTAAATTCACATGATTTCCTGGATAGTGACTTAGGTCTGCAGGATTAAAGCACAACACTAGGCAGACCTCATTTTCTCTGCAGCATTCAAACATATTTATTTTCTATATAAAATAATTCTTAAATTTATTTTAGATTTGTTGGCTTATCCCATTGACACTAGGTGCTGGGTATCGTTTGAAATGTTTTGATACTATTGCAACTATGATACGTGAGAACCGGTGCATTTATCTGATCAAAGAATAAATAGACAAAATGATGATTCTGACCGGACATTCATTGTCTACTTTCAGTACTTGACAGATATTCTGTGCTACAGAAACATTTCGGTCGGTACCAAAAGAGTATTGAGGTTTTATGCCCATGCAGCTCTAATCTAAGCATCGATTGAGAGCACCTGCTACAGTCATGATGCACAACAAAATTAATGACTTAACAAAGGAAGGATGTGTGTAGGTGTACATTTATCATCTGAATGTTCTTGTACTGTGGTCCTACTACTAATTCTAATCTAAAGCTTTAAGGAACGCTTAAAAAGCCCTTTGAAAACACTCACTTCTCAGAGATATTCTTCATCTTCCTATCCTTATTGCCCTTCACAGGGATATAAACACAAACACCCCCTCAGGAGACATCGAACTGTGTCCTTTGCGTGGCCATGATTTGTGGGGATAAATCAGATGATTTAAAGCGGGTGTGGTCTTTGTTGGATTGATGAGCTCTCCATTGTTACAACCTGACAGCGAGAAAAATAAACGTATTACTCTGTTGTGTACCTCTAGACTCATGACTGACAGGGCTTTAGCATCTGCAGGATTAAGGCAATTCAAGACACACACAGTCCAGAGGGGCACACATAGCTATTTAATACACACATACAGGCTTCCAAGTTGACTTGGCAGCTGCTGTGCAGTTCTACTGTTGTTTTACTTTATTATTTATTTCTTCACTTTGAAAGACACAAAGAATTGATTTAATTTGCATCAACAACAGCGATCCCTCTGTTTGCATTTTCACATACACAGTATCAGAGGAAAATAATTCTAAATAAAGAGCTCACATGTGCACTGCTGCTGCTGCACTTACATTTTAATTGCTGAACTGACAGTCAGCAGCAAAGTCATACAGCTGCAGCTTTCAAAGCAATTTAAATGGATGGTTCTCTATTTGCACCAAAACCTACTATTTATATTAAAGGGTAACTACACCCTCAAATTCTGCTAGAACCCTCCCTCCAAGCATATTTAAAAATGAAACAGAGGAGTGAGGGAGCAACGACTGTGGGAGGCGTAGACTCGTGGCTATGTAGTGTGTGATGCAGAGGTTCAGGGGACACGGGGGAGGCTGACTGACCACCGCTCAGTCTAGTATGTATAGAGCTGGTAGTTAGAGCTCAGCTAACCAGCCATGACAGTTTTTGACAGTCACTAGAAGCACAGTCGGGGGAGTCAACATACGAAATAGACCTCGGAGTCGTGTCTATTATTGTCACGGTTAGGGTGGGGCGAGAGAATTTGGCTGAACCAAACTTTCAAATCCAAGCAGACACATAGAAGGTCATCTTGAGCAGAAAAATAAGTTTTCACTCACTATATATGTTTTGATGGAAAACTCACCCGCATTAACATCATATGCCAACAAGAATATATGTGATATTGTGAGCAAAAAAATATATATTCAGAGTGGAGCTCCTTAAATATACATAAACCTTTAAGGAAGCACTCTGAATCTTGAAAATAATTTTCCTTTCCTTTCTAAAAACGTAACATCAGATGATAAAAACACAACAGAGGATTTTGGACATGTGTGACTGAGCCAAGAATGTGTCTAAAATTGGCAATCCCCCTCCCACACACACATCTATTGTTGACATGCAGACGCCCATATCCCATGCCCCGAGGGCTTGCCACTTCAAGAGGGAAGAGTTGTGGTAGTTTTTGATGTCCACACAACCTTTGTGATACAGGAAGCATTTAAGAACTTTGTCGAATGTACTATAGTATTAAAGACATGGAGATTGGATTCAAACTCAGTGGAGTGTTCCTTTAAGACAGTATTACTGGTGACTATGGTTTTAGTTGTGTGAATACAATAATGCATACAATTTTGCCCAAGGATAAATGTCCATTTTACTACTTTCAGTCATTGACTTGTTCGCTTTTATTTTTAAATACTGATGATAACATTTTAAGTCACTTATTTTTGGGGCATTTATTGTCTCTTAATTGAAAGTAGAGAGGTAACAGGAAAGAAAGGGAAAGAGAAAGTGGAAATGACATGCTACAAAGGTCACCAACTATCTACAATAAAGTGAGCACATTATGATTGTTTCTTTAACTAAGAAATAACATCATACTGTGTGTTTCAGCTGAGATAACAACAGTGCTTCACTGCTAAAAGCTACTGATTTGGCTCTTGACACAGATTATTCAGTTTAGTCAGTTCTGTTTGAAGATTCTGTGTTAGAGATTTGTGCGTACATGTACTCTAGATGGGACTTTCTAGTGGGGCTACTTGACTATTGAGGGAGCATGTGAAAGAGAAAGTAGGGTGATTGCAAGGGCACCGACGGGGTCATGACCCCTCCAAAAACATTTCTCTAAAATATTATTACAGTAGTAATGCTGATGGGATTTAAGTCTCCCTTTTGTCACCACGGTTGACCTATTTGACAAACCTGCTATTGTTGGCGCTGACAAACTGAGTGTAAATACACGGAGAATAACACCTAGCACTTGCTTAATTTACATTAACACCAGCTTCCTGAATTATCAGCACTTGAATCCCTGATTCATGACTTTGGCTCTAAACTTTTATCTATCCAGCTATAGTTTTTCTTCTCTGCATTTCCAGTCATTTGTCTCTCTTCCTGCCTCTTACTCAGGCTTCTAATAACATCATTTCACTGGGAGTAGATAAGTGTGGCTCTTGTGATAAGGAGTCGGGAGAGGGAACGATGCAATCTGTCTCCATCTCCTCCCACTGTCACAACAGTTCTGATCCCCTAGTCGATATGAACGTCAGCTCTATTGATGTGCAGTACAGCATGGCTGGTATCCGTGATGTACAGAGGATGCAGCGTCTCATGTACTGATGTAATTCCCTCACTTACGCTGAGCATTTCTAATAATGAAAATTGAAAAGTCTTGTGAGGATGGTCATGGCAATGGCGGTCAATGAAACTCTTTGAAGGGTTCAATTCTTCAGGTTTTGATTAATCTTTCAATTTGAAATAAAGTTATAATTTATTGATTTTGTATCTTCTGGGTGCATGAAACCTAATCAAAAGGCCTTCACTTATTCCAATAAGCATGTTCAAGATACACTGTTCCCATCCAATGAAGGGATGTGCTTTTCCAGAGATAATTAGTTATTGATCTTATAACGCTGATAGATTCAGACACTTTTCAAGAATTGATTCCGTCTATCTCAAAGGATCACATTGTTTTGTGTGAAACTGCTTACGCGACGCATTTTGATTGAAAAACGCACAAAAGAAAAATATGTTCGATGTAATTGCATTCATTAACATTATTGTCATCATTACTATAGCTTACACAACTAACGCATATGCTTGCTCTGTATAGCCTTTGTTTGTCATTACAATATCTGAACTGAATTTTAAAAAAAGCGCAGACTTCAATGTCACTTATTTAACAAGATACTAACATCCACAACATTTGTCACATTCAAAGGTGACTTTCATAATTAAACGGTATTAGAACATATTAGAGCCACTAGCATGGTCTATGCTTCTATTTGTGGTCAAGAAATAAATAGAGGAAAAAAACTATACAGACTATTGGCTTTTGTAAGTTAAGAAACACAAAATAAGGTAGGCAGATAACAAAACATATTGAAATAGGCATAGGCCATGATACAGAACATTTGAATATAAAGAGTTACTTAACAAAGCTAAATACCTCCCAAAATACTGACATTTTCAAATGTAGTTAATTAAACCACTCATAACCAATTTCTCTTACCTGTAGCAGCAAAACAAACAACATGATGGTTGGTTAAACTGGGCTGGCTCTGACTAGTTCTAGCAAACACACCGTTGATGAACAGCAAAAAACGTGCAAGCCTATGGCCGCTTGAGAGCTAGCCTGATAGCTCTTCAACAATTCTGTATTGACGGAAATCATATACAATCCTGAGAACAAAATGCTAAAGGCAGAGGAAGTAAACGGCATAGTTAGAGAAAATAGAAAGGAGCTCAGAGGGTTATTGTTACTGACTAGTGCTCGCATGTTCCTGGCTTGCTAGCTAGGGGTTAGGCAATATTATAATCAATACACAGACGCCCAGTATTGATCTTTTATTTTAGAAGTTATTAATATAGCAACCACAAAAGATTCACTTTTTGGTACTAGAATTATAAAATCAGTTACTTTTTCAGTCCAGATGGTGCTGTGTATCTGAGGTCAGCAGAGGTCACAGTCCAGGGGATTAATAGGAAATTGGTCAAAATAGTGAGATGAACAGACCCAAGCCTTTAATTTGTTTTGGATAAAACGGATGTTGACATGGTTTTCCTTTGGGGAGATAATTTGCAGTTGAAAAAAGGTAATAAATCACTCAGTATATTGGGAAATATTTAAAATCGCAGTAATATCGCATTGTGACTTAACATATTGTGGGGCGTTTCCCACCCCTATTGCTAGCTTGTTATCCTAATTACGAGTAGTCCCCACGTCGCAAAACTTCTAGCACCGCCTTGGACGCTTGGATGAATTTCACTGTGCTGCTTTCTGGTGTGACTGGGTCTTAAGTGCAACACACACCGGCCTCGTCGCAGTGTCACATCATGTAACGCATGTCAATTGAAGCCCGTTACACACTCCGGCCGCGTCATATAGACAAAAGAAGAAGTCAAGGTGCAGTTGCCAGGGTGTGCTGATCCGGTGAGCAGCTTCGATAAAATAACTGTTTTGCTGAAGTGGTGACACGCGTCGTGAATGCAAAATTCCCGTCCGGTTTGGCAGGCTTTCATAGAAAACATTGTGGTGTTTTGACAATAAGGTCAGTGTGTGTGTTGCCCTTTACTAAATTAACTACTTGCTCCATTCAAAGGAAACATCTACTGTTGTGAATATTTAACTGTTTTGTCACTGAAACAACCAAAGGTTTTAAAACAATCTCCTGGAAAATTAATAAATCATGTCTTTGCAGTTAATGTCTCTGAGTCTGTTATTGGACAGTTATAAAATCCTAATAGGACAAAACTTTCCTTCAACTATTCACTGTTCGTTCTCTGTGGGTTTTCCATCTATCATTCTGTCTTGACTGCTGGCTAGAAAGGTTTCTGCACGCTTGCTTTCCTTTTGGATGACCAGAGGGCACTCTACCACCTGCTCTCATACCTTCTGATACTGCCGTTATTCATTTATTTGTGCTAGTGGTATTATTTTATTTATTGGGGCCTGAAATTGAAGTGCATTGCCAGATCAAAGATTTGATCCTCTGTTCCTGAAATGTGCTAGCAAGGCCCGGCATGTCTTGTCACCAATCTGACAACACCTGCTCCAAGGATAATTGCTTTCAAAGAGGCCAATGTCCTGTTACACTTTTATCCTCCTCCTAACCACACACACACACACACACACACACACACGCACACACACACACACACACACACACACACTCTACAGTATCTCTCTCTCCGACTGGTTCAGTGTCACTCAACCACTTCAGCCAAGACGCACACATTTTCTCTTAAAAAACGCTCTGTATTTTGTTCAGTTCAGTCTCTGTCACCTGTCTTTTACATTTTTTTACACTCATCCCCATCTCTTTCTCTCTAAATCACCCCTTCAGTTTCTTCCCAGGTTTCAAAGCTGATGACTTGGTTTGACACATAGTCAAGTGTCTTGCGAAAAATATTATTTGCTGCAGCTTTACGTCACAGTTCTTTTCACCGCAGACATGCTGACTTATCACAGCAAGAAAAGTACACGTGTAACTTATAACGTTAATGAGGTCTCGGTTCCTTTTAAGTGCAACAGTTAGCCAGAATGCACAATACCAGGATCCTGAACTGGATCACCTACATGGACTTAAGTTTAAGGTCATTAAGTTTATCAATTAGCTGTGCTTTTCCTGGTATGGTAAGATGTCTGCTGTGCTGGTGCTGTCAATCGCCAAGTTGTAAGTAACTCAACTCTTTTCCTAGTTTTGGTTGTCAAATTACAAAGAAATAGTTACTTTATAATTTACCTAACATATTGCCATAGTAAAGTGGCAGTGTGGTTGTTTTTATCACTGCAAAAGTTTGGGAGGAGGCTAAAATGGATCTCCAGGGGTTAACTCATTGTATCATCTGATTCCTCTCTCTTGCATTAGTGATATTACTAGCTCCGCACAGCAGGACTTTTCAGATGCTCCACTGCAGCGCATCACAAGTTCACCTCTGGCAAGAGACTTGAAGAAAACAAGACAAAGTCTCTGAGGAAGTCCCCTGCTGATCCCGACATGAGCCAGCTCTTCTGAGGTTTTGTGTTTTTTTAAGCTCCCCTGAGTCTTCCTTTTATTCCTCTTTACTCCTGATACAACCAACGATCTGCTTTATTTTTTAAGCATTAATATCAATTTT
Source organism: Coreoperca whiteheadi (assembly GCA_011952105.1). Classification (NCBI taxonomy): domain Eukaryota; kingdom Metazoa; phylum Chordata; class Actinopteri; order Centrarchiformes; family Sinipercidae; genus Coreoperca; species Coreoperca whiteheadi. Next base: position 15,524,230 of record CM022490.1, read on the forward strand.
CACAGGGTGGTTTCTCTTCAGTAATGCATTTGTTCTCAGTGGGAGATTTGTTCAAAGATTTTATTTTGACAGCATGAGCAGATAATAACATGTTTTTTTCCATCCCATAGCTGCCAAGGGAGTTGCACTCCATTAAAGTATAATAACTTTCATGTAAGTTCTCACGAATATGTCTATATGTCTATAACCAAAGTGTATGAACTGAATATAAAATACTTTTAGTTGGAGAGCAAAACAAACAGACCAGTTTTTCTAATCTGTTACCTTTAAGTGAAGTTTCACTTGATGATATTAAAGTACAATATGTTCATAATCATATCAAGCAAATTCTACTTCATAAGTGAGTCTCTGTTATGGATAACTCTGTTGACATTGGTGCCCTGAGATAGACTGGCAAATTCAGTGGTAGTATACCCTATACAACATGGAGACCACTGTTTTGCTCCCCTTTTCACTCAAGCCACTACAGCATGGATCAAGAAGTCAGACAGTGAACCATCGTAAGGATGGACATGATGATGATGACCTCTATTCTTCCTGCTTCCTTAAAGTGAGGAGGTATAAGGCCATCTGGACTTCTGTAGTGAACTGTCATATAGTGGACTCACTTGCAGAATGTGTCTGATGCAGCCATCGGATCAATCTATTGTTCTTACAGACTGGGGTGAGAAGTTTAACCTACATACAAGGTTTATGCTAGTTTTAAGGTGCAACAGTGTTTCCTAGTAACTATATTTGTATGCGAGAAGAAATCTAATAAAATCATTGTTGTCTACCCTATTGACAGCATGTTTCTTGATACAAAGTTCACTAAATTCAGAAGTTTTTTGCTTGTTTCTAGCAGGGCTTATTTCCTTCTTTTTGCTGTGTATTTCTTTGCCACATCTGAAACGGTGACAAGTGTTTTCTACTCATGCTAGCTATTAAATCTTTCTTTCTTTCTTTTTGGTGTCTTTGTTCATTTTTGTTCTGCAGCTTCCTCCTTTTATCTTTCTGGTTGACAGTTATCAGTCTGGGAGATGAGTGATGGCTGTGCTCTTGTATCTCGATCTAAGAGAACAGGACTGCACCTTGTCATACACACTTCACATCAAAGTGGCACACAAACACTTATGGGAAAATGCAAGAGAAAACCATCCGGCTAGAGTAAAAAAAGAAACCATACACAATAGTTCAGTCAGCAGCCTTTCATGAATAATAATACAAACAGAGACTCAGTGCTACTACATACAGTTTCATGTGTGCTTGTATGTTCTTATACTGGATGACATTGAAAAGGAGCATGCTGATCTGTAAGCTCCAGAGTAATTAATGGGCCCACTGTGCATCACAGGGACGTGAGAAGGAGGATAGGAAGGAAGAGGGATGAGAAGAAGGAGGGGCATCAATGAGAAAGCTGTGTTTAATTAGACTCATACAGAGGACTGGCCGTCCTGCGGGACACAAATGGAGAGAGACAGCAAGAGAACAATAAAGCATGGTGAAATCCAAAGTGATCAGCAGGCATCAGGTGTCCCAGTGGCTAGCAGAGCACATAATGTACTTTGCATTCACAACTACTAAGATTTAAAATGACTTTTCCTATATTTTTTGTTCTCATCACAATTGCAAATTCATATTGCTGTGGTTGTAACTTCTATTTCCTCTCTGGCATATTTTATTTCAAACATTACAAAGGTCAATTTGATATGGTGATTAGCTAAACAAACAACAGTTTAGCAAGAACTAAATTGTAAAAGAGCAGCAGGGAGGAATATATTCTGCAGTGCACACAGTTATAAGTGGTTAGCTGTGAGTTTAGGTCTGTATTGCTCTGATACGGGCCGGGCACAGCTCAGCATCCATCTGGCGGGCGATCACACTGAGATGGAGGTGTGTGTGTGGGGGGGGTGTTCTCTGAGGCTCAGGGACCTTCACTCCTGGACCTGGATGTCCTGGAGCTTTTTGAAAGGGTGCGATTCTGACTCAAACTGTGACACTGATTCCTTCTCTATCTCTAAACTCCATCTATCGCAAGGTTGTAATTATTCTAAACAGTGTATCTCACTCTCTCAAAAGCAATCGCACGCTCATCTGCAGATGTACAGGTCAGGTATCTTTGTCTGTGCCCACAAATCTTTTTTCTGTTTCTCTAGTACAGTTTATCTCTGAAGTGAAGGTCCTATGTATGTAGAATTTTGCTATGATCAAACAAAAGAGACCATGGTTGACAAAAACTGCTGCCTCTATCTCACACCACTGTTATTGTTTAGTTTCTTTAAAAAACGTTTAAAACCACATTTCTTATAAGCCTCATTTGCACATGAGGGTGCTAATCCCGGATTCCTTGTTTCTTCTCCAGTTATGGTTAGGGCTGGTGCCACAGTCTTGAAACTTATCTCCATTTGAACACAATTCTTGTTCATTCCTTCCATTACTGCAACAAATTCTTTCCATTTTTATCTTTCACTTCCTACAGATGAGAAGAAATAAACAGTAAGGAAGAGGAAAAGGAGGCAAAGCAAAAAATAAGTGTGCAAGAATGGCAGGGAAGTGGAAGAGGGGTGTAAGGAAATGTGGAAGGTAATGGAAGATTAAGGACATGAAACTAGGCTGTACTTATTGAAGCAAGGGAGGAAAAGATGGATGTAAAGAAATAAAGCAGGAAGACAAAGATGAAAGGGGGAAAAAAATTGACAAAAACATGAAAAGATGAATGCAAAGAAAAGATCCCCAGAGAAGCAAAGGTGAAGAGGAGAGAGAGAGAAGCAAAGGGGAAGAAGGAAAACATTGTAAAGGAGGAGGGAAAGCAATGGAGAGGAAAGGAGAGAAGTGAGGAAACAGAGAAAAAAGGAAAAAGAAAAATGGATGGAAAGTGGAATACAAAACAGTCTGAGGGGAGAGAGGACAGAGGAAAGAAAGATTGGAAGAAGAAAAAATGTTGGGAAAGAAGGTAGGTAGGGAAAGTTAAGGGTGAATAATGAACAACTCTTTCTCTGTCTTTCCAGCTCAGTAGTGACAGAAGTGTTGTGAGCTGCTGCAACAGATTGGCATTACAATCCATCACCAGGGGAGACAGTGGCCACACTGCGTGACTGATAACACAAACACGCTGTTACTAACACATACGCACAACCACATACATACACGTACAGACGTGTACATGGAGATACACACACACATGCATGCAGAAGAAGTTTGCGGGCACTTGCTCTTTGAAAAGAAAAAGACAAGGATAGTGTAGGAGAGAGCGAGCGCAGCAGAGAGTGGAGAGCAGCAGGAAGCGAATGAGAACAGGAGGTGACAGGGCGGTTATCTTGGCAACCAGGCCTCTGGTGACAACTGCCTAATCAGTGGGCGGACAGTCAGATACCCAGGGTGATTCCCCAGAGATGTATGCTCATTTCCCCTGTGGATCACAGGAACTATTTTACATTAATGGCCAAAATGTGACTTTTCACACAGACCTTTAATAGAAGTCCTGACAAAGGCTGCTACTGTACTGCATGCACTCTTTATTTAACAGAAGCTTAAATCCAACATAGTGCTAGCTGGCTTTACATATGTGGTGTAATTTGATTTAGAAACTATACCAGAGAAACTTCACCCAATGAACTCCTCAAAATGTACAACACTTGCCAAATATATCAAAACTTTTCTAAGAGTAGCAGTGATGGCAGCCAATAAGTGTTTTGCACTTTGTTGGAAAGACCCCCTCTGATTCAAAGTAGTTCAATGAGTTGAGAGGGTAGATCAGAGGTCACGATCCTGAGTGACAATTTGCCAAAAATGTGCCCCTACTGGGGTCAACAATGACAGGGTTGACACTACACTATTATGGAAAAACAAAAGCAATTTTACATTTAAGTGTGTGTGCATACAGCAACGGTGTGTGACTATATAAATAAAGACTAGAGAAGCTATTTTGAGGATTGTGAAAGAGAAAGAGCAAACATTCATTGTTTAGATCCAAGAAGCTTTTTGTCTATGCACACAACATCCAAGAAAACCGACTAAAGTAAGATCCAGTATAAAGATATTTTCTTTGTATTGTTTTTATCAAAATGTAATTTAAGTCCAAAATTCTCAACACAAAGCACTCCACTGGCCATTTCTTTCTTCCACCAACAGATAATATCCTCTCCTTTAAGTCTCCCTCCATCTTCCTCTTTCTCCATTTCCTCTTCTCTGCAGCCATTATGTCTCTGGCATACACAGACTATTACAGTCATTAGGCCAAGGAGATATCTGATAGCAAATGTAGTGCCACAGAGTACACGCCCAGACACAATACACTAACACACACACAACACGTGTGGCATATGCAGTTTTACATACAGTATGACCATCACCAATTAGGTGGTCGATTTAAGATGTCAAACTTCTCATCATTTTCTGCTGCTTCCTGGTGCCCTGCTGCTACCCAGGAATGCCATGCTTATCAGTCTCACTTTTATAAAGCGTGTTGCAGGATGACATGGATCTCGCTTTCCAAACTTTCAATTTCCAGCCACCAGTGATCCATCCAAACAAACTGAGGAAGCTGCTACCCTCAATGCTGCTGTCTGGAAGAAATCAAATGTCTGACTCTGTCTGCCTGCAGTGTTACAGCCCGGGCTGGTTTAGCCATGAGATCTGTTAGTCATGGATATATGCCTTATACAGCTCATTAACAGGAGATTTTGTCACATGTTAATTACATCATTATTTTTTTAACCAGAGGGAAACCTTCTCTCATCATCCACTCTGCTCCTCTGTAGTTGTTCACATGAGCTTAGCAGTAATGTAATGTAATGCATTCAATCTTGCTGCAGTATTGCAATCTGTTTATTTACATCAAATCTTTATTTCTTGTAAATGTGAACCAAATAATGGTTTGGCTGCAGTTTTATCTATGTATTGTATCCAATAGTATTTCTAAAATTCTCAGACAAAGAAAAAGAAGCCACAGGTTTTGGGGAATTACATACTGTACATGTATTTACAGAAGGGGTTTTGGTGTTGACAAATTAAGGGAATAGTTTGACATTTGGGAAATATGCTTGTTTGCTTTCTTGATGAGAGTTAAATGAGGAGATCGATACCACTCTCATGCCCGCAAGCTAAATATAAAGCCAGAGCACGAGTGTGTGTGCCAAGTTTTACAGCAATCCATCCAATTTCTGTCAAGATATTTCAATAAAAAAGGTGCTAGGAAAAGTCAGGGGATTGCCAGAGTCAGTAGGATAAATTGTATCTTGTGAATATCTGTACCAAATTTTGTTCCAATCCACCCAGTAGATGTTGAGGTATTTCACAGGATATCAGTAAGTGAAAACGTCTGTGGCAATCTATCCAGTAGTTGCTGAGATTTGTCAGTCTGGACCAAAGTGGTGGACCGACAGACCGGCCAACTTTTCCATCCCTAGAACCGTGAAACTACCATGGCTAAAAATCGGAGTACCAGGAAATTTCAAGCTCAGCTCACTAATTAATACTTTAAATAGTGTCATGACCATGAGGTTGCCAGGCAACCAGCTGAGACTCCAGGAAGTCGCTGTGCTCGGCCAAGAAATAGTCCTGTACAAAAGCCCCCCAAAACCCGAACTTGTAGAGGGAAATATTGTACTTTTCACTCCCCTACATTTATTTAACAGTTGTAGTTACTTGTTACTTTACAGACTGAATGTCTTCATATAAAACATACCATTACCCTATAAAATAGGATATAAGGCCTGCCAAGAAACACCGGTGGCACATAACTCCTACAATGTAAAACCACAACTGTTTGTACAATTTGGTTTGTGTACAGATTAAAGAAAGGAGATACAATGTGTTAATTTGTGAGCTTGAGAGGTGCTGGTAGGCGGATTTGTTTTGACTGGACAGAGTCAGGTTACCTATTTCCCCCCGGTTTCCATTCTTTATGCTAAGCTAAGCTAACTGGCTAATGACTATAGCTTCATATTTAGCATACAGACATGTGAGAAGCATTGATCTTCTCATCGACGTGTTGGCAAGAAAGTGAATACGCATTTTTCCCAAAATGTTGAACTATTTGATTTAGTTTCAGTCACAGAAAACAGAGCTCAAGCTCATTTGCCATGAATGCTCAACCATTACACAACATGTTGTTTGCAATGAATCCTGATTACCCACAAATGATTGGGCTGTAGTGCCAATTCATAACAGACGTTATCTCACGTCTGTTATGAACTGTAGTGCTGCTTATGACTGACTAGAGGTGCTGAATTATGCTGAGTACATTTTGCTGCTTACTTCTGCATACCAGGTGGAATGAATGTTGGGATACACATAAGAATAAAAGTACGCAGAATGACTGAGTCCTGAATCTCAAATATCCTGCTCTTACATCAGTTTATCAGTTTTGATGATTTTTCATTAAAATAGTAGGTTTCCCTTCTACACATAGTTTACCGTGTCTTGGCTTGTCTACTAAAGTAGTAGCTGGTGCCTGGCGAACATGTTAAAAAGTATCCTACAAAAACCACGTCAGCTCCAAAAGTTGGTTGTTTTTCATTTTCTCATGATGTCTCTCCATTCACACAGACCATGTCAGATATTGTCTTCGTCATTTAGTGGATGCTCAACCGGTTCACACACAGATCTGTAGTTGGCATCAGACGCTGTGGTTGATGCAGTTTTGAGGGTTCGCATTGATCTGTCTCTGCTCTCACTTTTGCTGGCGTGAAATTTCAACTTTGCAGGGAGCCATATTATTTTTGGCTTTGCACCAAAAAAATCTATATTTTTCCGTTTCTTCTCAGTTAAAGTTCCTGTACTGTGAGTGAGGTGAGAGACTGAACTATATTAACCTGTCACAGTGACAAAAGTCTATTTGTCCTCCTACTAAATATGAAAAACAGCAAAATAATATAGGCTATTGAGTTATCAGTCAGAAAGCAGACATGTCGATGTCTATGGTCTTGTCATCTGTCATTACAGTAACGCTGAGATTAAACTATGCATTGAAATCTGTCATTAGACTGCAAGTACTGTAATACCTTACATCTCCTTCCTGTCCATTATCCAATGACACGCTCAAGCATGCGGTCAACTGCAATTTAAGGCTGAACCATGTGCTGCAGTAAATACAGTATACATTATACAGTATATGTGCTACGGTATATTAAACATATACATAAACCATATTCACAAGCCTGCAGGCCACAGATTACATGTGGTACATTACACTCACATGCAGCCTGGTGAGCGATCCAAGAAAGAAGGAATGTGAGCAGCACAGCCTGCTTTGATGAGCTGTCAGATTAAGGATTACCAAGGAGCACCATTAAAACTCACAGCAGCACTGTTCCACTTTCCACTCCCCCATCAGCTGTTTGCTAAACCTGTCAGAGAGATGGAGAGAGGGCATTAGAGGGAAGGTAAAATGGGCAGGAATGAGTGAGGAGAGGGATGAAGTGTTGGCAAAGTAAGAACTAGACAATTACAAGGAGGCAGGGAGAGGAAAGTGAACTGACAGTAGAAGAGTAGAGGGTGGGAAGAGGAGAAGGACGGCTGATAACTAGCACATTATCAGACTTGATTTATGGACTTGTGTGGGCTATCCAACAGCTTACATTCCTAACACGTCAGCTTCCTCCACCAACCATAGTAGAAGAGCTCACTGCTGGCACATTTCAACGCTGCGCTCTACAGGCTCGAGCTGGAATTTCAATTCTCAGAAAAAAAAGAATTTTTATAAAAAGAAAAAAATTATTTAGGATGGAAATAACAAACACATGCTGATATTAGGGGATCTTGAGCATTAGTCATTTCAAACACTTGAGACAATTTAGTTTTTTATTCTATAGAGACCAAATTAAGTAAATGGTAAAATAGCTAAAAAAGTGAAACTGAAAGTAGTAGTAAGCAGCTCCTGTTACCACCGTCTATTGTTTCTACGCATGGACAATTTTGTTCAAATGTAGCAATAATCACAATGCAACACAAGAGCTAATTGTCAGTAGTAGATGTTGTGTTATCCAGAAGTTTAGTCAGCCACTGCCGTGGGTGAATCTTGGTGTAGAAATGAAACTGAGTTCACATCAGAGCTCAAAGAACAAAAATCAAATAAGTGTTCAGTTATAACCACAGACTTGACTCACTTTGCATACTACTGTCATATTTTGAACTACAATGGCTGTTTCTTGAGCACTTCTTTCATGCTCTGATACTATTACTAGATAACAAGGACACACATAATGATGTGACAAATATTCATAGTGTCCCCGAACCCAGCTATCGTTTACTTGCAAGACAAACACACAATGGGGACTACTGGATTAAATTCTAAGACCTTGGTTGAAAAAAGGGAAGCATAGAAAACACTGCTGACTAAAGCTAAACTGCTGGAATGAGAAAACTGTCCTTGTGCATAGGTTCAACTTTGAAGGGAGAAAAGCCAATAGCTTAGACCTACTTTTAACCATTAAATTTAACATGCAAGACTAGAGAGAGAGAGGAATACTTAGGTGAACAACTCAAATATAAAAGACACAGCTCACAACACTCTTTGTTATTTCCTGAACTTCAAGAACAATGCAGGTTTTGTGTTGACATGGCAGCATGTTACCCCTATTTACCCCTGTACATAATTTCTAGCTGCGTCGCACAAGCATTCCTTGTGTCTTGACAGATGTGTAAGGTTTCAGCGGCCAACTGGAGGAAGTGCATTTCATGATGAAAGTTTACAAAGAAGAAACCTGCAAACAGTAGCATCATGTCATCAATTCCATAATTATGACTCATCTTTCATGTTTCAGCTGGATGGCTGCCATCCTGGTGAAGAGGAGGGGGGGATGAGCAGAAAGTGTTGTAGCCGACACTTCCTTGTGGATGAAATTACTGGCAGAAGTAAAAACCAGAGATTCACTGAAGCCTTTATTCTCACAGGGGCGGATTGCCTGTCTCATTTGAGAAAACACTCAACCTGCCTGGACAGAAAAATCAACTACTTACAGAAAACCAGCCCATATTTCATTGAGTCACTTTTTCTTTTTTTAAGGTGCTGCTAGGAAAGTGAATCAGAGAATTGTTGCAATCTCTTACACAAGAACACACATTTCCCATACACGTCTTTGTTATATTTTCCTCTGAGGATTCGCTCATCTTTTCAGCTTTACATCAATGTTTTACTGCCCTCTCATGGACAAGGATCATAGCTACAACTCTCACTATGACGCTGCCAGCCTCACATCTACGGGCCCAGCTAATGTGACATGATATAATGTTTGCACTGTCACAATATCAACAATAATGACAAAGTTTCTGAAGCTAATCTATAATTTGCTTGAAATTCGCTGCAAATGAGCTTGCTTCCACTGTGCTAGATATTATCACTGTTTTCATATTACCACCTTTATTACTTTGCCATCAACTGCTCATTATAAAATTCATTATGATTTCTATTAGGATTTCTGACAGAGTGGAGCAGCTCAGCCATGCCTGTCGTCCTCCAGTCAGGCTGAGACTGAGCGGAGCAGCAACAGCCTGCAGATATCAGGCCCAGCAGGGCTACGTGCAGCTGTGCTCACTTTAGATAGATATTGAATACTGAAGCCCACAGTGAGTGTATATATAATTTACTGACTATTTTACTCAATCCTGAATAAATTAAAAAATGTTTTCGACGGTTTTTTAATCCTATCCCTGAGAGTAACATTTCAAACAACTTTAAACAAGTGCGTCTACTCTTTAAATTATTTGATGATTTTAGCTTTCTGGGAGAAGAGCTGCAGTTTTGTTTATTTGGTGATAGATAGGGTTTAATGTACACCTAAAGCCAGAATGTTATTCATATGTGCATGTGTCTGTCTGTTATTTGATCATTATACATTTGATGATATCAGATATTTGGGAAAAACACCTTCGCTGTGGGCATGAATTATATAAGCGAAAGGACGCAATGTGTCTATATTATATTTGAGTGAGCATTTTACTTACAATTAAGCAGTTGGATATTTTTACCTACATTACATGCCTTGAAACTGATTAAATACATCAAGTTCCACCAAGTCCTGCAAAACTGCACCTCATCTACAGCTCTAACACTCGCATCATCACATCACTGTGACTTTCTTTATCACAGTTGTGTAAAAAAAAATGTTTTTGTGTAAATACAGGCTTTAACTTTAGGGTTCTTTTTTACAGATAGACATTTTTTAATATATATTGATCAATAGATACACATCAGCCAGGTACACATACAAACTGTATTTTTCTGCATGTTGTTTAGAGAAAATCCAGGAATCACAGAGGTGCCAGGAACTTTCTGTTAAACAAATTTAACCTTTAGCTTTTGTATAAAACAGCTGTACCCACTTTGTAAAATCTACTGCAGACATAACAATTCATGTCCTATTTTTAATCTTTAAAATACAACATCATGTGCTTGTTTATAGTGAAATATATTTCTTAATGGGTGTCCATTTAATTATTTTATTAATTAATTTTCTAAATCACACTTAAACAAGTCAGCCCTGCGACGAGTTGGCCACTGTCCAGGGTGTACCCCGCCTAAGGCCCAAAGTCACTGGGATAGGCTCCAGTCACCCGCGACCCCGAACGGGAACAAGCGGTAGAAAATGACTGACTGACTGACACTAAAACAAAATGTGCTTATTAACTGTAACTCCCAGAAGTGTTTGCTGATAAATTCCTCATATGAACGCTGGCATGATGCTCTGAGGATTTAGGATATTAAAATGCTTTTTAGTACAGTCATTAAACTGACTAACAGTAACTGAACAGACACAGGATTGTGCCAGCATACATTCTGTTCTTTTAACAGACATAACACTGGCTATTGCACCTGCAAGCCTCGAAATGTAAGAGTTTGACTGACCACTTGACCCACAGATCTGAGAACAGAACAGAGCTCCAGTTGAGATGGATGAAATGAAAGTCTTCAAAATACAGCAGGCAAGTTGCCATCTGAGCATGTATGTTATACCAATTAAAATAACATGTAAGTAATAGCACCAAACAAAATGACAGCGGCAATAAAAGCTTCAAAGTAAGTGACAAGAAGTGTATGCGCCTTCAGAGGCTAAAAGTAACACTTATAAAAATTGTAGGAGCTGTGTGTTTTCCATCTGGAAACCAAAGAAACCACAGAGCAGGATCATTAACTTTAATACGAATGATGAATATAGCCACAAGCCATTAATAATTAGTCATATTTTTGAATAACTTTTCAAATAAATCTTTAATATTTTCATGAGCATGTTTCCTATACTTACGGTATTAATTAATAAAATGCAATGTTTTCCACATTTCTCCTTTAACAAACCAGAGATTTGATCAATCAGTATTTTGGTAAATTTACACACTTTCCAGGACAGTCTTGGTACTTGAGATGGGAATGAATCTGTTGGTCAGTCAAGCGATGCAGCGCCTTCATTTCATGTAAGAATATACAGCATATATTTTAACTTAGCCGCCAACCCAATCCATCCCTTTTTTTGCAGAAGTGAGATAAATGTCTGTGAGCTGAAATCACACAGTGGTCACGGAGCAGTGGTTTAATCAGAAGATCCACACTCCAGACTGAAGTATAGCAGTACAAGACTTTGCATGAGTTTTAAAAGCCTAGTCTGCAACTTTAAATTGGCTGTGGAGCAACCCGGTTGTCAATGTGGCACCAGATAATGGCAGTATTAATAAGGGAGAGTGTTCTCAGTGACCGCCTGAGTGCAGAGAGAACAATGAGGAAATAAAACCACCGCTGGGCAAATGTGAGATATTCATCCATATCTAGGAATCATAAAACTTCCTAATTCTAAATTATATTTTTTAACATAATGACCTTTTGCCAATGCAGGTGATACATTAGCTCCCTAATCAACTACACTGGCTACTAATTCATATTCATCACATGCAACAGCTTGTCTGCTCTTTTCAAAATTGATCTTAATATCTTTATTAAAATGTCACTAAAGTCAATGAAGAAAAGTAAGACTTAAGATAATTTCCGGCCCACCTCAGTTACTCACTATCTGTCAGGACTTTGAAGGGTTTAGTTGCATGGATTAAGAATAAGCCAGGACAGACTTGCAAGATGAGTGAGGGTGAGATAACACAAGTCATAAAATAAAGCTTCACACTGGCCTGAAGGCTGCAATGGTTCTCCTCCTCAAATTCTTTCTTCTGCTGCAGGAGAAAAAAAAAGAGAATCTCACCTCACCACCCTAGGAGTTTGTTTTGTCCTCTGGCACACAAAAGTTCCTCAGATTCTTGGTTGTTCTTTGATTATTCATACTTCTTTTCTCTCACAGGGCTTGTATCTAGCAACATCAACATAGATTATAAGTCATACAATCTTTGGGAACTACCTCACAGCAGAGCTTGAACTCTCATACTTATTAGTATTTTGTGGCGACCCAAAAAAGGCCAACCTGCATTTATGGCATCATTTAAGAAGACAGCGTGAATCTTCAAGGTTTCATGCATTCTTGAGAAACATAATGGTAATTATGTGTCCAGTTTAAAGGAATAGTTCAACATGTTTCAACATAAAAACAGAGCTCAAGTTAATTTGCCATGAGTGCTCGACCATTACACAGCATGTAGTTTGCTACAAATCCTGAGTAATTACAAATGAATGGGCTATTTCCCAAAATGTCAAACTATTCCTTGAAGCTTGATGTGTTTAGATTTTTCTTCCAAATAATGCACAATATACAATATGATTTAGATTGGAAAAATTACTATACAGTTTCGTCTAAACTCTGTGTGCACGCTACAGTTGCTGTAGCATTTGAACAGTAGGCTCCACAGTTTGTTGCTCCCTTTTATATTTGAATTCATTAGACTTTCTTGTTTGTTGTTTCAGTGCCAAAGGTTTTTGGCAGCGTGTTACTGTTTAAAGTCCTTCGGGAGGACACGGTAACCTTTGTACTTTATCAATTTATTATTTTCCCATTAACTTCAGTCAGTCACAGCAATTCTGAAAACCGTATAATAAGAAGCTTTTTAATCAAGCACGTCGGCGGGATGGTTTGTTTTTGCTCGTTCTTGTAGAAGCAGAATTGATTGAAAGCCGTAAGATGGCATTTAGCTTCATTGGGAATCATTTGAATTACCAGGGAAAAGGTCATGGCACAAAAATAGCCTTTATTGATAGGTAAAATCAATTATTTTAGGCAACAGCAATACTGAGACAGACAGGCTGACTGAATGAGTGCATAATTTGGTTTTGCTTGCAGGGTTATGTGAACTCCTTTATAAAACAAATGCATAAAAATAAGTAAAAGAAACAATAATTGATATAAAAAGGATTTCAGAAATGATTGGCGCTGTCTTTAGCTGGATCACTGGGCTTCACATCCTCTGATTTGGAGCTCTGTTGAAACAAACAAACATGCATAATGTCAGTCAGTCAGTCATTGAGTCATTTTCTACCGCTTGTTCCCGTTGGGGGTCGCGGGTGACTGGAGCCTATCCCAGTGACTTTGGGCCTTAGGCATGCATAATGTAAACACTAAATTTACTCTTATTTAGGAATAAACATGATATTGTGTAAAAAACTTTCAAATAATGCATAATCAGTAGATTTTGATCTTTTTAACATTTTAACATTGCTTGGAATAATCTAGAATAATCATGTTGGTGATAGATTTGCAGTACTACCTCTGTTAAAAGGAATAATTCTAACTTATTCGCCTTTTTGCGAAGAGTTCAATAAAAAGATCGATACCACTCTCATGTCTGTATGATAAACATGAAGCCAGCCAGGAGAAGGTTGGTATGAGGGTGATACTAGTGTTCTTAGGCTCGGAAAGAAAGCTGACAGGCATATTACGCAAAAAGCAACCAATCAGTATCCAAAGTGTAGTACTGACTCTTGAATGTCAGCCTGAAGTTTCTCTATGTGAACCTGTATTAAACCGGTTAGCCTCACCTTGGACTTGAAGAGGAGGTTAATGACGCCCTTTGAGCGTCTGTCTGCTGTTCGGTCAGAGGTCCCACTGACAGACATGTTCTTACTGTCCCTCTTGGCTCTGCTCAAGTCCACCTCTTCTGCACCCCCAACCACCGTCAAGGACAGACCTACAGACAGAAACAACAGTAGTGTTTGCATCTCAGTGATTACCAGCTCACAATGAAACCTCTTCCTGCAGCCCGATGATTTTATGTGTCTAATTGTGCTCTTGCAACTGTTCTACTGATGAACTGCGGGCTCTGGCAACACCAATGCCACTGTGTGTTTGTTCAGTGAGGCCACACAGCGCGCAGTAATCGGTGCTAATCAGAGGTAGTGTATTAACACCACAGTCAGTGTTGGCTCAGCTGGCCTGCTCCAATATGGCAGGATGCCAGAGAAACATCAGTGAATTGTGGTCGGATCCACTATTTTGACATGTGGGATTATGTAACTGAACCAATGAAATATAAACTGCATGAAACTGCTGCCAAGTTCTGAACTAATTACAACCGACATGACTGATTCACTAATTTATCACCTTGCATCAGAGTTTGTGTTAGGTCAGGTTATTTCTGCAATGTTCCCTAGCATACCAGTTTGTTTTTATCATACACTATGACATGGTGTGTGTTTTTCCTTACAGTCACCTTTCCAGAATAGAAAAAAAACAGAGTACTTCCTCTCAGGACAGGACTTTATATTTTGACTCTGTGGGCCCTTGGTTTATAGGTGCAACTCACTTACACTATACAGCACCGAGTGGATTTGTGTATGTTAGTCACCTGTGATGGCAGGCAGAGATCTGGAGTTGGCATTGGTCAACAATACATTTCCTTCATTCGGCTCAGACAAGTTGGTGTCACTGCGGAACTCCTGTTTCTTGGACAGCTAGAGGGAGACAGAGATCACACAAAACTCAGCAACATCACTTCCACAGAAACTCGGCTCCATTACTTAAACATCCCTTAAACTCTTCACTTCTTCCCTTCCTTTCTTTCTCTCCACCTTTCCTCATTTTCTCTCCTCTCTCATCCTATGATCTGCCTCCCACCTAAGCTCATTCTCACCCGTTTGCAGTCCAGTGTATTTGTCCTTTCTCTTTCCTCTGAGATGAAGATCATGCTGCTCCTCTTCTTCTTCTTCTTACTTTTTCTTAGTTTGACCTCTGCATCGCCCACCGTCACCACCACTTCCTCCACTGTACTTGCACTCACGCTGCCGCTGGAGCGCTGCAGGGTGGAGGTCCAGGAGATCGGCGACTCAGGGGGGAGGTCCCTGGGAGGAGTCAGGAAATGCGGTGAGTAAATTAAAAAGGGGTTAAATGTTTTCATATGCAAGTTGTTCTGGAGTGATTTTTTTCATGTAGAGTACATCTTTGCAGGTACATTTTATTACAATATAGTGTATGTATGTATGTGTCGTGTAGATGAGATGTGTCATTCTAGTGTATGCTACCTGTCTGAATGGAGCTTGGTTGGAGTCCCACATTCGGATCCCTGCAGTGAGGAGATCGAGATGATGGACTGACGAATGGAGCGCAGCATGGAGCGAGGACGAGTGGACTTCCTCTCATCCAAGTCCGGCTGGAAATAGAGAGTTGAACTGTATTATATCCAGATTAAAAGACAATACAACTAGGATAGTCCTGTTCATCACTAGAGAAAGCAGGAATAGCAAAAGCAAGTGAAGTTACTCCTAAAAAACAACATAGCATCACTCCTTATCATCATTAGTTTAGTCTCTGCTGAAAGGCAGAGGCATTTGACAGGTTAATGCTCATATTTAGCCCCAGTCAGACCATCCAAACCCTGTTCTGGTAGAAGAGAAATTTAAAGTTACAAATCTCATATCAACACTCTACTCAGAAGCTTGTGTGAGGACTTTGATCTTTTAAATTCACCTGGCTCAGCTCATTTGCAGCTTAATTAGCGCAGCTCTACCACAGTAACTCTGTGGTCCAGCCTTGCAGAAAATAACATCTTTTGGACTACAGAGAAACACCATGCTTCAGTTAAAAGTCTCTTATTCCTCTACTTTTTATCTCCCCTCCCTCTCTCACCCTGTTTCCCCCCATTTCTTACCAGCTCTCTCACACCATACTCCTTTTCCACTTTCTTCTTCAGCTGTTTGAAACAGTCCTCCATGCGCTCGTGGAAAGGACGCAGGTCATCTGTCACTCTCTTCCCATGTAGAGAGATCCCTCTATCTAGCAATGGGATCTATAGATAAAAATGTTATCTTGTCAACGGAACGTCCACATAAAAGTAACACAACTATATGTAGTGTGTACATGTATTCAAGAATGCGTGTTAGCGTGCTCAGTACCTGCCATGCGATGAGGTCTTTGAGGCGCAGTAGTTTATCTTTGTCCTCTATGTGCTGCTGAGTGTACTCGTCGGTAAAGAACGCCTGATACGGAGGAAATAATAAAAACTCATTTACAGAATCACGGCTATACGTTTCACCTGCTCATGCCGTTTATAAATTGACTTCTACACCCACGTGCACTTTCTAAGACCACTGATCTTATCTTATGCAGGATATTATAACACTGAATGGTGTTTGAGAGTGAACACTAATAATAGTATTAGTTTAATGGAATTTGGACTGATCATATTCAGAGTGTCAGGGGTGATAACTGATATTTGATACTAAATGAATTCAAGTCAATTCATCTTGCAGTAAAGCAGTCTCTTAAACTCAGATACTGTAACTTTTAAGGGGCTTAGTTTTCATAGAATTGTTTATTTTAAAAGTACTCATGGTGAACTTACATACACACACACAATCACAATGAATCAGTGCTTGTTTAGATAAATATGATGGTCACTACAAGAAAAACAAGACAAAATCAACTTGTGATAGGTGTAATAAACATTATGGATTTTTAACATCCCTGTTCCTATACTATTTCAAAAAACTAAACAAGAAAATCTTAAGTGCTGCCAGTGGTGTAAGAACCTCTGATGGTAAGCTCTAGTTGGTCATTATAAATGTCCCACATAAAATTAAAGGGTTTAATTTATGATAATCAAACTCAGTTTAACTCTCACTGGGAGCTATATTCTATAGTACAATGTTCATCAACTGACCTAAAAGAGGGGATTGTAGGGCTAAGTCTTTATAGTTTACCTTTTCATACTTGGCAAAGCCGCCCATGACAGCTGGGTCCACGATGCCATTGAGCAGCATGGACAGGGGGTTGATGGGAAGGCTCCAGTCAGCCTGGTATTGGTTAATCATGGTCAGAATCTTCTCATTGGTGGACTCCATGGTCTCTATGGCGTTCTCCAAAGGAGATAAGGTGGTCTGGACAGAGTAGTCGAGTGGTACAAACAGAAGAGGGAAGAAAGAGCGAGAGAAATGAAAAGAGAAGGGAGAAGGGTTTTCAGAGTGGGATGTAGAATAAAAAAAATATTGTAAAAAGAAAAGGAATTTAATCAGTGGTGGTGGTGAGACGGGGAACACGTTACACTGGAGGCAGTAGCTCACAGTGAACATACAAGTCAAACATGGAGTGAAAACACGTCCTCAAAGACTTACATGTTTCATGTCAGTAGCCTCAAACCAGCGCAGGATCCCTGGCAGCTTATACACAGTGGTGAAGGTTGTGCGTTCAATCCACATAGACTAAAACACAGGGATGGAAAGGAGAGGAAAAGGAAAGCAGTTAGATGAGCCTCTGCCACTTGTGAATACTAATAACATGATACCACATCTTGTATTAAACTCTTTCCAGACACTTACTGCTGTTGAAGAAATACTTCAGACCTGTTCAGAAATTTACTGTTGTGGAGTGTTTAATGCTACATCGATGATCTTACAGACATAGAGAGTGGGTCTGAGAAAGTACCCTTCTCTGTGGGGTGGCGTAATCAACTCTAGTTATTTTTTGGTCCTTCCTCTTCTGTGGCATTGCTCCTGTGTTCCTTAGTAAGCTGTGGGCGTCCTACGGTTTCTTCTGGGACTGTGGTGTCCTTAGGATAGCATAAGAAGCCTTTGCCAATGATGCAGCCAGCACTGTGTGGCTCCACAGGGGATGGAGAGAATCCACGGGGTGAAGGGTAATCCTGCTGTTCTCTGGTGGGATGCGTGGACCTGGTGGACATGGCAGGACATGGTGTAGCCAGGACCAGCAGGGTTTCAGGGTGTTTTTTTATGGCAGAGTTCTGAGGCAGACCCAGTCTCCTGGTTGGATTTTGTGCAATGGTTTGTCACTTGGGGGAGACTGAATGGCCTCTACCTAGGTATGGATTAGCTGAACAGCTGAGGTCACAGTCATCATTTTCACATTCACAGCAGGAGAACAAAATTTGGGAATACTTTCGACCTTCTATTTTACTGTAAAGGCAGAGACAGCTTCTCTGCAAGTTCATGTTTCAGGCAAGTTTGAGATCCTCTATTTACATTAAAGAATATCTGTATGCAAAACATTCACAAATGATCACACTTTTGCTTTACAGAGTCCACATGGGGGAGGATGTGTCACACTTGTTTTTCCAAGCCTGGTGTTGACAGACTAAACAATATTTACTATATAGGATGTAAATTCCTAAGGCATATCAATCTTTTAGCATTATTTGATCCCCTTTGCTCACCTGTGACAGTGGGCTTCACATTAAACAACAGAAACCAATGTGAGTAGTTGACATGCATCAAACAGTTCATCAATCAATTTACCATGTTTAACAATTGTCCCCTAGGATGTAAAAAATCCTGGGTTTGCCCATAGTGTGTCATGCAAGCATTCAAAAGGCTACCTAGAGTCTGTGTGAATTCTAACAGCTTTACCTTCTGCTAGTTGACAGGCTCTCATCACTGAATATTCAGCTCCTTGGGCGGAGCTTTAGGGTGGCTGAGCGGCATTTCAATATTGAAAAATGATCATAAATTGCACACCCTGCGAATGACACACCGTTTTCTCTATGAGCGGTTTCATTAGGATACATTAGGATAGAAAACAAGGAGAGAGGAGTTACTAGTCTACAGGACGTGGTCTAGGTGAAGATGATATGATATTCATGCAGTTATTGGGATCACCATCATCTTCTGTGAGGTAAGAATAGAACATCTTTGAGTGTTATGGAGCAGTGAGTGCCAGCACAAATTTTGCCTCTCTGGTCCTTGTCACATGCTTGTGCATCTCACTGGTAAGTAGGGTTAGGGGGGAGAACCTAAGACAATATAAGCATACAGTATTGGTTACCTACTGTACAACTGCAGCTACAACTATGGCTTTTAAGGTGGAAATCCTCTTTCTACAGGATCCAGTTTGGAGAAGAACAGGTCCGCATTTCACATGTGCAAAAACTATGAAAGATTGGTTATCGTCAAGAAGCCCTTGGTTGGAGCAGACAGCAATGCTCGTTTCAACTTATTATATCTTGTTATATTTAAGCTTATTATATACATCACTTCTGCTTGCTGGGACCAGGTAATGGGTGAGTGCATGTTGAGGGATTTGATTACCTTGGAATGGTGCTGCATAATCCATTATCCGTGGTCTACGATAATATATTATTCCTTGGTCCAGCAAAGATTGAGTCACAGGCCGAAGCCTTCTGTCTTTGCTGCAATTTAGTTTACATAACAAATCTGGCCCTAATAGATTCAAGTGTGTGGTATCTGATAGGAGAAAGGAATGTGTTATGAAACCTATAGATACTACAGTCGGCTCAGTTACAGGCAGACACATTGGAATTCCACCAAGCCCAACAGCTCTTATTGTTTCTTTTGATGTTTTCAGATTAATAGAATGTTGTTTTTTGTGAGTGACCTCTTGCCACTCTGTCCTCCTTCTTACTTAGACAACCATTATCATTTGAATGCATTTTATTCATGCTTTTCATTCAGTACTACCTAACCAAACAGTATTCATTTTATTTTGGTTTTGTAGCCATTCATACACATTTTGCATTTTTATTTTGCAATTGTCACAGACCCAAGTAGTCTCAGATTCTCACATTCAGTGTCACATTCTTTGTTATCTCCAAAGTTTGAAAAGGAAAAGATACGATGACACATTCCACAAAACAGTAATAGACAAAGACACACATATAGTGACAAACACCAACAAAAACCCGGTAATATAAGTGTCTTGGCGCTTCTGGAAGACTTTCGTTCCTCTGCGTTGTGTTGTTTTGTTCAAGTAGTTGCGCTAATTTCATTGTCGGTTGTGATATTCTCTTTTTTATTTGTGCAATTCACTTTTTAGATTCTGCATTTGCAGCACTTTCCATGCCCTTTCCAATCCCTTCATCATTCACTCAATTCTTTCTTGCTTTCTTCACCATTTAGTTTCACGTCATTTGTTTTGTTTGTTTTATGTCAAAACAAATGAATACTCTTGGCACCAATTATCGTACATATACTCCACAGGACCGGTAAACTCATTCTCTGACCCTCCACTAAAATAACTTCCCATTTTCTTGTGTTTACAGTCACTTTTGTCTACAATTCCAATTTCTTCAATTAACATTCTACTCAGAAGATAAAAGTCATTCCCGTTGGTGTAGGGAGAGTAAATCAGATTCCTACAACAGTGAAATATGAATGCATCATGAGAACAAATCATCCCTGGGAGAGCAAATCACATCCCTACTTCTTCCCACCAGTCCTGCATAGGCCTGTCTTTTTCTCAGTGTGTCCCCTCTTTTTCCCCCTCCCTTTTTTTTCCTCATCGGCCATTTCCTCGATTTCATTTCTTCATCACTATACAATCTGACATCTAATCTTACATTACAGAAATACCTGAATCGGATGTCGCATCTCAAGTGCTCATCTGAAATCCTGAAACATAATCTGATGTTTTATCATATAATTATACCACAACCTTCTGTTGAATAATATCCTATTATTTTATATAACAGGAGCTTATCTCTTCAGACTGATAACATTGCAAGTTACAAGTAACAATGCAGACATTAGCCTCTGAAAGACTTTCATGGTCCCTGTGGTCATAAATCTTTTCATTAAAAAGAAAAAACTCACAGCAAACTCATTGTTTGGGTCCACAGGTCCTTTCCTCACAGGTCTGGAATAGTGAAAACGCTGCACGTAGTTGGACTTGTAGAAGCTACACATGGTGTAAGAAGAGGGAGACAGAGGTTAAAGTCAAAGAAAGGATATAAAATAAATCATTTACAAAAAAGGGGAAATGTGACATTATCAAAATTGCTTTATCCTTTTCATTCATTTTTGAGGACATTCACATTTTTCTTTATGGAAATATGATGAGTTAAATGTGCTGTTTTACTGACTTGATAATCTGGTCAGGAACAGGTTTGTTCTTCAGGCGAGGAGGAATCTCAAGGACTGGCTGCACTGTGAAACACTGGATATCTGGTTCAGATCACTCAGGAAAAAAAACATAACTACATGACGTAGTATCTCTACATCCCTATGTCAGAACGAACACATTGATAGTTGAGGGAGGTGCCCGACCTCCATTGGCTGTAAGATACAGAGGTACACTAAAAGGTACAACATAAGTGCAGAACAAGTTTTATAGTGCTTCTGAGTATTGCGTTTATCTGGGCAGGGGGTGGGGGGATTGGGGATTACTACACTTGTGTGCTTGTAGACCATGTACAGTATAGCATTTACATATTTTGCTTTCTCTGTACATATGACTGCACATTTGTGTTTTTTTTGTGTGTGTTGTGCTGCCAGAAGGATACACTGAAGTGGAGAGTTCTTGATATCGTCTCCTGGCATGGTGGTGATGTTGAGGCGCACAGCGCTAGGGAACTGGCTCATCAGCTGGTTCTGAAAGTCCTCTCTGCGTTCATACTCCTTGCCACGGTGGATAAACACCTTGTTCTGAAGCCGTAGGAAATTAATAGGTGTTAATAATGATAATTTATCCTGTGATCAACATAGGGGAATACTACAAATCAACAGGACAGTCCTTCAAGAGCTGGTAGTCATTGCATGTCTTTCACCAAGGCAAAAAAGTGGGCCTGTGCCTGGTCTACATTCACTGCCCTCCCCTGAGTCACTGACTTTGTCAAACTCCTTACCACAGCAGATGAACACATCTAATGAATACAGGAGCTACAAACAATGGAATATTTTATTTCTGCAGTATGCTGAAATCCACAGATCCATAATGTTCCCATAAGGTGCTTTATGTCCCATTCTGTTAACTATCTTGCTGGTGTGTTTAGAAACTTGCCCACTGCTGCAATTTTAAATAGCTTAGCTTCAATGCTGATAATGGAAAAAAAAGTATTTTGACCCCTTTGTACAAGGAAGGGAGTCATTGGTACTTTTGTGTTCCTTACACATAGTGTGAATCTGTGTGCTTCTAATCCATTGCAATACAGTGACAAACACAAACCCTGAGAAATGGAGGGTAGCCCTGTCCATAGTAGCCCACTGCAAAGTAGTCCGGCTTTGGTCTCAAGATCTTCATAATGTTCTCATAGAACTTGGCTTGTTTTTCCTGCAGAGAGAGACAAAGAGAGAGGCAGAGGATGTGTTCAGGGAGACGGGCGATGTGCACTGTGTGCAGCCGTAGCAGTTTTATCAGCTCATGCCAATGACAAAGCTACGCTCAGCAGAATGCTGGGCCTTTGAGGGTGATAGATGTAGAAAAAAATAAAGTGCACGGCATCCAAGGGCAATGTCTGTCATTTATATAACCACATAAATTCAGCATTAGCCGAGAGAGCCACTGCTGAAGTCATATAAAGAGAGAGAGATATTTTTCCATTGTTGGGAAAAAGTGTAATTCTCTGTGGGGAGGGGAAAAGGAGAGTTGATGACAAGGATATAGAGGAGAAGGTGGTGCTAAAGAACAAGTTAGGATTTGGTTAAGAAAATGTATTAGAATTTAGAACTTACAGACTGGCTGCTGGACAATTTGACCAGATTTAGTTTTACTGTATAAAAAGACAAAGACCAAACTATTTGGCCAACTCATTTATTAATTAAGGTTTCGGTACACAAGAGCTGCGCTGGAATTGAGTTATTTTCACTGCTGCTATCAAAAACTTAAAACTACATTGCCTGAATTCTCCTCCTTTCCTTCAAACACCCTATCACAAGAACATCTATAACATTTATAAAGGGAATTCAGGGGAGAAGGCTGAAAGGCGAAAATACAGAAAGAAATGTGAGATCATGATTATTGTGCAGAAGATACAGCATGAAACTTTGAGATAGTCATGTATTACCAGTCTCTTGCTGAGTAACTCGTAGTCAAAGATCTCGTTTTCGTACTGTTCAGCTAGTTCCTTACACAGAAGGATGGCCTCTTCCCACATCTAAACACAAACATACACACACACAATGAAAGAAAGAAGTGTCCTTCATTACACCATCTGCTAATAAATCGGCAGCAGCTGTCGTGGTGGGAATTCATCTCGTGAAAATCTCTGTTTCCAGGTCTCTGGAGAGTGGAGGAAAATGTCTTTATCACTGCTTCAGAAAACTCAAAGCACTCAAAGAGAATACAAAATGAATGTGACACCAGCATACCTCTCCTTGCAGTTTGCAGACTATGACTGCATGATTGCAACACTGTCCCATCCTAAAAACCTGAATGTATACATGAAAGGAACATCTTCCAAAATAAAAGCATGTGCATTGAATTCAGAATTGATGGGGTCTGGCTCATCAAAAAGTAACAAAACAAATCTTTAGCCTAGCATTTTGATCTCTTTATCTTTATGTAAAGGAACTCAGAAAGTTATGTTAATTCCCAAAAGCAAAGCTTAACTGTCGTAATGAAAAGTTAATTTCCAAAGGCAATACTTTCTCAAGAGCGAAAATCTTACTATAATTGATTTTGGAGCATTGATCAGCACTTTTCAGGTCATCACATTACTTTCTAAAGGCATAGTTGAACAATGCTGACCTTGCCCTTATCAAAGTAGTCAATGATGGTGTCGTAGAGTGTTTCTTTGAGCTGCCGTTGGGTTTGGGAGCCGTGGGATTCAAACTGGGGGCTGCACGTCTCGTCTAACCACTTGAATGGAGACAGGATGGAAGACAAAGATGAGGAAGAAAGAACAGAGACAAAATGTGAAGTACAGTGTGTATTTATTTTTATTGCTGAAACAAAAAAAAGCAAAAATTTGCAGTCAGACCGACTCTGTTTTACACTGTCCTATTTATCATGATGTTGAAACCACAGAGGAGAACATAGAGCTTAGAGTTCCTTTGTTGTAATAAATCAATATTACTCCAAAGCAGAATGTGCACAAAAACAGGCAGCACATTGCTCATTTATTATATAAATGAGACAATAGCTAATCTTCTATTACATAAATTACACAGAAATTAATTTAGAAACCAAACAAAGAGTACACAATCATCCCCAAAACTAACTAAGGGAACTTGGGGAAAAAGAGGATTAGAGCATGCTCTGCTTTACAGCCCGCTCTTTCCAATAATGTGAAATGGGCATGACAGGACTGACACTGGAGATGAATGGAGATTATAAAAAACATTTTACAGTTCAACTGCTTTGATGTAATGATACTAGACAGAGAGAGGAGGAGAGAGAGAGATGCCCCTCGCCCTCTGTGAGCCTTTAAGTGTCCCGTAAAAGAGATGACGAGACAAAAGAGGTCAAACATGCTCAGACACATGCCTGCGCACACACACACACACACACAGACCTGCACACACACACACACCCACTTATTGCATCAATCACCATAGTGATGAAGCCACAGAGGCCGATGCCATGCCATAAACTAACCTTGGGGCTTCATTATTTGGAGGCCAGCGACGTAGCAACCATTTATCAGCTAATAAAAAGCTGTCTCACTCGTGGCAGACAGACAAGTGATTAGGCAGACTAAGACATTGGGTCCAGCAATAAAATACAAAATATCTCTTTATGTGTGTGTGTGTGTCCTACCTTGAGCAGGCGAGAGTGGAGCAGCAGTGTGTATGCTGCCTCTGTGTAGTTTTCACCCTCCAGGTGAAGGTCCCTCAACTTGTAAAGGTACCTGAGCACACACGTGTACAAACACACAGAGGTCAAGTGAATTTAATACGCAACTTATACATCATCCACTAGATGCCGCTGTTGGGCAACTTGAAGACCTGCAAATAAAGCATTAATCACTACAGTGTGTCACTGTCTTATTCACTCTGTCTCTTTCTCACACACACACACACCTATATATACACACCCTAAAATATTTACGCAACATAGGGAGGTCACTCAAGAGCACACACAAAAAAGCACACTTCGATGTATGTCTTTCTAATGGTCTGACAGTGGACAATGGTCTTTTGTAGCCCAGTAATGTTTCATAACCATGACAGGAGCAAAATGGGAACTTCGGGCTGCTAAAGAACCAACTTACTCTTTTACTGCATCTGTTTTTAGTTTTGATCCTTTTCTGAATCCATCTCCCTCTGTCTGGAGAAAACATTTTGCAACATGGCCAGAGAGTGGACTTTTGTGCTATGGCATTGATGACAGAGGAAGAAAGCAGTGGCATCTAGATTCTCTTAAACGTACGCTTGGGCAGTATGGATGCACTCTGAAGTCAATCCTTCATTCTGTCTGGCTAAATGTTGACGGGTCTTGCCTTCTTTATTATCTTTTTACCTGATCTCATCTCCTCTTATGTCTGTTCAACTCAATCACACACCCATCATTTTATGACTGGAGAGTCTGCCTGTTCTATCGGTTGGGACAATCCAGTTGCTGTTGACAGAGTAAATCGACAAAAACAAGTCAATCTGCACCTTCATCTGCTTACTGAAACTGTCTGTTTTACTAGCCCTTCACTGTTGTATTTTTGTCTCATTTGCTCTTCATCCTTCATGTTCTCTTTCTCACCTTCTCTGACTCCACCCTTCCCTCACTTCCTTCCTCCATCTCTCTGCGTGAAGCAGTCCTTTCACCACTGATGTGGTTATCAAAAGCCAAATTAAGCAAAAAGCAGCTTTTGGGTTGTCTTAAAGCCCGGTGTTAGGAAACCTATTATAGTTTTTATAATTAATCTTTTAATTTTAAATCAATCTAATGCTTAAGGTTATATCATTACTGAAATCAAACACTGGCCAAGGTGTGATTAAATTATTCACCAGAGTCATTGCTGGTTACTGTTGAAAATTACTGCCTCTTACCCTCTTTGGGTCTGAAATAAGGTATCACCCAATTCCACACTACATCCAAATTCTAATAAGATTTTAAATATGTAAAGTGACAAAATTACTGTAAGAACATTTTAAAAAGTCAGCAAACATACTAAAAAACACGTTTTTTTGTGTGTGCTACAATTCAATGCACAAAGGAAATGGAGAGGGTACTCACAGCTGCAAAACATTTAAATAATTTGTGTATTCCTGTAATTTCAGAAAACCGTTTTTCTTTTTGTGAAGTTTAATTGGCAGTGGTATCCTAAAGCCGCAGTTTGATTGACATCTAACAAAGTTTCAACTGAAGTTTTAGTACAAACTGCAAAAAACAGTATACTAAAGAGATTAGTATATAGTACATACATAATTAGTACAGTATGTACAGTAGCATGGCATTTGGGACAGAGCAACAGTTCTTCTTTGCTGTGTTCACAAATTTGGAGAAAACACTATACTACATGGAGCCAATGATGCAAAACAAAAGAACAGAGTGAGTTCAATGAAGTTTTGAGTGAGTTTTCACTTTGGACAATTTAATTTTGTTGGATTTTGTAATGATAACGCAAAATTCTGAATGTTCAATTCTGAACGTTACCGAATGGAGGCTCATCACGTACTGTACAATAATTATTAATTAATAATTGTTAATTAATGTTGTTGGATTCTGTTGTGGATGGCAGCATGAGCAGAATGAGTGTGCCATTAAAATAATTTTTTCTCAGTCAATATTAATAATAAATATAATAGTGTTAAGCTTCTACAAATGCAGGCAACATTCAAGATGAGGTAATTCAGTAGTCATGTCAGTTTCAATACGAATGTAAGCAATTAAGCTGCAAATTTAATGTTCCATAATTCACACACTGGGCCATAACATAATTAGTTTGAGGATTTATTATCCATGTATTATCCATGTAATATCCATATTATTATCCATGCATGGCCTTTAGTAATATAGCTAGATCTTTGTATAAGATAACAGTCTGTAGTGCATAAATGTGTATTTGAATTAAACTGTGTTTGTTTGCTAACATTAACTTGCAAGCTGGCTATTATCATATTCTCCACAGGATAGACAGAGGCAGCCGATCGACCACAGAGTTGAGCTCACATTCACACATACAGATAACTAATTATATCTATAAGCCATTGCATGAAATGCACCGTGGGACCTGATGGGATCTGTATTCCCTCTCTCTCTCCTGCCATCATTCTGTCTTCCTCCATCTCTCCACCTCTCCCTCCCTTGTGCCCATCATGTCTCTCTTTCTCTCTGCTCTCCCTCCAGTCAGACCAAGAGCTGATCCTGTGGATTTTGACATTAATTCAGTGGGACTCATATAATCCCTTGTCAGATTATGGAGCCTCACACACACACATAGACACAGCCATGTACACACATTCAGACACACACAGGCCTGCACATACAACACATACATGCATTACATGTACAATGTGTCAAATTCAGCACGTAAATACCTGATATACATCCCTTCACGATTGATGTCCTTGTAAAAGTTCTGCAAAATCAAAAGGAGAAGTCGGGTTAGTGTGAGTCTACCAATGTGTATATGTATGTGTGTGTACGAGAGACAGACAGAGAGTTTTTCAATATCATTCAGAAGCGCTGCACTTACTGTAAATTTTTTATTGTGTATTTGTGTTCGTCTAAATGGTTGTATGTGTATGTTATTCTTTATAGTTCTGATTGCCTGTGTGTGTAAATGTGTGGGGGTGCGTGCATGCGCACTTGTTAGATAAGCAGCACAAACTCCCAGTTTAATGAAGTTTAATGACATCTACAGAGAACAGAGGAGTGGAACGAACTGATGTAACCCCACCTCCCATCACCCCCATGAGCCAGCAGATACAATAATACACACACACACACACACACACACACACACACACACAGAGACAATCACAAATGTGCAAAAAAAACAAGCTCAATTACTGTGAGATTCACTGTGATACCAAAGCATACTGTATGCTAATTTATATCTACTTGCAACATGTTCAGATACATCATTGTTTGCATCAATGCATTTTAACTTAAATAAGGCAATTTCCTGCTGGAGGCTGCGCAGCTACATGAAGGCCAGATGTTTTTACTCTGCAACAGTCAATTTCACACATGTTCTGAACATACAATGACGCAATCTTCAGCAGCAATACAGTATCAACTCCTATGCATCTTTCCTAACTGACAACACACCAAGTGGCAGCTGATTAAAAATCCCCATACATGTATATATCCTATATAGAGGAAGTGATATCTACAATACCAATATGCTTTTGTCAGCAGCTGAAAGTGTCTCTGGAAAGCCTTTAGCTTGAGATTAGCATAGGTTACTTTAGCCTGAGCAGTGTGTATATGTTTCTTAATGTGTATGTGTGCTTCTTTGAAAGTGCATTTGCATAAGAAACCATAGCAAATACCAGTGTGATTGTGTGTATATTATGCGTGTATACTTCCTAGCCTGGGGGGGGGGCATGGATAGGAGAGTGCACTAGTGCCTGCTAGTCTGCAGAAGTTTTTTTTTTAGCTGGCCAAACAAATGAAAGAGAATAGCGAATGGGCAGCTGCCACAAGCGTCAAGCTAAACACCTCTGCCATGTGCCAACAGCCTCCCCCCTCAGGGAGAAAATAATACATTTTTAAGACACAAACAGACTCAACCACTTAGCATTAACTGATCTTCCTAAACATTAACATCTCAGAAATGTCTTCAAAAGGGAAAATTCAAAGAAAGAATTCAAATAAAAACTAAAGATATAAAGGAAGGAAGACAGAGTTTAGAGGAGGAATTATATGATTTAATCTGCTGTGGAGACGATCGTATGGTGGGTAGATGGAATCCGTTACTAAACCTGAGAATACCGTGGGGGAGAATCTGATTAGGAGATCACATAAGAGAAAGGATGTGGAACAGACAGGAGCTGATGCAACCCTCTGCAAACAGTCAGAGACCAGACACAGAGATGAATCTTTTCCTTTAGATCAATCGGCACACAAATTAAATGTGGAAAAGGAATACAAAGACCTTGGCATGAAAGACAAGACATAAAATCAGTGTTTCATAATGAACTCTTCAATCAGTGTGGGTCATTTGGTATGGATGAGATTATTGACTGAGGGTTGTGTGGAACAAACTCACTTACTAGTCTCTTCTTACATTAGTCTTTCAATTAATAATGAGTTTATTGATGTGTGTGTTAGTGTGTGTGGGTCTGAGATCAGCAACTCTTTGCTGTAGGGTTCATTATGACAGCTACAAAGTACAGTACATGAATCACAAGGTTAGTGTCAATAAATGCAAATTCATGGTGAGGCATGCCAGGTTCACAACATATGGGAGAATTTAAGATTCATAGCTCATGAATGCAACATGAAGAAAACAAAAAATGATGAAATTCTTATGGAGGTAAGGTTCACAGCAATATGGTGAAATTTTAGGATCCAAATTCCTACTTAGTCCTGTACCCATGCTGGTTACTGCCCTTGAGAAAGCTCACTTGAACATTTTTGTTGTGGACTAGGAACTTGTGGAGCTGATCAAGCCCTCAGGAATTTGATGGACAAGGCTAGTACAACTCAACCAGCTTAGCTTCAAAGAAGGTGGGACTTACCAGAAGATTGACGGTGCAGCTCATGCGGTTGTTGCGGCTGTCATCGCTCATCACGGTGCGGTAGTCAAGGAGACGAATAAGGAGTCCCTTCACCAAGGCGACAAAGTGCTGCACCTGTGGCCTCAGCGTGGGTTTCTCGGCAGCACAGTCCAGCAGGCTGGCAGACAAACATCCACAAGTTAATAATCAGAGGATTTTGCCTTGATATTCAGTGCTGCAAGTTTTGTGAATCTATTGCTGAGAGACTAGTGACGTGTTAAAAGTTAGCTTTTTGAGGGTTAGCAAGCAATCCAGTCTAAGAAGTAATTTTTTGGGACAAAAGCATAGCTGTGCCACGGTCAAGGTATTTTCATTTTAACCATTTCAATGACTGTTGATTTATATTCTTGCAGTACTATAATTTTACTGTAATTCTTTGGTTTTTGGCTGGTGTAACTGTGGTATATTCTAATACTCAGGCCTACATGGTCTCCAGCAGTTGCATGTAACGCTCGTCTCCTCCTCCACCCTCCACCTCATGGTCCAACTTCAGAATGATCTCATTCTCAAACTGCAGACAAAAAGAGAGGGAGGGAGCGAGAAGGGAGAAAGAAAGCAAAGGGCGACACCAAAGGGAGACGAGAAAGCAAATGAGAAGAGGAATAGAAGAAGAAATCAATTATGCAAGCATAATTAAGGTGTCTCTTTTACTTTTATGTGCAAGCGTCACTAGGGAGAGGAGCACAATGTGTGTGTGCCAGTATTTCAGTGCAAGTGTTGATTTTGTGGGTGCAAATGTGAATTTTGCTTGTAAAATCTTGTTTTGTTTTCTGCACACATACATACAGAAATGTTCACGGTTCAAACATTTCTGTATGTTTGTGTGCGTTTTTACCTTGTGGAAGTTTCCAGAGTGTGCATATTCACAAGTGATCATGTCGAAGAAGATGGGAATGGTGGCCCTTCTCAACTCCTCCTCTGGGATCAAAGTCATCTCCAGGATGGGACCCACCATGCCAGGGATGAAACAGATCTTGTGACTGCCTGAAAGATACACCCGCAAAAATCAAAAGGATAGTTAAAATCATAGCTGACCCATCTCCCCATGCTCACCACCGGTTCCAACTTTTGCCCTCTGGAAGGATCCACAGGTCCCTGTCCATCAACACATCCCAATTCAAGAAAAGGTTTTGCTTCTGCAGTAAGGACTTTTAGAGTAATATGTTAAATGGATGTCTGTCTAAGTGAAATGGTGCTGACATTGTTAACCCGCATTACCATGCTGTACCGAACAAAATATTCTACAAACACTTGGTGGTGTTGTGAAATTAAAGTGAAGAGACACCTGCACCCTCCTACACACACACAGGTATATCTTCATGTGTGGGTAAACACAGGTTTAAACCCAGAAGCAGCAAGGCAACCACTATTGTTTAAACTAGATTTTCTTACCTAGTTTGTACCAGATATCACGTATAGCAAAGCCAATCAGTCTTCTCATATCTCCATATCTGAAATGCAGAGAGAGAGAGAGAGAAAACGCAGAAACAAAAAGAGATATCAGCCCCTTAGTTTAGAAACGATGTCTTGATCAATACTGTTACTTTCACCTTCAGAAACTGAACAGCCCAGTGGGAAAGATAGCGCTGCACTAATCTGCCCCAACATGAACTAAATTGAATGTCTATCTACAGGCAGCACGCAGCTTTAATAGGCAGTGGGAGTATAAACAGTAAATGCAGACTCCAAAATAGATCACAAATCACTGAGTGTTTCATTAGAGCAGAGAGAAAAGGTGTGGTAAATAAGGAAATTATATGGCCCCTCTCTCACTTGGCCAGAATCTTGTTCCTCTTGGTTGGCGAGAAATGCTGAAGCTGCAGAGACTCCTGGGTAATAAACGCCACCGCCAAGTGGAAGTAGTTATTCCACAACTAGATGGGGAGGGAAAAGTGAAGAAGAGGGGGGATGTCGAGAGAGACAATAGAGATCAATGTTAAAAGCATTACAGGCAAAATACACAAGACACTGTTAATATGAGACAAAGCCCGTAAACACTCACAAACACACTTACCTGTACTTCAAAGTCGTCGTTATTGAGGAACTTTTGGTTCATCGTGTCTGCATAGGTATTGATGGCTCTCAGGAACACTCTAATGGACAGAAACACACGCATGCATTTTACACACACAAACAAAATATACCAATAAAGTAGAATTGCCTAAATTGAAATGGAAATCCATGCTAATTAAAAATACTTCCTCGTGCAGGAGTTTGGTTGTGAAAATTAATAAAAGACAACCTTAAGGAAAAAAGTCCCGTCCGAGAATAAATAGATGAGAATCTGTCAGGGATCACAAATGCAACTTATTTGATGTTTGTCAAAGAATTTCAGTTTTGACAGCCACTCTAGCTCATAGCGTTAAACTGCTATTTCAGACAAGACTGTAATATTGCTTCAGATTCAAAACTTCTGTCACTATGATAGATCATGATAACAACTTAACACAGTGTGCAGGTTTATCAGTGACCTGCTCCCAGTCTTTCTGTCCCAACACTATCTATCTATCATTGTTGTCAAGAGCCAACTGCCATTATCTCTCCCTCCCCTCCTTCTTTCTCTCTCTACCCGCACATATTTTCCCTATTTTCCTTTTCCTCTACTTCACTCTCCCTTTTACCTATTTGCCTTTTCTCTGACATAGATGTAGCCTCCCCTCTAGCTTACATCACAAAAAATACACCAATGGCATTAAATCAGCTCACACACACAAACACATTTGTCACATCAGCCTTTTTCATCATCGCAGCCCTGATCCCAGCTTTACTATCTCTAACTTATCCCTGTGTGGGTTTGTGTGGATGCACAAGTCACCATGGACGTCAACAATCCTTTAAATGTGAATCCTCACAAATTCTCATACACCAAGCATCAGTGTCCCAGTGGCAGGTCGTATTGGGGCAGTTGTGGCCTATTCGGTTAGAGAAGCAGACCTGCGACAAGTAGGTTCAAATCTCAAGTTTGTGTACGTGTATGCATTTGCTTGTAGTATGGTACCTGTTCTGTACCATGATCATGGCCATCCAGTCAGAGGGATACACATGTTTCCCAATTAAGTCCTTGAAAAGTAGGAAGGACTCCATCAGGAAGTCCTGCAGTGAAATGGAAAACAGGACAGGTTTTTTGTATCTTACCATCAGTGAGTACTTAACAGACATCTGCAGGTGTGTGTGTGTGTGTGTTTGTGTACTTACCACTAGATCTGAGGTTCCAGTGAAGGTTTCTATGTAAGTAGCATAGTGACGATCATCCATCTGACTGAGGATAGCTGTCATGCAGGCTACCACCCGGGACTAAAAAGGTAAAGTGTGTGAGTGTGAGTGAGTGAGAGAGAGAGAGAGAGAGAGAGAGAGAGAGAAAGAGACGTACCATTACTTTCTG
Organism: Coreoperca whiteheadi; assembly: GCA_011952105.1. Lineage (NCBI taxonomy): Eukaryota > Metazoa > Chordata > Actinopteri > Centrarchiformes > Sinipercidae > Coreoperca > Coreoperca whiteheadi. Next base: position 15,557,298 of record CM022490.1, read on the forward strand.
GGCACTGTGCAGCTCCTCTTAAACTGAGTGCTATACATCTGAAGCCAAAGACATTTAAATCTCTTAAGATAATTTGTTGCTGCACCATGTCTAAGGCAGCCTAAAGAGAATTTCAAATAAAAGCTCAGACCAGTTCTGTCACTTGCTAATTTGAGCCACAATCTATAAAGTAAAAACAGCATCAACATCATCACATACTACCTACAGGATCTGGAAAGAACGGGCAGCGCTCTAAGCAAGAGACTTTGTCGTGATGTTATTTTTAAAGATGCTGTTTGCATCAATAAGTCATTACCCTAATGTTAATCACAAATTAGCATAATCATTATAAACAAACATAACCATTGCCAGGAAGACTGGCAGCCACTGCAGTTTTCGAAATTGTATCCATAGGTAACATTGTGGCACTCTGGTAAGATTTCATAAAAACATTCTGAATTGCTATATAAAACAAATAAAATCCAAAACTGAATCTAAGGCTTTCCCTCTTAACAGCAAATGGTGAAAGGTGGAAAAGCTTATGGAAAAATCTGTTTTAACGTGTGTAATTTGATTGACTTTTTGTGAGGAAAAGGAGAAGACAGCCTTACGTACATGAGACAAAGAAATACCAGGAGAGTGTTAATTTTGAGAAACACAAGTGTCCCATTCATAGAATGTGAAACTTTACACAGTGTGATATTATGGCATGGTAAAGTAATTATATCAAAAATCAAATCATAAAATAATGATGATAAAAACATCAAACCATTAACAATCAAAAACATATAAAGCTCCTGATTTCACAAAAAGCTGCAGGTAACAGCTATCAACAACTACTCTACTTTTATTTTGGTGATAGATTTACATACTCCAGGTTTTTTAGCATTGCAGTTTTTAATGAGATATTAACTCGTCAGTCTGTGCACTTAACTCTGAATATGGCCCAAGGTGAGTACACAAAAACACACAGAGAGACTAGTAACAGGGAGAATTAGAGACAGAAGAGGAGGGAGAAGGAGCAAGCACCGCTATGACTGTGAAAGTAAGACCGACATGAAAGGGGAGGATGGGCAAAAAAAGTTTAAAACATGTTTCAAGTTTTAAGTGTCTGTGAAAACTGCTTATCCAGAGAAAAACTCCTTGAGCTGGATTAAGGCACACAATTCATGGAAAAGTTTGCACAAACCTTTCCATGACCAGAGGCTGAGAGGGGGAACACACGGAGAGGGGCAGCGGGCAACGAAGGAGAAGAAAACAGAAGGACAAAAACTGAACTGCACTAACCACAAGAGAAGGGAAATAACCATTTAACATTACAGACATATGATACTATCCCTTAGAGTCAAGCCAAATTCCAGTAATCTACCATCAGCCCCTTCCACCTCTCTCTTCTCTGTGTGCTCTACCTGTTTGTCTACTTTCTTAATCATTTCTCTCTCTGCCCTTTATTTTTTTTGTCCAGTCAATAAAAAGACCTATTGAGAACCTAACATGACACATAATAAATCTTAAATTGAACATTTCTCTGTAAAATACAGAAAATAAAAACAAGAAAATGGAAAATGACATATGACCGGCAAACCATAAAGTGGCCCAGTTACTTTTGTTATTTTTCTCTTTTCTCTAATTTTCCCACTTTCTCTGTTCCATCTGCCATCATTATTTTCATTTCTTGAGCTGTCTGTAAACAAGCAGGCATGACCCTCACACCAATGAAAGCCAGCAGGGTGAGTCTGAAAGGGGACTCGTAAAGAGCACAGTGTTAATGTCCAGCATGGAGTGTTTTGGCTTATGCCCTACTTAAAGTTACTGTCAATTTGTTTTGTTCTACTTCTACATGAATGTTTTCTTATCCTCCCCTCTGCTGTGCTTCATTGCTGGAATGAAGTTCACCAAACATTTTTAAGTAACATGGCAGATGTACAGGTATGGCTGCTTCATCGTAGCAGCCAGGGATTGGGTGGAATTATCCTCCAGAGGAAACTTGAGACAGAGATGAAGGATGATTGATGGCTAATTGAAGATGAAAGATGAATGGCATCTAACGTGGTGACAGCTTTCATCTAATCAAAGTGTGTGTGTGTGCACATTTTCCTGCATTCTAATAAGAAAACATATTTTTTCAGTCACATATGCAAACAAAAACATTTTGACCATGCGCAGTTCGAGAGCAAATATAAAGTCACACACACACATTGACAAAGGGAGTGTTTTCAGTTGGACTTCATTAGATAGATGTCTAACTGGGGCTGAGTACTGTATGTTCTTGGATGTGTGTGTGTGTGTGTGTGTGTGTTTGACTGCATGACCATTCCTATCCTCCACCCAGCTTTCTTCTTGCAGTGCAGTGACACCAGAGACCCTGTCAGCACACTCCCTTCTTTAATCTCTCTTCCCTTCTTTCCCACTTCTCTTTTACCCTCATGTTCCCATTACATGTGTCACCCTTAAAAGTGCTGGGAGATCGATTTAGTGCGACACTAAAAGTAGTGATTAAGTACCTCAGGTAACAGTTACTAAAATGAGGGAGCAAGTTTAATTGTTAATGTCTTTTTTTGTCGTAGTCACTAAAAAGAACTCAACATGGAAATATACTGTCATTGACCGTTTCTATGACATGATAGCAAGCATTTGTGTATATTTATGTAATTATGCTGCAGTTAATGGACAGAATACCACACACACACACCCCACGAGGACAAGGCTAACAGACGAGAGAAAGTAGCAAAATTAACTCAGAATCTTTCTTTCTATTTCTCATTCCCCCTCTCACCCTCTCTCTCTTCCTTTTTTGCCTCCTTAGTGTGTAATGGTTGATCAGTAATAGGATTAAGAACACACACACTCACTCACTCAAACTACTCTACCCTCTTGGTTTCATGTTCACTGCGTGTTTGTTTTTGCCTATGTGTTGACGTATAGGTCACGTGTCACATTGCCCTACTTCAGTGTAATTGGTATTCTCTGAGGACTTATGCTCTCAATCTCCTTTAACACCATCTGAAACACATACACAAACACACATGCTCAAAGGGCCACATCTGATCATCGACTGTCTGCGTCCTCACACATAAATGTGTTTCATCAACACATTGCATGACATGCAAAGTCTTATGGGAGGCATATGAGCCTTTTCTATATTAATAACACTACCACAGTGTGTGTGTGACAGGCAGAGAGAGAGAGAGAGAGGGCGAGTTCAGGGCTTGTTGAGGCGACAGCCTTACGCAACAGTGGAGATTACTGACAAAACAGGACACAGATGCTGGCAAGGTCTGGGATTTCTCTCCCTTCCTCCTGCTCCTCCTCTGTCCTTCACTTTCCCTCCATTTATCTATCCATTCTCTTACTCTGGTAACTCTCTTAATAATGTATTAACAGCTATAATATCAGAGTCGCATCAAAATGACAGCTACCTGAAAATGTACCTGCATGACATGATATTAACTTAACTAAGCCTTGCTAAGAACCGCTAATAGCTGCGATGTCCATTATGCTTCACAGCACAAAAGTGTCAAACTAAACAAACAACATACTGATGATTTTGCTACTTGTCCAAACTTTCCAGAAGTGGGGTTCATATATACAGTTTGCCTCGAGGGTGGGGCTAGAGAAAAGGTCAACTCTCTCTACATATCATCCGCTACTGATTTATGTGCTGTGGAATGCCGCCATTATTATGGAGGCAGAATCAAACAAAACGCTCTCATTGACAATGAAAGCAGAAATATTTGGGTTGATCACGCATGGGAATTGCCCTCTCTGACAGATGACATTTTTCCCATGAAACTGTGAAAGTTTTTCCATCTCAAATGACTAGTTTTAAAACAGCTTTGATAAAAAAAAAAAACATTAATGCTTTTGTTCGACCTCCACAGTCTGAATGTGAAAGTTCTGTATAGTAATTAAACCCAATTGGCAATCCCTGCCAGCATATGATTAAAAACAAACAAACTTGCAATATATGATTTCTTGCATTGTAATTATATGAAATACATACATTTATTAACAATCTGAAACACATAAAATTATAAAAGTGGAATTCCAGCCAGGAAACACATGTAGCGAATACCCAGCCCACCTAGCAAGAGATCAAAAGCACACCACAGGCAGACACGGACACAGAAAACCTTTAGCTGTCTGTTGTTGAAATGCTGCTGAAGATGCAAACAGTAGGATTTAATGGAGATGTATTAAAGTGAAATTAATTTAGCAGAGGCTTGTGGATTTTGCCTTAGCTGACAACAGCACAGTACGGTCAGTGTGGTTTGGGCGATTTGCAGGTGAAAGGAGGTCTAGCTCTCTATTAAAACTGGACTAAACTTCATTGAAAAGCATTTCCAATTTCAATGACCATATTTTCAACAGGCTCTACAGGATCTCCTGAACATATTGGCAAAAGCAGTTAAAAAGCAAACTCCTTTCATGCATGTGACTCCCCTCCCACTGTCTTAGAGGCTGTCCTGGACAACCTCAGCAGGCAATTGGCTGACATGGAGGTTTGTCAGCAGATCTAGTTCACCTGGGCCTTCCAGGCTATAAAAACTGACCCATGTGTTCATTCTGTCCCTCCCCTGCATCACCTTCTTTTGCAACTTCAACTCCCCTATAGCACACATGCCACACATCCGTGCATTGCTGATATTGCTTATTTTCCACACTGCCATTGTTCATTTGTGTTACCTTTAGTTTTAATAAACGGTTTGTTTAAAGTAAATCTCTTGCGTGGACTCCCTCCTTGTCACATTCCCTGAACCAGTTTGTGACAGACATTACAGTGTTATTGCATTTAAATATGCTATTAATGAAAGGGCCACTGCAGCTCCAACTTGTTTACTTCTGCCCTCAACTGTCGATAGGTATGCAGAGAGTCATAAAGTCATCTAACTAACGCAGCAATATCAATCTGACGTTTGCTAATGCTTTCCACCATAAGCTACTGGTCAACGTAAGGCTGTAGCAGCATATGCCCTGAGTGTGCTAAATAGGTCAAGAGTGCATTTCATTACTTATTAAATGTAACTTTTTGTTTGGCAGAGAAACATTTCTTCTTTTAAAAGTTATACAGACTCACTTTATTTCACCAAGTTGGAATTCTCTGTTTAAAGTTCATTATCCCCAAGAGATGCCCAGTGGGATAAACAGTGAAACACAATTGATGCAATTAAATATAATGAACATATAATTCATTTTAAATTAAGTCAGAGCATTAAAGCATTAACTTTGACAGCTCTAATTTAAATACTTATGGTTTTAATTTGTTAAAAGAGAACAAAGAATTTTTTTCTGGCATGTTAGTCACAGCTGTCACGCAATAGTGTGAAACAGTAGAGCAGATAATCCACCAGGTACATATGGATGATTATACATACTACTTGTTATTAAACTGCCAATATCCCAAAAAATTATCTTAATTTGAGGACAAGTAGATAGACAGATAGGAAGTCATTCATGCAGCAAAAAAGAACCAAATACATGAATAAAATGAGTTTCAGTTCAAAACTGTGAGCGTGATGCTAAACATCCATTCAAATAATTCTATATCGGGTCCATTGATGCCTTTCACAGCACTTCATTTAGGTTCATATCCTGCCTGTGCTTTGTTTTTTATCTTCTCCTCTACACTCCTGTTGCTCTTTTTGTGGTGTCCCCCCAGATTGGAAGTCATCGCGCTGCTCTCAACTGTGATTTTTCATAATTTTTCAAAACAGAACATCAAAAAAACACAGTCTCACTAGAAGCCTGCAGCATTCCTCACTGTACCTTCACAGACAGATGCTCAGCATCTCTGACCATCTCTATTACACACAAACACACACGTTTTCCCGACACCTGGGGGCTGAGGAGGGAAGTAGAGGGGGGATGAAAGAGAGATTGTTCGGTGGCGTGATTAGAGTGTTGTGTGTGTCAAGGTGATGTGGCTGTGTGTTTCTCTGAGGCAGAGAAAGGGGTAACATGGGTGTCTATGTGTGTGAATGGATGGTGTTTGCATTTCCGTGTGTATGTGAACATGTATGCCTGTTCACTGTTCAGAAAACAGATCATTGTGTCCCCAGATTCCCATTTCCCAATCAAGTATAAAGAGACGCAATCAGTTGATACAAATATGGAAGAGAAAGCAAAGGGAGGAAGAGAGGTCAAGGGGAAAGGACTAATGAATGACAGAGAAGAAAAGAGAAAAGAAGAGACAATGACAAGCTTCTCTTCTCATCTTCCAATCAAAAATCTAATTATTGAGACCTCAGAGCTTTAGCACAACTATCTCATGTTTTTGTGCACACGTGTTTTATTTCTGAAGGCCCCACGTGTTGCAGTGCACCCTGGCTGCTTATGTAATGTGCACAAACAGATTCACACGGTCATGCACACGTTCGCATTCACATGCACACACGCCTTTGTTCATCTCACAAGAGGTCAATTGAAACACAACGCAAGGTGACTCGACCACTTTGCAGTGGCACATACATCGCCAGTTATTTTCAGATGGGGGGAGGGGTCAGGAGGGACATTCACATGGACACTGCATCAAGGGACCACTCAGGGAACACGCACACAAAAATGCATATACACAAACTCACAGGTAATAATTCATCATCCATACACACATCACTGAGCGCCATAACTAAAATTGCAGGTACATAGCCCCTTGCACACAAAATAAACACAGTTTAATATATTTGAGCGACCATCTGCTTCATTAGTGTACATTTATTTCATAAATGCTAACACTAACTTCAACCTTACCTTAACAGAATTAAACCTGACTAAACCTACTCTGATTCCTAACTTAAAACTCAAATTCAAAATGTTAAATTTGCCTGTAAAAGCAGTGAATACCAGCAAAACATTCTCGTCTTTCCTGATGCATGACAAATGAGGACATTCATTTGCAAACACACAATTCCTGCCGTGCACAAAAGACAAAGCACTCATAATTAAGCATAATTACCTCCTGATGTCATGTGGTATTTATTCTCACTTTCTATTCAACTAATCTCGTTTTTTTTGTCTCATTTGCCTCAAGAATGAAAGCAGAATCATCCTCAGCTGGTATGAATAAGAGCAGAGACAGAAGGAGGGGGGGGACCGTCAAACACAGGGGATGAGGTGAGTGTGAGAGATGAAGATAAAAGAGGAGGAGAGGATGGCGTGAGGAGGCAAAAGTGGGGCAAAGAAGAGGAAGGACAGCAACAAAACAGCCCAAAGAGGAGACTGAGGGGAAGCTACCAGGGAGACAGAGCGACAGAACAAGAGAGAGGGAAAGAGCGAGGAAATAGTAGACCGTGTTCACACAGAAAAGCAAAGATATAAATAAAGTGACTGATAGAAGCAAGAGTGTGTGTTTCTGTGTGTGCGAGCGTGTGTATTTGTTTGTGTCCTGGCTGGACTCCCGGGAGCAGACACTTCTGTGCTGCCAAAGTTTCACTGGGTCTACCACCATGCCAGGGTCAATGCAGGCACACACACAAAAAACCAGGGCATGGCTCAGGATTAGCCACCAATAGAGAGAAATGGGGAAATAGACAGAGAGGGAAAGAAAGAGACGCTGGAGGAATTAATAACAACGTGACGGTATTTGAGAAATTGGTGAGAGCTAAAGGGAAAGAGTGAGAGTGAGAATTGCAGTGGGTATAGAAGAATATAGATAGAGATAAATCAGAGAAAGGCAGAAAGAGAGAGATGGAGAGCGCGAGAGAGAGAGAGAGAGAGAGAGAGAGAGACAGAGAGAGAGAAAGGAGGTTCACTGGGCTCCGCGAGCATGCGAGGATCAGCAGCAACAGACTGAGACAGAGAGAGAGATAGAGAGTAAAGAGTCTGTGGTGAGCGCAACTGAGGACTAAAGGACTATCAGAAATGAGAGAGAGACACCGAGAACAAGGGAGAGGAGAAGCATGCCGACCAAAGAGGAGGATAAGAAAAGGTAAGTGACCGAAAGATAGAAAAGATAAGTCATGGGTGTACAGTAAGTGTGCGTATGTCAGTGATAGCACAAAAGCCTGGTAAAGATGCTCTGTTATGACCCCCTGAGGAATCTCTCCAGTCTCGTAGCCCACGGCTAGTACTTTATTTTCAAAGCAGCTCATTCAAGATTTAAGACACTGGCCAGAATTTGAAAGAGGTAATGGTGACTGTATGGAAGGACGCGCCAGTGAGACAACTGGACTGTTGAACAAGATCCTTAGGTTTAACATCTGTATCACAAAAACAAATAAAAAAACCACAGTATCTGGATTTGGTTGGATGTCTTGCTCCTTCAGGAAAGCTGTTTATAGCAACTGTATGAGTGTGTATTTTTGTTTAAAGAAGTAGTGTGATCACTGCATCAAAAGTATGTGTGGATGTATGTCTGTTTGTGTGTGTATGTGGCAGGTGGGTAATCCTGTCCATCTGTCACAGTAGGATTTGATGCATATGATTACGTCTGTGTGCGTTTGTGTGTATGTGTACATGTATAGTGCTTATTTTGTGTGTTTTACCATGTAACATTAATCACAACTTTTGCTTTTAACAAGGATTCCAAATGCTTCGGTGGATATTTGTATGTGTGTGTATGTTCCTTGTTCTTATATCCCGGTGGGGACTTTAACCCGAATGCTCACGGACTCATGGGGACTTGTGTCACTGTGGGAACAAAAATTGAGCTCCCCACAGGGAAGAGACTGGTTACAATTAGGTTAAGGTTAGGGTTAGGCATTTAGTTGTGATGGTGAAGGTTAGGGTTAGGTGCTAGGGAAGGCATGATGTCAATGACTGTCCTCACAGGGATAGGGAAACAAACATGTGTGTATGTGTGTTAGTGTGTGTGTGTGTGTGTGCCCTATTAAAAGCCTATGAACCAATCGTAAGAACGGCTAGTGTAGCTTAATATGGGATTATATTGCAATAAACCTTATCTTATATACTAATGCTGCCCCAGTGCATCTGTGTACGTGTGTGTCAATGTGTGTGTGAGTGAGAACCAGCAAATGTGTGCAGGGATCTACAACTGAGACATTGTGGATATACGTGACCAGTCGACTTAACATTTATACAACCTCTTCAGTCACTTGATATCATATAATTTAAAATGTCAAAAAGTGCATTATGCATGTGTGTGTCTGTGCATCTGTGTTACATTATCAAACTTTCACTGGCACAGACAAACATGCCAACAAGTAAAAAACTGAGTAAGGAAATAATCTTAGTTGCTCATTCTTCTATTATTTACAGATCGTTGTTTATATCACAATGTTGAATAAAAAAATCAAAAATCTGTTACCTTGGCTTGAAAAGCATAAAAATATATAGTCATGGAAAAACATTTGTGGAATAAATGATAAAAAATGTCATAATGCTTGAGTGTATAGGGCACTTGTTGTGACTATGTGGTTATTAGTGATGCATCAGAATATTGCTAAGTGCATTTCTCTGTTTTCGTCCGTGGATGAAAGAATGATGCAAAGCCAACATATGCTGGCAGGAATTTGATTCAGTACTAATCAAATCTCTAAAGATTCCTTCAATTTTCTCATGAATGTGCTTTATTAATTTGGATTTATTTTTGTTACTTTAATGTTTTCTTTTTCAATATTTAGGAGCATTGTATATTTGTTTTAAGTCAACAGAGAGAAACCAACCAAAACCTGAATTATTTTGATAACATTTCAAAACTTTGTGTAAAATTTGCTTAAATGTATATTGCATGTCTAGTCATTAATGCACCCAGGCATAGATAACAGTACATATACTGGAAACAACTGCAGCGCATAAATAGATAATTTGAAGGGGTTTAATGCAAATTCCAGCCTAGGGTAACCTAATCAATAGGTTATGACATTATACTGCATTGACTTTAATTATATCCCTTTTCTCCAGAGAATGACGGATGATGGAGAGAAAGAGAAATAAAGGTTATGGGAGACTGACAGCAAAAGAGAGTCAAAAGAAACATGTGTGTGCTCTGTCATGTGTGTCCTTGTTTTTGTGTGTGTGTGTGTCACTGACACTTTAGCCGCTCTGCTAACCAGACAGACTGTGAACAAGTGATGAGAAGGAGATGAGATGAAGAGAAAAGGACTAGAAAGTCAGAAGGGCAGGAAGATGGATGAGGCAGAGGGAGAGAGAGAGGGCAGCGAGGGCAATAGGATGGAGAGATGAGACGAGGAGAGATAGATTGGGGGTTAATGATGGAGAGATTGGATGCGATGTGTGGACATGAGTCATATGGCAGAGTGGAGAAAGATGAGAGAAGAGGATAGAGAGAAGAGGGACGAATTGGAAGAAGGGGGAAGGTGAAAAAGAGGCATAAAAAGATGAGGTGACAGGAAGAAGAGGCTAAATGAGAGAGGGGGAGAGTATGCAGTTTGAGTAAAAATGCAAAACCCAGAATATGTCACACTCTATTAGCCACGCTGATAAGTCGTGTGTGTGTGGTCATGCATCTGCAGCTCCTCCTCTAACTTTGTTTTCCCCTGTTGGATCTAGCTTTCCACTTTATCGTGTTTATCTCTGATTATCAAATATTTGGTGGCAAATATCTCATAAATATTCAGTTTTACATTGGTTTCTCTGCTCTGCTGCTCAACAAACACGCATTCCTCTAGCCAACAACAAAGCAAATGGACAAACCAAACAGATTTCACTTTTTATTTCTCTGAGGGCCCTCTGACTGGAACAGGACATCGCTTTATGTCCTATTTATCAACTCAAACCCTTTCAAATTAATATAATAGTTATCGTTATCTGAAGGTTCCTCAGAGAAAAAGCTGACAAGTCCAGGCTAGTCTGCCGCACAGTTCTAATGAAGAATTAAGTAATCTCAGGCTAAATAAATTCTTCGCTTCTGTCTAATTTATGCATCACTGCTTCCAAACATGCACACATTTACACCTGGCAAAGTATATATACTCAGAGGGGTTTGTCCAGGGCCAAGGACCGACAGTGTTGGCTCACAACCTTTAGCTTTAGCTCCTCATTATCTACCTCACTGTGAGCTCCAGGAAATTAACACATGACGACAAAACTCAGAACCCTGATCCTCATTCATGTTCGGAGCAAAGTTTAATCCTCATAGGCATAACAACGATGGTGAGCCAGATTGGAGCATAAATTTATCACCAACACAGAGCACACAATGTGCTGTAGAGCAGTGGTTCATTGTTAATACATGGTGCCATTTTAATAATGTTTTAAAATGTTTTCTTTTTTAAATGGCAAAATTAACTACGTTTTATGTTTCCTTTTCAAACATATAAAAACAGAAGAAAAAAGCAATGAATATCAAAATCACTGTATTAAAAACAACATGCAGTTATGCCGTAGCTAATGTCATAACCACTCATGACGGTTGCCGGTTGTCAATGTTACCCAAAGCGTTTTCAGACTCTCGAGAGTTTCAGTAGCTCGGCAGTCAGAAAAGTGACCCTCAGAGAAAGCAATGGAAAGACTACACCGTAAACAGAGCTCAAAGAAATGATGATACATCTCAGTCCCCAACACAGTTCGAGATGACTGAATCTGAGCCCACCAACAAAAGTAAAATCAGACCGAACACTACTCGGCTGAAAGCTCAACGGACAGGTTTTGGCTGCTTGTGGAAGATGGATATCCATCATTGTCCGATTCACTGCGATATTGTGCGTTCCTGGATCGCTGGTGTACATGAAAACAAGACCTTGTGCACCATAAACATAAGCTCACTTTAATTTTGAAGAAATGAAAGTACATTTAAGATATTAGTGCATTTAATTGTACTAATTGTTTATTTTAAGTTAAATATTTATGTTAATCTGCAGAGCACCTGTTAGCTTTTATTCTGAGAGAATGAGAATGGACCAATGTTATTTAAGTTTATATACTATAATAATTCAATCTAAAACTGTTTAAACCAATACGCATATTTGTACATATATTAATGTTACATTGGGGGGCTCAGGGTGACATGACAAAAAAATTTGACTTTGAAGGGGTTCGGTGGTCTAAAAAAAGTTGTGCTCTACAACATTACAGTCATGTTCTCATAAAATTGATGGTATGTGAGTGTGTGTAGGAAACCTACTTTTAGCTCTCATGTTGCAAGTTTCTCGGACAGCCACAGTTTCCATAGTTTGCTCTGCCTCAGTCTCTGCCTTGGAGAGACTCTTGAGTCCCTTACTATCAGTAAGTTACACACAATCGGCCCCAAACAATGTTTCAATGGGAACCAAACTTGGATTATGCTGGGTTGGCTGAGATGCTTGGCTTTTGTGATATGAATGTTAGCCTTTGTGGCTTCTGGCTCTTCAGTTGAAATGCTGATTAAAGTGCACTGTCCATGAAAAATACTGTTGCACCCAATTAAAATGCAGAACAAAACAGTCTGCAGGAAGCTGAGCAGATTTCCTGTTGTTTTGCTGAGCGTTACTGGATTCTTCCTTCTGTCTGGGGCGCAGGGATACATGTTAAACCACGACACTTTGAAACCAGTGACCAATTATGGAAACAAAAGAAAAATGGATGCACAGTGCATACATATGTTATATCTGCAATGCAGCATGCAAATACTGCACATCTGCAGACAAATAAAATATTCATTTACAAGCTGAAATGAATCAAATACTAATACTAGGATTTGCTACTGCTACAAATACTGACACAAAATGAGGCCTCTTCACTGTACTTATTACACACACATGTATCTTAATTTCACATTAGAGGTCAAACAAAGCTGCCTTTTATTTCTAAAGAGCTGAGGAAGGATTCTCAGTAATTCTGCTGAGTTTACTTTTAGTACTATGTTTATTCAGGTGAAGCAGTGAAGTCGTACCTGTAATGAGCTAATCGGTCCAACTGACCTGTCTGACAGCTCGTCTGCTGATCATATCGGCAGTGTTTTTCAACCATCAATCACATTAAAACAATTCAAAGAGAAGGTCTTAATAATAACAGCTCACACTCTTACTTAGGAAATCATTATGGCTACCTGTGCTGACACCACTCCAACTTATTCCTACAATTATTCATCAACAAACAGGCTACCTGTGCGAGCTGTCTTCAAAATGATAAATTACTGATTATCTTGCTGGGAATACTTTTTATGGAAATATAAAATGTGTATTTTTATTGCATAAAATTGCAAGAACTCTTGCATACTTATTCAAATTGATTTGGAGAGTGCCATGAAGAGCAGAGCCTTTTCCTTGCCAGACAATTGTTGTAATAAATGGTTCTAAATGCTTTGACACAAGTGTCCCTGAAGGAATTAGGTGGTAGATTAAAATGTACAGTTTCAAAGGCTTGTATAATCAGATATATAGTGATAATAAATCATACATTTCGACATAACAGTTCAAAATGAAGTTCATCAATGTTTAAAAATCAAATGCTAAAACAGAAAAAAGTTTTCTTTTTTGCTTTGACCTTTGACAGTAGAGGGGAGAAAAAACTGAATACACTACCCAAAATTCAACGCGTGCCCTGTCTCAAAGGGCCAATAAAGAGCTGCGTTTGTTCTGGCCGTGAGTGGGTGAGAGAAGCAGTGTGATTACCGAGCAGTAAAGCGATTCTCAGTCTCCCTAAAACACACACACAGGACCCGTCAATCGGCAGCTGAAAAATGAGGCTCACCTTGAAACGACAGGGGACTCGATTCGCTGGAGCATTCTGTGCTGTTACCACTGCAAAGGCGTGGGTGCGCACTCATTCACACACACGTACACACACACACACACACACACACACACACACACACACACACACAAGGCGTCACTGAGACTGCCTGCATTGTAGACAATTCTTGAACAGTCCAAACCCACCAACTGGTAAATTAAACTCATTGCATGTATAAACAGATTTCATAAGAAGCTGCACCCTGTCAAGAAACTGCCTGTAGTGTTTAAAGGCTGCGTGTGTGTGTTTGTGTGTGTGGTGACAGATGCTCAAACACACTTGCAAGTGCGTATTGATTACTGGCAAGCAGTGTGTGCGGCTTCCCAGATCTCCTTCTTTCTCTCTTTTAACTGTCTCTTCACATATCCCTCTCTCTTCCATGCTTCCCACTTTATTCTTTAACAAACTCTATCAGACACTTTTGGAGATTTCAACTTAGAAAAATGGGCCTTTACATCACATCCTCTGACACACACACACACACACACTCACGCATCACTTTCATCTTGTCCCTGATCCTTCTCCTTCATCTGTTCTCTCCCCTATATCCCTCAACCACCTTTCTGCCCCTCCCTGTGCTGCTGCCTCCCCTGTTCTCCTCTTTTGTCGCCTCCCCTTCATCCCCCAGCCAACAGAGTTCCCTCCCCTTCTCCTCCCCATTCATTTTGCACAGCCAGAGGTGTGATGTGGGCGAGAGACTAAGATTAAATATAGAGACAGAGGGAGGGGAGAGAGAAACACACAGCAAATCAAAAACAGCATGACAGAGATGGAAAAGGGGGTGGAAAAGTGCGACAACAAACAAAGCTAAGGATGAGAGGAGAGTGGTATTCCAATAAAATGTAGAGAGAGAGAAAGAGAAAGAGAGAGCAAGAGAATGGCAGAAAGACAGAGAGATACAGACGTCTGAATCAGAAAAAAATTATTTCTGAGGAGATGGTGTCACTTTCTCCCTGACAGGCTGCAGGTCAGGGGTGGAGAGTGAGACTTGAAATGGCAGGCACACACATAAACACGCACACACACACACACACACGCACGCACACACACACACACACACACACACACACATCACATAGATAGGTGGCGACAGCAAGTAGAGAGAAAAAGAGAGAAAGTTTGTTGCAGCAGGTGCTCTGGTGTCTGATGTGGCTGCTGGTGGAAAGACAAATGCTTGGAAATGAGATGCAGTGAAATTACGTTCAATTGACTTGGTCTGAATTCCAAGGCAAACTGCTTGATAACACATATACACACTCAAAACACACACACACACACACACACAAACTCGTACATGTGCACGCACATCTGCTGTCCACACTCTCTCCATTGCACACACTGGCTCTCTCTCTCACTTTCACTTTCTCTCTCTCTGTTTCTCTCTTGGAAAAATATCATCATCATCTGCAATTTCTTCTTTGCAAACAACACATCTCAGTCTCATCCACCCGGTGGCTGCGGCCTGCTTTGCAAATAGATTTCACACATAACTTCAGAAGACATTACATTGACTTGCATTCATTTCCTGGAGACTTACCCTAACCCTAATCCTAACCACTACCTTTCTAACTCTAACCTTAAACCAAGTCTTCACTCTTTATGTTATGGGGACTTGCGTCTTGTCCCCAAAAGGAAGGCCCCCACAATGTGACTGTGTAAAACTGTGATTTATGTCCCCACAACATGAGTAATACATGTTCACACACATACATAGAAGACACCATACTCACACACCAAAACAAAAAAAATACACAAAAAACACACACACCTGGAAACTCTTGGTCAAGACCTGTATGGACCTCTCCAGGATAATGGTTAACATGGTAACCAATCATAAACAGTCTGGGCTGTCAATTATGCGTGATCCCCTGCTAGCTCCCAGGCAAAGTAGCAGTCCTTGAGCCTGTCACGATATTCATATAAATAGCAGCAATATGTCGCTGAAGCAGAAATCCTTTGATCTATAGTGCCTTATGTAAAGACCTTCGCTGTCTGTCAGTGGAGCTCTCGAGCACAATTGGGTGCCAGGAACTTTGTCATGAGCACTAACTGCACAGAACTATGTGACACTGACTGTTGTCTCAGCAAACATGTAGAAAGGTTTCATAAAACGGATACAGACTGAAAACAGTCTAAATTTAAACTGTTCCCAATTCTATACTTCGGCCCCTGGGCAGGCCCACCAGCATAATAAACTGTATTCACTCAGTTTTAATATTTAATGATCTTAAATGAAATCTGAAATTCCAAAGAGTCTGACAATATTAATAACACTTGCTTTCAGGAAAAGGAGAATAAAGGGGCTAAAATGCCATCTTTTAAATTCTGCTCATGCAGTCAAAACAGCATGTGACATCGGCTTCAAAATGAGGTGACACAGAGCATCGGTATGAGTGAATGTGTGCATGACTCTGATCCTGAATACATATGAACTATGAACTACCAGTACAGCAGTCTGGCTCATCACAGTCAGTATGAGTTAGTACCTGTCCACTAGTAAGAACATATTTGAACTGCTACAGGGCCACTGCTAATGGGCAGATTTCTAAAACTTCTGGACACCTTAAGCATGAATCTGCTTTTGAGACAAGTGTCCTAATGAAAACTTTTTTTCTCTCTAATTTCATGGGTTCTTTCATATTTCATTTATTTTGAAAAATAAATAGTGTTCCAGCCTTGACCCTATATAGCTAGAATCTTTACTGTGACATTGCAACTGCTGGCATAAAATATGCTCTCTCTTTCTGTGTGTGAGTGTATGCCAGCTGGTTTAACAACATACACTGACTACAATGAAAAGACTACTCTGTTGTGAAGATGGGAGAAAAAACTAAAATATTGATGAAGACATAAAGAAGATTTCAGTCTGCTGACTGATGCCTTGGACTAACTTTAATATCACACACAAATTATATTTTGTGAACACTTCTTCTGTCATTTGCTTAATAGACATCTGTTACAGAGCACCAATATTCAGGATTCAGCAGCATACTGGCTTCCCAAGTGACACGAAGGAATCACAGTTGGGCAGAGGTCAGATTTAAATATAGAAGCTGAATATGTGTGGTGATTAGGTGATTCCATTAGCCTAAAGGAAAGCTAATTTTTAACTGGACACATATGGCTCCAGCCATGTTTTCCTGCTAATAAATACAGTATAAATTGTATGTTTAAATAACCTCAATTTTATCTATGGCTTTTTTCTCTGATGTACCATGCCAATATGTGCAGCTGTAAGGGGCCAATTTCCTCCTAAGGAAAAATCTGATATAATATTATCTCGCCCCAATTTTCTCAGCTAATCATAGTGTCACAGTGCAACATTTAAGTAATCTGAGTCAATTCTCACGTGATCTGAAGTATCTAACCATATTAACACAAAACCAGATAAGGATTTGACTTAACCTAGCTATGCATTAAAATTCATTTTGCTGCCTAAGAAACAATTAAAGAAAAAGTAAAACATATTAACACTGACTTTAGGCAACATGCCTGTCTACCCCAATGAAAAACAGGGAAGATGGGCAGATACAATGTTGTAGTGCTTAACATTACTGCTTCCAACTGCTTCCATGAGAGATGTCAAAGCATGATGCATCATCAGTTCACATACTGCTGTGGGAGGCAAACACAACATAATTTGAAATGTGTCACACTGTGTCATAAAAGACTGCAATGACATCTTTAGTCCTACAAGATTTATTGACATAGCTCCTGGGGTGTGTGTGAAACTTGCAACTTTATAAATACATACACTATTCACCTTAAGATGTCTCTGGTCTTTTCCGTTCCTTCAAGGGGAACAGCTTGATGAGACTGAGAGGTTTGCCTTTGTAACTCCCTCCCACCTGCTGGTCTAATAAGAGGTTGATAGAGTTCTATCGATCTGGTCAGTGTGTGCGTTCAGTCGAGGTCGAAGCTTTTATGTGGTGCTTTACGTGCCTAATGTCTATGTCTTCTGACTATTTATTCCCTGCCTCCCACCTTTCTTCTGTCGTTTCTTCATTCATTGCCTCTCTCTTTTTCGCTCTCTCTCCAGAAAAAACCCGGAATGCCCAGAGAATCCATCCAACTCATCATCTACGGACCACTGGTTAGAGACTGAGAAAAGCCTTGACAGTGATGTCCAATCAGGAGTAGCTAAAGTAGTAAGGAGGTCATCGATGGAAGGACATTGAGAGTTCAAAGCCTTATTGGATATTGAATTCCTGTCTCCAGCTTCCACAAACTCTCTTACACTCACAAACACACAAATTCATTTGGGTACACAAAAACTGGAAACATTCCTTCTTTCTACTGGATATAATCCTGCTGACGTTGGCTGATGTCACCGCTTGCCTCCAACCCATTCAGCTCCTCAGGGGGCTGAGCCAACCTGCAGAGGAGTATGGGCAGGAGGGTGGCTGACCCAACCAATCCAGTGCCTGCGCTGGGGGTTCCCCTGGCAGGGGGGCGATGGGGCCCGCTGTGCAGTGTCGGGGTGCAAACATCTCCCGGACTGCGGACTCTCCCCTCCATCAAACTACACGGCAGCCAACCAACCAACGTGCACCGGCCACTCACCATGGCAACAGACAAAACAACGACAGTGGAGACAGGAGGATTTATCCGAAGTGACAGCAACAGTCTGCCAGTGTCCAAGGAGACATCTCAGAACGAGATTAACAGCCTGACACAGGAAGACATGGGTTCACAGGGGTCAGGCAGTGGAGTTTACTGCCAGATCAAAACTATAAGGACAAACTCCAAGGACATTAGGGGCAACAGGACAGCTCGGTATACAAATGGAAGTGTGGTAGCATCTGACGTGGTGGGAGGGGTTTGCACTGAGGCCACAGAAACTAAGGAGCCAGCCCGAGAGAGGAGGAGGGTGCAGTCTCTACGAGGGGAGGGCCACCGCTCCGTATTAAAGACGGGGAGTGTTTGTACGACCGTGCATGCCACCCCACCACGGCCCTGTCGAGTGATGACGACTTCCCCACCCCGCCTTTGTGGGACATGTGGGAGGAGGCGATCACAGATTACACCATGCACAGGTGCATGTCGAAGGAGGGCTGTCAATCAAATAACAGCCAGCCAGACTTTACCTAATCCGCCACGAACACCGTCTGCGGCTCCCAACCAATCAAGAAAAGACTCTGCTCTGGACTCACACACAGCAAACACCTCCACACACACATCAGTAAAGAATGCTCAAATACCACAGATGTCGCACACTATACCAAAAACACACAGCTCACATTCCAACCACACATTACCCTCTCAGAGTAAAACAAAAGTTTCAAAGCAGCAGACAAGGCCACATTCTGCAGATTTCACTCATTACAAGGACTCAGCCACACAAACAACAGACACACAGATGCACAACAACACAGACAGGACCACAGCTACCAGACATACACAGCAAGCACACACACCATCTGTAGAAGCAACAGAACCACATTCAACTGACAAACACAAGTATGACTTGGCTAAAATCCAGCATGCTGATGAACAAACACACCAACGCACATCAGTCCTTATCACTTCTAAACCCCCAGCTTCTTCCCTTCACAGTGACTCAAAATCTACCAACACCCCACCCCTTCCACTAAAAAACTCTCCTAAACCCACTCGTTCTAAACCAACCACACCTGTGGCGCAAACCAAAAACACCCAGGAGACCACACATATTCCCAAACAAACATCCTCAGAACGGCTCAAACTCAAGGACTACGCAAAACAGAAGAGCAAATCATTTGACGACCATACTCTGCCTTGTAAGACTCATATGAAAGCACAATGTAATGGGGCTCCAGGAGGATTGTTGGGTGTACACGCAGGGAACGCACCACGCGGGCTGGAGAGGCAGTTGCAGAGTGTGGAGGAGAGCCTACAGTCCAATCAGGAGAAGATCAAGGTGCTTCTCAACGTCATTCAAGACCTGGAGAAGAGCAAGGCCCTGAGCGAAGGGTGAGAGAAGGGAATTAGGGAGGGAAACAATTGGGAGAGCAAAGGGGAGATAGTGGGGAGAATATAAGAAGAAATGGAGGATGATGTGTGAAATGAGATTAAAAAGAGGGTTAGACACCAAGACAGAGCGCGAAATGTAGGAGAGATGAGGATAAGGATGAAAATAGAGATAAGGGATGAAGAAAAAAGATGAAGGAGAGGTAGAGATATTCATTGCAATAGCAAGTGCTTAAGTAAGAGTGTGAGAGAGTGAGCTAGAGTGATAAGAGAGGGAGAAGAGATGATGTCTTGGGAGTGCACAAGATTAAGAAGAGAGAATATTTGAGTTTTTTTAGCAATATATACCGACAGGCTTTCAAGTCCGTGTAATAGATATTAAATGTCAGGCCTGTGGAGAACTGTTGTAGTGTATGTGTGTGTGTGTGTTTGTGTGTGTGTGATCCAATCCTGTAGGGATATATGAAACCTGCCAGGCCTGCAGCCAATGCCAGCAGATCCTACCTCTGTCCTTTAATCTTATATGTGTAACGTATAGGGTATATACTCCCCACGGTAACATTTTCCAAGAGACATCGTACTGCCCACCAAAGCAAACTAATCAGTTCTTCTTTCTCTCTCCTGCTCGTTCTTTTATTGATAAATTCACCTCTCCTGCTCAACATCCTTTGTTTCTCTCCTCTTCATACATCCCAGTTGGCTTTCTGTACTCACTTTATTTCAATCAACACCCTTCCCTTTATCCAAGGCTCTTTAACCCGCTTCAAGATATTCATCCCTTTCTCCACCTCCGCTCTCACACCTCTCTTTCCTCCCTTCTTAATTAATACATTTTCTCTCTGTTTATCTTTCTTTCTCTCTGCACCTCCACATCTGAATCATGTCTGCAACTGAAAACGGAATCACTCCTTTGCCCTCTCACCCCTTTTTGATCTGCCTCAACAACCTGTCCATCACTCTCCGCTGCTGTCATGTGTTAGCTGTCACTCTGTTTTGTTTCCCCCCTTCCTCTATCGCTCCCCATATTTTACCTCCTCAAACACCTCCACCTTCACCTTTACTGTCAGTAATTCTTCTTCTGTAGTTTATATCATATTTCTTCCCAGGCCTCACACTAACTTTCAACCCCTTTCTCCTATTCCTTCCTTATCTTTTATGCACACTGGTTCTTTTTCTCCTCCCAAACATAAAATTCCTTACCCCTTTACCATCTCAAAAACCTTCTTTCTAACTACACCTAAAGTTCCTATTTACTTATTTTTATTCCCTCCACTCCTCCATTTCAATTCGTGGTTTAGAGATGTCTCTTGCTACAAACTAATCCCTCTCGGATTACCTTTGAGATATGCAATTAATGTTTAAACTGAACAATAAGGCTCCTAAACTCAGTGTACATGCTTGTACGAGATTATCTATTGAGATCCTTCAGTGTGTGTGTGTATGTTTGTATGCTTGTTGTGAGAATCTTCATGTCTCATGCTAAGTGTGTCAGAAATAGAGCCTGACCGATATATCAGTCAGCCGATATTATAGGCAGATATTGGCCTTTCGCAGATATATGGTATTGCCATATTTGTTTGCCGATATGCGCTGTTTAATTTTGTGATGTGTAATGTGACTTTATTTGTGTCACTACAAAGTTTATCCACCAAAGTGTGCTCTCACTACAATGTAACATGCGAGAAAAGAAGTCCCTCTCAAGAACTTGCATCAGACCCGTAAAACACAGCTGGTGTCATGTAACAGCCACCTCACTAACTATAAACCACCACAAAAATACCAACATAAGCCAGCATGTTCTGATCAGACACATTACAAACACTAACAAAAAGTAACATTTGCATTTTGGAACATAAGGCAGCTAAGTTTAACTGCTTTCAGCACTAGGCAGTGCATGCTGGTAAATGTGCGTCGTCACTATGGCTTTCAATACTCTCAGCACAGCGCAGCAGCACATGTAGTAGAGTGCCGGGTGCACAGCTGAGAAAAGGGGGGTGGAGTCAAAGCAGTGTGTTCATGGTAAGCAGCTAACTAGTTTGTGAAATACATTGCTGGACAGTTACAAAACAGTGAACCCATCATTTCCCCCTTTAAATACAACTCTAATATAACCCTGTCCCTGACAACCGTCATATCACTCATGCTTATCTCAACTGTTTGTTGTGTTAGCAAGGTAGTTGGCCAGCTATAGTTTGTCTGTCAGTAGCAGATTGAAACGTTAGCGCAGAACATCTCTTCATCATTCTGCAGCTCAGCAGACAACGGTGCGGTTGGTTTGAGTCTGATGAGTGTTGACTTGACGCTACGTTGTTACCTAGTTAGTGAGATGCAATGCTGAAAGTAAATAAATAACGCTTATAGCAGAGGTGCTGTTAATCGCTTTACTCGGCAGCAGCGAATCACGAGTTAGTGTTTGTGACCGATAACATGCTTTTATTAGCAAGCAAAAAACTTTTCTGATTGGAGTTCAATTCATTGAAATAATAGTTCAGACTCAAAAAAAGCTGCAGCATAAATCTCATAGCTTGACAGAGTAAGCTAGAGGATATGTGGTTTAGTACAGAGCAGGGGTGGAATGTAACTAAGTACATTTAGTACTGTACTCAGTGTAGAGGTACATGTTAAATTACTTAAAATGTTAATATTCTTTAATAAAGTTATCTGTTTAAGAAAGCATATTGGTGCAAAATCGATGCACAGTCCACATAGAAAAGGTCTATTTTCATTCCAGCTCAAAAATTCAACATACCCTCATATATATAAGAGGGACTACATATATCTGATGCTGTGCCAGAAATGAAAGTACTCTAAGTGGGCCGCTGTGATAAAAATGTCGGCTGAGCTAAAAGGTTGTCGCTGTGTTCAGCTCCTTGTTTGGTTTTCTCTCCTGAAGCAAATACTTGTCTTCTCTTGCTGTTGTTGTCTTTGATAAAGACTGGTAGGGGAGTAAAAACGATGCCAGTCCCATGGTCTCTCTCCATGTAATTAAAATGTCTATTTTATAAGCTTCTTCCTCATCTACACAGTTCAGTAAAGGGGCAGCCAAAATATCTTGGCAAAATAAAACCTTTTAATTACATGGCAGTCAGCATGAGCTTGTCGAATGTTTTTATCTGAGTTTATTTTCAACAGCTCTGTAGTCTTGTTCAACTTCGATAACACGGTTTGCACGTGTAATCGTATTTCTTGTAATGCACACCAATTTCTAACAGCTATTATTCTAGAATGAAAGACAACAAGATCATTTGCTCTGAACACAGTGCTTATAATAGTGATGTCAATACATGTTTGGGTCCCAACTAGACCTTCCTAGATAGTCACTGCAAACAATGCTCAGTGGTTATTTTCATTCACCTGTAATGAAAAACAGGCAGGTTATAACCCACCAGGACTACTCAGGTGATGTCTTGAATGCTCCTGTTGTTTCTAACATTTCTTCCTCTGCTGCTGAACATCAGTGCGTAATATTAAGTCTAGAAAGACTTTAGTTTCAGTTGCTGTTACAAAAAACCCTGATATTTATTAATATCAATTTATCAAAGAAGTCAAGGTGGACATTCTTTAAGCAGACAAAAACAAATAATGTGTGTAATTACTATAAGGCTGAAATAACACAATATTACTAAAAGTATTTGTTACATCCGATGTGTAGGTGCCATGTAGGTGCACAGGTGTGTTCAATTATACTCCTTTTGCGAGTGTGTGTGTGTGTGTGAATGTTCTACATCTGTCGTTTCTGCAGTCGCAGCTCATACAGAACTGGTCAGGACATTAACAACTGCCCCACCTGCCAAAAGACAGCCTGCATCATCTACAGGTAAACCTGATCACGATAATGAGCTTACTGCATTACATAACCCACCACTGACAACTCATTCTTTCCTAGAGAATAATAACCCTAACTCTTCTCCTAGAAAACTGTATGCCTTTTGTAGCCTTGAAAATGCTCCATTTCATATTGTTTTTTCTCAACTTTTCCAGGTTTTATTATTTATTCAGCCCATCTTTCTTTTTTGTTTTATTTTTCATTAGCCTTTTTTTTCCTGGTATCCTGCTGTCTCTGCCCTTTTCTCCCCCTCTGATAATTGTACTACTCACACAATATATCCCAATTATATGAAAAATGTGAGACCACGAGTGATCCCCCTCATCAATATTGAAATGAATACATGTTGTATTCTAGAGATTAAAAGAGGATTCTTTCTCCAGGAAAGTTATTTACACATAAAAGAATGCTCTGTGCAAACAAGTAAAACCTAAATGATGTGTCTTTCCTGTTCCAGTAGTCCCTTGTGTGTGTGACCTAAATAAGTAATTGCATTCTTAGATCCTCTGCAACTTACAGAGCTGTGCCTTCACAACCTGATACCACATACTGTAGTTGAATCTTCCCATCACCTCCACCCCATCCTTCTCTTATTGTCATCTTTTCATTATGCAAATCATTCCATCTTTTCATCCCATGCCTGCTCAATCTCTCTTTCTTTTTAATCTCCAACTTTCGATCAAACTGGTTTCCTTTATACATCCTTGCCTCATTCCATCTGTCAATTGCGAAAGCTATAATCACCTGTACCCAACCTCCAAGACGCTGCTCTTTCTCTGCACTGCTCACACAAGCTGGAAATGTGGGTTTCACAGTATCCTCATGGAGAAGTATTTGCTGTAACTGGAATAATCTGGCCTCAAAACCTTGTTTTAGTCCAAACTGTGCATGTATCAGACTAAAGGTAGGCTTGAAGCTAGTTCTGCTTGTTTAAAATCAAAAATAATTCTCCCTTGCAGACCACAAGAGCCTTGTAAAATACATTTTACAAGGCCTTTATCTCTTTAGTTCTCCCCAATTCTTGAAAACACTTGCCTCCCAGCAGCCCCACATCTGCAGCCCTCCTGTATTTTTACTTTCTATTCCTCTGCTGTTTCATCTCTTCACACACTTCAAGTCCCTCCTCCTCCTCATCCCATTCTCTCCTCCCCTTGATCTTAATTAACACAGCAGGCTCCTTAGCCCAGCAAGTTGTAATGAACACCAAGGGGAAAGGACTGCCACATGGTAACATACTCATCCACCCATATATCCATACGGACATACACAGATGTAAATGAACACGTACTGTACACACCTTGTCATATGCAAGCACATACACACAAAGATAAAGACAAGGAAGCACAAACTGAACACATTTGTTTGCACACACTGGTCAGTGGAAAATAGCTTTACATCTAGTTAGAGCTGAAATGATTAATCGATTTGTTGGTCAACATAGAATTAATTTTGATAATCATTTAAGTAATTTTTAAAGCAAAAATGCCACAAATTTGCTTGTTCCAGCCTGTCAAATGTGAGGATTTACCACTTTTTCTTGTTTTATACCGTTGTAAACTGAATATCTTTAGACTGTCAGACAAAACAAGACATTTAAATGTGTCAACTTCAGCTTTGTAAAGCAGTGATGGGCATTTTTTCACAATTCTCTGAAATTTTACAGACTACAATAAACTAAACGATGAATCAAATAATGACAAACATATTTGTCAGATTAATCCATAATGAAAATGATTGTTAGTTGCAACCCTACAACTTGCATTACATAACCATTTAAATGCAGAAACACAATTGCTCACAAAAACGCATTATTCTGGTCATTTTAAAATTTATCTGCTCTTCCAAAAGTATTTTCTCACATAAATTTGATGGAACTGATTTTTAAAAAAAGAAACAAAAACACAAGCTTCCAAAAAAAATAGATCTAACTATCAAAAGCTCTAAATATATAGATTAGCAGACTAGGAAATTTGACAAGAGAAAATTCATGTTTACAGGACATAAAGTATTATTATTTTCCTAAAAAAACTTACTCTGTAATCTGTGTGAACATGCAGTGCAAAGAAACATACTAACTAGAAAACAGTAATTAAGACATTACAATACTTTTCAAGGCCTTGAATTTAGATGTCTCATTCTACCCTGAGTAGTATTTTGTTACTTCTCACATCATTAACATCCCTCTCTTCTCAGTTTCTGAGATTTTCTTTCCTGCTCCACTTTCCCTTTGTTTATCTCGCACACATACAAATATAATCATGCATACACACATGCTAATTATTCCAACAAAAAAGGGGAATAATCTTTTATTAGTTACGTCTTTGCACGCATTTTATATCCATACTTGCATGCACACACTCATACATATGAGAAACAAAGAAATGAATATATTTCACGCTATGTGATAGATGTTAATGACTTGGACAGATATGAAAAATCTGCTCACATATCAGCATTACGTTCTTTTGAAAAATTACACACATTACATATGCAGAAAAACACATTTTCAGCACCCCATTGTGACAAACACACACAAAAGTCAGAAGTACAAGAGCTTGACTGGACAGTAATGGCCTTATCAAACCCTCAGAGGGGATTCTGGGTAAAGCGGACGGGAGATAGGGAAAGCGAGACACACAAGCAGAGGATGAATTGCGCGTGGGACTGAAACATCCATCCTAATGATTTGTGGTGAAAAACGGGGTTTTGATGTAGGCTGGCTGCCTGAAGATGTTTTGCCATTGTCAGTCCTAATTAATCTGTATGATGAGAGACAAGGGGGAGAGGAACTTTTGACAGCCCCTCTGTTTTTATCCCAAAGCTTAAACAGCTCAAACACACACACAGACATGTAAACACACCTAAAGGTATTCTCTGACTTTCTTCTACTCATACATTCCCTCAAAATAAAAAATTATACATCAAATTGAATTATGTAATACATCCATACATGCAAAACCCAAACTTTAATGCTGTCCGCTACATGACTAACCATCACCATCACCTTAACTAAAAAGTGAAGGTTTACAGCTTCTCACAAGGATAGAAGCAAACAAGAAAACAGTCAAGTGCGCAATTGCAAAGCTTCTGAAGATGATAGCTTGCAGACCGAATTAAGAGCAGCAGCTTTTCCCAACGTGCCGTAATCCCATGAACAATAGCAAGACAGAGGTAGACATGGGTAGAGAGGTAGTTAGAGAGGCCTGAGGGGTTGAGGTTGAAACCTAGTGAAGTGTGTGGGTAAAGAGAGACAAAGAAAGTCCTCAATTCTAAAACAAGACAGACTATAAAGTGAGTGAATGTGGGATAGGTGCACCACTTTTCTTATACGCATATACAGTATGTTGTGTGTGTGTGTGTATGAACTATGAATGGACTGTGTGTATGTGTAGCCATAGTACATCTCCTTTATCATTTATTCATGGCAGCCATCTCCCTTCCTCTGAGTCCACCAGAGCTTTTACTTCCTCCTCTATTCACTCGTTCCCTCACTCCCTCCATCCCTATGCTCTTACTCGGGGAGCCGAGAGCTTTCTGCACTCCTCTCTCCTCGTCTCTGGTAGCACTCATCCTCTCCTCCGTTACCTCCATCTGTCTTTTAGTTTCCCTCCTTTATTCTGCAGTGACCTCTCTGCCCTGTTATTAAAGCTTGCCTACCTTCCATCCCTCCATCTGCCAGAAGAGAGTCAGTATATTTTCCTTCTCTATCCATAATTCCCTGAATGCTCCCTTTTCCCCTCACTCAGCTGTGTGCTTGTTGTGGAAGATGCATCGGATGTCAGGGGAGCACATATGCGTTTGTAGAGTACGTGTGTGTGTTGGGATGTTGGGATACTGGAGGAGGGTGGGTTGTTGTCTCTGCTTTCCTTGCCTCATCATGTGGCTCATTAACTCCAGATGCCAGGCCCTATGCAGCTCCAGCCCTATAATCCAACTCAACTCAACGCAGGCACATTCTGTCACACAGAAAAAAAACAGTTACCAAAAGGAGAGAGAAACTCAAAGTCTACTACACTATGACCCGCAGCGGTGGACACTTCAGAGAGACGGTGAGAAAAAGAGTGTGAGAGAGGCGAGAGGGAAAGAGAGAAGCATAGAAAAAGAAAGCCAAGAGGGTCTGCTTTGAACCCATCACAAAAGCAAAAAAAAGTTCCTCCCTTGCTCCCTTCCTTTGGCTCCTCCATTTTGCAAATGCCCCTCTCCTTTCCTTTCCTCTTCTCTCCTTTCCTGCTCTCTTTTTCATTCTCCACCCACTCCTCTCATCTCACCAGCCTGTGATCTATTAGTGCATGAAGCGCAGAAGAATACTATGGACGTGAAATGAGTGCTGAGTTGAGGCCTTTGTGAAAGTATGCTCATGTGTGCGTGCTGATGGTGCATATATCAGAGTTACGAACACAACACAGCTTTACATCTCCATAGAAAACTGCATAATGCGTAAACACAACCTCTCTTTAAAGTGCTGTCAGCATTTTGCGACTACATTTTAATGTCACTAAAACTCCTTTGCTCACCTTTCTCTCAATTCCTCTTTCTAATCTCACTTTCTGCTCAGGAAACCTCCACTTGTCCTCATATCCCTCTGCTCATCTTCTCTCTCTCTCTCTGCCCCCACATCTAATCTTTCTTGCGAAAAATGAGAAATATAAATAAATTTGACTTGATTTGACACTACCCCAACCTCTAAATGGTGCTCCCTCCTTCCCCTTCAACTGCTCTCTCTTTCTCTCCTCTCCAGTGTGGAGCATGATTTCCGACAGCAGGAGGGACGCTTACAGTGGGTTATGGAGGCCCTGGAGGGGGAGTATGATGTGCCTGCACCCACTCTGACCAAGCCCACGTCAGCACCTTCCTCCACGAGCCGCCCCAGCACTAAGGCCCGTGTCAAGAAACTCAGAAAGAAGTGTTTCTGGTGGCTGTGAGCTTTGGAAATACCACAACAACCTTTCTGGCCATATAACATGGGCGATGATTATGTTTCAGGAGGCCCCAAAGTTTTGGAATAAAGCATTTCTCTCATGGTCCTGTGGGTGTGTAGTGCGTTTAAGTGTCATTAAATTCAGTAGGGGCATTTTCCAAGCTGCATTTCTGCAAATGGCACTTTATACACAGCAATCCATCCTCGGCTCTGAAAATATATACCAGGGGACCAGGTAGAGAAAGAGGAAATGCACTAATGAAGGAAAAGAGGACCACAGGAGCTGCTGACCTTTCCTCTCAGTTCTGTCTAAGGGTGCCTTCACATCTGTAGTTCGGTTCATTTGGTCCGGACTAAAGGCAAAAAATTATACATTGTAGCATTTTTCAGCCGTTTCGGTTCCTTTTCACACCACACTGTTTGCTCTCGTCCGAATCAGTTGATGATTTGGTGAAGTGAACCAAAATGCAGCAACACAAGTCATGTTACAACATCCACATCACTTATTGGCCAGATGTGTCTTTGAACATATTTCCCAAACTGCTCTATGATTGGTCAGAATTAATGTGCGGGAAAATTCCAACGGAACTCACGGAAGTAAACAAAGAGAGGAGGAAAAGCCCACAGACAACACGTTGCTTTTGCAAGTCCTACTAAGTGAGATAACTGCGAGGTTTGATTGTTGCCCTGGTCATCATCATACTACGTTGTTTGTATACACCCCTTTAGAATCATCGAGAATGAAGCGCGGATGCAAGTTTGTCTGCGAGTTGCCATGGGGCTATGTTGCTAAAGTGCAAACTGTCAACAAACACTTATCCCATAATGCACAGTGCAGCTGACTATGGCAGCTGGTTTAGTCAAAAAATGCACAGTTCTTCTAGCAGTTGGGTCTGTTCGAATCTCGGATCACATTCTCACCACAAACGAACCGCTCCAGAGTTCATTTGAAAGCCTATCGAGACCATCACTTCAAGGAGGTCTCGGTACGCTTGTTTCCAGACTTCCGCAGCTAATTTGTGATTAACTTTTGACTCAAAATGAGGATAGTGTTTTCCCATCTGTAACAGAGAGATGAAGCATTGGACACTTTGGATGACAGACAAGCGTACTGTTTGTCACTTGGCTGAGTGGCTGCCTAGACAGATGGACAGATGTAATGGATGGATGGATTCATGCCTACAGCTGAGAATGAATCGTCACCACACTTTTGGCAAAATTACAGCAATAAGAAGGGGAATCGGAATGATTTTGGAAAACCCAACCAATTTAACAATTAATCGGAATACTGTGTCTTTGGACAGCTTGACAGCCAAAATTTGAATGTAGCAACAACTAAAGAGCTAAAAAGGATACGAGTTGAAAACAAACTGATGAGTTCTCTGGAAACAAAGAGACAGCTCGCTGAATGGATATCAGGGTTTTGGTGAATGGTGGAGATTGTATTACGAATACATTAATGTGATAGGCAGCTGATCATAGACTGACAGGCCGTGTCAGATGATTAAAAATTCTGTCAATGTTGTCTGACAGAGTGATTGATTCTTTCCTTTATTACCATCCAAAATGGAAGTGTTTTGATGTAAGCTCAATCTTGTTTCAAGGATTTTCAGACACACACATGCATACAAATACATGCACAAGAAGGTATACACGTACAGGCACTAACACACACACATGCAGTATACTCACTGAAACACAAGCAAGTACTCTTCAAACATACATACACTTGTGAGGCAATGCAAATTAGGGGTAGACCAGTGTTCACTTCACAGTTAGTTATAGGCCTGTTTTCATGTTTCAAAGATGTATCAATATTTGCAAAGTCTGAGCTAAAAAGGCACCTATAAACTCTGTATGAATTCCAGTGAAACTAGTTGTGTATGTCTAGAGTTTCTTAATTTCACATTGCACAAATTGTGCAGAAGGATGCTCCGTTGTCATGCAACATGTGGAGAGCCCAAAACTGTCAGTTTCATGTGATTTAGCACATGAGTACATACACTAAGTTACCAAGTAAATGAAACAGAAAAACCTAAATATGTCTAATGAGTTAAATCCCAATAACAAACCTTGTTCACCTTAAATAATCATTTCCATATCTATAAACTTGTTCTGTAGGATTCAGGCCACACTGCCACTGCTAGGTGTTTCATTAAGGTACAATAGAGCAAAAGAAATTGATGCTAAAAACATACACAGCAGGACTAGACACCTTATCACAATTTACAAAAAAATCAGTATACTTGATCAAGTCAAGGCACATTACCCCATTTAGAAGTTTAACCAATAAACAATTTCTTTATAAATTCATAACACAATTATTAGAAGAATATGGTATTTTATAACAAGCTATATATTGGCAGGCATGTCTGTTATAAGAAATTAAAACTAAAAAATCTGTACAAATTTTGTATGGGTCTATCCCTGTTGCAAACACCCACCCACACTATTGTTTTGCACACACATAAACATACACCATCTGCACACTGCTTAGTTCACAGCAGTTTAGAGCATAAGCACTATTCTCACAAGTCCCTACTTCAGCTGCTTCTGGGTGACAAGTTGCCACCAATTAGAATCCCGAATGACACCACACTTACTAATTAACCATAACAGTGTGTGCACTCCCACAATGCCCCTATCTTCCTGATCTTCCTCTTGTATTTACAATAAAAGTGTGTATTTTAAAACTAAATGTGCTGTTGTTGACATACTTTCTGTTTCAGAATGAAATTGCATAGCAGACAAGAGTGGATGGGGGGTTGTTCTTTTTAATTACTCCACTTTAAACAGCAGACAAAGTGCGAAAAATACATGGGAAGGTTTTGCAATGCTTGACACATCTGTTTACAGAAAGTCAAGCAAATACAGTAAGGTGGTTATGCAAGGCTGCATGTACTTACAATTAGGGCATGCTCTCGACCCATTGTGATGACTGTCTGGTTGATGATCCTCAGCAGAGATACCACAATGTCCTGGATATGTTGAAATGTTTCCCCCTGAGAAAAACAGAGACAGGGAACAGAGTAAAAGAAAGAAAAAAATAGACAAGGAACAAGAGATTGTTACATTTCCTCAGATGTAAACACACACAAAAACACACACACAGATGCAGAACAGAGACTCGTCAGGTTTTGTCTGGGCAGCCAGTCTCCCCTCTCATGAACTCTCCTCACTGTGACAACCAAGTTTGCACACACAGACCAAAGCTTCACTGTGGCTCTGAATAGATGACTGTTAGATCAAATGAAACAAGAAAGAGAAAAAAGTTTTGTGAAACCGAATTTCAAAGTCTGTTTTTCAGAAAATGAGCCACACCAGAACATTCAGTTAATCATCTTCAGAGTGGACATTTGAACCGCAAAGATTTTTGACTCGTGGATTTGGATTTTTCTGTGCAGACCTGCTTTCCTATTCCTATGTTTCCCTTCCCTTGAAGCCACTTTTCTGTCATTTTCTTTTCCTCTATCTGCCCAGAGGGAAACAAAGAGGACAGGATGTATCTAACAGTCGGTCTGTCTGTCTTTGTGCCCAGACCTGTCCGCCCAAAGATCTTAACTGTTCCTAGTTAAAATCTGCGTCATCAAAATTTGTCACCTGCATGGCAAAGTGTTAATAGACATTAAGACTGGCACATTAACTGTGGTTGGACCTGCTGGCTAAAGCCTTCACACATGAAGTGATGCATTTGTCTGCCATTTTTACAAACTGTGAATAATATTTACATCTTTGCAGTGGTCAAGCCTTATAAATAGCAGGCTTTTACATGGTATTAACCAAATGTAACTACTATATCTCTTTAGTAATAAAAATTAAAAACGGTTTCATAAACCCAGGAGTAGGCGATATAGATAAATCTTCTATCACGGTATATGTAAATGTATAGCATAATAGTGCTTAGCAGTGGCAATATTGACGAACTCAAGTTTTGTGATATTTTAAGGGAAATACCTAAATATCAATATATGAGAATAGAATCCGGCGATCACTATTCGTGCTATAGGAAACCCTCTCAAAATATTTTTAAATCTGAATATGATGACCCAATAAGAATGATTTGCTCTTTTGTTGAGGTGTTTTGTCTGATTTTGTTGGGCTAGAACACTCAAATACTGTAAGCTGTTATCACTTTACTATAACACACAGTCTTAAAATACCTTTAAGACATATCTCTATATTAAAATTTCAAACAAACACTGAAAATGGCATTTAATGGCAAAATATTTAAGACATTGCCCCAGTATATAAGGCATTATATGTTTACAAAAAAAGAGAAAAGAAATCAAATTGTTTGATGACCCGTGAAGACTGCAAGTTAAGAGAAATGAGGTCTGACTAATGACACACAGATAAAAATAAGGCAAATCTCTCTCTCAAAAGTAAGCATGCATATGTAATATATGCACCTTTACAGAGGCATGGCTCCATCTACAAAGGACAAAGTGTGCGCATACACGCACACGCACACACACACACACACACACAATGCTACAGTGAGGCCAGTCAATGGAAGCTGACTCAGACTTGCCTGGAGGTAGAAACTCATTGGTGAAGCATCTGGTACATCCAAACACACCTTAGCATTAATGCCGCAGGGTGCATCTATGTGTGTGTACAACCTTATTAGCATAATCTGACCCAAATATGTGTGTGTGTGTGTGTGTGTGTGTGTGTGTGTGTGTGTGTGTGTGTGTGAGAGTGTGTGTGTGTGTATGTCCTTGTATGATCCTGATCAGCAAAGCAAAAAACAAAGAGGGAAGGTCCAAAAATAAGTAAGTAAAAAGGAGTCAAGTTCTAAGTTTCAAACACACCATCTCTCTTTCTCTGTCACTGTGTGTGTGTGTGTGTGCACGCGCGCTGGCAGATGATTTGAAGGGCCTGATGAGAATCAGGTAGGCATGATTAAACCACATTAAATACACTGACTCACAGCCACAGGATACAGAAAAGATAAACAACTGTGTCAGTGTGTGTGTGTGTGTGTGTGTGTGTTATCTCGCAGACCATTTACATTTCAGACTACCTCAAACTCACACACACACACTCATGTAGATAGGTTGAGGCACAGATGTTGATCCTAAATAAGCCTAAATCTTTCTGGCTCACTGTAGGTATTTTGGTCTCCTGGAAAGACTCTCAGACAGGAAGACGAGAGATGAGACACAATGCTCTCTCTCTCACCTGCAGAACACAAACATGTGGAAGTCGATGCTCTGTTCATTTATTCCAAACTGTAGCCAGACTGGTTTCTCATCTCTACTGGCAACATGATATAAAAAAGAAAAACAGAAAACATTTTTTTGGGGATAGGGGAAAGAAAAAAGCAAGAAAGCTCTGGCGAGCCATGCCTTTCCGTCTCTCTGTTAGTATCCTCCCTTTATCACACAGACACACACACAACCGCATACACACACATAAAGTAGAAAGTTACTTGTAAATTCAACACAAACTCTCCCACAGACTTGAGCATCTGTCTATTGGATCGTCCTCTCTTCCATCTCTGTCTTTCTTTCTGCAGCTCTCTCTAGTGTGGAGACATCTGTGGTGTGACAACTTAATCAGGTACCACCAAGAGTGAGGAAGAGAGAGAGGTGGGAAACAAAGGAGAGAGAAAATAAGAGGTGAAGGGTGAGGAGGTGAGACCGTCTCCCATCATCTCTTCCTCCTTTACTTCTGTCGTCTTTCTTCCATCTGTTTTCTTTCTCCCACCTTCCAATTTCAGGCCTTCATCTTCATCATCTAGCTCACTGTGTTGTTTTTTTGTAAAATTCCTCCACCTTATTGTCTATGAAATAAACATTTAAACCTCCGTCTGTTCAGCTGGTAACGCTCTGTCCTTCTATTCCATTCACTGTTTGGCATCCTTCCTGCATGGCCATAAGCAGTTTTCAGTTCGCTGACCTTTTCTGCTCTCATTTCATTTTTTCTCTGACAATTTTCAAAAACTAATCATTTATAGTTTGCATTTTCGGTCAAATAACACATCTGTGTGTGTGTGTGTGTGTGTGTGTACGTGTGTGTGGCTTTCCACTGGCAATCAACAGCATCTGGTTTTAAAAAAAGCTGTGCAACATAAAGTATGTAGAGGTGTTGCAGTCAAGGTTCTAGCAATACTACAGACACTGACACAAGACGATGTAGATGAGTGTGTGTGTGTGTTTCTGTGATTGCATTTGTTTGTACTTGAATAAGTAAATTTATATTCATGAAATATCAGAGCCAGTTCTGACACTTAAACGTCATCCAGTAGCAGACCTTGGTCCTCATGTAGTTTGATAGAAATGTGTGAGGCTGTGCGTCACTGGTTTTGTAGTCTGTAAATTATTGTATTTGCACCTGTCATGTCCTTTTGACACTCTGCCATCACCGCCTGCTTTTGTTTTTTATACCTCAACCGTCGCGAATTCATCTCATCAAATTCACTCCACTCCATTCATTACTTCTTTCTATTCTCTCACTGTCTCCGTTCTCTTGGCTCATGCTTCATTAGAGCTATCCAAATAAATAGAGCTGAAAAAAAGCCATACCTTCACTTCAAAGACTCAGCAGGCTGTCAACAACTTGCAGGAGCAATTAAAAAGCCCTCGGCTGGATACTGGTGTATGTTTTCAGTTTGTGTGTGCGTATTAAAGGTGTTTAGTTCAGGAGCTAACTGGATTTTGTTTCAACAGACTAACATGCAGCAACACGTATGAAACAAAATCAATTAGATTCTAAGTGGTCGAGGACTGCTTCATTGCATGACTGGATGACTGAAAACAGCTTAAGGCTATTTATTTTACTCTTTAGGAGACAAGTTCCACTGGGGTGGCACAGAGCTCAGGGGTAGTTCAAATTCATCCAGTGATGCTAAAAAGATAAATAAAATGTCTTCTAATTCATGGGCTGGGTCTTTTTTACCCTAACATTTTCCCAATAATAATGATTTGTAAGAAGGTGGTATTAAGTATTTTCAGAGCAAATTATGCTTCACAGGTCCATCACGTATGCGTTTCTGCTGATTGTTTTGCCTCAACTGTAACCATCT
Source organism: Coreoperca whiteheadi (assembly GCA_011952105.1). Lineage (NCBI taxonomy): Eukaryota > Metazoa > Chordata > Actinopteri > Centrarchiformes > Sinipercidae > Coreoperca > Coreoperca whiteheadi. Next base: position 15,592,629 of record CM022490.1, read on the forward strand.
AGTGTTTGGTTTCTTGATTTGGATGTTTTGTTTTTTTTCATGAGACCTGTTCATCATTTTATATATGCAGATTGTGTCTCGAAAACGTTTAAACTGGTGTTGTTGCTGCTGCTCCTGGCAAGTGACCACTTAGGCTCAGATTTTGTTTCCCAATGGCATTTGATTGACAGCCTTACAGCTACTGTGGGAAGGCACAGATGATCGCGATTGCGATTTGCATACTGGGTAAAACTACACAGAAAACCTAAAAATGAAAGAAGCTGTAACGAAATAAAAGAAATGAGGTGACAATGTAGAGAGAGAAATAAATAATAACTTGCTACCTTGCCTCGAAGCTGTGATTGGCAGTTTGTCATGCTAAATGCAAAAGTGTGGACCAGGTTGTCCTTGAGTACAGTCAGAAACATTTGTATGTTATTACTTCACTTAATCTAGCAATTGTGCCTTAACCATATCCAAATGTAGCCTAAGTAATCGGATCTCAATATGTTCTCAGGGCATATTGGATGTGTTCACTACTGTCTACTTTGAAACAATCACTCAGAATGCGGTTTAATGCATTACAATTGTTCTTTTTGCTGTGTGTCTCACCACATTGTTCCTGCTGAGGACCTCCAGAATGTTGTTGAGCAGCTCCAGACTATTTCTCCTCTCATCATGAGGCCCGTCAGCCATACTGACCAGTGCCCCACTCAGCTCCCGCAGCATCATGGGTAACAACACGTCACGGCACTCTGCAAAGAAACAAAACCATGTATGGATGACAGTTTATTAAGCAGAAACACATACACACAGACACACACACTATTGACTGATTTTTGTTTCAAGTACAGAAAGAAAACCTCCCAGTCAGTAAGGAAAATTGGATAATGTGAGACAGTGTATGCAAGAGTGAAGTTCTAATTACTTCCTTCAGGCAAGGCCCAAAAAAGATAAGAATACTTTAAGAAGTTAAGAGAACGACATAAACATCAACACCGGACCCTTACATCAATTGGTGCAGCACCTGTTGGAGGAAGCTGCGCCCACGCAGCTGTGAGTAATGACTGCACTCTGAGACGAAATTCAACCCTAACCCCAGACCGCACAATGGAGAGATATCAATCACGTGTCTATGTACAGTTCCATTCATGTCAGCCACACAGTCAACACATCAATCACCATGGCCTAACGTTTTCTCTTTCCCATCCCTCGAATTAATCCTAATCTTTAGTTAATTTCCATGTTAATTTGGTCACGCATGCAATGCATCATCAGTAATTGCATCAATACAAGATTATGTCAAAGTTAAGAACACTAAAGTGAGAAAACAATTTCATTAATGTGAAAATATACATACCTACAGTACATGAAGGCATCAGTTATATTTTTATACTACTTAGACCTGGTGCTTAACCACTCTATAAATTCTTTATGGATGTTAAATGGTCACAGCTCTTCTCTGGGGATTGCCTGAAGTCATTCTAGGAATTATAGGGAATCACTGAGGGCCTAAATGAGCAAACGTACTGTAAAGTGAAGTAAAAGCAGACCTGAGTAAATCAAAGGATTTGTGTGAGACTAGCACCTTTCATAAAGCAGTGAACATCACAGATTCTTGTAATCTACTAGTCTGGGTGGTTTTCTTTAAGTTTTCTGAAGCTTTTTTGAATTTGTCTTAAAGCTTCTCAAAGGGTATTTGCTGAACAGTAATGAGGTTAAGACCGGTAGCTTGCCATCGAAAATAGGCAAAGATATGATGAAACGATGTGCTTCATGCACATGGTGACCATCATTGATGTTTTGTGGCATGTTGGGAGATTCTACCTTGAAAAACAAATAAACAAATATAACATATAAGCTTTTCATTTTATTAAGAATTTGCTGACACTAAACTGAGCTTCTAAAATTACACATTTTTGAGCGGACAATAACACTGCCATTTGATGATAAGGATGAGACTGGCAAGTTGACTAGGCATTCTTGGACAATTAATTGAAATCACCGATTATTAAGGAGGCCATCCTACTAAAACTCTCCTCTGATCTTGTTTAGAATTACCAAAGATGGTCAAATGCAGTCTAATACAGTAAATTGAATAAAACAGACACTATTAAAGTCAGGTCAACTTATTCACCTCAAGGTCAGTATCAAAATACATATAATATAAGAAAACTGTGATGTAACTGATCCTTCTTTTTTTTCCACTTGTCCTCTTGACCTCTCCATTTCTTGTCTTCTTTCTCCAGCTTTCTGCCCCCCACTTCCTCCACCCCATCCCTCACTTGTAGCCGCAGGTAGACAGAGCCCATTAAAAGCTCATTTGGGCTGATGCTCGTTAGTTCCATTATTAACTGAGCCAAGCCTATACGCCTGCTGAGTGGACCCTCATCACAACACTCACTCCATCACACAAACATGCAGAGAGGGGGAAATGCATGAGTCACTGAATGCCCTCAATGACTTGGAGAAATGGAGGGAGGAGAAGGAGGAGGAGAGGGATGAGGGGCTTGGACAGGTAGAGGAAATCCAACAGGAGGAGGGGGAGGTGTAAGTGAGACATTGGGAAAGACTTGACAGGCAAAAGTAGTATCTCAATCTATTTAAAATAATGTGTAATGTAGAACTTCACATACAAATGTCCCTTTGTCAGAATTATAGAACATGAGACAGAGAAGCCTCCTGGTCTGTGACCTTTAAAAAGATAGAGAATGGTGTTTTAGGTGCACCCAGCTTTGTATTTGAGTAGAAACCCTGCTAAATCCGTTTAATCCATCAAAGCAGAAACTCATCATCTTGTGTCCTTTCAGATAGAGAAAACAATGGGTTATGCTTTGTAGCATTATTGTTGTTTGTGCGAGCTCCAAAATTAATCCATCTGCCTTCCGGGGGCTGAATGTACCATTAAACCTGTGGAGAACTCCATTCCCCTGGTGAAATGACCCCAAAGCCACCTGCTTCTCTATTTCTATTGATCTAAGAAATAAATCCAGCTGAAATTTTCAGGTGCAACATGTTCAGTGGAGGGAAAGTGAAATAGAGAACAGCTGGAGGGGGCTGAAAGGGTATCCTGTTGTGTGATACACTGTGTGCTTCTTGTTTTTACTGTGTCAGGAAACAGGCGTAATGAAAAAATATCCACGATAGCAAATTTTAAGGACTAGACCTACCCTGACCCTATCTGAATTAGCAGAAGACAAAGGAAAACATTTACTGACGCTCTGTGCATAACATTACAGCCCATTGAGTAGTTTGTGACATTTAGAAAATGAACATTAATGCACACAAATACTTCACAGGCTAGACAGGCGACTAACCTTTCTGTCAAGGCATTTTAGATTGGAAAATTAGTTAAGAACATGTGGTAGAATATGTTCCTTTGTAGGTGCAGAATTTTGCCTTGGGTTAGGCGTGATCGGTCTCACGTTCTATATTTGACCTCTCAGCCAGTGCACAAAATGGGAGAAAGAAAGAAAACGCGACAAAAAGAGTTAGAGATGGAGTGTAATAAAGCCTTGTTGGACAAAAAAGTTCCAAACAGAAACTGAAAATTTATTTTATTTCCTATTTTATTGTGGTTATTTTCTAAATAAAGATAACTTTCTGCAACAGTCAGGTCGCAGGCATACTCAGATGTTATGTACTGTATTATAGTCTGCTGCAATTTCATTGTCCACAGTGACACAATCTGCTCGTCTCTTGTCGACCTTTCTACAGGGCTTGCTGACACTGAAAGAGCATATGCCAATTTCAATAGTGATGGAAAAACAACAACTTGCTTTTTTAATACTCTGTATAACCTGTGCTCTTCTGGGAGCTTTTGTATGCTGAGTAAAACACTAAGTTCAGTCAGCAGCTGCTTCTCATCTTCAAATTCAGGAAAACGTATAGAAAACCATGAGCACCCTAATAGCTTGATCATCTCCAGCATCTTACTTGAAGGATCTGTCAGGGTGGGTATTGTCTGTTTTGATTTTACTTCCCTTCAAACCTCCTCTTGAGTCCCTGAATATGAGCTTCAAAAATGATGAAGTACAGTCTGCCTTGGTAATGCTCCTCCAGACTCTGTCGCTGATAGTCCTCAGTCACTGATGTGGAACAGCGCCTTTAACTCTGCAGGTATTTCTCAGAGCCTTGCCTGGTCAGGAATAACATCAGGAATGTTAATATCTGCTGCTTCAGTCTGAATGGTAGCTTTCTCTGAGACCTCTTTGAACTGTACCATGGTCCTCCGGGCTTTCAGTCTTGTAAGAACACCAGCTACAATGGTGTGCAGCTCCCAGGTCTAGGTCATTCTTTATGAGAGCATTTGCAATGATTGCTGTTTCAAGGAACACTTGCTCTGGGGCACTGCACTGTGGCTGACCGTACACTCCGACCTCTGTGAGGAATTGTGTGGGTTTGTACCAACAGAGGGATATGCAAAAGAAAAATGTCCGTGCACACTAATGAGTAAGTTCTCTTCTTTTTAAAAAAAACAAATGACGCTTCCTCATAGTGGATCACATCAGTGGTCCAATAAAACATGATGGATGCCTCCTGCATTTCTTCTTAGACTTTTTTCAGCAGATATTGCGAGTACACACACTGCAAGTGGAGCCAGCTGATGCCATTTAAGTGGGATTTTATTTCTTGACTGAGTGAAAATAAACCTTAAGAGTACTATCATCTTGGCTCAGTACTTTAACTATTTGTACAATTTTGCCCTTATTTGAGCTAGAGGGACTTACATGGTCACTGTGCTTCTG
>CM022490.1:15597507-15610716 GCA_011952105.1 Coreoperca whiteheadi
CCAACTCAGCATTTCAGGTAAAATTAATTTCCCCACAAACTTTCAGTAACATATCAGTAATTTCCTACCTAGTAACTGTTCCAACCAATCACCAGTTTTGTGTTGTCACAAAGCTATGTATCTCGTCTTCTCAGTGAGTATAGAACAGTACTACATGTGCTATGTGCTCTAGATATCCTCTGGCTTGAGCCTCTCAGACAGAACTTCCTTTCGGGCTGCATACAAATCCAGCATCCTTTGCTAGGATTGGCAAGTCTAACCCCAGCCATGGCCCTAATCCTTTAACCTTAAACCATTTTTGGAGAGGTCTGTTTGGTGGAGGCTGCTAGCAGCTGATTTGTAACAAAGAAGCCTAAAAAGAGACACTGTCTGAGAGGCTCAACTAAAGGTAAGAGAGGGGATAGTGCCGTGGGAGATGAAAAAGTGGAGGAATTGTTAAACTGAAAAAAGAGAGAGGCATTTGAATTGATACAGTTGCTGCTTTTTACTCACATTTGAAGAAGTTTGATATGACATCAGTAAACATCAAAAAATAAACAAAATGTATAGGCTATTTTCTAATGGAAACGGCACAAATTGACACACATTAAAATTAACATTGATGAATGCACCAATGGTTGGACTTTCCTATGCACCCCTTTTTATCTATGTTCCACTTGCCTGTGTGATTTAGTTGCATGTTATGTGTTTTAGCCTGCGGTGCAACAATGCAGTAAATCAATTCAGCCATGCTGTGGAAAAAAGCTTCGCCAAGAGGCACAGACAGATGAATGGAAATTGAAGTCTTGGGGCAAACATTGAGATGCATTTTAACTTTTTCTCATCTAGTTTTCACCGTGTGCAGATATACACACTTGTTCAAAGAAACAGAAATAAACACAGGTGCTGACACACAACACACAACATATTCAGAACGCACACCAACAGAGCTTCAAGTGCTCATCTATATTCAATAGGAAATTTCTATTTATTTTAGCTGTAATCTCAGCGTTTGATCTTAATACCAATGTGTGTCTGTGTGCCCAAGTGTGAATTGTCCTTTTTGCGTATGATTTGGTGCTTCACTGATATTTGATGTGTAAGAGCTCTCTTAGTGCCTGTGTGAGAGTGTGGTTATGTGTTTAGGTTACCAAGTTTGTGAGCGCAGACAGTGCAGGCAGGCCACCACACAGAGAGCAGCATTGATGGCTCAGCAACCACCTCATCCTTTCTCTGTTCCATTTTTTCATTTGACAACCAAACACAATAAACTATAGCACATGATAATCAGATGCAATCTCAGTTTCTAAGAGGCATGTAAATCAGAGGTGTCTTCCTTTTTCTCTCCATCCCACTCTCTTCCCTTCGGTTAACATGCCTTGCTTTCGGGGCGATAGAGTGATAGAAAAGATGATAATGAGGAGGTTTGGAGGCACGACAAGTAAATCTTCTGACTTGAGAGGGGGTTGGGACCAAGCCAACTGTCTTCCCGCTTTGTGATGACTAAATGTCTCTCTCAGCAGGTTTTTCATCTCTCCGTGTCACTGTGGGTGTCTCCTTTCATCCACTCTCCCTCCATCCCTCATTTTTCTTCCTCCCTCCTTTCTCACTTTCTCCCTTGCTCCATCTTTAAACCCCATTTGAAATTTGAAATTTAAAGCCTTTCATTTTCTCTGTTCGAATTTAGGTTGTCCCCATCTGTCGACACTTCTCTTTTCTTTTTTTAAAATCTTTTCATTTATTTTTTATTTTAAATCGCTGGTTCGATGTGGTGTGGTGGTAAAATATATTTGGCATGTATGATTTGTAAAAGCAAGAAAGCTGTCTCAAAATGGTTTAGTGGGGTAATATTTTTTTCATAGAAATTCATAAAATTGTCTTGCCTGTGTGCTCTCCCGAAAGCATAGGTTGATAAGTTACAGATATAGTGCACAAGTGAACTACAGTGGAAATGATGCCTGAAAGTGCATCACTGTGATTTTTGCTATGATGCTGATAAGACCTGGCACAGAACAAATACTGTCAGCAAAACCAAAGTAAACACAGTAAAGGGTGCTGTCTTGAGTATAATTGATTTTCCTCATGTTTTCTCCAAAGTACACACACACACACACACACACACACACACACAATATACCAGAACTTACTATAACAAGAAATCAACAATATAAATATAACAGCATGTATGTATTGATATTTTTTCATTAGTCCAGACAGAACTGGGCATGTTTGTCACGTTTACCACTAAAACAAAGATTTTCAGCAAAGATAACAAGATCTAGTACTTGTTGATACTAGGGATGCACCGATCCACTTTTTTTCAGTTCCAATCCATTTCCAATACCATAATTTGGATATCTGTCGATATCGAGTACCGATTTTTTAGCGTTAATTAATAAGCTGTATGCCTCACTGTGTGGAAGAGACTGAGATCAATCTTTTATGTGTAACGCAACATCAGGCTTGACTTAAATATTGCTTTCCTAAATTTGTAAAATAAAACAAATAAATAAATAGATATAAATGTACTAATAATGTAATTATAACAAATGAGATCAAAATATAAGCCAGGGAGCCTTGTGAAATTTCATTTTCGGTTTGAATAATAGTGTATTGTTAATAAAGTTTAAAAAAGGCCAAAATAAAGTCAGAGAAGTGGGTATGAACGGGCACGAAATGCATCAGTAATGTTACGTCACATATCCACACAAATCCAAGTTGTTTTCCCTTCTGGTGGGAATGCTTTACCCTCTGGTACATACTAATGATGGCAGAACATTGTCCAGTCTGCAAATGTTATTTTCCCCTAAGGAGCTCCGGGAAGGGCTAGCCTATTTAGCATTAGCTACCAGCTCTGCTGCCGCCTTGGTGTTAGTGCCAGGGATGCTACACATTGTAGCGATGGCCCTCATTCCCCATGATGCCTAGTTCTGGACTGAGTAATTTGTTAAGTTTGCTGTTTTATGTTTGTAATGTGTCTGTTTGGAACATGGTGGTTAATGTTGAAAGATTTGTTTTGGTTCATATTTATAATTATTAGTGATGTGGCTGTTACATTTCTTGACTCCAGCTGTATTTTGCTACAGTAAAGTGGATCACAATACCGATACCCGATCCAGCATTTATCAGACTGATATCAGTATTGGAGAGATGCATCCCCAGTTGATACTGTTCAGATAATCCCTTGAGTGTTGCTTCAAGATGCAGCTTTTATTTATTTTAGCCTGTGTTTCAAACATTGTGTAATTAATTTTTCTCTTTCTTTACACCTGTCTTAGTGACTGTTTATGAGTCACCCACTAATTGCCATCCCTCATATCTGCCTTAATCCTCTGCTTGGTCTTCTATATGACTATTAAATTTACCAATTAGTCTGTTGGTAGCATTAGTTCCTGTCAGGGGCTGATCTAGAAAAATATTTATGGGGTGGCGAGAGGGGGGCAGGAATTTTTGAGGGGTGTCAACATATGGCAGACATATATATACTGAATTTAATCACAGTTATCATAGTTTGATGAGAAATAGTTTGTACACACTACAAAAGGGCTCAGGCAGCCATTTACAAACTCATACAGACAAACTTGTGCTGCATTCACTGCAGTCGGAGATTGGCACTCCTAAATTGTCAAATTGGCCATAACTTTTAATTTGTTGCTGCCAACTGGGGTTGCAGCAGGGGTGGCAAGGCTTTCTCTTAGGGTGGCACCACCCCGGTAGATCCGCCCCTGGTTGCTGTTGTGTTTTGATCAGTTTAACTGAGGCAGATCACTGGTAGATGAATGCCTTGCAGTGAACCATCTCACTGCTTTGACTGATGGGCAGGCTTATTCCCAGTCACCTCTAATAGGAGAGAAATATATCACGAAGCTGCTGGCACTAGTAAAGCCTATATCTGATTTCAGTTTTAAATCCTGCTTTGTATTTTGTTCAGATTGGATAATAAGATGAGCACAATTGCGATACATATGCTCAATCTGTAAATCTTTATTCTCTTATATTACCTCCAATTTACTGTCATTTGTTGTAATATTTTCAATACCAACTGTTATCACTGCTGCTGTATAATGACCGAGTGTCCCAACGGGGATTATTAAGCTTTAAACAGTCCCAGCAATGTTACTTTGCTGTAACCTGAGAAACAATAAAGACAGGCCCCACTTAGCTGTGTAGTGGAAAGTCGGCTATTGACAGCACCAAGCTGTTCCATCAGGTTGCTCCTGTCTCACATCTGTACCAAATTAATTAATGGCTAAGTGTGTTGATACACTGACCGTTGTGTCCCTCTACTTTCCTTGTCTGCATTCGGTTTCCATCGAGATCAACCCACAGACACAAGCATGGATCAGAATATAAATGAGATGGAGGAAGAAGTGAGAAAGAGGCATTTCCCAAAATGATTAAACTCCATTCACTTTGCTCCATTAGTCTCATCCATCCCCCTCTTTTCTCCCACTGTTTCATCCACAACCTCCCAAACTGCCACCTCTGCAGACTCTGAAGAAATGGCAGAAACTACCTCTCTCTCTCATATTAACCTTCTGGAGCCATCAAGCCAAAGCTCTACAGCAAGCACAGCTATTTTGGGTCAGCCTGTACAACAACAGTCAGAAATCATTTGTGGCAGATGGCCAGCCAAGCACACATTAACACACACACTCCACCTCTTGTGCCCAATTTACATTCATAATGACATGTTTCTCTGACATGTTTGGCAGGCAGTTTTGCTGGGTGTTTGTCACCATGATCACAATGTAGTTACAGTAAGGCATGGCATGAACTTTAATGTGATGTAACAAAAGCTAATGTAATGTAACAGCAGAAAATCATATACTAGAGCAAGACACAGCAGGTGGTAAGGGAAGAGAAGAGATAAGCAGTAAACAAAGATACTGTAGATCATAAGGAGCAAAGTGGAGCAGAACAGAGAGAAGCACTTTTGAGACAGCCTGAGGGGACATGGCAGCCATATGACTATTACGTTTTTTTATGACCCACATGTCTTCTCTCTTAATTTCTCTACATAACTACGGATACAACATATGGGCACATGGGGGCTTACTGGACAACCAAGCAACCTGTTACACACCATGCACACTCACACACCCTGAGCAGCAGTAAAGCTGACAGCTTTGAAATTATAGCTCAACCACCTGCTTTGAGAAAGGCTAGGGGACATAAATGCAGGTCCCTTGTGGTGCATGCAAACACTTACTCACACATACTGGGTATCACATACCATCTTTCCATTATTAAAAACAGTGGCTTTTTACATCTGCTTTTAATAGGAGATTTAGTTAAAGTGAGATACAGTATTAACCCAGCCTAATCTTACTTTAGACCACATGGAGTAAGTAAGTTGAATTTAGATTCATAGCCAGAACCTGCTTGGTTACATGGCAATATATTTGTCACCTAAAGCTCTCTTAGAAGCCAGATGTAGAAAACCACATTCAGTATCATTATAGCTGGGGCCTAAGGTGACCTGTCACTAATGCTGATTGGTAGAGAATGCGGGGACAACCGAGATCACTCCGCACTGATTAAATCCTGACAATAATAACTGTTGAGTTATTCACTCATCCATATTCATCAAGCACTGACATACATCGGTTAAGTAATTACAGAAGGGGAAATATACACATGGGTGTAAACAATGTCAACAATACATATAATGCGCTGCAGTAAAAAGCAAGCAATTTAAGTAATGAGATTGCTGCTGTTTGTATCGATTGACATGAATGATAAATAAATAAAAATACTTCTACACAAGAGACACAGGTAGCTTTTCTGATTTTTTGCAATATGGATTAATTTCACGTCATGATATATCTTGTATTCATCTTAGAAGAGCATTACGCTGAAACATATAGGGTTTCCCTTAAACTGTTTAATATGTGCTACAAGACGGATGACATGACTGCAATCCTTTCTACAGCTGTACAGCTGGAGGAGGTGAAATGGCGGCCTGGCTGAGAAAGTACAGAGGGTTAGTGGATTGAATCAGGGACTTTGACCAGTTTTGGGAAATGATTGGGGAAACAAAATGACAGACTCATCCCTCTGTCACTCTGCTCTTTGCTCTCCCTGATCTCTTGTTCTTTTTTCCCCTTTATCAGTGTCGATGCTCTCAATCTGTCACTGTGATTGCCTGACGGCATTATAATTTGCCCAAATTGAGCCATAATGCGCCTCGTAAATTTAATTTTGTCTCAAAACCAGATTAACCCATATGACAGGATGCACATGTGTATCTGTGCCAGGGTGTGTACGTGTGTATTGTGTGTGTTTGTGTGTGTATACAGTATGTGCTTGCCAAGACTCTTAATCCCAGGAGCGTATGCTGAATAAATCAGGAGTATTTTTGAGTACGAGAAAAAAAATCCAATCCCTTCAAACACTGTCCATGGATGCAATCAGTCATGAGAAAGCCAAGCACATGGACAGGCAAAATCAGTAAGTTGGACACAAACACAGACACTCGCACACACACGTACATACATTTCAAACCAGCGTTGGAGAAAAATGTATACATGTGACAGGACTTCATTACACAAATAGCAACTGCTTTCCTACTGAATAACAAAAAAACAACCTTACATAGAAGTATGTAAAAATCTTACATACATACATTCATGGTAGTTAAGGACTTGGAAATACCCATATTTGTTCAGAAATGAGCTGATTAATTTAAACCAATTTTCATCCAGATTTCAGTTCCCACACACACCCTTGTGTTTTCTGCTGAAAGAAGATGCTTAAAATTGTAGTTTGCAGTAAACAATGTCCTCTTGCAATGAGGACAGCTCAGAAAATCTTCCAGTTACAGCATCTTAGGAAAAAATGAGGAAGCAAACGTAGATGTGCTGCTCATTATGCACCTCCAAGTAGGTAAAAAATAAATAAAAAGGAATGGTTAAAATACAGAGCGGTTGCATTGCAAATGGTACTTTTATAATCCAATTACCACCCAGATTTTTGCATTATTGATTTTTTTATCTGCTTTTTTATATCTGAAATAAAGGCCAATAAATTCACAGATTTCTTTTTTATATACAATAAAAAAACAAAAATAATAATCCCTAAACTCTTTCATTCTCACTCTCTGTCAAAAATGAGCAAGCAAGAGATCTCCGGTCTCACACTGACACACACACCATCCCCTTCCATCATCTATCCTTGCCTACACTGTCAGTGGCTTGACATTTCTCCCTGGGGAGTGAGCTTGGCAGGCCGGCTCAGACATACAGTCAGACAGACAGGTAGGGTTATTAAATATGTATTGCAGTGCATTGATAGGACACCGGGGGCCATTAGCTATTATAAATATATAATTTAACTCTGCTGCATATTTCAGCCTTCTGGGCAAACGGCACCCTAGCATACAAGCCCGCTGATTAGCATCCCAATGCTAAAATGCATCTCAATTAGACTGAGTGTCAGCCCTCATTTGGTGAGGCAGGGATCGAGATGGAACTGACCAATGTATAAATGAATGAATAAATAAATAACCCCTTTGTCAGAGGATTGGGGGGGGGCGGGAGAATGGGCTAGGCTAGGCTGTCACTGACCAACAGCATGCAGGTTTGCTGATAGATTGCATGTGAGCAGGCCTTAAACTTTAATCACCTTTGGAAGGTTTAATAGCAAAACAAGGCCAGTGTCTCGCTTTCACAAACGCACTTGTTTTTTTTGCTCCCCCCAAGCTATTTTGTTTTCTCTCAGCACCACCATCCACCTGTTCTCTCCTCTCTCTTTATCGGTCTCAAATCCCTTGTTTCTTCTTTTCCAACCAGCCGTATTCTTTTCCACACTCCTCTGTCATCCATCTTTCCCATCCCTTTACTTATCCCTCTGCCCCTGCCCCACCTTTACCAATCATCAAGTCATCCCTCTTTCCTCTCAATTCCTTTTCCCCCCGAAGATTATTCTCTTCTCCTCTTTCTGTCTCCCTCCTTTGAAAATACAATACAATATCCTTTCCTGAAACCAAGACCAAGGAAATAAGAACAAACTCCTCTGTTTGTTCTCTCCTCTACCTCTGCCTGACTCCTTCTCCATCATTTTTGCTTTTGAAGTGTTTTATTCCAAAAGGAGACGTCCACCATTTCAACACTCAAAATGACTCTTGGCATGAATTGAAGGGCTACGCCTGGAGCTAAAAGTAAAATCTTGGCTTTCAAAATGGCTGTAGGACAGTCTGATAAAAGACTTATTATTCAGAGATCTTCATTTACCAATATTGATATGTAGCAAATTGGCATGATGCCTTACATTCTTTTGCTTTTTTTCCTCTTTAGCCTGCTCTCTCTTTTTCTCCTTCCTTCCTTTCCCCTTCCTTTCCTGGTGACAGAGTGTGACTCTGAGCGTGTTGACAGCTGGCCCTGGGGAATCAATCATCTGAGCCAGGATCAATACCAAAAGGACCGTATCCTGAACTGGCTACTGACTTGGCTACTGACTGATGAGTGGACCCACTGCTACACTGAGCAAAAACGACATTCAAGGCACGCATTTAGCATGCACCACTGCACAACACTGAAATGCACAAATACACTCACACCCAGATTTAGTGTCATCAGTCACTCAAACAAATACAGTACATACAAATGTGTTTTCGCGTTGTGTATGAGAATGCATTCATGCAAACATGGAACAATATCTAGATGTGACTGAATCTGTCTAGCTCAGCCCAGCATGTATCCCATCTAAGTCCCACTCAGACCAATTTCTTTCTCAAACCATATTTGGTCTACCACAGTGACTTACAGTGCACCTCCAATACTTCAGTTGGCACTGCAGAGGCCCGATTATGGGCCTCCTTATCGAGTCTCTATTACAGCAGCACAACTTGGAAACCACTACTTATCAGCTGACTACAAGCAAATTAGATAGACATAATAGAGCTGAACAGAGGTAGGGGGTGGTGCAGAGTGTGTCATCACTGATGTGTAGTGCACTTTAAAAGGTATGATACAAATAAAATCACGTGTCCCTGGTAATTATGCCAAATCTTTTGAAAATCACTTAAAAGTAGAGGAGGCTTGTGTGAAAAGTGACACATTAATGACAGTGAAACTGTAATGTTCTGAAAACATTTCCTGTATTATCTGCTTCAAACATTCAACAGGTGATATTACTTCTTCTCCTTTGGCAGGTATCACCTGTGACATTAACACTTATCTTTCTCTATATTCATCACCAACACCTACTGAGGCGTGAACGGTATGCTCATTTTCTGCTTGCAATAAGGTTCATGGACATTTTCAGTCTGGGTGGAAAGGGAATGTCAATGCCACAAGGACAAAAGAAAACCATCTGATCCGGAGTGCAATGGGGACCTTACTTTCAAGTTTAGATGGCTCGGGTTTGTGCAAGTGTGTGTAAACAAGTGCATAAGACAGACAATGAGGGTGAGAGTGGTGTGTGGAAGAGAGAGAAAGAGAAAATTAATAACAGAAAGTGAGAATATGTGGCCTGATTCTTTTATGTGCCCCTCATCACCTTTCTACCTGTGTATGTGTGTACTTGTTTGTGTGTGGCAAAACCATCTTGATACTGCCAATGGCTAAACAAACTGTTTAGGTCGATGTTATTTTAGACTCAAGACTGTTTAATCTCAGCAAGCATGACTTGAATTGACCTTTAACTTCAGTGGAGGAGAACATTAATAGGTGCCACTGATGCTGATTGTAATAAGATGGTATCTGACCGGAGTCCATTGCACTGATTGTAATGTCAGTGGAGCATAGCAGCACTGAAATTGTGTGTTACAGCATCAATATCAAATATCCATATTGCTTTCTTTATCACAATAGAAAATAGCCCCTGACTAAAAAGTAACTGAAATATTCATGTCTTCTTTAAATAATTTTAAGGTGGGTTTTTCCTTTATTTTATTCGTCTAATAACAAATTAAAGCAGGTATATAATCAAAATTCAAAATACTGTGACAAAAATTATGTAACGAGTCAAGTCAATTCTATTTAAATAAAAGTGACTTGACTTGAATGTGTGTGTACGCTGAAGTAAACAGAATAAAACATAAATGCATAAACACCAGTATGTCCTTTCACCATTTGGCTGATGCTTTTATCCAGAGTGCTTTACTGGATTGCCCTACAGGGAATGGAACATTACCCTTGCAGTATTAGCAGCACACTTTTATCCACTGTACTGTTATCATGATAAAACTTTTAAAGCAAAGAACTCCCTTACTGGTCATAAACTACAGTGGGACCACCTGTCTGCCAAGTCCTGTTTCTGGGCTGGAATTACTCACTGTATAATAGACCTTTTAATGTGATCTCAACCTTTAAGTGGGAAGCAGCTAATGCTCTGTAGGATTTCACACAGAATGGGTTGGCAGTTGCTTGATACTGTGCACATCTGTGAATGGTTCTTCACACAACCCATAAGTCCGCTATTGGTTAGTAGCTCACTGCTGAGGCCTGTAACTCGAAACTATTACACACCTTGTCTCTGGAAGATTTGGCTGCTGACGATTTCAGTCATGGAGGCCACCTTCTGTTTCTGGAGTTTCTCAGGGGGGATGCAGGAATAAAAGTCATGCAGCAACTGACTGCAGAGAGAAAACAGTAGCCAGTGGAATAAATCATCTGCAGGATCATTATACAGGAAGAGCAATAGGTTTGTTTTCTTGAAAATGAGCACAATAAATATTCAAGAATCTTTTTTTTTCTTTACAGATTATTGCAAATATTTTGAATTTTAACCAAAAATCTCTTAGATTTGATTATTCCCACCATGTAATTGATTCAAAATTCTAAATCACAACCATACCTTAGTAAGTCAAGCTTTTGTACCAGAGTGCAGCATAGACAGGAGCAGAGTAATACATGCTGCATGAAAACAAATGAGCCAAAGCTTAAACACGCTTTAATGAAGACACAGGTTTGAGTCATCCTCCAGCCCAAATTCAATTTTAGAATAATTAAACAGGCTGGTTGCAAGCCCTGGTACCACTTAGAAAGATTGAATGTTCTGAGCATGGCAAACCCTCTGTCTCCATTTTTTTGTCTGTCTCTCACTTTGTCTCTGTCTCGTTTAATAATGCCAGTTTGCCGAACCACTTTCAGTAAAGTTACTGTATAAAGTAATTAAATACACCACTTCTGCTCCGAAACACAACAAAAAGGTTTGCATGACTTTTGATGTGCATGAGCTGGCATGAGGACACACTGGGGCACAAAGGCTCAGTGCAGACTTATCAGGCCCACGAATTTAATTAAAACCCAAAATGTCAGCCTATTCCCACATGGACATGCAGGACATGTGAAGGACACACAATGCAAACAAAACACATGCATGGCTGAATATGTCTGTGCTTGTATCACTCTGTGGCTCGCATTACAGGTGAGTTTAAAAGGGGTAGGAATGTGACTATACAGAAGATGAGACAAAGCTTTGATGTCCACCTCATGCTCAGTGATTGTAATTCACACAGCTTGCTTTTGGAAACTCTGCCTGAGGCTATTCTGATCAGGAATGCCGCGGGGACCATACTTTCAAGTTTAGATGGCTCGGGTTTGTGCATATGTGTGTAAAGAAGTGCAGAGGACAGACAATAAGGGTGAGTGAGTGTGTGTGTGTGGAAGAGAGAGAAAGTGAATGACAGAAGGTGAGAATATGTGTGCTGATTTTTAACTCTCTGCCCCTCATCACCTTTCTACCTGTGTGTATGTATTTGCTTGTGTGTGGCTGGTGTTAACGGTAGCACCTTTGTGATGCTGTGTTGACATCGAGCCACTTGAGGGACTGAAGTGGCAGATGAGGACAATCCACAAACACACAAATGCACACACAAAAGCACACACAGGTCACAGAAAGGAGAAAAGATAAATTATGGGAGTGAGGGTGTTTGAAACTGATTGTGACAAGTCCAGAAAACATAAATTAACAACTTTTTGCGGGAAAGTATTTAGATCATACCAAGACAATGGATCAGTGATTAGTTGTGGAATTGCTAGAGGACAAATAGAGTGCCAGAAATGTCTAGTTTGAAAACAAATGTGCCAACTGGTGAAGTATTTACACTGAAGTCATTTCCTGGGCTGAACAGTATATTTTAAGTTAATTCTGGGTCAAAGGGAGGTTAAACAAGCCATTCCAAGTCGTTTTACTCTTCAGGAGGTTGAGAATAAACCTAAGAGAAGAGGTTCAACTGGGTTTTGTTTGATGGTTTCACTGAAATTGTCAATTCACTCAGGGGCATATGGAGGAGGTGCAGAGTGTGTGTCCTTGTGTATATGTCAGTTTGATGAGAGTTTTATCACCTGATAAAGAAGGGAAGACTCGACCAGGATGGAATGTGTGAGGGACAGAAGGATGGGGGTCACTGCACAAAGCCAGGAGGAAAACTTGAGCTGTGTTGAAAGCTCCCATAAGTACTTTCTGTCAGTGTCCCTGAATGACACCAAAGATAAGGTGCTAGTGTATGTCTGTGTGTCTGTGTCTTTAAAAGGTAAGCTTACCTGAGGAGTTTGGCATCAAACACTTTCTCCACATCATGCAGGACTGTTGGCAGGTACTTCAGAGCAGCAACCTGATGACACACACACCACAAATAAACCGTTAAATTACGGTCTTGAAAGTCTTGAAGTTGTTGGTGAATAGAAGGTGACTTTGCCATCAAACAGCCTCTCATTACAAGTGTGAGAAAAGATCTGCTTTATTTTTCACAGGCCCACTTGTCTGTCTGCATAACTTTTTTGTGACTCAATATGTTTGTAGGTCTGTCTTGGTGGAAGTAGTGAGGAGCGTGAGGACGAGCAGGAAGATGAGACAGAATCAGACAGAAGAAGCAGAAAAGGCAGAAACTGAGTGAGGATAAAGACGAGAAGAAAGTAAAGAGGAGTGCTAAGGTGAAGTATGGGTGCAGGGTGAGCGTGCATGATTACCCTGAGCAGCAGAGTGGTGGTGTAGTCTGTTCTCATCAGGCTGTTGATGGACTCAAAAAGCCTCCTCAGCGACTCCTCAAACTCCGCCTGCTCCTTCCCCTCGTACAGCCTAGGAGTGCAGGAGGAAATTAATGGAAATGCAACAGGAAAAACAGAAAAAGGCAGAAGGGAGAAACATCAGAAAACGTGACGTGACGTGATTACCAAGGGAGATAGAGAGAAGGAAGAAGGAGGTAAAACAGATCGAGGCAGGAATTGAAAAATGAGAGTAAACAATGGGCGGGGGGGGGGGGGGGGGGGGGAAAAAAGGGGG
>CM022490.1:15610741-15672860 GCA_011952105.1 Coreoperca whiteheadi
TTAATCAGTGAGGGTGGGGCGTGGAGAGAGAATAAGACGCAAAGGGTCAAAACAAGTATAGCTGACAAGAAGCTCAAGTTGGATGTAAAGGAGCCTTATTTATATTGTTTCTGTGCAACACAAATATGGAAACTTAAATGAAACAATATGAAAAATGTAACTTCGATGAACAAACATGGATGGACAGTTCAGCTAGGGTTAAGTTCATAATATATCTTCTACTTACTTCCTTCATTTGCTCATACCCTTTTTATCATCTGTCACTTCCATCATTTACATTTAGTCATTTAGCAGACGCTTTTATCCAAAGCGACTTACACATGAGAACATTCACAAACCAAAGGCGCAGCTTCGGGAGCATTTTTTGGGGTTCAGTATCTTGCTCAAGGATACTTCGACACATGGCTGGGGGATTGAACCGCTGACCTTCCGATTGGCAGGCAATTGTTCTGCCACCAAACCCCACAGCCACCCCATGGCCACCCCATGGTTGCAAGAATCATGGCATGAACTCACTTGTGGTCAGTCTCAGTACATAACCCAAGGGATCATGCATAATAAGCATAGGAACTAGGAAGGTTATTGTTCTTCTACTAAAGCACTTCTCAAATAAACAGTATAGGCTATGTGTAGCAGTATTTAAGCTGAGCCTCACATCCATGCATTTCATAAAGAAAAACCTTGTACCGACTCAATCCTATTACTACTTTGTTAAATATTGTTTTTCTGAGAAGATTTTGTAGGATAATACATGACAATGAGATATGATAATTTGATAGATAATAAGTCACATCTTTCCTTGGAAATCACTTTTATTGTGACTCCAAAACAAACTTGTGTCCATAACTAGCCATTTTTATCCTCTTGACAGATTTTATTTTCCGGCTTTTAAACATTCTATTATATCTCCACTCCACTGGGATGTAAATTAGATGTAAATTATTCTGCAGTTGTTGTTTTATATCACAGTTTAAATTGATTCCAAATTGGTAATGATACTGCTCTTGAAGTTATCTTCTAAGTGAAATTACCCCCAGATTCTTGTGTTTTTATGAAAATGGGACATCAACTAAATTGGCTGCAGTTCCTCACATCTTCTTTCAATAATAGGGTTCTTTGCAATATATTCAATTATAGTGATGCAGCAAACCAATGCAGTATTATGTTTATAAGGTAAAACTAAACATTGATAAGCACTGACAGGTGTGATTACAATAATCCTCCGATGACTTAACAAAAAACAGGGTTATCTTTGTTGCTGCTATTCACATCACAGACAAACACCCACACATTCCTCTACCATCCCATGAGTTGTACGTCCTCCCCCCTTAGCAAACTTTTCTCTCATTCATCTCTCCACCCCTTTCCTTCCCCCGTCTCATGTGATTCAGTGGAGCTGTGCAGTTGTTAATTACAATAGAAGTTATGAGTGCTGGAGGGAAGGATTAGCGTGTGGCACACAGAAAATGTAGCATGTGGGGGGAGGGATTAGGCGGTAACACACAGAGGTATTATCACTGGGCTCTTTGCAGAGCACAGTTATGATTACAGACGCATTGTCCTGCTTAATCCACCAGGCCTGTCTGTGCATGAATGTGTGTGTGTCTGCGTAGAGAGAGAGAGAGAGATCATGTCTAAATATGTCAGGGTCAGTGTTGGTGTGATAACACCAGGTTGTGCGTGCACACCACACATATACCTTTCACTAACATGGTCCAATTAGTACAGTATAGCATGTTATAGCCTGTAGAGTACCACTTTATTCCAACTGAAAAGATGTATGTGGAACTAAAAATGACCATAGACCAACATATCTACACACACACACACACACACAGACAGAGAGAGAGGCACTCAATACCCACACATGAGCAAAACAACACAAACACGTCATAGTAGCTCAGCAAACTAATACTGGAGACAGATGGAGAGGAGAGAGAGAGTGAGTGATGAAGGGAAGGCAATAAACGGGGGAGGGAAAGGAGTGAGGGGCTCTGAGGAAAAATCTGAAGAAACAAGGACGTGAGAGAGCAGAAGTACGGAAGAAGGATGGCTCAGTTGTATGTATCAAAATATTTTGCTTGGGATTTCTGTATATTATGGATGGAATAGAGTAAATTGAGTATGCGTCAACGTAATCGGAGCTCTCAGTGTGATGAAACTTATGTTATGAACTATTTCTCATTATTTTAAAATATGCTTTTATTATTATTATTACCCCGTTTTTATATATTCCTATCATGAGAAATTATCTCAAAATATTGAAAGATGTCATTATAAGAATTAGAAAGCCCAGATGTGATGACTAGACATAATCATAATTACATAATCACAATATAAGATGTCATAGGAAACAGAAGTGATCTCATAATAAGATCCTTATCGTATCAATGAGAAAGGATCTTCGTATAACATGCATAAGATAACATTTTTGATGTGCTTCCATAGGGAAACAATTAAAAGAGGGGGAATGAAGGAAAAGAGAGAAGGAGAGATCTAAAGATGAGGGGAGGGGTGGAAAGAAATAGGATGAATGGAGGAAATTTAGAACATAGCAGGTGCTCGTCGGAAGGAAAAAGAAACCGATACAACTGATGAACTAGACTACATGGAAGTAATAAAAGCTATAGGCCGTGAAGGACAGAAATAAGGTGAAGGAAAGAGCAAAATCTGGTACAGCGTGCCTTACATATTTTTCAAGTAAAAATCACACGCTCCTAATAGACTTTGCATGAACACGAAGCCAGTTTGGCAAGCTAATAAATCTTGAATGCTGCCTATTTAACTATTAATGGCTGCTAGTCTTGATGATGATGATGATAATGGAGCTTTACAGATGCACCTACAGCACTGATGGCTCCCTTGAATACCTGAGAAATCTGATGTTAAAACTTTAGATGCAGAGCAAGTTGAAGTTGCAGGCTGCAGGTAGTTGGAAGGCGACAGATAGGGCAGGAGAGTGAAATTTATTGGTTCAGAGATACTCAGGGGAGGCTGGCGAGTAGAGCTCAGTCCATCCGGGAGCAGTGGAGCGACAATGTGATGCACACAAGACATACACCAAGAAGTATGCTTAAATGTATGTGTGTGGGATCGTGCATGCCTACACATGCACACACACTCCCACACACACACACACACTGACCCTCTTGGGAAGCTACACTAATGCAACCACACAAATCTGCACACACTATGAATAAATAATCAAACACATCAATTTCAAAAAGCAAAGCCCACGATGCCCTCTACAAGATTAAAAAGACAGACCTTCATTGACCTGTGGACTTCGATTAACAAACACATACCAGCACGCGCGTGCATAAACACACACACAGACAGATCCCCTCCCAACTCACTTATACAACCATTAATTCACTTCTCCTAAGAGAAGCACACAACCCATTACAATTCACACACAAACCTTGCATTCTTACGAGCACTCCATTACGCACAGGATTGTGTCTTATATACTTGCACGCCTACCCACAGGTACTCAAGTCACCCACAGGCAAGGCACATAACACAATTGTGGATCATGTTTCTGATCTGTCAGCATCAACTTTTGCACTGCAGTTATAAATGGTGTTTACACTTATCGTATGGTGCAGCTCTCAGCTCAGCACAGTGATTGTCATACTTCTCTCCTGCAGGAACTTTGTCTGTCTGGTGTTTTTGTTGGCTGCCCATTCAGCAGCCCTGCCCTGTCATTAGCTCTCATTCACAGGCTGCACTTCATCATCAACGCTTATTAGCATTAGCAGCCTTCTCTCACAGAGCTGTCGAAAACAATTACTCTGGCAATGCAGTGTCAGTGGGCTGTGTGTGTGTGTGTGTGCCTTCAAGAATCTCTATTTGCATCGTTGAGGGTCCAAAACTAAATCAGTAGTCATTATCATAATGATCACTCCACAGAACGTTACACAAACACTCACTGGGAGTAGAGCATGCGCGAGCGGACGATGAACTTGAAGATGTACTCAAGGGCTTTGAGGGTTCGAAGGATTGGCTCGCACTGTTCCCCTCGGCTGGACACATCCAGATACCTCTTCAACACCGACATCAGCTTTCTGGGAGAGAATGATATGGGGGGGTGGAGAGAGAGAGAGAGAGAGAGAGAGAGAGAGAGAGAGAGAGAGAGAGAGAGAGAGAGAGAGAGAGAGAGAGAGAGAGAGAGAGAGAGAGAGAAAGGAAGAAAGAAATCAAAATCATTCAGTCAGAATTGTCATTCCTCTTCTGATGTTCCACAGGTTGGAAAGTTAATCACCAACTCCATTTTTCACTTCCTTAGAGCAGAAAGACAGAGTGCAACAGAGTGAAAGAACAGGAGAGAGAGGAAGACTGGCACAGAGGTGGAGGAGGATAAATGGCAAAATAGTATTTCACACCTCAACAGATGTACCTTTCACACAGCTCACAGACATTTTTATTTGCCTTCAGATGCATGGTGAAAAAAAATCATTCTCCAACACATGCACACCCCACAGGTGTATTTAGACACACACATAAATATTCTGGTGTGTCAAAGCAGTTGGAGAGAGGTGTGGGTGGCACAGAGTTCAGTCTAAGTTTATGACCTACCAACATTTCTCTGCCCAAGCTCCCTCTTATATAGCATATTCATAACACATAAAACAATACTGTCAGCCTACAGAGGGTTAAGACTTTTGGCTTTGTGATGACTCGATTTCCATGAAATGGCAACAGGGGATCACCCACTAACTGGTTTAAAACTAACCAATCCTCTTAAACAATAAAAGTCCCCTTAAAAAATGAACTCTAATCTGGCCTCACTGGCATCAGAGTGGCCTTGAAAATATTACCACTGTTATTACCATTCAGTCTTCCCTGGTTTTGTTTTGGTGCATGGATTAAAGGCACCACAGGAGGATTTATTCTTTTTTTTTTAAGAGCAAGAGATAGGGAGTTTAAAATGTAGTGAGAGGGAGTTAGAGAGTTTTACATAACAGCCTCTGGGCTGACAAGCGTTAAGCTGCAGTGACCCTCTTAAAAAGGGTGAACACCAACACACTGGCAGGGGAGGGATGGAGTGATGGTGGAGAGACAGATGAATACGTGGAATGAAGAACAGACAGAAAGAGAGAAAAGCAGTTAAGAAAGGAGAGTGGCAGGGATAATTGGGCAAAGGAGGAGGAGAGGAGGAGAAGCAGTTGTAGTAAGCAAGAAAAGATTCAGGGGAAAAGAGAACAGGAGGAGTAATTTCCTAACTGAAGCTGCAAACAAATGTTTTCTCTAGCGCCCACTGAATTAAGTGAAGTGAATTATCAGAGAGTAAGAGGCAGACAGAAGTGTTTGGGGAGCATGCTTGAGTGCCTTAGCTGCTACTCCACAGAGAAGCAGGGTTAAAACTCTGGCTTGCTGGGAGTCCAATAAAGTAGCGTACTCTAATCCTGTTCAGTCAAGTGCTCCAAAGGCCAACACACACACTGACCTCAAGTGGCAGATAGATACAGTGCAGTATTTAGTCACTTAACATTAGATCTTCAGGTGACATTTAAATTACCACAACAGGTTTACCTTTGGCATGGAGTATGGCATACCTGACAGGATTATGCGTTTGATTGCGACTGGGACAACCCACGCTAAAGCTATGTATGCATTTCTGGTACTTGACTTTAAGCTGCTCTGTCCAACTTTCTAGGAACCACAAACCTGGTCTGTTTTTTTTGGCTTGGTGACAAAGCATTACTGAGATTATCTGATGGGATTTAAAAGATTTATAAATCCCAAGAGGTGGGAGAATTGCCTCATGAAAGATCATGTAATCCTTAATTTGCAATGCAAACAAGAACACTGCAAAACCTGCTTTTACACTGCTAATGTTTTCACACAAAAGAGGTATGGTATGTTTGTTGACATGAACTCTAACACTGTCCTTATTCATCCCTAAAGGCAAACCTAAAGTAAGCTTAAATAGCCAGTCGTGTTCAGTGAGTTGAATTGATAATAAAGTCTCCTGTGGTAGATTCAATGAGGAAGTGTTGTTGCTTTCTCATGACATTAACAGGATTGTTGCAAAAGCATGCTGATTTGTGGCTTGCTTTTTTGAAGCACTTATCACTTATCACTTATGGAGCACTTATGTGACTATTATCATATTTTGCCCAGATGCATTATATGTCGTTTGCCTACAATGTTTATATTTGTCTTGTTGCTCAGAATGTGTAAAATATCAATTTAAATGAACATATCTTTGTGAGATTTACTTTAAGTGCTCTGATGAGAAAAGGTGCAGAAACTTTGTTTCATCATAAGTTCGTTCGTGATGAGGACAGTGCCTTCTGTCATTCAGGAAACTGGTACAAAACATAACAGAATGAGATGAAAGAAAGTGGGCCATGATCCAGGAAGTAACCTACTTGTAGGCCAGTGTAGCGCTGAAATGCTGCTTGATGTAGGCCTCCAACACTGTGTTGAAGTGCTGGAACTTTCTGTCAGCGATCAGACCTATGATGTATATCTGGCAGACAGAAGGGAGAAACAGAGAGACTGAGTGGGTTACATGTTTACATAGCAGTAGAGATTTACAAGGCGGATGAGAAGTTATGTACAATCATCTGATAGCAATGTTTATTTGGAAAAAGATGAACAGGTAGACAAAAAGATGTCAGACTCAATACAGACAGAGACAACCTGTCAAGAAATCAGCTGCATCTGTTGACAAGACGCAGACAGACACACACACACACACACACGCACACACACACACGCACACACGCACACACACGCACACACACACGCACACACACCATACACTCACCAAGGCATCAAACACGAGGATGTCGTAGTCGTCAGTCTGGGAGTGTTCCATCATGATGTTGAACAAGGCATCCAGAGTGTCCTGCAGAAACTACACACATACAAAGGAGAGGTACGGTGAGAGCGCACACACGCCGCACTACACACTTATGCAAAGACACACTTGTATTCACACCACTGACCTTGACCACCTCCTCTCCATCAATGATTTTGAGTTTCTCCAGGTTTTCTTTAAGGAGTTCAGGTCGAGTCCTCCACTTTAGCAGCCCCAGAAGGCCCACTGGAGAGGAGAGACGCAGAGAACACTCAATGTTCAGCTGTCTTAACTGTACACACACGTATTGTCTTGCTTAAGAGTGGATGCTTATCAAAGCACTGTAATAGAAATGTATTCTTAGTTGACAATGTAATTTTCTAAAAACACTTTCTATTGTCGTGGAAATGATCTAATAAGTTACTCAGACTAAATGAAATGGATAAATGAGAAAATGATTAACATTATGATTAATACTGAATTATTTTTCACACTGATTAGAACATTTGAGAAAGCATGTCTCCTTCTGTTTTGCACAGAATGCATATAAACTGTTATAATGCCAAAGACAAAGGGTTGATTAATGTTACATAGTATTTTAAATTAGAGCTGAAACAATTAGTCAATTTATCGAGTACACAACAAAAAATAAATTAATAAAAAATTAATAAAAATAAAAATACATTGGCAACAATTTTGATAATCAGCAGTTTTTTGCTTTCCTCTGTTTCAGGTATTTTAACATAGTTAAAACAGTATAATTAAAACAAATATATTATTAACATTTGAAAGTGTTTTCAAATAATTAAATGATTGTCTCCACAGTGTTGCATGACAGGGGAGAATACGGTTGTAACCAATTTTTTCCCCCCAAATACTTTTTGATTTTTTATTTGACTTCCAGTCCAGAAACACATGAGTGACCCTAGATCATTTTTGAACCACAGCTGTGCTTGCAATTGGGCTCTAAATAATTTGGGAACCCATTTTCCTTTGGGCACTCTGCAGTCTACTCAGTGGATAGATTGAATAGGTTTAAACTGTGATTTGTCAGTCCACAGTATGTTCAGCTGCTATTCTGTGATCCAATTCCAATAGTGCTAACCCTAGACTAACCTACTATTTCTATTTTAAAGTTTTAAGAATGGCTTTGCAAAAGCAACACGCCAGTTAATTCCAGCTTGTTATAGGCATTATTGCATTATTGTGCACTTGACACTGAAACAGGAACCTGTTCCTATTTAAATCTGCACAGAGTTTAATGCTAAGCCTCCAATTTTTACTTTACTTACTAATATATATATATATCCACATACACTTAGAATACAGTTTTTCTATGAATATATCACTTGGACTGAAATTGTGTATTATTATTGTCATTTTGTGTACTAAACAACTAGTCAATTCATGCCGAAAAAGGAATCGAGAGGTTTGCTGCAACCCTAATCAAAAGGTTCGATTCAATTCTGTGTTTTCCAAGTTCATCTCTGACTGATAAGTAGCAACAAAGTAGTAATTTGTCAAGTTATGATTTGTCATGTGGACAGTCCTTGTTCCTCTGCTTAATGAGACTTTCAACTAAACATTCAAATCTACAGTTTCTGTCATTAATTCTACTTCAGTTTGACATGGGGCAGATTTCTATGTCTCTATAGGGCTGCCCGCTTGAAGCTCACTGTTTTCCCTGACCAATCATTTCTGACTCACCAAGCCAAGCCGCACATCTGGTGGGTGGCCCCAAACAGCATTGTGTGCATGCATGCCTGAGAGCCTTTGTGTGTGTGTGTTTGTGTGTGCCTGTGGTACAGGTGATTAATACTGCAGGATAATGTTCATTATAGTGATGGACTGGCTTCCTCAGTAACAGCTGTTGCACTGCACCTGTGTATGATGCACCTTACTGATTGGAGTGTATGTGTATGCATTTGTAGATGTGGATGTGTACTTCAGTGTGTGTATCTGCTTGGATGCTTGCCTGCCAGCGTGTGTAGGACAAAATGACGACACTCCCTACTAATAAAACCTATGTATATGACCATACCACATAAGCATACATTCATTGTTCTGGCACTATTAACCTAATTAATATACTGTTGAATCACCATTTATTGGCTGGATGTCTCTTTTACCCCAACCTTTAGCTATTGTCATCCTGACTCCACTTTTAGCCTAAAAATAGCACTTGGCCTAATGTGGTCACAAAAATGTTACCTGCATTTCACTACTAATTTTATGGGTTTTCTAAGGAGAAATCTGAATTTCCCAAACATTTAGCCCAGACTAGGTGGTATGCGCACTAGACTATTAGTGTTTTCAGACTTAAAGGGACCTTAAAAACTGTGGACTTGTCCTCTACCAATTTCACAGCCAAATGATGATTCATTGTCTTTGCGTGGCCTTATTAATCTGTTGAAAGAAGATGTTAATTAATGTTTTTTTGATGGGTCAGGTTTAATTGTAAACACCCTCCTTCTCATAATTTTTGCCCTAACCTTTCTTCAACTTTTGTGTGTATATGGGAGTGTTTGTGTTTGTAAATGAAAATGTTTTTCCCTGCCAAGTTTGTAGAGTAGCTTAATGTCAACACACTGACACAAAACGGACTATTTGAACATTGTAACACCGGCCTCACAGACACACACACATACAAACAAAAACGCACATACGCCTACCATTCTGGGTGAGTTTGGTGGAGCAGACCAGGGTGGAGATGCTGAAGCTGTCTCTAGAGCTGACTGACAGGCCCCCTCCACTCCCGGAGAGGTTGCTTGAGCTGCGGCTCAGCGCTGACACCTTGTGGGGGTCACCAGAGTGGTGGCGGGTCGAGGGCAACGACAAGTAGCACTTTACATCTTCCATGCGCTTGCTGTCACCCTGAGAAGACAAAGTGAGGAGTCATTTTTAACCCAATTATGTTGACACCCCGGTAATGGTATTATTCATTACTGATGGCACAAGTGTTTGGTGGGTGTTTCAGCAACACTGGGACAAGAATTACATTTCCTGTATTTATTTTTTTTCCTGTCAAAATGTCTAGATGCAAATTGCAGAGTAGAGGACAAAGAGACACTTGGGGTTTGCTACACCTATCAGGCCAATCCTGAAGGAAAAACTGACAAACAGTGATTGAAGTCGCCAGTTCCACAGTAGTAATCCTATGTGATCACTACGCCTTATCTACTTCTGCCTAACTCGACATTGGTTTGGAAACTCAACTTTGGAAATAGTGGGGCCAGGACAGGTTAGAAAAATAATAGCACAAAAAATACAACACCAACTATGGGTGCAGCATTTTTCTTCTTAGTTAGAAAGTGCTGAAAAGCTAGAGTGAAAACATAGGAAAGAAGGGAAAGAAATATATGAGAAATAGAAACATCTATTTTCTTGGCATATTGATTGTATTTTTTTTTGTTTATGTGATCGTACTTTATCTACTGTACATTCTTCCATACATAAATGTACTATCTTCAGGTCATAGATTCATTTGGGCCTCAAACATCAACTCTGCCCTCTTTAATGCCAAAGCAGGGAGTAAGAGATTGAAGCCATGAGTGGCACATGGATCGAGGGGAATGTAGGGATAAAGAGAGATAATCGAGAAAGAGGGCACAGAGGGAACATCCATTTGGTCTTTGAGTGAATCACGAGTAATTAATCTTCATTGCGTTTGGCATTTAATCAATAAGGGGATTCAATCTTAGCTCTGGCTCATTTGGCAGGAAATCTATTTGGCTTCAGTCAACCTGTCTGGGTGGCCATAATCTCCTGTCCAGACTCACTATATGTTTAGGTCTGTTTGAAGATGGTTGCAACTGAACATGTGTCTTGAAATTCTTTCTCTGCTACAGTATAAATGTTTTTCAGACCGTCAACCTGCCTTTTTCCACCAGGTTTTAGGCAAATAACCCAGTAGGCTTCAGTGATTTGTAAAGTCTACCATTCATTTCTCACCTATATATACACACGTAGATGAAAAACCTCCAGAATTACATGGGGAATGGCATTGAGCTTTAGTACAGTTAGTTAAACCCCCCCCATTCATTCATGTCTGACCATGAATGGTCAATCAAAAGTCTACTGTAAATTGGTTGTGTTATTAACCACCAGTTGATGAGTTGCCACTTTCATTTGATTTACTACTTGAACATTTTTCCGATTTAGTGTAGTTGGGCTATTCAATCCAAGCTTGTTGGTCCAGCAAAAGAAATGAGCTGTGACCCGTTCGCATCATAAAAGGCTCACTTTGACATTTATTACTCTCAGAGGAGCTTTTGCATCAATATAAGTCTGAAATCTTTGTTTGTTGAACTGCTATTCAGTTGCATAAAGCTATTATCCTGCAAATTGTGGGTCAAGGAAGACAGGATTTCAGTGACAATAAATAAGTTGCACATCTGCTTTTAAATGAATCCGGTTTTCAGTTAACTAATATTTCTCATTTACTCTTTATTTGACTTATTTTTCAGTGTAAAAGACACTGAACCCATTCACGAGTTCCTCTGTTTTCTTCCTGCAAAAGTTTCTGATTCTGACCTTGAAGACTACAAGGTCGTGCAGCCCATCTTGTAGAACTGTTCCATCCTCCTTCATCAGACGCACAAAGGCCATGGCAAAGTTTTTCTCGCTCTTGTCCTTGGCTGGAGATGAAGGAGACAGATGTGTAAACATTAGAAGGGAGAGGCCATGGGAGAAACACATCAGGAAAATAGAAGGGGGAGGGGGAGAATTTAGACATGGGAGGAAGACAGACAGCTGATTTGTATTTATAATAAAGAGTGTTTAATGATGCCTTGGGTCATTTTCAGAATGCTTCCAATCATTGAGCCCTTTCAGTGTCACAATATGCTCAAGGGATCAGATGAGAAGAGTTAATTGTATGGAGACAACAGACAGGCAGAGGACGAGAGGCTGATACTCACACTCCTGGGAAGAGCGGTGTCTGAACATGAAGCGTAAATGAATTCTGGGCATTTCTTCCAGAGAGACTGCCACCTGCAGGACATCCCATGTTATTAAAAATTAAAAATGTAAAGGTATGCCATGACATTCTGGGGTTTATTTTCTTGAAGGTTATGGTTGAAATGAGGAATGAAAATGCTATATAAACACCAGACATCCCATAGAGATGGAAGTAAAGTAGCACTAACTACTTTTGAACTTGTAGTTCTGCAACTCCTTCTACACAACACACACACACACACACACACACACACACACACGCACGCACACACGCACACACACGCACGCACACACGCACACACACACCTTAATTGTCTCCATCCAGCGGGGCTGTTTGACTTGGTAGTAGATGACGGATCTGTACTCATTGACCGCCTTATCCCCTGCTCCCAGACAGATGGAGTTCTAGGAAAGAGAGAGAGAGAGAAAAATATGTGTCATATTGAGCTGAAGGATTTTATGTTTGTGTGTGTATGTGTGTGTGTGTGTGTGTGTATGTGTATGCCTAAGATGGATTTTCATTCCTGGATAAATCCATGTCGATGTGCCCCTGACTATGAGAGGGTGAGTAAGCGCTTGATCAGTGTCGTGCTTGTTCACTGGCCCATACCACCTCAATCTCTTTAACACCGTAGATACGGTACACACACACACACACACACTGTTGCACCTGTACACTCTACCTCAAACCCCTCCCACACGCAAACCAATCTCTATTTACACAAATCCCAGATGATCAAATACACCAGCGTGCTCTGTACGTCCCCGCCCTCATCTCATGCTGCTCACCTGTATGACCTTGCCCTCCTCATCACAGACCCACATGATGACCTCCACGTTTTTCTGTGTCGTCTTGTTGTATTTGTCGAAGTCGCCGCCCTGTAAGGTGAGGTAGATGTCATTGCGAACATCTCCCGGCATAATGATCTCTGGGAAGCCCAGCTTGCGGGCCACCACAGTGCTGCGGTCCACCAGGTGAGGGTATTCCTTCCGGATCTGAACGATGTCCCCTACCAGAGCCTTCATGGTCACCCACAGGCCTGGAGGGAGGTGTGGGTAGAGGGGGAGGTAAGGCTATGTATTCATTTGCTAATAACAAGATGATTGCAGTGAGGCTTCTGATTTGTTTTTCTTTTATAAGCATTATATGGTATTTCCTTTAAAAATACATTTTCTTGATAAGCCCCTGAAAAAGCGTTTTGACCATCATGGGACTCAGAATCTGGAGAATTGTGAAATTTAGACAGATGACAGACAGATCAGATTCGTGATTTATTCATTTCTTGCTCCTTGGTAATAATACAAGACTTTGTTTACATTACTGTGCAGTGTCACAGGCCTGAAAGAGAGAAATATTCTCTTGTTATACTTCAATAATGACCAAAGTTCACCCAAAACAACTCAGGAAAACAACGTTTGTATGACCAAATGTTAAGAAATGTACCACTCCAGGCTATTTTAAATGAGGAATCCAGTGAGGAGTTTGCATTTCTCTCTTAAGTAAATTCAAATTAAAGCCAAATGAATGAATAAGGAATTTCAAGGCTTGGTACTATTAATACTGAATTTAAAACATTTTAAAAATGTTTTCAGGACCTACAGAAACCCTGAAACATGAGACCTAAGAGCTGAACTTAAAGTTAGATGCACTTTGTGTACAATTTTAGTTTTTACGTAAGGGGAACATAATGTTAAATTGTTCCAAGGTGAACCAGGGAATGTAAAATGTCTGTTGTTGTTCCAGACTAAATTGCAATCAATACTATAAGATTTCTGTCTTCTGTTTGTGAAACAGGTGTAAGACAGGGGAGCGAAGGAGACAAAGAAAGAATGACGGCGTTATCATAATAGGCTGTGGGCTCTCACAGCTTTCAGAGCAATTATGTGAGAAAGCATAGACAAATAATGGACAGAAAATGGAAAAAGGGGTGAGCTATTTTATGGAAATATATACTTGGTGAAATCGAGAGTATGTCACAAACCCACATTTTCAAGGCTAACCACATATCTTGTGGGAGTACTCTGTAAATGTGTGTCAGTGTGCGTGTGTGTGTGTGTGTACTGTGCAGAAGGAGAGATTAGGGGTGAGTAATGTAAAGAACAGAGATGCGTTGGCCTTAGGTGCTCCTTCCATATCTGTTCGTCCGGGTGCTCCTTTCATATCTAGGTTATGCCCGGGGCTTTCAGGAGCAACGAGGAAAGATAAAAGCTGAGCGATATGACAGTGCAGTCCAACATGTGTTACTCTATGTGGAACAAGACACTGTCACCCACAGCGGCTGTCAAACTTAGCCATAAACATGAGGTAGTGGTCAGTGAGACTGGGGGCTGGTGAGGGAGAAATAAAGGGCAAGTAATATGAAAACATCGGCTCAAGGGTGCATGCTATCCATCAATATAATGTCCTTCGTTTTCAGCCATGGGAGAGAGAGAGCAGAGAGAAGAGGCAAGGATGCGATAAGAGATGGCCATTTTGTCTGACCACAAATGACTGCAGCGTACACAGTCCAGTGGGAACCTTCAGTGCATACAGGACCACTAACTTTGGCAGAATAGTCACATGGCTTACACTCTGGGAAACTAGAGCAAAGCCTGTAAGCGTGGAACAGTACCTTGGCCACCACTGTCTCCTCGTGATGCTGTCACTTTGTTCAGCAAGGTGTGGAGAAAGTCATTCTCAGCGACTACCCTGGAGCCAGACAAACACACACAAACACACTTGAAAACACACAGAAATCTGTAATTTAATCTTACAATCGAAACCTTCACACACAAAATTGCAATATTGCTATTTGAATTACAGGGAGGATCTGTGAACACAGATTTAAGTTTCTTAGAGAAGAAAAGGAGGGAGAGAGGGAGAAAAGGACGTACGGGAAGAAGGGGATGAAAAACTGCTTCTCATCATCGCATTCCATCTTCCCTTTGATGATATCACTAATGTCCATCACTGCCAAGAAGAGAAAACAAATGTGTCTGTGATGACAAAAATCAAAGAAAATGCTATACGGTAATGTCTGATATGGATTCACATCAGTAACAATGACAGCCTGTGTGAACATTTTGTTTATAAAGCACTCTATCACACACTAGTGTAGCAAAGGCCTCACTACATACTCGGATAGCTGTATTATTATTGGTTATATGAGGATACAGGCAACTTTCTTGAGCCGGTGGGAGCAACAATAGCCTTAAGGGTAGAAAAAAAGTAGTGGACCACCAGGGGTCACCATCAATATTTTAGTTTTGTTTTTGCAAAAGATGACTGCGGTTGTACTGGGCACCTCCCAGGTGTAAATAAGGCCAATAATACCTGCAGCAACAACAGCTGACAAATCAGACAAAATTACTCTGACCTTTAGTAACAACAGTTAAAATGTAAGAGGCAACTAAAGGAACAAAAAAATAGTACTCAGTCCTTTTTCTTCAGTGTTGTTGAGTGTTGGGTGTCGGTGATGATTTGCAGTTGGTGAACAGTGGGGGAGCATCAGTGTTTGCATGTTTGTTAATTTTCAGATTTTTTTTAATTTTTTTTTTGTTGGTGAAATTTGGCAATGGAATGGGGCAAAACAGCTTTTCTCTGTTGTCAAATGTATTGCAGCTTTAAGAGAGAGGCTACTAAAAGCAATAATTGTGAATGTTGACAATACAGAGAAATCTTTCTGATTAGCAATTGGGTAAGTCTAATAACTACAATTAATACTTTGCACATTGCTTGTCCACTTGGATTGGCAATTTAGCAGCACATTCGACCAAAATAAAATTGTATTGGCTGCTCTTCAAGTACCTGCCACCCCAAATGGCCGCCTCAGGCCCTGAGTGCACTTCTTGTTGTTCGTCTCTTTCAGGTCCATCCTGCCCACTCTCACTATCTGACAGATCAGATAAATCTTTTCTCTGCTCAGGTCCTTGTTCCCCAGGTCCTGGTAGAGAAAGAGAGAGAAAGAAGAACAGAGAGAAAAGAAAGCAAAATAAGAAGTATAGTTAGTGGGAGTAAGAGATATAAGGATGAAAAGATGGAGAAGAGGAAAGAGGAAATGGGGAACAGAAGATTAGTGGGAACAGTGAGAAAGAAAATGAAAATAAAAACAATGCAAAGGGAATTAATCCATTAATTCCTATACAGTGCAGTGCCTGTAGTGCTAAGAAACAGTGTGATAGTGCCCTCCTGTGTTCACTTACTGTAAAGACAACCTTCAGGTTGTTGAGCATGTCAATCTCCTTGGGGAATCCTTTGCTACCCCAGCGTACCAAGTAGTTCTCACTGCAACAAGCATAGAAAAGAGTTAAAAGACACACAGCATATATTTCACATTACTGTTCTGAAAAGCTACACTACACAATATTTAAATATTGCAGCTGCAATAAAGATCATCTCATTCCCCTTGACTGAAAACTACAGAAAGTGATGAATCAAAAAATATCTCTGTCTCTATGAAGCTATCTCTGTCCCATTCCAGAGGTAAGTGAGTGCTTGGTCCAGATGAAGCTGGACTGTTTGCCTCCCTCATCTTCTGGTTCTCAAAGAGCACCCTGTCTTGTGTACATGAGCATGATCTATGCAGTCTGCTGATTTAAGTTCAAATGTTTCAGTCATCCCCTAACATATGCAGCACCTGCATAATAATTTAGATTCAAGTGCTAAAAATACATCCCTTCTATTCCCAATAGCATCTTCCTGACATATCAGCATGTACCAGACACTGACAGAGGGATGAATAGAAGCATAGACAGCAAGACAGACACGCTTATAAGTGTATGTGGGCACAGTGGAGTGAATCAAAGCTGAGGAAAAACTTGGTGCCTTCATAAAACATTTATGCTAAAAAACCCTACTATCTGCCATTTTGTCAGAGAGAGACAGAGACAGACAAGGTGAGGGAAATGGGTCGTACAAAACAAAAAAATCCAAGCATTTAACCAATCAAACAAACATAACAAGCACAGATGACACAGAAGAGAATCAGACATCAGAACAAATGGCAAGGAAATAAGAGACGATTGAATAGTGGTGGATATATATTGAGAAAAACGATGATCAATCCAGGTCTATCTTAATACTCCCGGCTGCAGTGGCTGAGACAGAGATATACCCAGTTTGACAGTGAGTGACAGGGCTTAGCATCAGCACTGTCAGGCACCACATAGTACTGCCAGTCAGTATCTGCTGCCCTATAATTTTGGTTTTTTCTGTATTCTTATTCTTGGAATACCATTGTTGTAATTTAGCAGGGTTCAAAAATGGAGGCGAGAGGACAAATGAGGGAAAAGAGAAGGAGAGCTATATAGACACAAAGAATTGAAAGAAAAAGGAGGAGAATGTGTGTGGGCTGGAGCGTGTGTGTGTGCATTTTAGACAGCTAGGCGATGGAGGTGAGGTAGAAACACCTTGAATTCAAAGGTATTTTCATTTATTTCAGACAGTAAATGGGTACTAACTGGGATAAGATGGAGGCTAAACCCACTTCATCATAATTTTCCCCACATTTCTATTATATTATATTATTTAATGGATAGAGTTTACTTATCTTATGATCTCAATCCTTGACATATGAAATTCAGACTCAAAATTACATCAACACAAGCTATACAAAGACTATCCTCTTCAACAAACAACAATAGTTGTTCTAGTCACGCACTTTGTTTTCCATCTCTATGTGACGCAACACTGCACCCCAAATTGATTTCAAATATATAACTTAAAACTGCCAGACTTCAACATTAAGATCAGTTTATTATCTGAAGCCTAAACAGACACATTTAAACTTGCATGTGAATTTGGGCATTCAAATCCTCAAATCAACCTGAAAAGAATACACTGAAAAGAAAACATAAGTATGTACCACCGGCTAAAACACCTTCAGAAGCTCACTGTATGATGCTGTGGACTAAAGCTAAAAGAAAAGGATAAGTGACACCTTATGATGGTCTGTTTGATGGGGTCATAGAGGGACATGAAGAGCTCTGAGTCCTCTCCAATGCGACAGACAAAGTTCCTGACAAATACGTAGAGGCTGTGGGTTGGGGAAGACTGGATCCGTGCTGAGATCCCGCTGTGGTCTGTCTGGATGTTGGACTGCAGGAGAGTAATGAATGAATGTCGGAATGTAAAATAGCCTGTATGGAGCTGAAGTGAAATCAAGCCAATTTTTGAGGAAGTGAATTCGTAATTAGGCATGGCTAGCAGACATGATTGGCTAGTACAATGTTTTATCCATGGCATTTTCATGCAGATAAAGTTTCATGTCACTACTTTCTTATTTAAAAAGAACTAAATGAATTGACAAAATTGTGATCCCATCCATATCTAGTTCACAATAGCATTTTTACATTTTCCGATATTATATCCCCATGAAAGGGGAGAACAGTTTTCCAGGAAAAATCCCATGATACATGTCTCTTGTAAGTCTAGTACAGTCAAACCACAGCAATTTCAAATAAAATAAATTGTAACTGCAACAGCCCTCTTGCAATTGTCTCTCTCCCTCTTATCCTTTTCCTTACCTGCTCCTCTTTGATGCGTTCATTGATCTTGGCTGTGGCCTCCTGGTGGGCCCGAAACAGACTAATGACACTAGCTCGCTCTGGTTCCAAGATGTTCCCATCATCGTCCCGAACCACCTGGTCCAGCTCCAGGATCCTGTAGTAGAAAGCAGGAGCGGTGAGGAATGGGGAGAATGGGCAACGAGTGGAGGTGGAAATGGAGGAGGGAAGAAAACAGCGGAGTGATGGGAGGGAGGAGGGCTCAGAGAGGAAAGAAAGATAAGGGGAGAGAAGATACTAAAAAATCAATGGCTGGAAAGATGTGAACTGGTAGGTGAGCAAATAAGCTTGTGTGACAGATTGAAATTGGTTAGAAAAGTAGGTTTTGAACAGTGACCATATTAAGATATGTGTGAACAAGTGATTTGGTTTTTGAGCAGACATACTTGTTGCCATAGTCAATCTTGGAGGTGACTTTCTGCTTGAGCTCCTTGAATTCGTCACTAGGCAGAGTCCCAGACAGGAGCTGGGAACGCCACTCCATTAGCTCCAACATCAGTCTCTGGACCTGCTTCAGGCGTACCCGTTTATTGGCCTGGACAGGTAGTTGTATGGAGTTACGCTCAAACACACACACACACACACACATTCACAAAGAGTGTTTTTGCTTGTTGTTTTTTTACCACAAAGAGCTGCTTCCATATGCTTCCCCACTCCCTCAACGTGGTGGTCACCTCCTTCACCAAGGGCATCTCTGCATACATCACTACCTCCTCATCGCTGAAGTCGCGCACACATACACGAAAACATAACAAATTCAAAAAACATAACTTTTGGAGACAGATGAAGACGGTTTAATTCCACTCACCCTCTTTTTTCAATGATGACCTCCTTAAGATGGACAAAACTGGCAGGGAACACTCCCTGGAGAGGAATATGTGTGGGGGAGATGAAAAGGAAAACAATCAATGGTAGGTCTTACCTTTCCTGTCCACTAAACTAGAAAAGAAGATCTCCAGTTGAAAAACGCTGATCAATTGTCATGCATTCAATATGATCAATGTGATGCACAGTCAGGTGTAAAAAAACAGGTTATGTGTGTGTGTGAGCTCTTACGTGTTGGGCTTTGTTCCTAGCCAAGTAGCCTCTGTACCATCCTGAAAGACAAATTGACTGTCATCTTACTGCCATCACACCTTACTGCCATCTGTACATAGGAAGGATTTTGGTGTTCAGCACTGAAATGTGGACGTGTCTAGAATGTGTGTGGGAAGACTGAAACCAAGGGGGGAAACTAAGATTCATTCAATCTTCCCCTGTTAGAACAGTAACCTAATATTTGTATACTACTGTGTAGTAATGTTATTTATCATGTATAATAATTTTTTATTCTATGAAGTACTCCATTACTGAGAAAAAGTATTCTTTATCAATATGACATAAAACTTACTCTCTGTAAGTACTAACTAATGTCATTTTTCATTTTGACAATATTCTTCATTTTGTTTGAGCAGCTGGTTTATAATGTGGACATGACTTTGTTTTAGGACATGCCACATGTTTCTAGACGCAAAATATAAACATATCATATATCTATATTGTATATTATATCTTATATTGTTATTTAGGAGCACCAAACAACAGAACTGACGTTAAATTTAATACATGTTAATGTTTCGAGATATTCTTACCATCACAGACCTCCTGGATGTGGACCATATCTCCTACCTCAAGGGGAAGCTGCTTCTCTCTATGGCCTGCAAAGTTCCACTTTACTAAAAAAGAAATGTTTACAGTCATGTGTTGAATTCTTGAGTATGTGAATTTGGGAAGGAGGTACAGGATCCCTTTGTGTAAGCACAATCATTACAAACATTAATTTGTCACTGTCAGTTGAACCTATTAATGAACAACTCCTGGAGGAAAGACAGAAGAGCCAGGAGGCACCTGGATAACTGCAGGTTTTCACAGATTGTGCATTTGCTTCTAGCATGTTAAGTGAGACATGTTTGTTTGCTTAAATTTACGTACTAAGGTGTATATGCTTTGCAATGTATGCCTTTGAATTTTGATAATAGTATCGTCTTTTAAAAGCATATCTTTTTTCTGTATGGGAGTCCAAGCAGCAGTGGTAGCAGGAGGAATAAAATGTAACGTAATGAATAAGCATTGCTTTAGCAGCATGGCAGAGCAAAGGGTAGGCAGAGCTTTGGCAGCAGCTACACACTGCCTCACTGCAACGGGTGCAATGGATATCAGCTAGTTGCAGAAAGGAAACATAGCAGTGAAACTGGTGTTGTCTGTCTACACTAGCTCACAGGCTTGCATTTCTCCATTAGTGTTTCAAAAAGACATCCTATAGTTAATGGATTGAGCACTAAACAAGCAATTACACAGCTATAAAATGGCTGCTAAATAAAGTAATTCTTGTGACTGCAAGTCTACAAGTGGCACACTATTTTTAAACCAATACTTTAATTAGAATATATACTGCTTTCAAATGAAAACATATGTGTGTACAGTTCAAACATTATGTTGTTTCTATTTTAATCAACTCTGTCTACAGTAATTTAGCTGTACAGCTTCAAACTCAAACAAACTTCCTTCCTTCTTCCTCCACTTCCTGTGTTGTAGTCTTACACAGACCAGGAAGATGTTCAGTCTAAATACAGTAGATAAACAACGTTTCATTAATTATTGTAATTGATTCATAATGGCTTTTATAAACTCATTGTCATTTTCACTGTTAATCTTAAACCATAAGCAGTAGAACTATTGGGATCAAAAACTTAACATTGTATTCACTCACTTTCTACAATACAAACTATATGCCTAACTTATTGCAAGTAAGTGATATAACAATGTACCATCTCCAACAGACCAGTGAATCTCTGCTATTACAATCTGTATTAAAAGTCAGAAATCTGTATTCTTGCTAAGTTTGTGTCTGTCTTGCATATCTAACGGCAACACATGCTGATCAGCTCGCCATATTAAAGCCACAAACCAGATAAACAGATTGTACTGAGAAGTTGCACTTTCACAGTATAGGATTTGTTCCTGGTGCCAAAATCAATCTTTCCACACTTAAAATGAACATGTTGAGGAATAACTGATCTTCTCGCTTCTGTATTTGTGCACTGCATAATGTGTAATGCATGGAGATTACCTACTAACTGCCACTCATTTCTCCATCAGCTTAGGATAAATGGTACAGTTTTTTTGTATTATTTTTATCCGTCACACAATCCACTGCAGCTCTTATGAGTTGAATTGAAGTTAAAAGGTGAATATGTTTTTAGGATTTAAGTACTATGGGGGAATTACATCTGATGTGTACAAGCTAAGGTTCTACGAGGCCGTTAGCACCTGCTCACATCCTGTTAAGCAGGAAGTGATGGGCATCTATTTTTCTCATTCTTATTCATAGCATGTGCAGTTTACCACACCTAAACACCTAGAGACACTATAGAAACATGTATGCGCATGCACACACACAAAAACCAAGACACACACGCATACTGACTTACCTACACCATACCGCTCTGTGATGGTCCTCGTCCAACGAACCATGATTGCATGTAGTCCTTTACCTACTTTCTACCCGAGTCCTGTCTTTCTGATTGTCCTCCTATTTCTCTCTCTCTTTTTTGACGGTGTCTGCTAAACTTCTCACTTCTGTATTTTTTTTTTTTTACTTTAAATGAAAGCAATAAGCCCATCCCCCTTTGCCTCTCTTCCTCTTCTGTCTCTCCTCTCTTCCTGCCTTCAACTGGTTATGGGGAAGTGGGTGAGTACAACAAGGTGGAGTCCTACAGAACCCACAGGCCTGCGCAATGTGTAAAGTCTCCATTTTGCTTATTTGGACTCAGTGGATTGTCGTATTATTTAAAGTAAAATGTCAATAACATGCGTCTCCTGTTGCAGAAGGATTAAAAAGTGATGACAGTTTACCACTTTTCATTAGAGCAAAGCTGGGACATGTACATGAACATGTACCTTTTCAAGATGCAGATGTAATCAAATGTGACAGAAAGCAAGTTGCATTTGAGATACATTCTGAAATCCCAACAAAATATGCATTGAAAACCACACTGTGTATGAAGTCGTTGAACAGTAACAAGCAACACAAGTAATAGCTGGATGTTGTGTTCATCTATAGATAACCTCAGAAAACCCCTGTTTTGTCCTCACCTCCTCTTTCCTCCCTTCACAACAAGAAAGATAAGACTGGAAAAATCACCATGATCAGACATGACTGGATAACACTATACTTCTAATAATTTCAGTTTCCAAAGAGGAAATAGGCAGACTTTAAAAAAATGATAAATATAAAATGCTTATCTCATATAAGAGATTATTATGAAAGAAAATTAGTATCACTTATTGCAAATACACATATTATAGCAAACTGTCTCTAATTCAGCTTCAGTAAACTAGATTTGAGTGTCTCTGTGGGCTGGTCATCCATGGGCCAACAAAAATCGTGCATTTCTAATACAGTGTGTTTGTCATCTCTGACTTTATGAAAGATCGTTGTCTTTGAAACATTGGACATTTCTGGAGACGGTTTCGATGAGAATCTGTCTGGCTGTTGTTGCGAGAGCTGTCCAGTCATGCTACAGGTGTGCAGTACTCATATTTTCTATATTTTGTTTTAGATTCAACAAGACCATTACATTTATCATATATTCTTCTTTCAAATCATGTAGTTGAAAAACACATGAAGGACTGCAGCCGTGATCCTGCATGCAGCGAATTGTCATCAGTTTGGGAGTAACACCAGCAGCTCAAACAACATCTGCCGTCCAGCTGTTGATAGAGATAATATGTAAAATTAGGAAGGTGTTAATTTGTTTCAGAATTAGTTTGTTTCAGAAATTGGAAAATGGAATTCATATCTGAGATTCTTCCCCAAATGTAGCTAGATTTGCCCTGCACCTCCAATCAGATGATGTTGCCAGGGTAATCCTCAACTTCCCATTCTGAGATCATCTTCAATATCGATAGGCAACAACCATCCATTAGAGATAGGATCTTTTTTAATATTAGCGACCACTCTCTTGATTTTAACTATGGGTTACACTCTTAGAGGTTCAAGTGAAAAAACAGGAAAATAATTTGCTTATTACAGATTTTCTGACCGTCCCAAAGAAACCAAATCCTGATTTAAATGTTCCCTGTGGAGTTTTTGACCTCTATGGAGTTGTTTTTCTATGAGTGGGTCTGTGTTCTGTTTATCTCGTGCGCGAGCATGATGACGCACACAGGTGGCACGGTACACAAACCTGCCAATTGTTTCATATTATCTATCTACAGGTAGCGGTAATGTGCCAAGAAACTGAGCAATGTGCCTAAAACACAGGGATGGAGAAGAATGCTAGCTAGTAAACATGGACGTAAACAATGCAGGATTTAAAATACATAAATCAACTTTGCAAATGTTTTATGAGAAAGGAAATGCACTAAACACATTTCTTAGGCCTAAAGGAAACACACGTGTATTTTGGAGAGTAACACTGAATGCAAACATAAGATTTGTTTGTTTCAAAGAAAACTCCACAGGGCACCTATAATAACTATTTTTATACTGTAAGTGACTCTTCCTCCATGTCCTTTTTTGATCAGCCAATATTATTTCTTGGACAGCCAAAGTAGCATTTAGAGTATAAAATACAGTTTGCAGTTTGGCTCTTTACCAATGAGGCTGTCAAAACTTGACAGAAACACAACAGAACTGATTTACAGGATTATCAGCATTTGACTGTTAGTGTGGGTTTTGTGTTTTGAGTTTTATTATGCGGATGACTGGAAAGACTAGCTTTCAACCCATATTAATATGAGCTACCCCTAAAACGATGAAGAAAATTGTACAGTTTTATTTAGTTGTAATTTTCTATCACAGGTAGTGTGTCATCACCACCTTCATAGAGAACAGTTTTCTTATTACAAGTTGTTGTGGCCACTTCAGCGACTGATATTGACAGTGTATACAATAGATATATTTACTTGTGCCTCCCCTTGTGACACTTGAAAATAGTGTTAAAGTCTGTGCTCTCAAGTAACACCATTTTAAAATAAATCATAAGCATAATTGCAAAGTAATTATTTCCCCAAAAAGCAATTAAAAAATAAAATCGAAATTTCTGATAGATGTTGGTAATAAATTAATTTGTAACAGATTCATCAATATTACCAAATGGCATGTTTGCTACAGCTGATATCTGTCTGTTGCTGAACATAAATAAATCAGGTAGGTCTCAGGGAGTAGATAACTAGCTAAGCTAACAGCATGAAACTAGCTTGAAACTATTCTTCTTCTGTCATATTATCTAAAGATTATAAAATAACCAGCAGGAAATTCTGGTATCAGCTGGTTAAAAGATGATGAGATGCCACAGGTATGAGAGTGATGAAAAATTAAAAGCAATAATGGTCATGCTTGCTCCAAGACAACCGCAAGAGTTTAGCTTCATAAAGAATAATAGCATGGAAATTAAATACAAGAAAAGTAAATTGCAAACCACCATTTATGTTGTTTATCACAATTAGCTTAATCAAATATATTTTATGTAAAATATACAAATCAATACTGTATATATATATATCAGTATTGTTGCATTTGAAATATTTTTTTTAAGTTTTAGAAAGTTTTATGTTATTTTACCATTAGAATTCATGTTATATTTGTTTCTGTGGACACAAATAAATAAAGGAATTTATTTAGCTTGTTGCTCAAAAAATCCATTCACCAGTTTCCATTTAAGAGGCATCAGATGCAACATCACTCACATCATTTCTTGGCTGAATTTGTCTTGCCTGTTTGCTGCTGCTAACGCTAACAAATGATGTCATTACTTCGCAAATCCAAGAGAGGGTGGTAGAGTTCTAAATTATTTTGTGTTTTATACCCCCTCATCTTATCTTATCAGGATATGGCATATTTTAAACACTGTTGACCTAGACTGGGAGCTCTGGTTTTCACTTCCCATAGTAAAAATTTGTATTACAATGCTAATGGAATTTGAGGTACCACTGCCAACTGCCTTTTTTACACTACCAGTTTGAATAAATGGTCCCTTTCCTTGCTCTACCTTGCATGGGAACACTGAAGCAGAAATGTGTCAAAGCCAAGAAACACCCAACTATGGTCTTAATTATAAAATGCATCACATACGTAGCCAAATGACTGACAACGCCGTTGACTCAGAGATGGTAGTGCAAATCAGGTATCCTCCACCAATGCAGAAATATCACAGGGTGCTTTGGAAATCTTGTCGTATGGAAACATGAGGGGAGACTGAGCTCCTCAACACACTACGGATTTAACACTGACAGAAATGTGAGCTTAGAAACATTAACATGCATGTGCATGTGAGGAGGTGACACTTATAAATGAGTGACAGATTACAGGCAAATAGATGAAGAAAGAAGGACAGAAAAAAGAAACAACGATAAAGACAGATATGT
The DNA here is from genome assembly GCA_011952105.1 of Coreoperca whiteheadi. Classification (NCBI taxonomy): domain Eukaryota; kingdom Metazoa; phylum Chordata; class Actinopteri; order Centrarchiformes; family Sinipercidae; genus Coreoperca; species Coreoperca whiteheadi. Next base: position 15,636,465 of record CM022490.1, read on the forward strand.
TATCGCATAGTTTTGTGTAGTGGAACAACACTGGAACCTTGTTGCTGTGACTCACAAGGAGAAATAAGGGTGGAGCTTAAAGGCTTGTGGAAAGAAAAAAGGAACAAATGTAAGATACAGACACACCCAGAGATGAAGCGATATAAAATAAGAATAAAAGAGACAGCAGGCACAGGGGCAGTCTCTAACAGAAAGAAAAAGCACAAAAAGTGACAAAGATTTAATTCAGCACAAGCTAAGATATGAACAAGGCCACAGAAACTGAGACAGAGCCAAAGACAGATAGAGATGAGACAGATAAGGACAAGGGAGGCAAAAACAGACAAAAGTTATGAAAAGTGATAATGATTTATGAACGTTAGTCTGAAGCCAAGAAGATGAATTGCTATTAGAAAGGGAAGAGAAGCCACGCCAGGGACCAAAGCACATGAAAAATAGATACAAAGGCTGCACCAGAAATAGATTTAGAAATCTTCGTGACCTATCGGGTCATTGACATCACTCCAGGCTAACTGGTGCCAGTTCTCAGAGATTTACCCGACTGCCATCCATCCATAAAGCTCTAAAGAATCACTACATTTTAAAACTGAAGAGACATTAAAGGGGAAAAAAGACAAGAAATGATGCATGCATGAATACCATGCCTTCCTGTGTCTCTCCCCACTAAAAACCTGACTTATTTGCCAGCGATTCCATTAGGACTGAACGCAACACGCTGCTTGGATTATTCAGGTAATACAGCGCCAGTCTCCAAAGGCAACAGTTTGTTGAGGAGAACCTGCTTTATCGCAGTAGCTGGCACGAGCACAAGTTAGAAGGCACGATAAGAGAATGGAAGCGTTAAATCATTTCAAAAGCAAATTACCCTAAAGAGGTAGTGAAGAATAATAGGAGACAGAGAGAGAGTAAAAGAAAAAGAGGGAGAGAGAGAGAGCTACTGGTGCTCCCTCGCTTTCTCTCTCTCTCCTCTCTTTCCCACACAAATGCGCTCATTACGCACCCACACACTTCATGAGCAAGACTGTGGTTCTCTTGGGGAGCAGAGCAGAGTAGCGGGGGCAGTCGTCACAGAAAAGGAAAAGCAGCAGTGAGGTGAGTTGATAAATTTCCCCTTTATACTTACTGTAAAATATTTAAGATGTCATCAAATCATGGATGAACTAAATTCATTTAATATTTGTCAAATATCTGATAAAGCCTTTGTTTAATTAACAGCACAATCACTTGTCTACATCAAATGTTCATGTAAAGAGAGGTTAGGAAGGACACGAAGGAAAGTAAAACACGTGATTGAGGAGCAGTATGTAAGTGGTTACATACTGACACGCGACCTCTGTCATGAACAGACTCACAGCATCAGAAGTTCCTCCTCTGAATCTTTGTCAGCTCAGCTGTAGGGAAACAATTACTTTCCGGAAAGTTCAACTGAGACATTCTGGTGTGAGTATATGAACACTGCACAATGACAAATACACAAAGGGGTCATTTAATCAGTCCTGAAATGTGGAAGTGAGATTATTTTGTGTGTGTGTGTGTGTGTGTGTGTGTGTGTGTGTGTGATAAAACCAAATAATTAATTTATCTTTTACCTGTTGGTAAATTTGTGTCTTGCTTTGAAGTTCTACATTTGAACTCCACCTTACATACAGTGTGAATTTCCATTGTAACACATTGACAGACAGACACATGCAGTAGAAAGACAGATAGATCAATACAGATACATTGATCTTTTCCTCAGCTTTTAGATTGATAAAGGTTGAGTTTCAGTAGATGGTGCTCTTTATTTTATACGTTCAGAAATTGCGGCTCTCACTGCTAATGCTAACCACCTTGGTTTTCTTCTTCTTGGTTTTTGCAAAATAAGAAAAAGGTCCTTGATGGAACCAGTAAAAATGATTATACCTGGAGAAGTACTATGTGACATCAGATATTTAGAACAAGAAATATAAAGGTCAATTTATCACCATGAAAATGATGTACATCATTATATAAAGCTCAAACTGGAAGTGTTAACCCATCTGAGCAACAAGAGGGATTCTGCAATGTCTATATCAGTTCAAGCAGCCAGCAGAATAGTGAAAGGATGTGGTTAAGTGTCATGACTTGGTCAGAGAACCAAATGTGGTGCTGAGTAGTTCAGAAGAAGCTCCCTGTCTATATGGCTGCTAGGAAGTGTAACTATAAGATATGACAGGGCATTTGCTGATTCTGGACCTGTGCGAGCATGTGTGTGTGTGTCTATTTACATAGGCATTCATCAAGTTGAAGCATTATATACGGAAGTTTTAATGTTGACATAATAGAGGTGGGGTAAGGTCAAGACTGACACATTGCGGGCAATCCATTATCCCCATGTGACCTGAACTTGTTTGTATATATATGTCTGTGCCAGAGCAATGCATGCTGTTAGTATCTATGCATATTTTATGTGTCTGATCCCCCTGTCTGTGTACCTGTCTGTGGTCGTGTCTGACACTCAGTTTGTTTCGTTTTCACGCTTCGTCAAGATTCCACAGCTTCCCTCCACTGGTTAGGACACACAACTGTTACCAAGCAACCCACCATCCCAGAACACTTCCATCTCTCTCTCTAGTTTCTCTGTCAAGGACAAAAACGAAGACAAACAGGAAGACAGACGTGTGCACACAGCATAGACACACAGACACACATACAGACCCACCCACAGCCACACACAAACACACACACACACAGGCGTTGGCACATTCACAAAAATCCAGACAGCTATAGATTTCTTTGGAAAAGCAGAGGAAGTGAGTGAGCCAAGTATTTGGCGCTCAATTGGATTATTTTAGGATAAATGAAGCATTCAGATGTCTGATTGCATTATGTTGCTCTTATGGAAGCTGCGTGCAGGGACAAAAATTTGCATTCAACATGTAAGTATCGCAGTCCCCAATAATTAAATGTTTAGTGACCTAGTACCAGTTAGAATTTCTTGCTTTTCTTGTATGTATAGTAAATCTAGAATAAACAATCTACAGCTTTGCTAAAAAAAAAAAAAGAAAAGGTCAGATGATTGCAGAATCGACACCAGCTACTGCCGGTTTCACTCTCACATTTGTCTAATCTTTTGACCACTCTACAGTTTACCAACCATTAACAAAAAATCATGTGATTGAGAAGTGCATGGAGTCACTGCATTTACTTGTACCACGCAGTACTGCTGACATAGAGCTTTCCACACATTTCAGCAGCATTGCAGAGACAAGGCAAGTGATTTGGTTCAGTCCGTCATGTTAGTATACTGCCGTACTGCCTACAAATCATTAGGTGACAGATACGCTAACTGTATTTGAGTTTTAATGGGCTAGATGAATAAATGAATGACCTAATAAGTTATTTGCTGTATCCATGACTAGTCTGTAGCAACGGGATAAAAAAAGATAATTTCACACCCTGTTGATAATTCAGAGCTTATTGCAATGTTGCAATAATAATTTTAATTTGAGAAGGCAGAATTAATCCATTTCCTGACTCTGTGTAAACATATTCAAACCCATTACATTTGTGCACATACATACACGTGATTACTTTGGTTTCTCATTGGGCTAAAGAAGAGCAGATATTCCTTATCCATGTATTTCTAAAAAGACACATCTGGCTGATAAAAAAGGAATGAATACTATATTAATTATATAATGTATGTGAAGAATCTCACAAATCTGACAGCGAATCCCAGCTGAGAGGTTCACGTTCTTTTCTGCCTGCCTTTCATCTCAATACCCAAATTGGGCTCTTTTCACCACACTCCTCACTGAGTAAGGTCTAGATGGGGCAGAATGAACCCTTTCCAGCTCGTCTGTATCTTTCTTGTGCTGAAAGATAAGAGACAAGGAAAGGAAGCTGCACACATTTGCATCTTACTTGCACTAAAAAAGTCTTGTGCTTACTTGTGGTTCTTGATACGCGAGTGGCCGGGATTGTATATTAATATGGTTTTATTAAAACACAAATGTTTATGCAAAAATAAACACAGGAAACGAATATGGTTATGCTCTCACACACATGCAATGTAACATGGGAAAAGGAACTAGTGCTTTTGGCAGAGGGCAGATAACAAGTATGTATATAACACACCCTCATATACATTATGTCCCAGGGTTGAGACAAGGTTATTGAAAAATTTCTAGTGACTGTAATGCATGTCTATATGTGGAAGGCTTGTGTTGGATCCAAGCCAAAATTTGTTGCAGCGGTTTTTGTGTGAGTGTGAGTGACAAAGCAAGAAAGTGACTGACAGTGTGACAGACAGATTTTGATGATGAAAGGTTGAAATGTGTCGTCTCGGAGAGTCAGTCTGTGGTTCTGTCAGATAGAAAGGCTGAGATGTTGTGTGCATTTGAGAGCTGCACTTCATACGTTAGTGGCTGTGTTATCAGTGTTTGGTCTGGATGAAGTTCAAAGCAGTGAGTCAGTGACAGAAATGTGTCCATGGAACAAAGAAGTGAAGATTAGAAGAGTTCAAAGATTAGAGATGGTGTTCTGTTTTCTGCAGCGCCAGATTTAATTAAAACCTTTTTTTCTGTGCGCTTTTCATTGTATAGTTTAATGCTCTTTCTTCTCGTCTAAATGTGAAGCCAGCGTCCACCTCTTGACGTCAATTCTCTCTCTTTGAGGTGAAAAGTGAGCAGCTCCGGACCAAGTCTGGCAAATGTCCCAATACCCATTACAGTGTTAGAAAACAGACGAGCAAACACTGCCCACCACCAACTGACGCGAACACATGTACTCCACACACACATCCTCACTTATCAAGTAGTTAGCCTCATTCCACCAAGCACTCATGCCATTATTGAATGAATTCACAGAGGACAAATAGCACTGTGTAACTCTTTCTACATGGTCTATGCAAGAAAACTAAACATTTAACAATATCTGTGACAGAAGGATTTCTTTCAAAAGTACATAATGAAAAGTTCTTATTTTACAAACTAGCAAAAATTATTGCTTCTTGCCATTTGATTAATAATTGTTTTTTATTAATTATGGCCGTTATTTGGTAACTCTAATCATAGTTGACATATCGTCTCTCAATACTCAGACCAAACCTTCTGAAACCTGACTCAAGATTTCTATTTCAGACCTGGAGGAATCAAACATTGTACTTCTCTAAGGCATGGCCACCCTGCTGCATCAAAATGTGAATCATATTTAATAATATTCAAACCAAAGCAAGTCTTAACATCATCTCAGCTGCAACAGATTGCTCAGAGGCACGTAGCCACGCCGGCTGCTTACACAGTTGCACATCAGCTGAACAAATACTGTGCCCACAACAAGCAGCATGTTCATCCATCTTGGTTCATGGTTTTATTATAGATTGATTGAAATCCCATTAGTGGACTGTCCAAAATGGCAGCTCTACTTTTGCTTGTTGTATAAGAAAAATGACCGCCATGAAACAACACAACAGTATAAGTAGTGTAGGGCAATTATCAAGGTATTTAGAAAGATATGATTTTAAATACTGGCAAACATGCAGACGCTCCTCATTCAATTAAAGTGATACAGGGATGCTGTATTGAGGCGATGAATCGTAGTGCACAGCACGCACCACCAGAGGTCAGTCTCTACTGGAGGAACTGGCAGCTGAGCTGAGAAAGATGGCAACTGCAAGTGGGATAGGGTTAAAGGACTGGTAAAGAATAACTCTGCTCCTGATTGGGAGTATTTTGGGTTTAGTCGGGATGATAAAGGTGAGCCAACCAACACGGACGAAGCTGTTTGCGCTATTTGCCTCAAAAAAATGCGTGGCTAAAAGGGTAACACCCACACATCACCTCCGTTCAGCCCACTGATGTGTCGGTATCCACTGCGGCAACAAATGTCATTGGGTCCTCCAGGCTAGACAATGTCATACATGCTGCAATGACTTCTATCACCAGCAGCTCAGCTTTCCAGTTTTTGTTGTTTTTTTACACAAATACAGTCACATATCGTTTAGCCTGGTAATATGTTAGGAAGGTATGAACGAATAGATACAGCCCAATCCTAATTATAAGCAAAAACTACATTTACATTTGACAGGGACAAGCATCTAAAAAAAAAAGAACGCCACAGACCTTGTAATGATACATGATATTGTGGCTGGATTAGTTATTACAATGGAAGTCCCATACTGATCATCATAAATCATGCATGCAATGCTTGAGGCTTTAAGTTAAGAATCAGACAGACATCTACCATGTAGACTTCTTGTTTCACAATTCAGCAATCATAAAAGCCAGAACTAAATTTAGTTTGTGTGTGAATGGTGTGTGTGTGTTTGTATCCCTGTGAGAACAAATTTTAGTTTCGCACCATCATTGTGAGGACATTCCTGCATTGCATGAGGCCAATTTGGCCAGTCCTTACTACTTCAAAGGATCGTTTGAAGATTAAGACTTGGTTTTCAGGTTATGATTAGAATTAGGCTTAGGTTAGTGTGATACTAGGCTTTAGTTGTGATTGTTAAGATTAGGGGCTAGGGACTGCATTATGTCAATAAGAGTCCTCAGATGTATAGAAAGACAATGTCTGTGTGTGTAAGACCTGTACAAGAGCAAGACCTTTAAGTGGTGCTACACATGCAGCCACAGTGGCCGCTGTTCAGCAAGAGTTACAAAGTCTCGCTTTAAGAGACAAATCTTTTAATGTCACACACTTTATTGAAAAATTATCAGAGAATAAAAACAATGTTTAAACATAAGCCTTCAGAGTTTACTTGTTCCAAAGACAGATGTTTGTAAAATTTCCCAACAAACTCTGTCAGTGGTTACTAATTTATTATTTTTATCAACTACTACCAATCTGCTGCCAAGTTAGTACTTTACGACTTTAGCTTTGTTTTATTCTCCAGTTCATGATGGTTTGTGACTCTGTTCATCTAATAATAGTTTGGATACTCTGCATTAGTGTACTCCATCACTGGAATGGATTAAAGCAGTACATCACTGCATTAATCCATAGATGGAAAAAAGAGGCTCGGAGGCCACATATGCGCAAAAACACACACACAAAACACATGCGCTGATAAAATACTGTGTCTCAGTATTTTGTCAAACAAGAGTAATGAGAATGTATTCATAAGTGGTTTTTAAAATGTTAATTCATGCATGTAAATTCCATTACTCCATCACAAGGATTGTAATAAATCAACGATCAATAAGTTATATATAATAAGTTACAGTTATAACCAAACCAAAAGAAAGTAAGTAACTCTCTGTTGCATAAACACGGCTGTGCAATAGCTGAAACTATAGGAAATACTGCACTGATTTTGAACTGTGTTTCTGATCTCTGTCCACTAGGTGTCACCACAGCAATGGAAGACGGTGCCAAAGCGATGCCATGGACCACAAATCAGCCACGCAGACAGAAAGCATTTCAACAGCCATCGCAGACACTTCAACAGCCAAGCATAGTGCTGATTTGCAATTCTCAGTAGCCGCATTTGTCAAGAGACCAAACTTCTTGCACGACTTTTTTGATAATGTTGCTGTGAATGGGAATGCTGTTGTGGTCAAGTAACAGGAGAGTTGAAAGCTATGGTTAAGTAGGGTTGAGGACCAGCAAGAACATTCAAGTCAATAGGCAGCTAAGGCAGAGGGATTACTGGGAGAAAGAGGGATCACATGTGGCCAAAATCTAAAGTCACATTTGACCATGGAGACAGTGAGATTAGATTGTATGCACCATGATAAATTGAAGCACCCAAACTCTCTGTGTGAACATATTTAATAACACTATATGTGAGCCTAAAGCTTATAATATGAATTATTTGCGAAAAGCAAGATCTCTCATGTACTGTAGTTTAAAACTGAAACTAAACAATAACAATGGTTCACATAAAGCTCCAGCGATGATGTCATCAGATTGTCTCCAGTGAAGCACCAGCGATAATGTTGTCAAACGTGATGCTAGGTGTCCTCCTGTCCCTCCTCATCCTTCTGACTGTCAGTGGTAATGTGCTGGTGTGCCTGGCTGTCTGCGCCTCTCGACGCCTCCGCTGCCTCACTAACTGCTTCATTGTGTCGCTGGCCGTGACAGACTTGCTGCTCGGGCTCTTGGTCCTCCCTTTCTCCGCCCTCCTCCAGCTCAACGATGACTGGCCGCTTGGCCCAGGCTTCTGCAACTTCTACATCTCCATGGATGTCATGCTGTGCACCGCCTCCATCCTGACCCTCCTGGCCATCAGTGTGGACCGCTACCTGGCAGTGACTATGCCTCTGAGATACACCTCACTGGTGTTGCCATGGAGAGTTGCTGTGGCCATGGCCAGTGTTTGGACTGTGTCTGTGGCCGTCTCTTTCTTGCCCATCCAAATGGGGTGGAACACTGTTAATGGGACAGTGCAGAACCACGGGCCTTGGGCTCCAGAGAGGAGATGTCGTTTTGAGCTGAACAGACCCTATGTACTGACAGACTCGCTTCTCACTTTCTACCTGCCTCTGGTGGCTATGTGCTGGACCTACCTCAGAATACTTCGCATTGCACGGGCACAGGCCAAACGCATTGTCAGTGTCCGACCCACTTGCATCACTAGCTACAACTGCAGGAACAATCCCTCCACCAGTACCACTGTCGTTTCCAGTGTTACAGCAGTGGCTCTGCGGGAGCACAAAGCCACAGTGACACTGGCAGCAGTGATAGGGGCTTTTGTGGTGTGCTGGCTGCCGTATTTCATCCTGTTCACAGTGTTGGGCCTAAAGGAGCATCCAGACCCTAGCACTGTACCAGAATTTCCCTTTGTGTTGTGGCTGGGTTACACCAACTCAGCCCTCAACCCTATCCTCTATGGAGCCCTCAACAGGGACTTCAGATCAGCCTACGCTCATCTACTGAGATGTCGATGCCCGACTTACAGTGGGTGGAGGAGCCGACAGCCATCTCCCACTGTAACAGCAGGTAAGGCTGAAGAGCATAAGGTGTGCAGGTAAATCTGTACAGCTTCAAGCTCGTATGTTTCAGAATCAGGTTCATGTAAGAGTGGACATTTATTTATGATCATCAAAATGGTGCATACATTATATATTCGTATCCCCAGTTTTTATTCATCTTTTCCTTCACCCCCTCTCAGCCAGAGACCATCTTAAAGAGGTGACACTGCTGTGTGCCCACATCCCTGCCACCTGCAGGGCCGGTCTAACGGATCAAAACTTCATGCTTCAAGAAATGAACAGCAGGACAGCCCCTGCAACTATCCAATTTGCAAATGGCACTGCTGCCACAGAAGTCAACAGCAATGAAAGGTAAATTAATATTCAGTAAAGACTTATCCTATACCTTTATGAGCACGAACCCAAAATGACATGACCTGACATGACGCATAGAAGTTCATGTCAACAATGGACATGCATGCAGAGCCATGACTTAAAACTCATCAAATATAAGGCAACTACTTTAAAAAGAGTGATACTTTACATCCAAATTGGCGTGAAAATGTTACAACACTTGCATTCACTCATAACGAGACTAATACCGTACCATGAAAAGCACGTACATGAAGAAAGGACCTTGATCAGTGAATTAAGCTGGCTGCATGTGACACTCCGCTCTCAGTATGTAATTACACTGGATCGTATATTGTCTCTGTCTTACTTTAAAACACAAAATCTGATCAGTCACACAAATTTGTCATACATCTCATCTTTCATTCCTCTCTGTGAGCCCAGGTCGTGCTGAGCCTGTGCTGGTGAGATGGATGGATGCTGCGTTCACTATACTGTGGTTGCAACCAAGAACCAGAATCCATCAGCCTAAGGAGGAAGAGCAATAAGAGATTTACAGCCCCTCTATTTGGAAGCCTTCAGTGCCACAGTAGAAGCACCTATAATAAACAATGTAAGTAGACATACATGACTTCCCTATAGCCTTCACAGACCATGTCAGGCTAGGAACAAATGAACTGTGACACACAGATCCTAGTGGTGTCATCCACAGTGAATCAGGCCATATGGCAATATGCTTATTAGGCCAAGAAATTCAGCACAGAGGAGGAGCATTATCCAGTTTCACATCCTGCACTCATGTCTTTGTTTGCAGTTTGTGAACAGCATCAACTTATTGTTTGCTCCTCGTATGTGCATACGTACATATGTTATGTTTGTAAAGTTCAAGCAACAAAACAAAAGAAGTCGTTTTTTCTTCATGAATGAATTCATGTAAAGGTTGTACAGCGTGTTGTAGTATTCAGTACAAAAGAATCCACCCGGTGCTAACACACACACACAATCATAGTACAGCCAACATAAAAGAGCTTTGTAAGTATTTTATACTATGTATTGTACGTGTGTATGTATTAATGGTGTCTCCACATTTGCTCCTTAGTAATTACTGTATTCAATGTTGAGATCAGTATAGCATTTTAAATACATTAAAAGTGCAACATCAAACAACACTTTACCATGTCAGTCTACATAAGCACAGCCTTATGAATTGAGAAAAAGATATTATTAAAAGATATTTGTCATGTTTCATATAGCCAGATATGATTAAAAAAACAAACTAATGATGTCAAGTTGTGTCTTAAAAAATGAGAAACCCTCACAGCACATGGGGAAACTAACATTACGTCTCACAACTAATATATTGAATTGGAGAAGGATTTCTCTACAGCTAATATTGTAGTTATTGGAGGATATTTTCTAGTGCATTTACTGACAAAACAAAGCAATGAAACATTTATTTTATTTCCAGATTTTGTGTTTTAAACAGCTAAAAAAAACTGAACATTAATGGAAATTAATGGTTTTTTGAAAAAGTATTATTATAGCAGTTTCTGAGTGATACAATATTCTTGAATGTGCACACAACTTTTAACCTCTCTAGCACCTGTCCTACCTCCTAAACGTTTATATGGAGCCTTGTATTGTTTGTGATTGTTGATACGGCAAACAGATTAGTCTCTATAATAAGAGTAGGAGCTAATCCACACTGAAGTGAATGATTATTTCCTCCCGGCATATTGCACACCCAAAGTGATTGAATGGAGCGGCAAACTTTTGATCCTCTTCATTTGTGTGTCTCTTCCGCCTCTTAGTAACCACTCTATCCATAATTTAACAAACAAAAAATGGGAGAAAATGGGACCTCAGCAACTCCACACCTCATCAGCAAGAACCAACTCTACGCGCACGGCCAGTCCCTATCCGCACAGGACCGAACAAATGATGATGCGTCTACGTGGACGGAGCTAAAAGTCTAGTTGTCTAACAAAAGTATTTCACTGCATCCAACCATCTCGCTAACTGTGAATATTACTGAAAATCTGGAGGACTAAATGAGACCAGCCAATTAACGCGATGGTCATCAATTTCATAAAGTACATGTTTTTATGCTGACTCAAGAGTGCACTCCGGTGGAAACACAACGCATCACAACATCAACCTGGAAAAAATAAATGGAAATGGATGTTTCTCAAAATCAGGGAACAGAAGGGGAAAAGTGATAAATTACACCTATCACTTCATGTGGAATGAGTTCAGATGTGTGACATTTGAATGTGTAGCATGCAAATTAGTGTTATGTGTTTGGAAGAAGCCGCCTCCAGACTTTGCCTTTAATGTTGATCATTCAGTGGCATAAAGCTGGAAAATGTATGTATTGTATCATACTGTAAAAGTAACTGAGGACTGAATAAAATGGCATGTAGCGGCTTAAATAAAGAAAATAATATTTACTACCATTTTGGAGACAATACCGATGGGCTGTAGTTAAGTATGGATAGGGATTATCATGTGGGATGATACAGAAAACACTGTATGAGTGGAAAGAATACAAGTACAATGGAAACAATTCATCACAGCTGTCAGCACACATTGTCTAAAACTATAGCCACATTAACACTTAACCTTCTCCGTACTTCAAGCTATTTCCTTTGAGGACTGACACATAAGTGCGCATAATATCTATATGCATATCGGGTACCAACTGGAAACAAGTGGTGGAGGGGATTTTACAACCAATTCAACCACATGGAAGTATTTATTTGATATTTATAACGGCTAGGCCAATCTTTTCTTTAATTCAGCTCCACAGATTTTTTTACTTTTATTTATCCAGAGTAGATCAGCTGATAATCAATGCTCTGTTATCTCATCTCATTCACACCAACAGCCATATCTGCTGACCAATGAGTAACTCCACTGGAGTAGTGGGGGGTTAAAAGATAGATTCAGCTTTTTTTTTAAGCCTATCTTAATCAATGCTCACATGCCATATGTACCCGAACCATCCCTCCTCTCTACACTGTAAAATATGATGAAAGAATACACAATCCTTGTCAGTCCTAGACACATATTTTAAGCACTTTACCATTTATAAAAAAATGGTTTTACAGTTAGATTTGGTGGAAAAGGCTTCGCTCCTTATGGGAGCTCTTAAAGGAGCTGAGCAGCAAAGAGGATTCTGCAGGGAGAGTTTCTCCCCCAACTATATTAATAAAGTACCGGTAGTGAATCAAAAATAGATGTAAACGTATAAACATTAGAGCCTGCATAACGGACAAATTCAAGCATGAGTTTCCTGTTTCTCCAGCAGGCTCCAGCAGATTCGCAGGTCAGAGTTGCCCTTTGTTCAACTTTGACTGAGTGGATGTTCTCAGTCGGCCAATAAAAACCCTGAAAATGCTTTTTGAAAATGTAGAATGTATTATTCGATAGTGTCTTATCACTATACATACACACACACAAGCTCTCAAACACCGTTTACAGTTTGTGATCGTTTGAAAGAATATTTATTTATTACCTGCACCAGAAACGTGACATCATGTCCTTTATCAGGCTGCATGTGGGGCAATTTCATTGAACAGAAGGAAATGTGAGCATATCTCTCGCCTGGCAGTTTGTAGATGTATTGCCAATGTTGGGGGACAAATACAGACATGCGACTACCAGGATATTTCCCTCCAGCGTGACTCAGTAAGGACACACTGTTCATGGAAACACAAAGAAAAATGTCCTACTAAAGAGACTGCAACTTTGAAACCTATCCACTTGACATTGGCTATACAGGCTGCTGAATCCTCTTATTAGGCTCCGATGAAGATTAAAATGCATTTTTGCACAGAACTAGGACTGGATTTTGTCCCCGATCGCTTACAGTGCAGTAGCGCTACAGGGGATCACTTCTAGAGGAGAAATGATTACACTGAACAACTCTTTCCATGTACTGTATATACGTCATGTGAGTATTTTATTAACATAATAGCAAACAATAATAAATGTATCGTTTAAGTGCCTTAAAAATATATGACTCACAGTGTGAAGAAAATGACAAGCAGATGCAGTAAATATTTCATTACGTTTCGTGGCTGAAAACCAGAGTGGTTAATAACTTGGTCTTATCTGTACTCTCTGTACTCTGTCCTCTCTAACTGAAAGACATTTATTATGCTTTCATCTCCTTGAGTCCCTCTGTTCCTACATAAACAGCATGTGTCCCTTGGTAATTCTGGTCACTTGCTATCCTTCTCCATCCCTCTCTCCCTCTCTCCTCTTCAGCGTGACCATTGACGGCTCAAACTACATGAAAACCATTCATCATTGCTTCCTAAACATCAGATTAATGTGGGGAAAAACAGAACATATAGACTTGCTTTCTCTCTTTCTGTCACTCTAATATGCACACACACACACACACACAAATACAGTACACACACCTGACTAGCTCTGTATAAGCTATCAATCATAGATATTGTCATTATTCAACTGTCTCATCGACAAGCCCCTCTCCTTCTTTCGTTCTCTCTTTTTCCTTCTCGCTATTCTTTCTCTCTCACACACACACATAGAAGAGAGGAAATCATGAATCATAAATCTTATGAATGCCATCTAAAGACTGCTCAGCGCTATGAGAAAGAGAGATGATTGATAGATGTGAGTGACTGTGGCGAAAGCAAAGAAGATGGACAGAAGGTTGTTACCAGCAACACCGAGGTCAGAAACTACAGTTCAAGGGTCAAACGTATAGGAGGCGGCACAATATGGCCAAGAAGGAAGGAGAAAACTGGAGGGAGGTGGGGAGGGAGTAAATGGTTGTAAGGGAAGGGAGAGAGGAGGGAGGAGGAGGGTGTGAGGGGAGATGCTGCCACAGTGAGGCTAAAGCCATAACTCATCTTTTATTAAAAATAATGAAAAAAACTTAATGAGTTAATAATATCATGGAGAAAGAGATAGGGAGTGAGACAGGGATGGAGGAAGGGACAGGAGGACAGAGGAGAGGAAGGAAGAGAAGAAAGGAAATGAGGAAAGAGAAAATGTCACAGATAGAAAACAGAACAGGGTCAATGTGCGTCTCTTTTCACCCTTTGGTCATTTATTCCAGTTTTAAAAGTTCACACAAGATCCATTATAGCAGTAGGGACAATCACAGCGATCCCCCTCTTTCTGCCGACCTAAATCCCAAAGCCTGCTTGGTAATTAAAGGCACTTAACAACCAATTAACAGTGATGAGCTAAATTAGCAGGATATTGTCTCCTTTGACTAGGCTACTGCGTTATCAGTGTATTGAAACAGCGATGAACAAACCTCAGTGGCCCGTGTTTGCATGTAGGCAAATGACGGATTAATTACTATTAAAACATCAGCATCTTAATGAGCTTGGAAACAATTAGAGAGGTCGTTAGCATGTGGAGAACGGCTGAGAACAGAAGCAGGGGGGAGTGAGTGCAAAACAAGAGAGAAATCTTCATTGGGAAGCAATACTGATTAAATGGACGTACGGTCGCACTCATCGCCCAATATCTGCGGACCTATTAAATACATGACATCACCATTTGTCTTTTCTACCATCAAGCTACTTTTCTCCTGCCATCATCTTTCCCCCTTCTTCTGCGGCTTCCCCAACTCTCTGCCTTCGTTTCGCCTCTCATAAAAAGCCTTTTTCGTGCTCTTTCATTCCTTTCTCTACTTTCTGCTTTTTCACTCCCATTTCCTCCTTCCCTCCTTCATGCTTGGGGGGCACAGTCCTGTGAAGGAATTTAATATGCAACTTTTATATGAGAAACCAATCGCATACGTCTGGGTCTATTGGGCTAGCAATCTATCGGCCCGGACGGCTAATGCAATAGAGAGAGCCGGGGCTATTTATCACACAGGGAGCTATCTTTTCCCCTCTCTCTCTCTTCCACTCTGCCCTCGCTCTCTCTGTCTTTATTCAAGCCCAGATTCCTGGCTGCCACTAAATCAGGCCAACTATGAGCTATGGCTGCCCAGAGGGCATCTTCTCTTTTAAAAGGGGGATTTGGATTTTGTATCTACTGGTTCCTCAGTGGTCGTTGAGACTGTGCTAACGGAAGCTATAAACATTCAACAAACAAAGGCAACAACTTAAATGTCCCTCCGCCCCTACTGTAATGATCACGAACGTGTAGAGATATATGGAAGTAGGGGGATGCATAAACCTGATGAATAAGATATCATGGCATTTACAATGATGCTGCAAAGATTTGTTTGTGTGCATGTCGTCAGACGGAGAAGCAGAAACACATACAAATACTACACATGCACAGACATTTGTGCACATACAATACTGCTATAGTAATATGCTATAATTCACACGATATTACTATTACTAGCCACACACAGCAGCAGCACAACTTCAAAAGTTTCCTGCTGAAAAACTAAAGCGACTGTGCAGAGGACGCTGCCCACCTGCAGCAATTAAAATGCCTCAGAAAACCAAATTCATTTCAACAAATTAGCCACATTACTGGCCACTGTGTAATCGCTGATGGCAATTAATAAGAAATTAGTCACAATCAGCCCTATATTAACATCTCACCCAGGGGCCGCGGCTGGAAATTAATAACCGGAGATTCATCTCTCTTACTGTCTTTCTGGCCCTCTCTCTCTCTCACACATACACATGCACGCACACACACACACACACACACACACACACCTTTGCCCACCTATATTGTTCATGAATCTCCTCTAAGACACTGATTTTTTTCTATGTGGATTGTCTCATATGATCCACAATCTGCTCATGTCAGCTAGCCAGCTTCCTCTTTACCGGGGTGTGAAAACCCCCTGAAAGACATGAGTGTGGGTGTGTATGTGTCAGTGTTTTTTCACCAGAGCATGTACAATGAACACATGTGCTATGAACAGTTCGTGGACATATATATATATATACATATAGAGAGAGAGAGAGAGAGAGAGAGAGATATACTATGCACTGTATATCTGTGTGGTGTGCACTGTACGTGTGCGTGTGTGTGTGTGTGTGTGTGTGTGTGTGTGTGTGTGTGTGTGTGAGAGAGAGGTGCTACACAAAGGTGGAGGGGGCATCGGTGGAGACTGGGCCCGCCTCTAGGGGTCCTCACACCAATCAGCAAAGCACACCAAGAATCAATTAACACCAGTGGGAGGGGGCAGAGGGTACGGCACCACACACACTTAGACACACACGCTGTCCGCACGCACACTGCCCACACACATGGTACTGTCTGAGAAGATATCCATCAGATCACACATTGTGCGATCTGCCAATGTGTGTGTGTGTATGTGTGTGTCTTTGAGCGTGTGTGTCCCCGTCCCGGTGTGCCCCGGTCTCTCATGGTGTGAGGTTAGGGAACAGATTGGGGGTCAGCAGGGGGATCAGGCCAGGGTCACCCCCGTCTGAGCCATGTGTGTGTCTCTGTGTCGGTCTCTACACGTGTGTGTGTGTGTGTGTAGTATAGCCTGACCATCACTTCCAGGGCTCACTGGCAGGCAGAAGTGAATAAGATGGATGGTGTTGATTCATACTACGAATTCATTGCTCCCCTTGAATCCATAGAGAATAAATACATCCACAGAAATTATGAAGCAAGGGACCAAGATGAGCATTTCACATTTTATATTCCTCCTTCACTTTTCTCTCCGTGTCTCTCTCTCTGGTGTGCGGACAGCTGGCGGCTACATGAAAACCATTCATCATTGCATCTTTTACCATAAAATTATTGACAGAGAGGAGGGCGAGGAGCTTTATTGGTTACATTTTACAAGGTTGGACAAAGAGAAAAAGTCACGGATCAGTGGAAACATGAAAACTTTAATGAAGTAAAAACGAAAGGCAACCATGTTTTTGGGACGGTGCTGATGCTTAGCTGAGAAGGAGAGCAGAGAAGAGAGAGCAAGAAAGCGGGACAAGACATTTCCACTACAATAGACAAAACAGAACGGCCAAATAAAGTGATCAAAGAGTGTCTACCATTTGCCCATGAACGTTCCACTGCGAAACCCCACCTCTATCCTCTTCCTCTCTACACATTGTCGTCTCCATCTGTTAGCCCATTGCACTCGTCCGTCCACCGCCCCCCCTCCTTGTTTCCTCTGCTCCTCTCTGGCCTTCCTACCCTCAGGGAGGTAAGGTGATCTCCCTGTGCTGGTGTAAGTGACTGGTATTAGTCTCCTTCTCTGTCTGTCTGTTTGATCCCGGCACTAATGACTCCACAGGGACTGGGGTCTGATAATGGGAAATCAATATAGAGAATAGCGCTCTGGAGTGGCCTCACTTAGCTCTCGCTCTTTCACGCCTCACAGCAAAGTGCCTCTGTGTATTTGTGTGTATGTGAGGAGGGGGCGTAGTGTAGTGTAGTGTGTGTGTGTGTGCGTGCGTGCGTGCGTGCGTGTGCGTGCGCATGAGTGTGTGTGTGTGTGTGTGTGCGACTGTGTGAGCATGTGCAATGACCAAATCTGTGTAAGCGTCTGCGGACCCTGTGGCCTATTGCCTGGTGCATGCAAGTGTACAAAAGATGTACCTCTTTATTTTCATGTTGTTTTTTTTATTCAAATGAAGGATTACTTGCACTTTTACAAGCTGAAATAATGAATTAATAATTCTGCAGCTTATGAAACATTTTAAAAGCACATTGGATCAAATCAAAATTACTGCACAGTTGACATTTTTGGGGTCATCTAGCAATAATATGCATGTGGGGCTGTATATATGTGAGCGTGTGTGGCTAATCGGTCACACTCCTACGCCTGGGGCCAGACAGGTGGGGCTGGTGGCATGAGGCTGGTGCCCCCCCTCCACCCTGAGGGGCCAGAAGGCCCAGCAAAGCAGGGGGCTGGAGTAGCTCCCTCTGCCAGGCACCAGAGCACTATGGCTGGTGGCAGCTGGTCCTCGGTGCCTCCCTCCCCTCCTCCCCTGCATGAGCGCCCCGCGGGCAGGCAACAGGAGGGGTGAGGAGGTCAAGAGGCAGGAGAGAATGGGTGGAACGGCGGCGACATGCAGCATAATCGGCTTTTATGAAGCGGAGAGGACACAGACAGAGAGAGACGGGAAACACAGCTCTGACACAATGCGACTGACTACAAGCAGTAATGAATTAACACATTAGCGCCACGACCAGGGGCGTTCAGGAGCACTCAGCTGCTCTTAAACACAAACCCACACAGCCACGCTCTCACACACACACACATAAATCAGTCATAAGTCATTAAAGCAAGGGCAAACACACTCACTTATTAATTACATCAGTCATTTTGTCGATGGCAGATCCCTCTGGAAGCCGTTCAGCAGGGAGCATGATCAGGGAGAAAAATGTCTCCACAAAAACAGAAACTTTTACTTAGCACAATAGATAAGACAGAGATTAACTCTTAAAAGTACAAACACACACACACACACACACACAAAGACTAGACAAAGCTATGGGAATCCTCTTATCCAGACTCAAGCCATGTGTTCAATTATCATCAGACCCAAATGATCCCCATTAATGCTTTAACTCTTTCTCTCACATCTCCATCTTAGCCATCCATCCATCCTGTTTTTTGCTCTCTGCTCTCCGTCCATCCCTATAATTCACGTCTGTGCGGTTACTTACTTCCCTTTCTCACTCTCTTCCTCTCCATCCTCCTCTCCCTCCCTCCCTGACTTTTAACCAGCGTGAAGAGGCAGCCATGCATTCAACCATCAGACAGGCTTACATGGTCTCCCCTCGCACACGCACACACAGACTCAAAGCATACTGTTCCTCAAGAGTAGCCAGAATGCGATGTTCATTGAGACAAATATCCACCATATCAGGGCATCTTTATGTGGTTAAATGTGCATCCTGATACTTGAAGAAAAAAAAGCTTACATGACTGATTTGTATACAACAAAATCACACTGAAAGTCCCTCTATTTGTTGTTGTTTGACTCCATGTGAAGAGTATATCAAATAATCCAGCACAACATTTTTATAATCAGCTGCTACAACATGTAAAAAGCAGCATTTTTGCTGGCATGACTTATCTTTCCCCCAATGAAGAGAACCTTTTGAGAGGACACCCTTCACATTTGGAAATTAAATTCCTTCAATATTACCAAGCTATATATATGACATTTACAGTGACATTTTATGTGGTTCATCTGCTTTTTTAGCGTCTGGCAGATAAATTGTGTCCACACTGTGCACAGAGCAGAGGTCCAGTGACAGCCCAGGGATGATGATGGCCCTGACCAAGTCCCTGATCGGGATCCCATTCCTCTCTTCTCATCCAACAATCCCACTGAGCATGTCAATATGAAACCCTATCCTCCCACACTGGGGCCATGCTAGGCTATCCCTCCCATTATACATAAGGCAGGTATTGATAGGATAGGATGTGAACTGCTGCATCCACGCATGGTGGTATGGAGAAAAGTGTAAATTAGACCAAATCAAGTCTCCCAACAGTAAAACACATTTTCACTATATTGCACTCAATGTGAGCGTGATTTACTACACGACTTTTGTTGTATGTGGGTTGAGGAAAAGCCGGCCGTAAAGCTTTGTTTACCCAACTTTAAAAAACCCACAGCCTTGTAAATGTTGTCAGATGGCCGATGCCAGTATCTTTCAGCTTAATACTACCTATATTAAATAGTTTAAATATTTCATAAGGGCGTTTTTTAGAGCGAGGGAGGGGAAATCGTTAGCTGCGGTAAAGTTTCATTAACTGGTCCCCATTTCGCTGCGAGGCAAACTCATCTCCTCTTATTGTAATAAAACAATCTCTCTCTCTCTGGGTGCCGCTATCCACTCATCTCCCTCTCTCCACCTCCTCTCTCCTTCTCTTTTACATCATAATAATACACTACATCCCCTTTAAATGCACTATTACTTACCGCTGCCTTTTCATATTGTAACATCACGGGCACTTTAGCGACAATATAAAAGCGTGTCATTCATTATTCAGAAGCAGCCGGCCTCGGCCCCCTTTTAAAAAGTCAGGCGCGCTGCTGAAATTGATAACGGCGAAGAGACGCGCAATAAAAACGCAGCCCCCGGGTACCGAGCTGCAGCCCAGACCCCCGATTATGCAGATCAAGTGGTAATTTCTCAAACAAATCGCACTCTTTCACTCTTTTGTTGTCGTTCCTTTTTGGACTTTCGGAATCAGGGTGTCAGCATTTATATTGCCTGTGGAAAAAAAACGAGGATTGATGCGCATCCTAATTGTTCGTGTGGGCTGCAGGCTTTTCAGAAACACTATCTAAATATTTTGGCCTAAACGAGATAACCTCAAGGCTGCTTTTCAGAGTGTGTGTGTGTGTGTGTGTGTGTGTGTGTGTGTGTGTGTTTAAGTGGACTCTTGGTATCAATTAGGTTTTACCTTTTCTGCTGTAATCACGAAGCAATGAAATGATCCGACACTGTCTTCAGCATTCAGGCCATCCATAAATTCAGAAAGGCTGGCAGGAGGGGGGCTGGGGCTTCTCCTGGTGTGTTTTGGATAACCGGTGTCACGGTGGTATCCCGGTAGGTCACAGCTAATGTGTCATAATCACTCATAATCATTGGATTACACCGGATTACTAACATCCAACATCTGTAACCAGTGGGACTCCGTCTGCTCCGTATAGGCTGGAGGGACTGCCTTCACTCTGCAGGAGTTAGAATAAACGCAATAAGTCTTAACTTTCATGAAGCTGCGATTCCGTTGTGATCTGGGCGTCGTCCTAAAAGTGGCCATGCAATTGTTATAAATCAATTAAATTAATTCAAATATGTGTTTTGTTCGCCATAGTTAGTGTTGGGGAATTATTATTGCGAATGTCATCAAGAGAAACATAAAAATGTCCACAAAGATGACAGCTATAACAGACCAATTCTCCCCCATCAGAAGCCACCGGTGAGCTCACATATGGCAGGGTGGACCAGCCAACATTCAGAGTCTGTCCATATTGCCAAACAAACACCTCGGGCCTTGTCCAATCTCATATTGCTTCATAAGACTTTATTGTGAAGGGCGAGATGCGGATGCTTTTTAAAATATACATTACCCGGTACAGTATCTTTGCATTTCCGTTTGATTTTTGTAGCGTATAACCTCACAAATGACGAGGTTACAGTTTATTGTATTATAACGTTTTAATGTAGTTTAACATACAGTATCCGATAAATTCAAGCTTGAATAAATAATGGATTGTAATTTTTAAAAAAAAACACTAATGGACCAGCTAATTGACTGCATACAACTTTATCCAAGAATTCAGCATAACCCAAAGACTCAAATTGTATTATTTACACGCCTACATAAACGATGATTAATGAGCAGGTTGGACAGACCTGTTAAAAGCCTACAAATATAAGAACCAGTTGTGAATAAATGAATATGTTGGGCGTTAGTTGGTTAAAGTAGCCTACTGTAATGTGATAGCTTAAAAAGCCACCTGCCGCATCCACACCCGATGCGCATTTGTCTGTCCCTGAGACAAGTTAGTGAAAATGTGATTATCCGGTCACTTTGGGCGCCTGTTACATTGAATCTGAGCGGTTAGCAGCTTCCAGAGCCCGGACACTTTATCTGAAGTAGCCCATGGCCTTCCCTTGTCAGGTCATTTAATGTGGCACTGGCTACCAGGAACAAATAAGGGCCACGATGCTTTGCCATGCCCAATAGGTGCTGGTGATACACTGCCAATGTTCAATTAGGCTGCTGTCCTTTTATTTCAAAGAGAGACGGGATGGCTTTCATGTGCGTAATTACGCACTGGTAAAACGATAACTCTGGCTTTGTCATTTTTATTCTGTTCTCACAAATACGGACCATCTCTAATAAAAGCTGCTGTGATGCATTACAAAGTAAATGTTTTTCCAGTGATTTTACATTATTGTTTCTATAACGAGGCATCTAACCAACATGAATGTGACTGCTCTGCGTGTGGTTACAAAGTGTGAACAGTTCAGGCTTTAAATCCAACGCATCATGAATATTAGAAAAACATTTTTATCATTTTTGGTTTCATCTTAAAAATCCAACATTTGTAAACAGTTGAACATTAAACGCCACAGTGCAGCCGAAGAAATATAAAAATAACTCTCCCAATTTGATTATAAGGCATGGACGACGTGAAGGATTTAAATTTAAAGGAATATAAATGGAGACTGACATTTCTTCCTTTTGCTCTCTCCTTTACAATATATGCATGATAAATAGTCTTCAGGTTGTAAAGCACTTCCTAATAGCTTTCAACCCGTTTCCGTGTGAACTTATTATTTCCGTACATTGTATGTCAAATGATACAGACTGAAGAGGTGACACAGACAGCAAGAGGACAAATGATAAGCCTGAGAAGTGGTAATGGGCAGAAGCATTATTTCCTCAGACCCTAAAGGTGTGTGAAAAGTTTTCCCATCTGATATCATTTGTCACCAAAACGTTCAAACGATTAAACCCGTCCACCGTGAACACATTTATGGGGACGAGCGGAACACTGAAAGATGACTGACAAAAACACCATTTGTTTGAAATGCTAAAATATTAGATGATCGTCACCAAAGAAGAAGAGCATTGATCTTCAGTGATCCATGGTGCGATTATTTTATTTCTTTACATATGCCATATAAATGTCCATGAAGTTGTCGCTTGCTCCTTGCCCTCTCTCTCTATTATAATGATAAAAAACGACAACATCAAACTCATGGCATGAAAGCATGAAGATGCAATATACTGCCATATATATATATATATAAAACTAGGTGACGTCCGTGGATAGAAATCTTGGTTATTGTGCCAAATCGTGGGCCTACTCCCATTAACATTCAATCACTCATTGTGGTGCCAGCCAATGAACGGTGGAGAGGGATGGAGGAGGAAGGAGCTGCTAGACGGAGCGTTTTGACGCGCTGAGAGGAGGACAGAGCGTCACATCTCTCCAAACGCCCATCAAACTTTCACCACAGCCTGTAGAGAGGACCCAGTCCTCTGAAAGAGGCCTGTTAGAGACAACAAGGACACGCTGGATTCTGGGCAGACGGTTGGATAGCGATGGAGACACTCCTGGCGATTACTTTTGGTACAGTTTGACGCTGCTGTGAATTTCCCTGAAAACATTTAGTTCCATTTTTTTCGTCCTTTTTTGCGACAGAGCGACGGGGATGGAGCAAGCACCCAGCGCGCCGAGCCCTCCTCCCAAACCGGCCCATCACGAGCCCATCAGCTTCGGTATCGACCAGATTCTGGGAGCCGGTACGGAGCCGGAAAACGGGCGCACGGCTGGAAGACAAATTGGATCAGATTTAAGCAACGGGGACGGCTACTACAGTTTAGGAAGCCCGACCGGGGCCAGCGCGCCCTCATACACCGCGCTGTCTATCTCCCTCTCCGGTATAATGCCTCCGGTGGAGGCTTCAGGTTCATACGGGGAGAGCAGGAGTCTGGGCAGCCGAGTGATTCGGGTCCCGGCCCACAGACCCATGACAGCCCCGGGACCCCCAGCCCCGGTCCAGAGCGCTGTTCCTGGGTTTGGAGGGCTGTGCTTCCCCTGGATAGGGAACAGGTTCGCCAAGGATAGAATATCAGGTAGGCCAGCTGTTAGACCTAATGGGTTCCCCTCATTAATATTTTACTATGTTGCAAACGGTAGTAACTGCTGCTAAACCATTTAAAAAAAACAAACACCTGTGCCAAATATTTTTAAAAGCTTTTTAGAGCCAACTATAATGTTTTCACTTTAATTATTTAAATGGCTTAAAACAGAGGAAAACATGCCACGGGATACAAGTTGAAATGTTTTTTTTTAAATAATGGAATATATACTACATTTACAGGTTATTATTAAACGCCTTGTGTCTGCATTACTGACTTCACTCGTGTGTTTAGGAGTTGAATATTTCATTTCTACATAATTTAGATAAACAAAACAAATGTAGTCATGTAAAATCACACAGCTACCTTTATAGGCTTAATGTTTTTAAATAACCAAACAGCAACAGCGTGGCCTGTCATCATTTATTGCTTTAGTGAAAATTAACTAAATGTTATTAATGGGCTAAATTAAAGATAAATAAGAATAGATTACCTATTAGGCTTTCAAATAATTTAGGCTTCTTCATAAATTATAGAGAAAAGTAAAAAATATATACTATCTAAAATAATAAAGGCTGTAATATTTCCTATGCATTTAAGCAAAAGGTCAAGAAAGTTAAGTTGCAGATTAGGCGGATTAAAGTTGGTTTAAAACATTCTGTCACACGGGCTGCCGTACAGCCCGGTTTACTGAAGATTAACAGGAGCCTTTTTTAGCAAAGGCCTAATGTGTAAAGAAAATGTAAACAGGCCAATAGGCCGCGGTCCTCTCTGTAATTAGTGCGGAATCATCTGTTAAAGCCCAAACAACTTTAAGATGAGTTTGTATCTGTTATTTTTATCAATGCATTGTTTCCAATACTTTGGCCAGACTCATTTTTCACAATACATTTCATC
This sequence comes from Coreoperca whiteheadi, assembly GCA_011952105.1. Classification (NCBI taxonomy): domain Eukaryota; kingdom Metazoa; phylum Chordata; class Actinopteri; order Centrarchiformes; family Sinipercidae; genus Coreoperca; species Coreoperca whiteheadi. Next base: position 15,661,140 of record CM022490.1, read on the forward strand.
TCACATATTTCACACAAGGCTTACACAGTCTAAATAGGGAATTGTTGTCAGACAGGGCAGATATCGGTGATATATGGCCTTGAATTTCCATACAGAGTGGGGAGTGAATTAGTCTGCGGTGCTGTATAAAATCTCATCTTCCACTCACCGGTGTGCCTCTCTGTTCCCTGCAGCGGCTCTCGTGCCGTTCGCCGTTACGCGGCGGATAGGACACCCGTACCAGAACCGGACACCTCCCAAACGGAAAAAGCCCCGCACGTCCTTCTCCAGAGTTCAGATCTGCGAGCTGGAGAAGCGCTTCCACCGGCAGAAGTACCTGGCCAGCGCCGAGCGGGCAGCCCTGGCCAAGAGTCTGAAGATGACAGACGCACAGGTCAAAACCTGGTTCCAGAACCGCAGGACCAAGTGGAGGTTGGTATGACATTTCATATTCAAGTCTAAGTTGTCTGCAGTTACATTCCTAACAGCATTTCATGACCCTTCCCCCGTAGACACCCGACTACTAGAGCCTTCTTCCACCAATAATTCGTGTTTTAGACGTCCCGTTCAAACATCTAACTTCCCTCGTTTAGCAGATGACCCCACGCGCAATTTCCTGTGAACTGACCCCGTCGACACGGAACAAAAAACCTGCAGGCTATACAGGAACAAATAAAACATTTCAGTTTCAGTAGTTTTATCGGCATTTTTTATTTTATTTTCTCTTCCTGTTTCCTCTTCTCACTTTACAATTGTACAATATTAAGTAGCCTATAAAATGATTTTTTTTTAAATCTCCAAAATGTAGATTTACCCAGTTATTACAGGGAGTCAAAGATTTCTTATTTCATTTTTCATTTTTCATGCTTGTAACCACTTGTCATCATTGACATCAATTTATTTTTATTCTAAGCACTCGCCACTGCTGTTTTATGCATCTTATGGGAGTGTTCACACTTCTACACTCCTTTACTCTTACATAACGCCACTTTTTATTTATCTATTTATTTATCAACGTTTAATTTCGTCTCCTGTCTTCTTTCAGGAGACAGACAGCCGAGGAGAGGGAGGCGGAGCGTCAGCAGGCCAATCGCCTTATCCTGCAGCTGCAGCAGTCCGCACTCCAGAAGTCCCTCAGCGAATCAGCGGTGTCGGATCCACTGTGCGCCCATAACTCCTCCCTGTACGCCCTGCAGAACCTCCAACCCTGGGCCGAGGACAGGGAATAGAGACCAGACACCACGCTGTAATCAATACGCATCATCTAATATCCCTGGGAGGATAAATACATTCAATTAGGCCTACATGAGGGCAGTGGGACCTACTTTGATCCATGCAATGGAGAAAAAAAAATGTTGGACCAGTGAAACTGAAGAGTGGGTCACAGCCATTTGTGTGGATGGTTATGAAAATGGACCTGAAATGATGGTGAGTGAAGCCTCTCTTGAAGCAGAAACAGAACCTTCTTGGAATTAATCTTGCGACTGTACTTGGGATCAGAGAGAATTTTTCAAATCCAAAAAAGGAAACAGAACTTGTCATTAAAATTAATTGTCACCCTGTGATTGTCCTTGTTATGCTTGTACTTATTCTTTGTATTAGAATAAGACGGAGAAAGACCTTTATCCCATAAACCTGAAGGAGGCCGTTTGTTCTCCACAGTGAGACACAACTTGATTAAGTGTTTTGTGAAGGTCTTTTCTCTCAACGGCAACCATCTCCTTATTCTGAAACAAACTTTGCTACACTTTGAAAAGGTGGGCTCTGTTCACCAGCCAAATAAAGGCAAGGCCTTCACTCCAACACCTATACAAGGGAGTACTTGCATAAAATGTGTATCTGAGTTTTAAATGAATCCCCTACTCTGTTTTATCAAAATACGCACAAAAGGTCTTCACAAAAATGCAGATAAAAGCTGGTTCAGAGATTTTTTGCAAAAAAATGTTCTGGTGCTTTCCTCCGCTCTCATTTATAAATGTACCCCCTCCAACTGCAATCACCTGTACATACTCAGGTGTGGTGCACCACCTTAGCCCGTGAAAATGATGCCCGAAATGTTATGGGGGCAATGCTTTTGTGAGGTAATAAAAGGAAAATAGATGTCAGGATTAGAGGGGAGAGAAGTGAAGAAAATATGAAAGAGGCTGTAAGTTGGGTAATAAAGGGAGTGATGCATGTTCAGTGACGGTGGTGACGTTTTTTCATATGCACATTATCATGCTGTATTTGTGGGCCGCGTCCTTTGGGATGGAGGCACAAATGTACAACTCTTTTTGTACTTTCATTGTATATGTGTAAATAACAGTATAAACCATTCTTGTGACCCTTTTTTTGCTTGTGCTTTTCATGGTGCACCATAAAAAAGATTTTAAGGTTTAAATACTCCAATAATTATAAGCTATAAAACAGCAGACATGAATACATTTGTTTCTTGAAAAGTTTATTGATAAATATAATGATTTTATACAATATTTCAATACACACATGGTTTCATTCTGACAGTTTCTTCAGCTGTCTATCTGTTTGTCTTCCTGTCTGTCAGTCTATCTGGAAGTATGTCTGGGTACATTTGAGATGAGTCGCAGCACATCTCAGCAAGGAGTTTTATTACACTATTGGTAGCACAGTGAGTGGGCATGACAGCAAAATCATTTATAAATCTTTATTTTTGTCCTGCTCAATCTTCAAAATGATGGCTCTTGTTTGAAACATGGCTTCCATTCCTTCAGAATCAGTGAAAAGGTCTCTCTCATATTCTGCCTTATTCTCTTGTCTTTGTCTCCCTCTATTCCTTCCCCACAGTTCCTCCCCGTCTAGCTCCCCTCTTCTGTCTCTCCCTCACAGTGAAAGATTGGTCGCTCCGAGTCGACATTTTTAAACAGACTGAACTCACGACGAAACTCTCCTCTCTAGCAGGAACACGGTCAGTTCAGCAGGACTGATCCACAGGATGAAGCTACATGCTAGAAAAATTACACTAATTTTTAATTAGGAAAACAGAAACTTTACATCAGGATACCACACACACACACACACACATGTCCCTGTTTCACTCTGCATCTGTATGCCGGTTAACATCTAAATAGGCTCTTTATAGAATAGTTACAGTTCTGTCCAATTTAACAGAAAGACAGACAGTCAGAATCAGAAACACACAGACAGACATGAATGATTCCATACAGCGAGAAGAAGCCACAGCTATTACAGATAAATATCTACAGTGGAGTCGTTATAACATTGAAACACTGACTGACACCACTGAAACACACAGTAGGAGTAAAGAGGGATTTTGTCACGAGACATAAGACGTAAGAGGTCAAATTCAGCTCTGCAAACCTTTACAGGCCTGTTTCTGAATTTAGTCTGTAAACAGATGAGGCGGCTCTGTGAGATGCTACTCCGAGTCTTCAGCTTCCCAAATGTATGCACTTAGCAAGAGTATATTGCCACCAAGTGTTTTTATGACACATATACGTTAAATATGCGTTAGGCCTCTGTCTTGCATGCTTTACAATATTGCTCACATTTGTTGAATTGACACAGAAATTCATGACGAAAAACAGCCATTATTTAAGCCTCTAATGCACCAAGTCTGCATTTTGGTTGCTCTCACTGCTAAGATGTTTTGAGGAATTCCAGTCCTGCTTGATAATGTGGTTCAATTTACATATTTCAGAAAAGTATGAGAGAATCAGTATTTACAAACTCTCCAAGGTGACAGTAACCGTAACGACAGCAACAAACAAGGGAGACGGCGACGAGATAAATGGTGAAATGATGGGTTTAAGTCTTAAGGACATTTTTTCGAAAACCAGTGATGGTTTGTCGCCATGGAGTTGTTACAGCAAGACGCCTTCCATGAAGTTCTGTGGAAACCGCCCCACACAGAGTGATAAGATCCTTGTGTCGTTTCAATTGCAAGCGATGTTCCTTTTCTCTTCGACGTTCATCTCTCCTTCTCTTTCTTCTTTTCTCTTCGCTCGCTCAGTGCTTTCGTCTATTGCACCGTCTCCCTCTTCTTTGTTGTCTAGATGACATTTTCAAAGAGCTGCAGAGACCTCATGATGTTTTCATCCTGTGCAAAGAAGATGGAAAAATTAAGAATCTGACTGTGAGGAGAAAGTCTTCCAACAATCACCTTTTAATTCAGTTTACTGGCCACTAGGGGGCAGTAACAGCCTGTAAAATGTTCGTGAGTGAGCTCTGCAGATAAAACACATTGATATAAAAGGTAGCAAAGGCCATAATTAATAGCCAGTATAGTGAGACTTGTAAAGGGAGAGAAAACACTGCCTTTTGTAAGTAAAATAGCTTGACTTTTTGTGCAAAAAACGTTACTGGAGACATTTGTATTTGTCACAACAGGAAAAGCACACGCGTTACTAATAACATTAACAATGGCTCTGTTCTATAAATGGAATTCAGCCATCATTAATTTCATCATTTACGCTTGTGACACGTCAAATGTCTTCAGTGAAAAAGGCTGATTGCAAAGTTAAAGGGATCCTCAGGATTATGTAAGAGAGAAGAGAACTTTCAGAAAACAAAGTGAGTACCTCTTGACAAGAAAAGATGAATTCATCGAGAGTGACCACACCGTCTCGGTTTTTGTCCATTTTCTGTGGAGAAAAACACACACAGACACATACTGTCAGGCCGTTTGTCCAAGGGGTGTCAGGGAAGATATTAACACATTAACCAAAGATATAAATGCAGTTTGTAAATAAATAGACACCTTAATAAAATCCAGTGGTAGAATGTAACTGAGTACATTTCCTCAAGTACTGTACTTAAGTACAAACTTGAGGTAATTTACTTATTTGCATTTTATGCATCTTTATACTCCACAAAATGTGTCTGTGGTTACTTTTCAGATTACAATTTTTCATATGTTTCCTTTTCACTGAAAGCCATGTATCTCTATATCTATAAATAAACTATTTAACCCCCTTGGAACAGCTGGAAAATGCACCTTCACAAAGCTGAAAACAGGGCGGTTTTTCTAAGCTCACGAAAAGTTAACATTGTAGAGATACTTGGTTCTCACAGGACTGCAACGCTATAAACATAGGATGATCTTATAGACCGTGATGCATTGCTGTAGAGTAAACTATCCAACAGTATATAAAGTAGTTTAAATTAGCTCAATCTTAAACATCTACAGCAGTCAAATGCAACATACACATTAATGCAGCAGTATTAATCCAGAAACATCATATATGTAAAACACTGACAGGGAACATTTCACTGCACAGTGAATACTTTTACTTTTGATACTCTAAGTACAATGTGCTGATAATACTTACAGTACATACCGGTACTTAAGTGAGGTTTTGAATGCAGGACTTTTATGTATAACAGAGTATTTTCACAGTGGTATTAGAACTTTTACTTAAGTAAAGAATCTGAACACTTCTTCCACCACTGCTAAAATCAGTCGCCTATTGACATCACTGTCATCGTGTCATTTTGGCAACTTCTTTGCTATTTGGCATGGTGTCTCTCTTTTTTGATTTTTTTTTTGTTTGCAAGTTTAGTTTGTTCTCATTCTTTTATTTGCTCTCAAGTCATGGTGGATATCGCTGCTCACTCTAACTATCCAGTTTGTCTCCTGCTGTCGCTGCTTCCAGGAAATGTAAAGCATGTGTTTGACTCATGCATCCTCGTTTTGTCAATCATCAGCATTTGTGTTGCTGTTGCTGTTAACAGAATTAAATATAGCACTGCTGTTACCTGAAAGAAGGCTTCCACATGCTGTTTGGGTGCGTCAGTTTTCAAGACAGGGTAGGTGTACTTCCCCATCATGTCATATATCGCTCTGACGATGTCTGTCATCTCCTATGAAACACAACAGAAGTACACGCACACAAACATACACACACAAATGAGATACATTAACCTAAAATACAAAAAACACAATGTGCATATAACCACAATTGGACAAACAATGAAGGTTAGGCATGTATGCATCAACAAACCCATACCTCTTTGTTGATGTATCCATCTCTGTTGATATCGTAAAGGTTGAAGGTCCACTGTAGCTTCTCAGTGACGGAGCCCCTCAGCAGGATGGACAGAGCTGTTACAAAGTCCTGATGGACAGAAAAAGGACAGAATGAAACACTTAAAAACGAGTTTATAAGAATGTTATTTGACTAGGAACTTTTCAAAACCCGAGCATTGGTGTACAAAATGTGGGAATGCATGAATCGTACAAACCTCAAACTTTATGGAGCCGGTATGTGCTGAGTCAAATGCATTGAACAGGAAGTGTGCATAGGTGCTGGCATCTGTAGGAGAGGAAGAAAACTCTTGTCAATACGGTGGGTAGAAACAATACAGAGACAAAGACAGCACAACGCACACTCTCTCTTTACCTCCATGAGGAAAGAACTGGGAGTATATTTGCTTGAAAGTGTCCTCATTTACGATGCCACTTGGACACTCCTGGAAAGAGAGAGGGGGACAGGAAGAGAGGGTGAGGAGGTGGAAGATAAAAACTGCAGAAACCAAATTAGAGGGAGGGGTCAAATAGTGGTGGACAGAGACTAATGGAGAGAGTGTGATTGAATAAATTACAGGATTTCACAAAGTTTGAATGGAGACTGGGTATTGAATAAACCTTTATGTGATACATTTTTAAGAGTAAAATATAGTTAAAAATGTTGCCAGTTTGTATAAAGCATTATTGTCAAATATCACCCGAAGTACAAAAGACTGCAGTTGCACATTCTTTCCATAGTGTCACTATTGAGTCTAGTCTTATAGAGCACATAGAGCTTTAAGATAGAGCTTTAATTTAGCTGTAAGATGGCAAAACAGGAATCGAAATCATCCATCTGTGCCTGGGTGAAACTTTAGCATTTATTACAACTTAACAGCATATTTAAAAGTAAAAAAGAAAGGATTGTTGCAATTTAGATCTCCATCAAAATGTAACAGTCATCTTAGAGTTAGAATAAAATTCAAAATAAAACACACACCAATACAACCAGTGAACAAAATCTGAATACTTTCACTTTTTGGGATACATAAAACCTTTACCAAAAGTTGTAATAAATCTCCTGTGGCTACAGTATAGCAATATAAATATACATGAGGTCATTTTTAATTAATTTATCTCCAGTGCCTTTCATTTGAGAGACACACAACCTGATCCTGAGCCTCATTCTGCACCAGGTCACACTGTGTGCAGCTCCTGGTGCTGAAATGAAGACTAGTTGACTTACCGGAAGACAACAGGTGACGAGTAAAACCATTTCATTAATATTAAATAAAATTGTATGTCTTTACTTGAAACCTAGTGTTCGTAGAATAATTATTTAACCAAAAGAGATCTTTGGCAGGGTTTTATGCTTTTATAGTTTATCTGTAATAATGTCAGTTTTTGTTATGCGCCTCATTTTTCTCAGTTTAGAGGCTGAGATGACTTTACCTTGAGGCACACATCACACACAGATTAATCCCTCCATGTCTGTCTGGACTTTAACCCTTACCGTATATTGTGGCTGCTAAGATGGGTTTACTGCGAAAGCCAGGACCAGACTGACACATTCAATCCTTTTATTAGTAACAAATGAATTAAATAATAGTCAGAATTAATGAATAAATAAATAAACATAATAACATAATTCAGAATCCTTAGGGGAAGTATTATTTATTCTTTTAAGCTAAACTTGGTTTGCTGGTATGCAAATCCCCATATTAGAAAACAATAATGAGAGAGTCTTGATTTAGTGAGTGTTGACGTTAGGTTAATTCTACATGTTAGCACTAGAGCAAGCAATCCACTGATCAACACGTCTTAGTATCTACTGTATGTTTCTATGCGGAGGACAAATCTCTGAAAAGGCAAAAAACGTTAAAGTCTTTGAAGTGCTGCACCTGTACAGACACTTACATTCTTAAAGCCCCGGTAGAGCACTTGGAGCTCTCTTTTGCTGAAGTTGGACTGAGCTTCTAGCTGGTCGAGGCCCTCTGGTCGATGGCACACCGTGGCTATCTCCAAGTCATCATCGGTTTTGTCTGAAGACACACGAACACACAAATACAGTATTCCTTAACCTAACTCATACACAACATACAGCAAAAGAGTGGAAGCAAGGAAGGATCCAAGTAGTCTAGAAAAGAAGGAAGTGGATATATGATCAGGAAAGGGGACACAAGTTTGAAATATTTTCTATTTATTCTATTGGAAAAGGCAAAAAATAATTAAAGGTTTTTTTGAAGAGGGAAGGAGAAGAGAGGAGAGGCTGAGAGGTAGAGGTCAGTCTAACAACTCCATGTTCCTCCTCTCACCAGCCATGTGATTAACAACTCATTACTCTCCTTGCTGGAGGGGAGGGGAGAGAGGACACACCACTGACTCTGAGACAACACACACACACACACACACAGGCTCATAGTACCTATAGGTGAACATGACAGTGTGAAAGCGCGACACACCCCTCCCCTCTCTCTATCTCAGACAGTCATCTACACATTTGCACGAGCGCGCACAAACTCCCGGAAGCAATCTACAATGTAATAATTATGCACACAGTTATAACTGTGCATAATTTAATAGAAATAGTAATAAAAATTCAGAATATGATAAAGTGGTGGTAATGTGCAGAAGTAAAAAAAGAAAAAGAAACACTGGTGGCTAAGTAATAAGATGGTACGTTTTATGAAAACCATTTCAGAAAAATGTCTGATTGTCCATCACTGACTGGCCTTAACTTGTCCAGCTGGGTTTGCCAAGTGGAGAATATGAGAAAGACCTGAAGTCGTAATGGTCTCCTGCTTTTTTGTTAAACTATCAGGATGAATAGGTGCATCGCTCTAATACATCTTTGTAATATATTTTGGAGGATTGTCTGTTGGACTTTATGGCAGATACAAATATTTAGACATTGGTGTGTCACTCTGGATTGATGCCTGTGTGGACCTCTAATTATTTTCATTATTCAGCAGACAGCAGGTTGAATGGGAGCGGGGACAGTCACAGTGGCCGGCGCAGATACAAGGGGTGAGCTAAAGCATTTTCAAGAGCTCCTGTTCTGCTTTAATGAAGTGTCACAGAGTGCAACGTTCACACTGTCCTTGGCAATCCCAATTTTGAAACATCAACAGTCTTGAAATAGAAACATTTTTATCCGTGTGGCGAGACCGTTAGTGCTTTGTAAAGCTTCATTACACCAATACCTCTTCAGTTCTGTTCTCTCAGTGAATTATGGGTACCAGGTCGGCATTTTTACAGTGCCAGGCGAAGACAAATTCATCTCGCTGCTCAATTAAACCTCAACAACAGTCTAGCCTTTTTACATTCAGTAACCAGTGTTCTCATTTAGACTTTTTCATGTAAATAACTGCACAGAAGTGCTGCAATCATGGTTTAAGAGCAGAAGTGGGTTTGAATTTAAATATCAGTTATGATGTTACGTCCCTTTGAACCGATCTAAACTTGTCCCTCAAATGTGGCACTGTAGATACTGAGATTATATTGCAAAACAAAATACACAAAATTTTCAACTCTAATAGTCAACATAAAATACAATAATATATTGTTTTCTTTTTCAGCTGCATATTAGGGATTGAGGTTCACACTCATGCCCAAGGTGAGATTATTCACATTAAGTTCCCAGTGGCCTTCAGATATATCCTACCGTGTACTGCATCGTGATACACACACACACACACACACACACACACACACACACACACAAACATAGATAACACATACCAAAAAGGTGTGATGCACATATTCTTGTAAATTCATTCAAAACATGGATCCGATGTGATGCTCTTACACACAGGTCACTGTACAAGTAAATCAGCGTCACACCAGCACATTAAAGTATACTTTAAGGTTTTGGTCTGACATTGTTACACCCGCCCAGTGTATCATTCATGCACCGATAGAGTTAAAGAATATGTACTCCTCTGACAGGCTTCACTGCGACTCTGGATGGCATCTGCACAGTCACGGTCACATGCTCACAATGAAAACTACCGCAGGACGTCCCGTCCCAAAGTACAACATATTAGTAGTTATGCCTCTTAAAGAAACAAGAAAAAGTCACACCAATCACTTCTGCATATATTAGCATGTATTTTTTTAGCTAATAGGGCTGCAGGATTAAGATCCTTTGACATAAACAGAATGTTTAAAAATGTAGAACAACTACAGTATATTGTGGGTCTGAGGATAGAAGGTCTATGTTATACAGACTGTGAAGCGCTTTGAGGCAGATTTGTGATTTGGGGCAATCTAAACAAAACTGACTTGACTTAATTACCAACACAAATGTGAGAGTCAGGGTTGGTTTGTATTCATGTTTAAAATTGTTTTCTACACCTTCACTCAGTCAGTTTTTCTCAAATACAAAACACTGAACTTGTGATCAGATAGAAAAATATTCCCATACAACTGTCTTTGTGGACAGAAAGAAATTATTTCTTCCTCTTGTATTAGTCATTGTAAAAAAAAAACATTATGTATGATATGCAACATTATGATGGATGTTTAGAAAGTAGCCACACATGAAGGCATACATTAACAACTTGTAAATTTCAACCTGTGGACCTCCACGAAAGGTAAAGTAGTGTTCAGAACAGAAGTAATGTAATTTGATATTACTTAAAAGTAATTGTCCATTATCACTATTAACTTATTGAGACTTGTTATTAATCTTTGCTTTCAGTTAGTTGTAGCGTCTTAGTTTTCTGTACTGGATAGACATCAGACATTGTAGTAATAGCGATGTGTACTGAGTACTGCAGCAGGATCATTATCATTAGACAAACCAAAGTATGAGACAGCTGGCCATAGCAGATTTATCAAAGGCAGCAGAGAAACAAATACACAAGTACAGCTCCACTATGTAGTTAATGGCAACAGTTCAGATTTCATTGCTACAGTACATGCAGTTGGGAGTGCAAATCTCCACCATTGCTGAACAACTGAACAGTCGGCAGCTTCTAACATTGACTCACTGTTTATTTATTTATGTAGTTTTGTTCTTGTGATTTAGAAAGTAGCATTTGAATCCAACAGATCTAACATTCCCACACGAATAATCCAGAGCTTTTTTTTCTTTCAATAAATTGCTCACAGGGAGCCACTAGTGAAAACATAACCTGGTGCTGGATTACAGTGATAGAAGTTGTAGCACTGACTCACCCTCTACAGTGATGACTCCCAGCAGGTGAAGCATTTTGACGGCCCCACAGCACAGCAAAATGATGGCTATAGTATGTAAGCTGTTCTCACTCTGCTCCTCGCTTTCCATTGTGACTACTTCTTGCTTTCCACTGGCCTCTGGAAGCGTTGCGTCTCCAACTCACCTTTTATTCCTTTACTTGTTCCAGGTTTTTTTTTTAATTCTTAGACTTTTACCACATAGATGTGGTAGAACATCTATGCAAGAACAACGTGGACTTCACTTTCACCATGTGCCACTCTATTCTAACTACGGTTGGCTATTGTTTCTCTATACGTGTCTCTTTCTCTCACGTCTATTAACTTTCTATCCATCCTGTTTCCTCCTACAGTGAGATCGGCACTCACCTGCCTCTCTCTATCTCAGTCTTTTTATCCCCCCATCTCTCTATTCCCTATGGCATCTCCCTCTCTTATCCTGACCTTCGCTCCATCCCACTAACTCTCTCTCTCGCTCTGCCCCCCCCCCCCCCCCCCCTCTCTTTTCACCCTCTAAGTTTTTTTAAAGAAGGGAATTTTTTTTTTTAATAGGGGGGGAG
>CM022490.1:15677746-15957350 GCA_011952105.1 Coreoperca whiteheadi
CACCCACCCCCCCAACCCCTCCCACCCCAAAACTGTTGCCATGGCTACCGTGCTTCCAAGGTAACAGCAAGACGGAAAAGCAGCGTGTGAGCAGAGTGACAAATACCTTCGACATGTGTGTGTTTACCAGCGTCGATGCCCGCATCTGCACACACAGCCAGACAGACAGAGTGACGCACGGATCCTCAAGCCCACACACATACATACACACCCACCCACCCACACACACACACACACACATACATACAATCAAAGAAGCTGTCTCTTACTCCCCTCCCTCGGTTTGCTCTGTCAAAGAAGATAAGCTCAACAACACACACACACACACACACACACACATACACTGTCACACTACAACTTTGTTTTAGAATAAAAAGATTCTCTTTTTCCTCTGGGAACACCTGTTGGTCTCTCTCTCGCTCCTTCTCCTATGCACACACGCACACTACAAACCATATGCCCTCTTTCTACTGCATCTTAACTGAAATACCAGCTGTTATTAATCTTTGGTCTGCAGCTCGCGTACGTGCGCTGTTTAAATTTGTACTGGGGTGAGTGTGTGTCTGGAATATACGTTGTTAAAAGTTTCACAGTCCATTTGTGTGCATGCATGCATGTGTTCATTAAAAACAGAGAAAAAGCGCATTGTCCTTATGTTCATATATGTGTGTGTAGGAGGGTATGTGTGCATGTGTGTGTGTGTGTTTATGTTTGTGTGTGTATTCCCTCACCCCTGGACAGCCTCCTCTGCTTGGTCTGCATGGTCAGCGTACCCACCACAGCCCCCATGTTTGCCGACGTCGTCGTGGAAACAAGTGCGTCTGTATTCTAAAGTCTGTATCTCTTTGTCACGTGTTTGGACGCGCACACACACTCCCTCGCCCTCTTTCCTCTGCTCATCCTCCTCTCGCTCCCTCCTTCCTCCTCCTCTCTCGGCCGAAAACCCCTCTTTCTATCATCCCTCCTTTCATGCTTTCCCACTCCATCTCACGGCGCTGCTCCTCTCTTTCCCTCTCCCTCCCCCTTTTCTCCCCACGCTCTCCCACTCTCCAGCTCCCTCCCTCCGGTTTCCTCGTTTTTTCATTAGGGGTTGTAGCATCTCTCCCTCCCACCTTCACCCGCAAGCCAAAAGCCCGAGCGGAGCATCAGTAATTCAGTATGAAATCGGCAGGATGTTGATTCACTAAATTATAAATTAATATGAGTGTGCCCATTGATTTGTAAATGATAACACTCTGTGAATCACTCTGGAAGAAAAACAACAAACATGCACCATTGCATTTCACACCTAAACGCATCTGTTTTCCTCTGATGGAGGACAAATATGCAAGTAGATACAGGCTGAAATATTGACTTGAGGTAAATATGAATTGTGGAGTGAAGAGAAAACATGTGCACGTGACAAAAATTAGGAACAGCCCCAAGCATCACTTGTGTTTTTCCTCAACATCAGGGTTTGCTCATGAAAAGGCCATTTCAATCCATCAACACCTCCATTCACTCCAGCCATCATTCCTGTTCATCCATCCATAATACCCCTACATACATCTAACAGGGGATGGATAAAGGAACGGAGAGAGAGTGTGTGTGGTGGCAGATTGGCTCACAGCACAGGAAGAAAGGAGGGGAAACAGAGGGTAGGCAGCAAGAGAGCAGAAAGGAGGGGAACGGCTTAAAGTCAAGGATGTGAGAAGAGAGAGATTAAAAGCAGGCAAAGGCAAAGGATGAGAAGAATGAGATATTTAATAAGGCAGAAAGAAAGGGATCAAGACAAGTGTCAGATAATACTGCAGGAGTGGGTGCTCTTGTCTGTAAGAGCTGCACACCCACACCAGATGAAATCACTTTTTAATTACAGCCGGATCAATACAAACAAGGTATATGGTCTTACATGATGAATGTACAAAGAGACAAATTGGAAGACGGTTACAGATGACAACAACATGTGCTGTACTTGTACATCGTGCACATACAAAACATATATTTCAAAGATGCAGTGGTGGAAGTATTAGCAATACCAAATTATGTACGTGAAATACTCTATTACAAGTAAAAGTCCTGCATTCAAAAATATACACAAGTAAATGTACAGCAAAATCTACTTAAAGTATCAAAAGTAAAAGTGCTCATAATGCAGAATGGCCCCTTTCAAAATGTTATACTGCTATATACGCTCAGTGGCCACTTTATTACTTACACCAGTACAATCTAATGCAATCCAATAAAGTCGACTTTCACGATGCCTAAAATCAGTTTTTCATGACACTGTGATGGAGTGAATTCAATTTTAGCATTGAGGTCATAGTTGCACTGAACTGCATTATATTCAAATGTGTTTCTAGTATTCTGCCCCTCTCATATATGTAAATAGGGACAACACCACCTTTAACTATGACCTAAATAATAAAAATATAATTGAATTTACACATTTCCGACAACGTCAACAAAAAACGAATATTATAAACTTCGTAAAAGAATGGCAGAGCTGTTGTATTGAACTGCAATAGATTGTACAGGCGTACCTAATACAGCGGCTACTGATATAATTATATCATAGGAATTATAATTATTAATGCATTACTGGGAAAGAAGCATTTTAACGTTGCTGGTTCAGGTAGAATGAATTTTAACTTCTTTATATACTGTTTGATCATATAAACTCATCACATGTCCGAATCTGCAAAGTAACTAGTAACTACAGCTGTCAAATACCTGCAGTGGAGAGAGCAGTGTCAGTGTCAGATAATAATATCGACACTCAACAGGAACTTGCTGGATGCTCGGCTCTCATCCACTCATCACTGGCCTGGCTGATGGCCCGAGCTTCCAGACATAAAAGCCACTAGCCTGAGGACACAACATGTAAAAATGTCATTGTCAGCTAGGATCAAAGTTAGAGTTTGCTTCAAGGATGAAAACATTTAAAATCTTCTTTTTGCCACTGGATGAGCAAAACATAATGTTTAATAGAGTTACTACTGGTTGCAAATGATGCATATGTCAAGTTTTACAGTCACTTTTTCTGTAGTCGATTTGGAGAATAGACACATTGTCCTTTTAAATCAAGCCAGCTATTCGTAATAATGCTTCTGCAAATGTGGCAACCGCTCTGAATATGGGGCACTTTTTGTCTGTTGATGGTGAATAATGAACGAGGCGTGATTGTTTGGAAGCCATATGGGAAGATTTAGCTGGAAAGATTTAGTTTGGTGAGTAAAAAAAACCTGCAATCTGCTTAACTGTGAAAATGTGCTCATGAATGCTCGGATGTGTGGTTTGTTTTTTTGTTTTTTTCACCACAGCGAGAAAGACAGAATGGACAGCAGTGGGGAGTAATGCTTTCACCCTGCCTACACACACACACACACACACACACACACACACACACGCGCGCGCACACGTGCTTACACACACAGAGAAGCACACACATGTGCCAACTGTGGGCAGAAAAGAATGGCTGATCATAGGATGAGGTCTCTCTGGACACTGGTGGCAATCAAACAACATGGAGCACCATGGAGCACGATCATTTCCTACACACACATACACACACGCACACACACACACACACACACACACCAGGCTGTTCTCATTCACATTTCATAGTTATTCCTACGAAAAGTGAAAACACAGCAGGTTTGTGTCCTGTGTGAAACCAAAATTCAGTGTTGACTTATTTTAAGTTACATAGGTAAGTTAGGTTACGCAACAGGTAACGTTACTGTGAGTTACTAACGTAACTTTTCCTGAACCTAACCAAGTAACTTTGGTGCCTAAACCTAACCAATGTATGACTGTTTCACAACGTTAACCACATGTTTATTGTTACCATGACAAAAGTCAGGTACACCTGCGGGGGGTTAATGAACATTCGTAGGATTATACACGAAAAATGATGCATAACTTTTCGTAAGATATCATACAAACCATTGTATGAGAAACGCTGCAGGTCTGCTTGTTCTGCTATACAACACACTGCCTGTATTATGCCTATAGGAATTTACAGGCTATCAAAGTGATTTCTCCCTATCTTCACTGCACCCTACTTCATCTTTAGCCTTAAACCATATCTTTCCATCTCCCCCCATATAAATTTGTCTCCAGGCATATGGCCTATGTCAAATATGCCTTTATCAGGCCATCTTTCCCTATAAATCTCTGCAAATATATCAGCGTAGTGTTCTTGTCGTTTCAAACACTTTTCCCGACTTGTTCCAATCTCAAATCTCCATCCCTCTCTATCTCCCTCCGGCCTCTGACAGGCCCGTTTCCACACACTGGCAGAAATGTTGCTCCTTCAAGTAATCATTTCAAAGTCTGTCTGTAGAGCAGAGAGAAAGAGCGAGAGTTTGGAGTGAGTGTGTGTGTATTTTATTTGGTTGTGTGTACAACATAGCCACCGAATTGCCTGATATTTCCCTGCAGGCGTGTGAGGGAATGGCTGCAGACTGTTTTAAAAGACCCCATCACACTTTTAAGAAAAGAGGAGGATAAGAGACAGAGTAGAGGAGAAACCAGCAAGAGCAGGAAGCGGTAGGATGACGGCAGATAAGAGAAGGAAGGCAAAAAGCAGCGAAGGCGGAGATGGAAACATATAAGGAGGAAACACACCAGGAAAGCTTCCAGCTGGAGATTAGAGTGCGATGTAGAGAGCGAAAGAAAGAGAAAGAAGTGGGTAACAAGAGCCAGGAGAGTGGGCGAGTGGCATCGTAGGAAAGAAAAGGCAGAAGAGAGAGCAAGTGGGACACGCACACACTAAATTTCTAGAGAAGAGGATGGAAGAACAAAGAAAATGAGGGGGAAAAACCGGGGAAGCAAGCGTGAGAGAAAATGAAACTTTAAAGATCTTGATTAAGATTAAACCGCCGGGTGGAAGCTTCAGAAAATCAGTTCAGCTCTTCAAAGTACCACATTCAGGCTAACCTCAGCGCTAACCTGCAGGCCTGCAGCATACAAACTCACCCTGTTCCTTCTAAAAGTATCATCCTAACACTTACAGATTATGAATCTATCATGTTGCCGTATGACACCGTCTTGTCAGCACAGGAGGCTTTGGCAATTACTCATCAGGGGCAGCGTGGTTTTGGAGAGGGAAGAACATGTCTGTTAGGAAAATCAATACTAATATCTACCACTGTCCAGATGACTTCTCACACAGACGCTCCTCTGTATCTTTATTAGTGGACACATGCCGAGCCTCTTGCCAGCTCCCATCACATTATGAAAAAAGGGAATAATTAAACGAGCTTCTGCTATTGATCTGTCATAATTTAGGGAGAAGGAGAAAAGAGGAAAAGAGGGATGGTGGGGGTAAGTAAGGACATAGATAAATGGAGAGAGCAAGAAATAGTGATGGGAGGTAGGATGGACATGTAGTGAGGAAAAAGAGGAGAAAACTGAGGGAAATGACCCAGAAGTATCTAAGTGGCAGCCATGATGAGAGCTGGTCAAATTCTCTAAATGCTATGGAAAGGTGCTTCTGTTCTTCCTTTTTTTTCTCCTTTAGAATAGGACACACTGGACCATCCCTTATGAAAGGAAAGGAGATAATGCTGTCCCAAAATTCCACAATCCCACAATTAGTAGATAGTGGAAAGAAGGAAGCTCCAGGGTCCGGTTTACACCCAAAAACTGCACACTCTACCATGTTTGCTGTCAAAACTTTCACTACGCTAACTTAGTGCAAACTCTCACTCGCTGTACTGACAAGTCCGATCTGCTCTGGAGGTTTTAAGTTTATTTGTTGGTGGCTTTGCGATTGGTTTTCGAATTTGGGACAAATTTAGCTTGCCTGGAGTACGTTTCTCAGATTTTAGGAAAGTGTACAGACATCTCCCCCATTCAGTAGAGGAATGTGAAAACATCTCTCTAGTGAGAGGTCAGTAAAGTCGAGGTCTGACATTTTAGGGGACACAAACATAAGAACAACACATTTTTGAGTGGAGGGGTGCTTTAAATAAGGACAAATTCATAACAGAAAGGAATTTCTGCAAAGCAAATGCATGATTCTTAAATTGTCACCTATCTTGTACTATATACAATATACAAGATGTGTGGAAAATGAATGCCCAGACAAAAATAATCACCTAATTAATCGATAATGAAAGTAATCATTAGCTGCAACCTGACAATAATTGCAATCAGGGAAATAATTGTAAACAGAAAAAATGTCTTAAACTCTGTAAATCTTTGTTGCTTTGTTTTGCACATGTAGAGATGAAGACCATCAGCTGCATGACAACTGTGAACCATGACTCACTGACCTGATACAGCAAAACCAGGAGCACACACACACGGACGCTTAACCTTAGAATCAGATGACATTTTTTAACAGTTGAACAGTCAGTGTGTTATTTCCAGTGTCAGATTGTTCTGTAACACAAACGGCAGCGCAGTGAAACAAAAAGAAACACAGAAGCAATGATAAATGTTCCCCATTTCGTATTTTTTTCTCACACATTCTCTTGAATTTTGTATTTAGCAGATAATTGAAGCTGTTCATCTTTCCCCTGTCCTTCCTTTATACTGCAACAGATTATTTCTCAGAGGTCACAAACCAAACTCAGAGGTGTACATTTACTTATACTTATACTAACAATATGCTCAATGGACAGCTTGCTTTCCCTCTACTCCTGTAACAGGTAACTGTAAAAAATGTGATGCTCCATTTGCAACATCAACAGTTTACTCTACATGCGTCATTTCAGCTGTCACCTTAATTTAGTTCAAGTGATGAGCATCACTACTGTCATAACTGTGCATACAGGCCTAACCATATAGTCAGAGCTAAGTAGCTATCTATATTCATCATCTGCATTTCTCTCATTGGCTCCAGTATTACAAAGGCCTGAAGGCAAGCACGGGGCTGAGCTGTCTACAGAGATAAATTGCATGGAAAATGTTGTTTATCTTTGAAGAACTGAGCAAAGCATTTGCCTGCATATACTATGTAAATAAAGTATCTTTATTCATACAGTATATTGATTTTTTATTTAATAAAATGCTCCAACGTGGGTTCAATTTGCAACACTGAAAGATCAAACGCTGACAGAGGATCTTAAATGACGGGCAGATTTTTTTTAATGGAAATGATGCTTCCTGTGAGTATAGACTAGAGTGTAAAGAAATATGAGATGTGAGGTTGTAATATCACAATTCCATCATTATGTTCAAATTCAAACACACATATGCTTCGGGCATGGTATTAACCAGAACTCTGTTTTCATGTTGCCATGTGCCTAATAAAGCTCTTTTGCTGTCCTAATTGGCCCTTTTGGTGCACTTCTTTTGATGTGCAGGGATGAGAGAGAGGGGTGGAAACAGTAAAGCCTATTAAAGAAGCAGGGCTCCTCTCCACTCAGCTGTTTAGCCCTGCAGCAGATGGAAACATTGAACCAAACGCGCTTGTTCTCCAGAAGACCTACATACACTCACACACGCACAAACACACATTTATTTACATATATTCTGCCGGCCCCAAACTAAAACTCTACATGAAAGCTTCAAGCAGTTGGAGTGATCTTAAAAGTAGAACAAGGCTATCTTACGCAAAGAGATGCGAGGGTTCGAGAGAGGGAAAGAGAGAGACGGATGGAGAGAAGAGACAGAAACCCTGAGATAAACAGCAAAGGCAGACGAATAGCCATAGATCAAGAAGAGACCAGTTTGGGGAATAGAAGAGAAATACTTGAAGGGAGAAACACATAAAAGACAAAATGAGGAGGTGAAATGAGGTGAGAGCGAAGACAAAGAGAGGGAGAGTGAAAATTCACTTGACAGAGCGAAAGAGTACGGAGAAATGAAAGTAGAGGCAAAAACAAATGGAGCGAACGGACAGGGAGATGAATGTGTCGGCAAGGTGCAGGTTTTGTAGTTTATAACATACCAGCTGGGAAATATTTCATAGGAGCAAAGTAGTTTGTGCACAGTGACAGTGGATACATTTCTTTTTTTTTTCCCCAGGTGAAGACAGACATAGAGATACATTCCTTAATGCCAACCTATGGCTATATGCTGCTCAGGACACTGGCTTATATCTCTGCTTTCCAGCTTCTCTAGAGGAAAAGCTATGACTTTATGTAGGCTGCAGCATCATTTCAGCTTCATTTAGTGAACCACAGCAAAAGCAAAACACCTGCTTCAGTTTGTACAGAAACTCTCTTGAATACATTTCAGTCAATACATCACTCCAAAGTGCTCTGGATAGGACTGTAAATGGACTGCATTTGTTCAGAGCTTTTATACCAAAGCTCTGTACAGTGGGCCTCTTATTCACCATACACGGCACAGGTCTGGTCGTGGAGAGCGATCGGGGTTTAGTGTCTTGCTCAAGGAAAACTTTGAAATGCAGACAGGAGGAGCTGGAGATCATACCCATCCATCCATCCATCTCCTACCGCCTCTCCGGGGCCAGGATCACACCACCAACCCTTATTCCTGACCTGCTCCTCATGGAATAATTGACATAAATGTAAATGTTTTACCTGTTTTACATTATTTACCTGTCTACCCTTAATATTAAGCATTTTACACTTAAGCATTTTACACAAATCACTTGTGTGTTTATCAACCCACAAGCGATTTTCCCTTCCCAAATTGTTCAAATTTGAATAATTTTTAGAAGGCTGATTACAGGGCGTCCAGGTGCTCTAGTGATTAAGATGCATACCATATGCATTAACTCATTCTGTCTTTTCCCTGGTATGAAACCCAGGTGGCAGCAAGAATCTCTGCATGTCTCGCTGACATCCCTCACTGGATGTCTGCACACCACCTAACCCTCAGCCTCGACAAGCCTGAGCTGCTCTTCCTTCCAGGGAAGGCACCTCCTGTCCACAAACTCTCCATTACGATTGAGAGCTATGTCCGCGGCTTGGACTGCAAGGAACCTGGGTGTGATACTGAATGACCAGCTGTCCTTCGCTGCCAACATCACTGCAACAGCACCCTCCTGCAGATTCACCCTCCACAACATAGGAGAATATGTCCAGGACATATTATGGACAGGTCAAACCATACACCCCAGGCCATCCACTACGTTCTGCTACTGCCTGCTTTGCTTACGACTGCCTCACTATGAGGGGAGCCCAGCTACCGCTCAACAAAATCATAACTGTTTGCAGTCCTGGCTCCACAATGGTGGAATGAGCTCCCTATTGGCATCAGGACAGCAGGAACTCTCCACATCTTCCGTCGCAGGGTAAAAAACACATCTGTTCAGACTGCACCTTGACTCATAAAAAAACCTCTATATCTCGTATTGATTCTAAATGTAGAACTTGAAGCAGTTCAGCATATTTGATGAAGTTGATGTACTTGCATGATTTTTGCAATTTTTCAGTTGTATCCACATGGTTGAATAAAATTATTGTAAGTCACTTTGGATAAAAGCGTCAGCCATATAAATGTAATGTAACTGACCATATAATCGCAACGTCCCTGATGGGGTAGCTTTGGCTGTATGTCGGCCCACTTTCTCTTTCCATGTCTCCTGTCTGTCTCCACAATCTAGAAATGCTATAATGCCCAAACACGAATCAAAAAAGAAAATATAAATTTTAATACACAAGTAAAACATAAATTATGTGTAGTAAAATGTGTTTCTGAGTCTCTTCTGAAACATCAGAAACTCAGATTTATCTTGAGACACCTTTGGAGGGTCCCGAGCCCCAGTTTGGGAACCACTTTTCTAAAGAGCTCCTGCTTCTCTGTCAACTTATTATACTGGTTTCCTGTCTGCATTCATCAAGACGTCTTGTGCAGTAGAACAGACCTTCCTACAGGTTTGAACACAAACTCCACAATAGTCTGGATAGGAGTCAGCTGTAGGTCAGGGTAAGAATGAAAACACCTAAAAGCTCTGTAAACCAGTTTTATGTGTGGTAATCATCTTAAGTAACTGCACTGTTTTATATGCAGACAGATGGGCCTGTTTTTTTGCTCTTAAATCAGATTATTATTTGGAAAATGTGGTCTTAAATTGTTAAACAACTGATGAACCTTTAACTGCAAAAAAAATGAAATTATGCCGCTGCTAGGTGCATATAGGGGAAACACTGCCTTTCAAGTCAGGAATGGTGAGGTTTCATCAGATTCATGAGTTTGACTTGAGTCTGTCAAAAGTCCACACCTCTGCCAATATTTTTTTAACCTGAAAAGGTCTGTATTCTAAGTTAACTTTGGGTCCATCCAAGCTGCTCGTTGCCTCATGTTGGGTTTGGACCAAGGATGGGCCAACCTTCCATGCAAAATGAATCCTGCCCTGCTTCCATTAGGCCACTTTTTATAACACTGCAGCAGATGGTGAAACACACACACACATTCACTGACACTCACACTGCAGCCCCCCTGAGGAGTAACCTCGCCTCCACTCTCAACTTTTCTCAATTTTTCTCTCCCACTTTTACTCATCTATCGCCTCCTTCCTCACACCCTAACAGTGCACATTTCAAAGTGGCTGCTATTTACAAGTTACCCTAACTAGAGGAGAGCTTTTCCTGCACAAAATCGGATAAAAATACATCTCAGTTGCTTCGTAAGCATTGTTGCCTTCCCAAAGTAGTAAATAGGTTGCGCTCCAAAATGGAAGCGGACAACACGGACGAGTTTCTGACACATTTTCTTGTTGTCTCAGTATAGGTGTCATATATAAGGCTACAGAAAACATCCCCCTTGAAAATGTGCCTCAAGTATCCATTCAGCATAGATCCTAAGTATCTGCTGAGAGCTGTTGCGATGCAATGAAATGAGAATTAAAATAAACAACCCACGCAGGATGCTATATATGCCTGTATTTTAGAAAACCATTTATAGGGTCTCTAAAGTGTTTTTTACAGCTATTTCAAATACTCTGTGTGGTCTGACTGTAGTGTTTGACAGGTACAACACAGAAAATATAGACAGCTGAAAGACATTTTCCTAAGAGACTTACACAACATTTAGAGCACATCATTTACATCACTTACATCGCCTCCACAGTTTTTGTCACAGCATATTTAACACAGAGCCTGTTTTACATGATCTCGCTGCGTAACTGACAGGTTAATGGTCCAATAAGGAATTCCTGCATTTTCCTACATGTGACAGTGTGGTGAAACATGATCCGACTCCTGTTTTCTGTCTGTGTGATGCAGCTCTGTCTGCTGGTGATAACCATCAGACTTGAGGTCAACAGTCGCAGGACAGACCATGGCCAAAGGCTGACGGATTACACCACACTGATTTACTGCGCACATACACACACCACTGCCACAGCTGCCACACAACACACACAAAATCGTACGCCCCCTTACACACTCCTACATTTTGAATTATGTGTATAAATATTTTCATGAACAAAGCTGCACACCTATTTATGTCTATGAACACACGCACGCATTAGCATGCATGCAAGTGTCAGTGCCAGTTTCCTCCTGTCAAACAGTAGCAGAGCAGACAGGAAGCAGGTTGGTTTGGAGAGCAGACAGGGGTAAATACCATCACCTTTTATAGACATGCCCAATGGCACAGCTGCGTACATACACACACACACACACACACACACACACACACACACACACACACACGGTCACAAACACGTTTGCTTTTTCTATTCCTAAATCCACAGGACAGATGGCCTGGAAGATTGCATCATAAACCAATAATGAATGACATTTCTTTTTTGCCAACTTTACATCGCTGCTCAGTATACATACAGCTCATTTCCATAATGCTCTTCTTGTGTAATATTCATAACTCTGAGAGCAAAAATACATGACTCTGTCATAAAGTCACAAACACGCAGTCGGACAGGTGCTCCTCTCATATGACAGCCACTTGCATGTGCTCACAAGAAGAAGAAAACTCACACATCCTGAGTGTGTTTAAGGGAGAAATTTGATCTTTTGAAAGAAATTAATTCTTACCTCTGCGGTAGTTGACCTGCTTGGTTTGCATGGAAAAGGTTCCCACCACAAGACCCATGTTGACTTCTGGCCGCAGACAGGTTGTGTGTGCTTGTGTGTGTGTCTCCACGCCTATGATCAAAGTGTGCTAGTGGGTGTGCGTACAGTGAGTGTGCGTGTGGTGTAATTAAGTTAGTCCATCAGCAAGCTGTATGTGTAGAAGTACAGATATCACTTCTCATGCTGCCTCGCAACGCACAAAGCTCTCCTGCTTCTGCTCGAGGGTGTGTGCGTGTGTCTGTGTGAGTGAGTGAGTGACTGAGTGAGAAAGAGAGAGAGAGAGAGAGGATGTGTGTGTGTGAGAGAGAGTGTGAATAAAAGTGCGCACATGCACTGTGAAGCTACCTTTGTCTACGCTGTCACTGGAGCTGCCTATTTTACATCGCTTCTATGTCTCTCTACCATGCACACCCTCCCTCTTCCTCTCTCTCTTTCCTCTCTCTCTCTCTCTCTGAGTGTGTCCCCTGCCAGCAGACTGTCATTCCATCAATTCCTCTGTGCCTCTTTATGTATGTGCCTCTCTCTGTCTCGGCTTCTTTCTGCTCCTTCTTCCCCTTCTATTCGTCTCAGTCGCTCTCTTTGTCTGTCTAGTGGGGAAAGAGGGATTGCACACTGTTGCACGGGAAAAGACAGAGACGGAGGGCGGGAGAGGGAGTGGGAGAGAGGAGAGGAGGACAAAACTCAAGGGAGACTGAGAGAGAGGAGGAAAAGGGAATGGGAAAATGACGAGGAGGAAGAGGAGAAAAAAGGGGGAGGAGAAGAGAAAGAAGAGACAGAGACAAATTAGGAGGATTCACAAACAACTGGGGAGGCAAAGTGTGGGGTGGGGGAGGGTGTGGGGAAGGGGGTAAAAAAGAGAGATAGAGAGAGATGAAGAGTGCAAGAGGTGAGGGGAGATAAAGGAGAGCTAGACTGATCCATCTTCCTTTGCTATTCGGCAGGCAAACGGACTGACTGGAGAGTGTATTTGCTGCTTTATCTCTACATGCATGAGTCTGGCAGGTGGTGTGTGTGTGTCTGTGTGTGTATGTAATTATTCTGCTAGCGGGTGGGTCACGGACAAAGCCCTGTACATCTGACACCACTACATTTGCAGCCACATCGCATGTGTCAGCGCCGGCATCAACGCACCGTATCAGACATGTTTTTGCTTCTCGAGTCTGCTGATGAATCCATCGGCTACACACAGATACACAACCAGGCCACACACCCTATGAAAATACAACCAGGCAAGCGACACCAGTCCACATCACAGTCCACCTCACACGTGTACTCCTCTGTCAGTCACTCTTAACCCCTTGCTGCCCTCCATGTAACACCCTGCTGTTGAGATTGGTGGGCTGCACCGATGCCAACGACTGCAGCCCCTATTGAAATTCCTCACGTGGCTTTAGTTAAGAAAAGCATTTACAGCCAAGCCATGGCTGTGGCTGAGCTGAGGCCATCAAGACCAATGATAAAGCCATTAGGCCATGGCATTCATTAAAAGCTACTGGCTGCAGTAGCCTGCACGCTGAGGATCAATGCAGAGTAAAAACAAGAGAGGGGGAAGGAGGAGGTGTGAGAGAAGAGAGGCAGATAGACAAAGAAAGTGAGAAAAAGGAGCACTGCAGGGCAGCTGTGTGTGTATGTAATGGTGAGGGACATGTTTTTGGGTATGCAAGAGCTCACCTCAACACACACACTCCTCCCCTTTCTGTTTTTCTAGCTCAGCAGAAAGAAACGGATCTGACAGCAGTCTCTAATCAAAGTCAAACCCTAACAAACACATTTCATACACAACCACAGATGTACATGCACACATGCACAAACACCCACTGGTTACAACAAGAGTGGCAATATATCAACAGAGAGAAACAGGTTTTTAAATACACACTACAGCAGCGACACGCAGACATGCTGATTAAATTCTGAAAGCTCGGCTGAATAGACGAGATAAGGCAGCGTGATTTGCTGTTTAAACCTCAGTGGAGGGGTTACATACACATCTATCAGTGGAGAGAAAGCTTCGGTTGATCAAACACTTTGAAAATGCACTGGATAAACTGAAAACCCCTCAGTGGAAAAACTGGAAAAACAGGCTGCGTAAAAGATGAAATTTTCTAAATACCTGATACACCGAATGAACAGCACTGAATGAACTTATTTGAAGGGCACAGAAGCCAATCAGAGAATAAATACTAGAGAATAGACTATAGTAGAATAGAAAGTTCACAGATGACCTTGGTAACAGTAGATCACAAACAAATCAGAAGAAGAACCCTGAATCCCAGAACGCGGTAATGCGCTCAAAGAAAACAAACCTCCTACAGCCCTGAATGGTTCTTGGGGTTACACTAAAAGATAGAATTCCTAGCACTTAAATTTTGGGATCTGAAATTAAGTCCTTGCTAGTTTCTAAGCTGTAGCAAAAACATTTATGAGAATTGACATACTGTTTGAGTGAAGGAGATTAATTCTTGGGAACTTCAACTGTATCCCACAAGCTTCTTCAGCAAAGGGAGCTGACCTACATACAGAACGTTGGTCTGCTTACAGCTTAAAGATAGGACAACGCTAAGAAGACGACTTGGGTGGTAGCATCACTTGTGATAACTGTTGGAGGCACTATCAATGAAATGGGTAACAGAGTGGAAGAGGATTGGAAACAGACAACTTCGGCCATCTGTGAACAACAGACCAAAAGAGGTCACAACATCATTTGGGAAGGGACCAGGAGTCAGTGAACGGGCAGAGAAAGATCAAGGAGGACATTCCCATTCAAGTTCACAGACCGTTTTTTAACAGAGATGGCTTTTACAATCTCGCCCCCTGTTGCGACCACTTGTTATCACCTGACTGAAATTCCTTACTTAGGTCATATGTTCCATTTGCTAAAGAAGACTGTGGGTTAATGCGAAATTAAACTAAATGCGTTGTTTGTCATTGTCCTCCAGAACTACACATACAAACGTGTCCTGACCCTATCGGCAGTACGACATCATTCGTCGCTGCCTTCCAAATCACAGTTGCAAATATAAAAACATTTCCTGATCCGCTGCAGCAACAATTGTCACTGGGTCCTCCAGCAAGAATCAAATTTTCTTATTTCCTATCTATTCATTATTCTATGGGCCATTAAGTATTTAAACCCAGCAAGACTCGTCTATGCAGGCTAATTGCACAATGGACCCACAGCATCGTAGGCCAGTCAATGTCATACATGCTGCAATGACTTCTATCACCAGCAGCTCAGCTTTTACGTTGTTGTTTTTTTTACACAAATACCATCATATTATCATCATATTACCCCAGTGAAATGTTAGGAAGGTATGAACAAATAGATACAGCCCAAGCCTATTGTAGAACCACACACCCACCTACCTGTTGTTATTAATAAACAATATATTGAAGATAACATCCCTGCATTCTTGCCGATGCACCACAGTAGTTACAGTCTGAGCCTTACTACTTTGTTAATGATTGGGGGACCTTTGTTGTCATGTTTAAATTAACAACTACTTAGTTACGGTTAGTGAACAATCATGATCATTTTTAAAGAAAAACAACAACATTGACTTTCCATAGTAAACGTAAAACAAACAGTTGTCTCAATTGTTGACACATCCAACGACCCCGATCTCCTCTATCTATGGACTTTGCGGCACTGTAATAACGTCACACAACTTCCTCCTTTGCTCCAGATGGACAAGAGTCATAATTCCTACAGTACAGCAGCAAGAGGGCTTTGTCCCTTAACGTGAACAAATCTTTTTGGGGACATTTCCTGAAGCAACTAATTCTGTTTTCTGGAGAAAACTTTGTAATTAGGTACAAATTACAGGAAAAATGCTGACAGTAGTTCTGAGACTGCTTTTATAGTAGGCCTAGTTCCAGTGAGAGCTCCTGCCTCCCAATAAGGAGATCTTGGGTTCGAATCCCGGACCCGACCAACGTCACACGAGCTCTCTGGGTGGAGTCTGCATGTCCTCCCCGTGTTACCGTGGGTTCTCTCCGGATTCTCCGGCTTCCTCCCACCGTCCAAAGACATGCATGTGTAGGTTAATTGATAACTTCAAAATTGCCTCTAGTGGATAAATGTGAGAGTGAATGGTTGTCTGTCTATGTGTCAGCCCTGCAACGAGTTGGCCACTGTCCAGGGTGTACCCCGCCCAAGGCCCGAAGCCACTGGGATAGGCTCCAGTCACCCGCGACCCCCAACGGGAACAAGTGGTAGAAAATGACTGACTGACTGACTGACTGACTAGTTCCAGTAGTTGGCTTTATTACTGATTTTCAAAAGAATTTCCTTGAAAGGACAATTTTGTTTAAACCCAGGTAAATATTTATTCATCATTCATTTATCATTGGAGATGTTATTCTGTTGAATTGTATG
This sequence comes from Coreoperca whiteheadi, assembly GCA_011952105.1. Lineage (NCBI taxonomy): Eukaryota > Metazoa > Chordata > Actinopteri > Centrarchiformes > Sinipercidae > Coreoperca > Coreoperca whiteheadi. Next base: position 15,694,064 of record CM022490.1, read on the forward strand.
TTTGATTGTAGACAAAATTCCCATGTTTGCATGTTCAGCTGACCAGCTGTGAATTGACTAAAAGACTCAAGGTTATGCTAGCTTCGCATTTGGAATTAATTGGAAGTTTACTAACTGATCATTCTCTATTTTACCTATAATTAAAACCAAATTACATGTTCTTTCCTGGAAACTTTTTAGGAAATGATTAGGAATCTCCGTAAAGTTAAGGAAAAAGTGAGTAAGTGAACCTTGAGTTTAGGATATTTTATCATACATATCCAGATCTGCTACACCAATATCTAATCATTTTCAAGGAATCTAATTTCATAAGTCTTTGAGATATCCTGCTGACAAACACAAACAAAGTAATTGAGGCATTTACGTCTCAGTGATTTAAACAAGGAAACCAAAACAGCTATGCAGACCTGCACTCGCAGTGCAATAACACTAAACAGCAACAGGTTCATCACATTAGGCCGAGCGCCAAACTCTTCCAAGACATTAAGCCTGACATCGTCTGTGCTGCTGCTCAGTCCTGTCCGGGGTGCTGTGCATCATTCTGAGTGCCAGCCTACCTCTCTCTCACCATTTATTAACCATTACACAATGGACCTTTTACTAGATTGAGATGGCTGCCTGGATGAATGGATGGAGGGTAAGGAAAGAAAAAGGATGGGGTTAGGCTATGAAGTAGTAAAAAGGGGGAAATGTAGAAAGCATTTGACAGCAGAAAAAGAAGGTGTTGACAAGCACAGGAAATGTGGCAAGAAGGCAGTGAATAATAAATTGGCTGGTTAGTTGCTGCCCGCTCTTATCAGACGAAGCCTGGGTGGAAACTGTCATAGTGATGACCACACAGAGGAGATGAGATGAGGGCAATGAGAGCAGAGAATTGGGAGGGAAGGAAAGACAGAGCGAGTGAAAGAAATGAGACGGGTGAAATAACGGTAGGAGGGGTGGAAAGAGCGAGACAGATGAGAGTGGAGAATTTGGAGGGCAAGATAGATGGGGGGGGTTAGGGAGGGCTAGGGAGAAGGTGGGAAGTGAATGAGAGCAGAGAATTGGGAGGACAGAGTAGATGGAGGGGAGATAGGTGAGGAGGGAAGGACGGAGGGAGGGGGTGGATAGAATGAGGGAGCGAGGGAGTAGAAAATGACAGAAACAAAATGGCGGGACAGAACAGAGGAAGGGAGAGGAATAAGAGGGAGGTAAGGAGAACAGAGGTGGGCGTACAAGGAGGGAAGAGTGAAATCTGCACCTGGACACTAACTGGCTCAAACGGGCTCAGTGTCGTCTGAGTCATCAGAGCAAACGAGTGAGGAGTGGAGGAGACGAGCTCAACGATCCTGACAGGACATGAGTTGTAACGCAGCTGAGATCAGCCAATTCCTGATGCAAAGAAACCAGTCACAGAGCCAAACATGTGTCAGCTGCTCCCACATGGACTGCAAACCACAGAGTTAAAGTTGTGCAGCAAGGCCTGACTGCAATAAATGTGCAGCAAGTGAGTAAAACACTGACAAAATCATTCTGCCTCTAGAATGGCATGGTGCTGCTACAAGTGCTGATACATATCATCATCACTTAAAGGATCATTTCACTCAAATTACAAAAAACAAATTACCTCTATTAGTATCAAGCCATGCAGATAGTCTTGGTATTGTTTGTCCAGGGTCCATATCTGAGATTTCTGTTGCATAAACCAGTACAATGGAGGTGAATGGAACTTCACTTGTGGTGCTCAAACATTGACATTTTAAAAAAATTCTGCAGGGATATTTCTTCAGTATAGAGCTGAAATTAATAGTTGATTAATTGTTTAGGAAATTAATCAGCAACACTTTTGATAATTAATCGTTTAAGTTATATATTAAGCAAAAATGGAAAAGAATCACTGGTTCCGGCTTCTCAAATATGTCTATTTATTGGTTTCTTAGTGCTCTATGACTGTATTCTGATTATCTCTGGGATGTGGACTGTATTCTATAAGCAATATTTTTACTCTGCAGTTCCCCTCAGCTCTGCAGAACATTTGAGCATTGTTTTGGTTTTACTGCCTCAACTTTACTGATTTGGTTAACCCAATGTATGCTACCTGTTCAGCACCAAGTGGCTGACAAACAAAGTTAGCGACTACCTGGTTAACATAGTGGAGCATTTAGCAGCCAGATTTTTCCCTCAGGAATTGGTGGAGACCAAAAACACCTAAAAGAGATAAATATTGGACTTACATTCGCCAGGAGCCTGTAGGCCTACCACAAAACAAGATTAGTTTTTTATCAAGCCATCTTTGGGCTCTCAGGTTCTCCGGTATCATTAAGCTTGATCACCATGGTAACTAATTCTGCACGGCTAACCTGCTCCGGGGCAGGTTAAAGATCATGGACAAAAGAGTTCACAATAAAGTGACAAGTAACACAGATCAAAAGATATTTTTGTAGATCAGTCCAATCACTCTGCCTTTCCAAGCTTTCCATTTCCAAGAAACAAACTTCTTTTAACATATGTTGGGATAGTTTACCACACTAAATACATAATGACGATTATAGCTGCGATTTTAAATGCTTAAAGTTTCTTTCAAAAAACTCAAAGTGGCTACACATCATATTTCTTTTGGGAAAAAAAACAATTTAACTACCCCCTCAGTCACTTCATGCTGGTGCTGGGACTGAAGGGGACACTGTTTCTGGAAAGACATATTGCTGATACATGTTTTGCCATGCTAAATGTACTAGCTGTAGCTGTGCTTTAGTGCTAATTAGCATGCTAACACACAAAAATAAGATAATGATTATGGTACACATTATACCTGCTAAACATCAACATAATAATAATTGTCATTAAGAGAATGTTAGCATGCTGATGTTGGCATTTACATAAACAAGTATAAACAACAAACTAACACCAAGCTGCTTATCCATTCATTTTTAATCTTGGTTGAAATATCTACCCTGTGTTGTTTTTTACCATAAATGTTACAGACAGTATCACCTTGCCTGTGGGTGCTGCTGAACTCGAAACCCTGTCACCCTCCACTACTATTCCTGGGCACAGATTGTTCTTCTTGAAAAGGTGCAAATGAAAATGCAATTTACATTTTTGTTAACCGCAGCAAAGTCTTATTTCTTTACCTAAAGTTCCCCAGTGGTTTCTGTGAACTGAATACAAACACCTCTATTGACTCTCCCCCTCTGTCTCACCCGTTTCCTTCCTCCTTAGCAGATGAGAGTGATGGAAATCTTAATTATATGCAGCTTGGGGATTGATTACAGCGTTGGGGGAGGAAGAACGGTGTCTCCTCCCCTGACAGCCTTTTCCATGTGAATTATTATGCATTATATTTTGTATTAAACATGTACCGTGTCCCCTATGGCATATTAAAAGTGATATGACAGCATTTTGGAGCTAAGCAGCAGTACACGCACACACAGGTGCCGAGCGTGCACACTGGTAAAAGCACACACACTCACATCCCCATCAACGTTACATGTGCTTACTCACACATGTGCAGAGTCATGCACGTACACACACACACACACACTCTTCCACCCGCATTTTTTCTTTCTTCCCTGCTCTCTGTCCTCATCTACTCATCCATCCTACTTTCCATTCGTCTCTTCTCTGAATACAAAAGTGCAGCCAAGTCCCCCTGACTCAAAGAAGAGGGGGACCTGAAGCGAATATCTGATGGGGGGGAAAAAGGAGCTGCTGAATATTTCATTAAGCAGTTATGACGAACACCTCAGATTTGAGTCCTCGTGGCCGATGCTGGTGAACCCCTCAGCTTGAAAATCCACCTCGGAGTCCATCATCATTCATCGGCCATCAGAGGAAGAGCTGCTTCATCAGCAAGCACTTTGAGACGCTGAATATTTAATGCTTCATTTGGTTAAGACTCAACTTCATTTTTGTTCTGATCTGTCCTGACAAAATGGGATTACGGTGAAGGTGAGAAACTAGGAAGGGGAATCTGACGCCCTCTGCTGTGTTGTCTGAGAAAAACACAAATGGGAAGAAAAGAAGCATAAAATACTGATCTTTGGTGAAAAATGTAACATTTGAAATTTAAGTATCTAAAGTTAAGTTAATACCCAGGTATTGTGAGCCACATTAAAATTCATGACAGTGGAGTTTTACTGTTGTAAGCTTGCTTTTTTTTTCCATTTCGGGAATAAGCTCTTCCAGTGGAGCTGGTAAACAGACAGGAAGGAGGAGAAGGATGATTAAGATTGCACGTTCCTCCTATTCCCAACAGAAGAGTGCTTTGAAGACTGAGAGGAGTCAGCACATTTTAAGTTTCTTTTGTTCCTCCAGGAAAATTACCTCTGAAGGGGGTTTGTTTCTGATTACCAAAGAACCCCCAGGGGAAAACGTGGAAAAGTTTGAGTAGATTTCAGAAGATCTGAGTTAATTTTGAAGACATTTTAAATAGTGTGAGGTGGTGAAACAGACAAACAATGGGATGCAATACAGGTCATGAGTTGGATTTAAACTAATATGAGATTCAAGTAGGTGGAAGCTCCCTTGCCTTTTACTCTGGCTGGATAAAAGAAGGGATTCAGTTGTATTTTCCTTGTTTTTCTGTGGATTTTCAGCCAAAGACGGTTGTCTTTGCTGATAGCTGCCACCTGGTGCCATCTCATGTGCCCAGACCACCACAGAGTACACTGTTGTGCATCCAGGCAAGTTGGATTTGTTTGCCAGTGGGAAGCACCTGAGGGCATGCTGCATGGAAAGGATAAATTACATTATGCAGGCTGTTTACAGCCTGGCACGGCTTGACAGGATATTTACAGGCTTTTCAGAGATTACAGGAAGCTGAAGAGAAGTTTAGGGCTGAGGCAGTGCAGAAAGTGACAGACAGTTAGAGATGAACTAAGAGGAAAAGTGATGAAAGGGATTTGGTCTAATCAGTCTGCAGCTAAAAGAAGTGAGAAGAGCTTAAAAGAGCTCTGCAAACTCCAGCCTGAGATTTCAGAGAAGAAGAAGCAAACAAATCAGAAGTTCAGCTAGTGTGGTTATGTTTTAAGATTTACTGATATTTTTGGCTTTAATACATAGCTGGTACTAGAGATTGACGGGAAACACGGAGGATAAATGGCTCTCGCTACAATGAAACAGGAAGAATCACAGTTATATTTTAGTGTCTCAGAATACTTATTGAGGTCTTTCCATCATGATTTTTGAAAGTGAAATTTATTTTGGTCTTTAAATAACTATTACAATTGACAGTTTACAGTTCTTTTATCTTTTTCTCATATCTGAATTATATCTTCATAGCTATACTAATATTGTGTGGAGAGGATTTGTAGCTCCTGTCAGATTTAGGCAAAAAAAGGTTTGACATTTTAAAGGAAATGTTAGTGTTGATTCTACTGGCTATCAAGGAAGTTATGTTGAGATGTAAAGGACAGATATTCAAGAAGACATAATGATTCACTTTTATCTTAATCCTCTGTCTTTTCTTCATCCTCTCTTACAGATTTCTGAGCAGAATTAAAAACATGTTTTTGTGCTATGAATTTTAAAGTAAGATCAGAATCAAGATCAAACCCTTGACTTTTTGTGAGCTTTAAGTGCTTGATACTTAAAAATGTCAGGTTAGCATAGGTTTTCTTTCTGTTAACCTGTATTTTCTCAGTGCTACCAGCAGAGGTCAATGCTGCTCTGATAGTCATCCTACACAAAGCTTAATCCTTTGCATTGCCTTTCAGTACACTGAATAACCCAAACTATTCTTTCCCCACAATTTATTACTGTGTGAACTGTCTTAAAACCCTGACTGTTAAAGTTCATCTGAAAAAGAGTGAGTCTGGGACTTACAGCGACAGCAATAGTAAAAGAACACTCAAGATCTGTACAGGAAGGGCTAGAGCCGCCTCTATTTTCTGAGGGTTAGGGTAGGCTGAGGTCCTTCAACATCTGCTGGACAATGCTGAGGATGTTTTACGAGTCTGGGGTGGCCAGTGCTATGCTGTATGCTGTTGCATGCTGGGGCAGCAGGCTGAGGTTAGCGGACGGTAACAGACTCAATAAACTGATCTGTAAGGCCAGTGACATTGTTTGGGTGGAGCTGGACTCTCTGTCGGTGGTGTCAGAGAGGAGGATACTGGCCAAACTACATGCCATCTTGAAGAGTGTCTCCCACCCAGTCCATGACATGCTGCTCAAGCAAAGGAGTACCTTCAGCGGAAGACTCATCCTCCCAAAATGCACCACAGAGCGCCACAGAAAGTCATTCCTGCCTGTGGCCATCAAACTCTAAAACTCCTCCCTCTAAGTGTTAGTCAAAATGACCCTAAGTCATTAAATTGGACAATGATCATGAACATCTCTGCAATACTGGACATAATTTGGGAATATTCGGTGCTTAAACTACTGTGCAATACACCCTCTTTTCAATTTAATTTGTGATACTTATTTATACTTCTAGTACGGCTGTGCAATATCCTCCGTCCCATTATATATTGTTAATAAGCGACACGCAACTTGACAGCTTTTTGCTGAGTATTTCCATTCTTGTGTGCACTGACGTGATAGTGAGCTGCTGTTACAAAGAGTTTCCCCTCTGATTTCTGATCTGATAAATACAAGGAAACCATGAATTTTGTAGAAGAGTAATGGCGGCAGAGGTAGCAGCAGTAGTTTTTGTATTTCAAAGAAGACTGAGAGGAAAAATAAATGGATAAAGGGACCAACAATTTTACACATTAGGTTACGCTTCATAAAGAGTACTACACAGTCTGTAGGAGGGTGGCGCTTGAAAGACGGGGGCATTTAAGTGTTGGATCTAGGGTTTTGGGGGGTGTGACTCATACTAGTGGCTTGACCCTTCTCTTATTTAATGTGTCTCTCACAAGATCCTCAACTTTATGGATCTCTTTCGGAGGACAGTGTTCAAACTAGATAACTTTAAGTCCTTTAACAAGCCCTTGCACACTTTCCTTATATTCATATAGACACATTAGTGATGCAGCATTTTTGTCATCTGACCTTTGTCAGCTATCTGGAAAATGAATCTTTAGAACAACTAAATATTTTAATATTAGACACCATTAGGCACCATTAGAAAAACATAAAACCAAGTAGAACTACATTAGATTAGACTCTCGTTCCAATTACTCCAAATGGCTTCGTAACCAGTTTACTACTATCCAGTTCCTGGTGCTGACAGTATAGGAAAGTCATTTAAAATGGACCACAGCACTCAATAAAAACTTAAGTAAAAGTGACATTTCAGCAAAAAAAGTTGTCAATGTTACATGTTCACTATATGCTATCAAATTACAGCAACAGAACTATATGTAATTAGTTGTTTCCAACCTTGGTGTTCATCGATTTGAACAGAGGGAACGGGGCAGCTTCTCTGCTCAATTACAACACCAACCTCCCAAATATAATAGCAATGGCTAATAAACACAAACCATAGCTCTACAAAACCGTAATGGCCCTTTAAGGAGCAAGAATTTGTCTGTGTGTGTGTGTGTGTGTTAGTCTAGCCCATTTGTCTTTATGGCCATTGACTGTTGCAGATGTAGCTCTCGCTGCCACCAGAGCTCTGAAAAAGAACAGATGTAGACCTGTGTGTGCATGCGTGTGTGTTTATTTTTGTGTTTTTTTAATGTGTGTGTGTTTGTGTCTGGGTGTCTGATGTTTTGCAGACCCAGACCTCTTATTCCTGCAGCTCATTTCCATAATGTCTGTGTGTGGGTGTTTTAATGGCCGTGTATTAGTGCCATGTGTGTTTTTTTTACATATGTGTGCATGTGTTTGTGTTCTTAAGTGGGCATGTGTGTATTTCACTTCTTTGTGTGTGCGATAGAGTGAGACCTCATGTTCATGTTTACTGCTGCTTCCTTTTGGACTATATATTCAATTACATTTTATTTATATAGCCCAATATCACAAATAATAATTTTGCCTAAAAGGGCTTTACAATCTGTATAACATTCGACACCCTCTGTCCTTAGACCCTCTGTCCTTAGACCCTCTGTCTTTAGTCCTATATCACTTTTTCTTCTCAGGAGTAATTTGTTACGCAACCAAACCTCAGCAGCAGCTCCTTCATGACGTTGCATGTGCGTGTGTGTGTGTGTGTGTGTGTGTGTGTGTGTGTGTGTGTGTGTGTGTGTGAGAGAGAGAGAGAGAGACCTTAAGGGCAATTCTACCCACTGTAGCTGAATGCTCGAGCCATCCACAGACATGTGTGTGAGAGTGTGTGTGTGTGTGTGCAGGAGTACGTCTTTGTGCATCTACTGTATGTGTGTGAATGACTTCTTTGATGTTTCCTGTCCCTCCAGACGAAATGTCAATTGGCTTAAAAAGCATTATACTGTAAATATGCGTGTGTGTGTGTGTTTGTGCCTCCAGGCAGCTGCTGTTCTGCATAGAGTTTCTGAAGTATGGATTTTTGCGAATTTCCCTGCTCTGCTTCCCTGCTTCAACAATAAAAGCAGGGAATAAGATTGTAATGTTGCGTACACACACACAATTACAGGACCTTTACATACAGGCCCCGAAACATGGATGCACACACGCACACACACCAATTAACAGCTGATGAATCACAATAGTAAAACCCACCCCTTCTTCTCAGCATCATGTGTGTACGGCTCCTCTTTCCCCATTGCCACACCGACACGTTTTTATTACTCACATTCATCACAAGCGTGTGCACGCGCGTGCACACACACACACACACAAACACACACAAACACGCTCTGCTCTATATCAACTTTATCTCTCCTCTCTATTAGCTGCTTACTCCCTTCATCTCTGTCTCCTTCACTCCTCCCTCTGGAGAACATGCTGAGCAGAACGAGGTCAACTACAGACAAGAGATGGAGGAGAATAAATGAAAGATGAGGTTGGACTTTCACTTCTGCTTTTGTGACGCTAATGTTAATTTGTGGCCTTACCTGCCACAATATAAACTGTTCACAACACACTGGATGCACACACTTTTAAGAATTTGTTTAGTGCTTGCAACTTATATGGATAAATGTACAGGAACTTACACACATAAACATACATTTTCACTTGCACAAATACAATAAAGACATATTTGAGCATTTACATACCTTTAATGAGAGTCCCAGTGACCAGTCTGTGCAGGGACATGGCAAACTTGACAAGTCCCTGTTTGCAGCGCTTGGCACACCCCGTCATCCTGACTGTGACCTGGGACACAGCGGGCTGGGCAGGGCCAGAGCAGGACAAGGGTTTCCAGGTCCAAATCAGCAGCAGGAGCTGTAGCAGCACTCTTAGATCCGAGTGGCAATCAATACAATCCAAAAGAGTGAAAGAAACGGAGGAGAGTGCGCTCTTCTTACTGTGTCGCCTTTCGTCCTGCTGAGCTGGAGGGAGAGAAAAAAAAAAAGAAACGGTGATCTCCCTGTGCTTTTCCCTCCCCCACTCCTCCTCCTCCGCCCCCTCCTCCATCCCACCTCTGAATGTGTCCAAATTAGTGACGGCTTGAGAGAGAGTGAGTAAGCGAGAGAGAGATGAAGTTTTAAAGAAATAAACTCTCAGTGTCCAGGTAAGACAACTACAGCTCGTTAGAAGTGCTCTTACAATCCAAGTTCCCAAGAAACTTCCTTTCAGTCTGCAGTCAGCCTCTGGGATTGCAGTAATGAAGCAATCTCATGAGCTCTTCTTGGTTTTCTCTCTCCTCTTCTTCTTCTTTTCATCCCTCCTGCTTATCAAATTCACCCCCCGCCCCTAGCAGTAATCCACTTTCAGCACCAGTGACAATGGACAGCTCCCCACAATGCAGAGCAAACATGCTGAGCTTGTTCTGTTTCTCTCTCTAGGCAAACACACACACACACACACACACACACACACACGATACACACTCCTCCTTTAACCCCTCCCACAGCCCATATAATACACTTCATCAGTTGGTAAAATGAACTGTGTGTCTGTGTCTGTGTGTGACTGTTTCTTCTTCGCAGACTTCAAATTCAACAAATCTTTTTTATTAAATGGGATCACCATTGTTAGAAATGTGATTTACTTGTCTATATAGATACCTTGAAACAGAGGCTACATGTCCTTACTGACATTAGAATCACTAAGTGTAATGACTGTTAAGGTAATGAATGCGATGATGTTAGGTGTTGTTTTGTAACTGCACAGTTTATCCTCTTCTGTTTGTCGTTTGTGTTCTTTCCTCCTTTTTCTCTTTTTTTCTTTAACTTTTATGTAATTGTTTTCAGGGGGAAAGATTAAAACGTGATGGAACATTTGACACATAATATATAAATACGAGATGATTTCTGCATAAATAAAATGGTAAAAGTAATATCATATTACATCAAATTCATATTTAAAGAATCACCCGGAACAGTAAGGTAAATAAATATGGGAGGAGTGCTCAAATCCTTTACTTAAGTGAAAATAGTAATATCACAATGTATAAATACTAGTAAAGTAAAAGTCCTCAATTCAAACGTAAAAGTGCTTAAAACGTAAAGTATTATGAGAAATAATAAAAGTATACTTAAAGTATCAAACGTAGCAGTACCCAATAGGCAGAATGGGACCTTACAGAGTGTTACATTTCTATATATTGTATATTATACACATTTTTATATAATATTTTTTTCATTATTCATTCATTCATATTAGTGAACACACTGAGCACGTTTTACCTATATTAACGTACATTTATTTATATATAATGTAGAAACAAGTTGAGAAACCAGAAACTGACATTTTTGGCGCCATTATCATCATCATCTGAATTTGTACATAACTCAAAACTAAAAGGGAGAAGAAAAGATGGAAAAGAAAGAGGCGAACAGGAGAGAGAAGGAAGGAGAAAGAGGACGCAGTCATGTACTCTTATAATGTCCCTCTGGGCTATATTTAGATCTGAATCACATATGTTTACTGGGCTGAGGGCTAGAACCCCAAATACAGAAACAAACAGCAATAACATTAAAGTTAAGAGGAGAAGAAATGAAGAAAGATATGTAAACAGACACTATGCAGGGAATAGAGAGAGAGATAGATAGAGAGAGGCAAGCAATGAAACAATAAAAATGCAAATGAAAGGCCTAAAACCACAAGGAATAGAGAGAATTGATGGAGGAGGACGGGAATGAGCTGTAGAGTCTGCCAGGAGGAGGTGGAATGTAAAACTCCCATACAGTCTCTGGGTGATTTGCTATTAAACTGAAAGGTTTGGCAGCGACTGGGATCAATACTTTTCCACAGACTCTAAATGTTCTGGTTCACACTTCATGAAAGCAGAGGGAGGTGGGATAAAGGGAACAACATGAGAGCAAGAAAAACGAGAAAGAAAGACAAGAGGTGGGGGAAATAAAAGCGTGTCAAACGGTTGAGGGGAGAAAAAGAAGGAGGAGGATTGTTTTCTTAGGCGCCACCACTGTTTTGGCTATTAAGCATGAAGAAGATTACTGTGTGGGGGAATTTGCATAAACATGCTTCTCTATTACCGCCCCCATTGTTCATGATTAATGAGATTAGGTTTGCCTTTGCGCACAGATTCGAGGATGTAATAGCAGCTAATTGCTTGTCTCTTCCCAAATTAGAAGCTGCGTTGTTTGATGTTTGTTTCAACATTGATTCGCTCAAAGTGATGAAGCTCTCGTTTCTCTGCCTGGTAGGATAGAGCGTACCTGAGTGTGGCAGTGTGGATGTTAAAGATGTGGAGAAAATGGAAAGGGAATTAGAGCAGAGTGGAGGAGAGAAAAGGAACTGAAAGAGAGAAAGTTTCATGATGCAGAAGAGCAATAAAGCACATAAAAAAAAGTCAGTAATATAAACTACTCGGATGAGAAAGTGGCAAAGAGAGAAAGAGAAATAAAGGATTGTATGAAAGAGTTGAAATAGAGAGATTAAGGTGTATAAAGAAGCAATACAAAGAAGAAAACAGTGAAAAAAGAATGGCGATTGGCTTGAAGTATGAAGGTGAAAAAATATAAAAAAGAGGAAAGAAGAAGAGATGGGAGGAGAGGAGTGAAGAGAAAAGAGAGAACAGTGAGGGGGGGTGAGAGAAAAAGAGAGTGTGGGCGGAGATTGGTAGAAAAATGAGCGAGACAAAAAGAGAGGAGATTGCTTTGAAAGCTGTAGATCTGTCAGAATTGAATCATAGGCGGCCAGCTGTAAGCGCTGATAGTGCTTTGCCTCTAAATATAACAGGCACTGAGATGGACTGATACAGCCACAACAACAGACAGAAAGATGGTGAGAATAAAAGAGGCATCACAACACTGAGCAGAGAAAGACGGGATACAAAATGCCAAATCTGTACACATACAAAAAGCATACGCACTCAGCAGCCGGTTATTTTCATGTGATGACATATTTAGCATGTACGAATGTGTTTGCATAATACGACAATATCCATGCAAGTTTCAGCACTTCCACACACATGCCTGTAGTGACACACACACACACACACTCAGCAGGGATAGTAACACAGCCACAACACTGCTGTATAACAAAGTCAACACAATATGTAAAAACACAACAACCTTACGGCATTAAGACCCATCTGCCCAGACGCAGCAGCGGGAGAAACCCACTTTTAGAGCTCATCTCTGGGTGTGAGCAGCAACCTTAGCCCTGGAGGTCTGGAAGTCGATTCCAGACTGCCACCCCACTTGAGCCCCAGGACGCTCAAGGTGTCAGTGGCAGTGATGGAGTGACAACGTCCCCTGGGGGTGAAATTAAAACCGCCACACGCCATCCCTCCTCTCCACTTTCTCATCCCCTTTTAGAGCCCCCCCCCCAAAAAAAAAGACATGTCTGTCTGCACACACACTCCTGCAACAAGGAGATATCCCCTGCAGTGCTGATACACGCTCAGCCATATATGAGGAACCAACACACACATAGAGAAAGCGCCAGAAGTGTCATTAAGCATCACAACAGAACATTTTTTCAGAAAGCCTGAGCCCAGCTGTCGTTGTCATTGGTCCCCATGTGAGAAGTCATGCTTAGACACCTCCTTTTAACTACAGCTCCTGTTTTCCTCCCCTCTCCTCCATCACTCCCTAACTTCCATGTTGGCCTACATATGAATAGTCAGAGCTGAGCTTGGCGTCATTAACATCCGACATGGAAAATTAATTAGAGGTCATTAACTCATGTACACAATACATTTATCCCATGCTACTGTACCGATGCATGTGCATCATGTATGTTGGAGTGTGTGTTAATAATGGAGGTGAGTCTCCCAGGAGAGAGTAATGAGAGTCCTGTGGGTCCAGCTGAGCTTCTTTAGGCTGACTCAGGGGTCGGTTGCATCAAGCAGCTGCACTGCAGTTTTTATTGAAGCTTCTTTAGTTGGTGCAGTGCAGGACTACAGTACACCCCCAATTCATCTAAAACGTGAATCTAACCCAACAGGTACATGACAGGTATAAAAGATCCAAAATGCAATGCAGTAAATACATGCCCTATTGTTTTGCATAAATAAGTGATTTGTGATGCATGCACTGTACACGCAGACAATGTTGGTGTCGATGTGCTCAAAGGCCTCATATACAGTATTAATAAGCCTGGTGCAAAATACATTTTTCACTTATGTAGGGTTTGGACTATTGTAGGGCAGATAAAAAATACAAAACTACAAATTAGTTAACATTTTATGATTAATATACAGTGTAATCAAAATAATCAAATCCTGGAGTAGTTAGCCTTTGGCTTATATCTCTAAACTTTCCTTTACTCATAAGCAGTATGGGTTTTTCTTTGTGTGTGTGTGTGTTGTTCATACACAGTATTCAAATACTTTAAAAGTAGAAATACTGCAATATAAAAAGAATATGCATTATTATGTGTATTATATATTGTATTATTGGATTCTTATTACTGATGCTTTAATATGTTTGTAGCATTTTAGTGTTGGTTGACGTGGAGCTAATTCAAATTTTAATCTTATATACTGTTGGGTAGCTTAATCTATAACAGTGCATCCTATTTTATATGGAAAATTGTAATATTTAAAGTGAAGCTGTCAAATAATTATAGTGGAGTAAAAAGTGGAATATTCCCTCTGAATTGTAGTGGAGTAGAAGTATAAAGTAACATAAAATGGAAATACTCAAGTGAATTATGAATAAATATCTCAAATATGTGCTTAAGTACAGTACTTAAAATATACTTTACTCAAGTACTACGACCAAGACATGGTGTAGACACATAAGGCCTAAGATGTCTAAATTTTCTTTTTCTACATTACTTTTGGTTCATCTGTGGTATGAGAATGTGTCGCTGTCTGTGTGATGTTCATAGTGTACTGAGTAACAGAGACAGGAAAAGAGGAAGAGGTGCAGAAGAAAAGGTCAAAAGGAAGAGGAATGAAGATGTTTTTAGGTTTGCTCACAGTTAAGGCGTACTTCCTCCTGAACTCATACATCTACACACCAACACACAAACACACACACACACACTTTTCCTCCTCCACCTGGTGCTCAGACGTTCTCAGAGGTGTTCCCAAAGCTGCTGAGCACAGAAGGTGATTATTAAAGGGGTTTTTTTGTGTTTTTTTTTTAAAGCTGCTGATGCTTCTTCTTCTTCTCACTTCAGTGTTTGGTGTTGTGCCTGGTTTATATTGAATGGGAGAACAGACACTAAGATGCTTTAGGCTACATGAGCACGTCTTTGTATGTACGTCAGCGTCAGCCACTAAATCTCTGCTGAAAGCACATGTCGGACGTAGTGATCGAGTTACACACACACCACACACACAATTAATGGTAAGCGTTTAAGTTGAATAAACAGGTATGGCTGTAGTAGTAAAGCTAAGAGGAGTTTCATAATTCATTAGCAGACAAATGTATTTTTGCTTTCATATGAAAACCATGTATCTCAAAAACATCAACTTTTCATGAGCTAAGAATTTCTTTTAATTAATTTTATTATTTTCCACTTGGTGAAAGTGCATTTTTCAGATAATCGAATGGGTTTTAAATGTTAGTTTTTTCAGCTCATACATAAACACTAAAGTTTATCAGAACAATTTTAAATCCCCAAATTTGGAGATACATGGTTTTCTCTGGATGGCAATGTATTATCCATATTGCCAAATCTCAACTCTGATTTGATTTCAACAAGAATTTGCAAACCAAAACTGTTTATGTTTTAACTTCAGTTGACATACACACACAGACACTGGAGTGACAGTTAATATTATATAAACATTTATTCTCTGTACAGTCGTAAGGAATCAATGGGATATTATATTCAATTACTGATAGAAAAATACCTTTGCTGCACCATGATCAATCCACACTCGTACATACAGTAAAGTAGCAAAAGAACATCATATAGTGTGTTGTGAACATTCTATGAAACAAAAAAACAATGTGAGCATGCAAACATAACATCTATTAGATATGAAAAACATAAAAATGTTCCTCATAAAAAAGACAGTATGTGGTACATTGGCATATTTTTATATTCTCTACAAAAAAATATCAGTGATAATCTCTTTTTCATTTTTATTTCATCTTCTAGACATCAATAATAATTGTGTGCAAATTTCAGAACTTAAGTAACACCTGACTTCTGTGTTTGAAGTAATCCTGTAGACATAATGAGGAGAAGGAAACAGATAAGTCTTTGGAGTGAATCATCTTTTCTCATATTTGGCTTTGTGTGTAAAAATCAAGTAAGATGAGCTTCAGGTACAATGTTGCGTCAGCACATTATACAGTGTATGTTGGTTTAAAAAAGGCTTTTCATACAGTGAATGTCCCTTCAGCCAGCTGTTCATGTCACAGAGTCCAGAGAGGCAGATGATGCAATATGACACATGATCGCAACAGTGGTTAACACAGTGTTAAAATGTGCAGCAGTTGCAGATGTCCGTCCAACATTTTCTGTCTTGGTTGAACAATGTTGGTAAATGTTGGCGTCATAGGCGGCTTTTGACAATGGGATTGATCTTGGCTTCATATAGTTTGTAGTGAAGTAACACTTCCACAACCAGTTTGTCAGGATCTGTTTGATTGGCAGCCCCTCTGGCCCTTCACCTGGCAGTCACAACGTCCTATCCATTCAAGAGGTGAATCCAGCGGGCGGGACTCTGAAACGGGAAGTTCTTCTGACAAGGATCCAGCTAATCTTCATCTGCTCTTACATGACAACGTGAGGTGAGTTTTTCTGATTGGTTGACCTGAGCCTGAGAAAGTGATGGCGTCTCCCTCGCTGTCTGCTGAAGTGGAGGTTAGGACACACACAGGGCAAAGGGAAAAGTAGATTGTCACACAAATGTTAGCATCTTTAAGCCCCTTTTTAAATATCAATTACATGACATTAGATTTCACTTTAATGTCATATTTATCTGAAATTAGTTTTAACTGTTTCACATAAATCACAAAACGAAACATACAAAATGGAAATAGTCAACCATACTTTATGTAGAGTAGACTGATCCACAACGACACAAAGATGCACACAACTTACCATTCAAACCTCGGCCACTGGCGGTGAAGGTTCTCACCGAGAAGGTGCTGTAATCCCACAGAGACACTAATAAAACATTGAACACTTAAATACACATACATTTGATGCAATAACAATTAAACATGGAGCTAACAGTGGTGTCTAATACAATATTACTAGACTTATTTGTTAACCTATGTCGTCATTACGTTTGCTGTAGTCAGGACGCTGTGAGTCAGACTGAGGTCCTGTACATGGTGTGGACACTGTTTGAACTGAGACCATTAGAGCCCAGCGTTTGGACACTAATGTGGACTGGGACTCTCAGGTCGACATTCTCCAGAATACACTGTGGAAAGAGAAAGCAAATATGCAGTACATGAAATGATGTTATTAAGTTACCGGACGCACAGATGTTAAACGACTGATACCTTGGTGCACGCTGAGCTCATGACAGATTTGTGGAAGTCCCCATCTACAAACACCTGAGAGGTGACAAGAAATAATAAGTACAAGATGCTTCTAGACAAACAAAATCAAAATCAAAGTTGGTATGTCAGTCTGCCTGCTACTGTAGTTTGTTCTGCCTACCCTGTATCCGTACACAAATGTGCCGTTACTGCAGCCCAGCTCGTCGAGTGGCGGTCTCTCCCAGCCAATCATGAGGCTGCTCTGGCCGACTGTTTTGATGACCTCAACAGAGCGAACCTCGGCTGGAGCTTCTGCAGGTGAGTGGACAAAGAAAGATCAAGCACAGCACCCTATCTTGCTTGTACAAAGTAATTCTTATAATGCTGTAAACACAGGGTACAATACAGCCTAAATGCACACTAATCTATTTATTTCTAAATGGCTGGTTACTTTTACAGTTGACCTTTAAACTTTAAAATTCTACAACAATAAATGAACATAACGGGAATCACTGCATACTCAACTTACTAACGAATCCATGCGATTTAGTAAAGGTTTACAGTCATGTACCGTACTGCAGTGTGTAAGTGCATGTGGGCAATAAACAATTGATATTGAATATGTGCATTACCTGGTTTGGGTCTTGCTGTCTTGGTCTTTTCAAGAGCAGCTGTGGACTTTCTGGCAGACTTGTTGGATCTCTCAGGAGAGCAATGAGCAGATTGAGTGCAGGATGGAGCAAATACAAGTCCGTTATATGCAGGGGCAGAACCATCCATTTTAGAAGGCATGTTAAAATGATTAGCCTCCGGGGCAGTTGAGCCTGAAGCAGTGGTTTTTGGATTCGTGTCAGAACATGTTAAGACATCAGAGTCAAAGGTAGTGGTCCTCTGGGTTAAAGGAGGAGAAGCTGTATGTTTAGCATCAGATATGTCAGAGTTAGCAGTGATTTTCTTTGTCAGTTTTTGGGATACTGATACATTTGCAGCACTGCTTGAAGTGGATTTGCTAGGTGCCATTGTGACAAAAGTAAAGTTGGAAGAGCTAGAAAGAGCAGACGTTGTAGTTTTAGATATGTCTGCTTTAAAGTGATGGTTAGTAAACATGTTGGGACTGAATGTAACATTAGCAGATCTAGAGGCGACTGCATTAAAAAGTGTTGTTGACTTATCAGTGGCAACAGGTGTGGTTGTCACTGCTGGAGTGTGCTTAGCTGGGCTCGAAGCAGTGGTGACTGGGAGAGAGCTGGAATGTGGCGTAACAAAACGGAGGCTCTGCGTCATTGTCTGAGAGGCTGGTCTCAGGTCTGCAGGAGCTGAAATTGAGAGACCTTTCCTGGGCTGCTGTCCTCTTCCTCTGCTCACTGGAGCCTTGAAGTGAAGAGAAACAAATTTATTAGAGATATACTAACATAATATTTGGCTAGATTTTTTTATGTATTCTTGTGTGAACACATCTGAGCTTGAATAGCCACTTAAAGAAGACTTTAAAAAATAATATGCACAGAATTGTGATTTCAACACTTACATAAGAGTAATGTTTTTCATACTTCAACACAAGTATACTTCAACACTATACTTTTGTGTAATGCCACATGTTCAAAAAGCTTCAGTGTACCTGATAGCTGCTCATTAGGGTCTTCTGCAGCTGCTCATGTAGGTTGATGATCTTCTCAGGACTACTCAGCCTCCTGCTCCGACTCACGCGTGTGCTGGAGGAGGGAGGAGTGGGACTCAGCGAGGATGCAGTCGAACTGGCCAGATCTGGGGAGAACTTCCTTTTCATGTCTGGATGATGAAGACCAAGTTTCTCGGGTCCACTGGTTGCTTGAACTGGTCCACTAGCAGAGGGAGAGAGCTGTGGTGGGATTGAGAAAAACACTGATATATTGATGTCAAATGAACTGTGATAACGCGTTAAGGTTACAATAAACAAATGACACTGTGGCTGAGGCAACTGGCAGCTTCTATCTGACACTGATATATTACTCTAAAGATTGGTTCACAAGGGGAATGATTATAGCCAGCAAAACCTGTTTCAGTATTCATATGGGCACCTGACTACTGTTTTAACACAGGCTTGAACCTGGCCTTTAATGCTAGTGTTCTAATTAGGACCACATTTCCCATAAACCCTTTGAAGAGATTGTCTTGTGAAATTTAAGAGCAAGCCATACATTACTTTTTAATGCTGTAAAACAATGTAGCATAACAGAGTTACACACAAATTATTTCTTAAAATAAATGAAGTAATGGTTTGTTGCTGTTGAAATGCTACATCTACTGAATACATATTTGAATCATTTCACCTGTGCTGTATTGGTGATCAAGCTCTCTTTCAATGAAGGAACGTCAGGTAATGGTGTCGCTTGGACACTGGCATGCTGTTGCACTGGTGAGGTTGGCACAGGTGAGTTGGCAATTTTCTTTAGTATTCCTGTTGGTGCAGGTGTGACTTCTCTACTGCAGTCTTGACGATTTGTTGCGGATTCAGTGGTGATTAAAGATATGTGTTTTTCACTTTTTAGTTCTCTACATTTTACTCCACATTCAGGCGTGAGTCCATTGTGGTATTGCTGATTTTCAAGCGGGGGTATACTAGAGCAGGTCTGATCAGGTGTGAATCTGGTCATGTAGTCTTGAAATTTTGAAATAAATCCTGGTGTAAACCCAGTACTGTAATCCCGGGTCTTTAAGCTGCTCCCTGGTGTGAATGCTGCAGCGTAGTCCTGCAGAGCAGCGTCACTGAGCAGCTGCTCAACTCGCTCTGTGAGTGTGGATTCCACACAGCCTCGTCTGTGCATGGCCTTCATCATCTGAACCAACAAGCTGTTCCTCTCCTGACACTTCACCACCAGACAAGACAGCTTGGCCTGTTATTGGACGAAACGCTTGTCAGTCAAACTCAACTGCTATTGACACATGACAGTGGTTACCTGACAGTCATAGAGTAAATATGTTGTCAGTAATGTAAAGTGTCACACTGTACCGCATACTTTAATAAAGGAACAAAAAACTATATCCTTACCTTTAAAGGAGCTATATCCAGATCCTTCTGGCTCCTCTTTTTCAGGAGTGCATCATACTACGGTACAAACAAACATAATTAAACACATGAAAACTACTGTATTTAAGATAAAAACCAGCTAAGTGCTTTGACAATCATGCACGGAAGGCCGCAGCTGACTGGTTACCCACCTTAGCTCTGATGTCGTTGTAACGTGTCCTGAGTGAGACAAGAACAGTGCTCAGATCCTCCTTGCTGCCCTGCCCTCGTTTTAGAGTGACATACTCTGAGTTTAGCTCCTCTAGAGCCACCGTCTGTGAGGTTTTACACACACACACACACACACACACACACACACACAGGAACAGATCTATGAAAACTGCCTCATGGTGTTGCTGCTTCCCATTTTTTATGTACTTGCATTTGTCCGTTTCTGGTCTTTCTGTACTACAGCAGATGTGGTGTATGTATTAACTTCAGATGAAGCATCAACACTTCAGTGGACTTAAACATCTGCTGATTCAAAATTATGTCTTGCTAGGTTGATTTTGAAGTTGAAATTAAGGTTTCCAGAGACTTTTCTTTGCATTTTTATCAGAAAGGAGGAACACATTGGAGCAGTTTTTGTGCTACACATAGTCTTTGTTTAGATTCAAGTATCAAATAGTTAGATTAGTTAATTAATAGTTAGAATAGTTGAGATCAAATTTATAACCGTGCCATATACAGGCATAAATTGTGGTTCATAACAAATAAAAAACATATTCTGCCCTTCTTACCTTAGCTTTGAGCTGAGCTGTAAGGATGTTGTATTGCTCCTCTATTTGTGCCTTTAGTGACAGAGCATCAGACTTCTCCCTGACCAGGCGGGTCAGTTTGCTCTGCAGCTCCTTCACCTGCAGCAGACACAAACACTCATTAGGTCTAACAGATAAATAAGAGATAGACCCAGATAACAGATCAACAATGTCTTTATTTGGGTGTGGAGGCAATGTTTGTTTTTAATCTGTGCATGTTGAGTTTTTCTGAACTTTATATGTCCTGTAGTTAATAAGCAGACCAAAGGGCAATGGTGGATCAGACAAGACAAGATTATGGGACAATGTTGAAATTTTATAGCATTTTTGTAATGTATATCTACTTAAATACCTGTGTTATGAGGCTGTCATTTTCCTTTTTGGTTTCTTCTATCTGATTGGCTACATCTGTCAGCCTCATCATCCCGTCAGCTGCTTGGGCTGCTTCTCTCTCGGACTCCTCCCTCCTGGCTTCTGACTTACACAATTCACTGTGCAACATCTTGGTCTGAACATGCCACAAATGTAAACATAAATCTCCAATGATGTCAAAATCCAAAACGAAGTTCAAGTTCTCCAATATATCCAGATACCAAGTCAGTAGGGGCTCTGTAAAGTATTAGCATGATGAGGATTTTTTGTATTTGTATCTATATCCATACCTTTACAATCATTCAGTTAGGCACAGAGGTTTATTCTTGACCTTGAAGTAAGTAGTTTGACAAAACAATCCCAACAAGTTCTACTGAGTTTTCTATCGCCAAGTAAGTGACCGTTGAGCTGGGACTGTTTAGTTTAATCAGCAGAATGTCTAGAGTAAATCTTATCTTCTATCACAACAAATGTCCACACTGATGTTAATGAAGAAAGGGGAAGTTGTGTAAACTCACATCTGCATGGCTCTTGTCCCGTTCGTCTCGCAACCTCTTTAGTTCTGCTCCCAAAGCTTCAGTCTCTCTCATCAGATCACTTTGCACCTGTTTTACATCAAAAACCATGTTGCATAAGTACACAGTAATCCTCATAGTGATACACGATGAACTATGATGCTTACAGGATGTTTAAACTGACCACTCTTAGTACCTGTAGAGAGTTTCCTCTGTGGTCATCAGTCTGACATCGTTGTGTAGCATTTTCTCTTGTCCCAACAAGAGTCTCAGTCTTCTTCGTCGTAACAGCAGTGTTAGGATTCAGCAGATGTCTCTTCTGATTCCTCCCCTCTGTTTGTGTTTGGCCGGGGAGAGCACCTTGGAGGCGGTCTCTTTCCTCTCTTAGACCCTGAAGTAAAAGCTTTATCTGCCCTTCTTCCTGTTTCAAAGAACTGATCGACTGTTCAGTTCTTTCTTTTTCTTCTCTCAAACTGCTCACTGATTTTATTAACCTTACACGGTCTTCTTGTAAAGTGTAAGATGATTGTTCCTTGTCTCTCTCTTTCTTCAGACACTTAAGGGAATTGGTTAGTTTGTCTCTCTCCTGTTTCAAATAGAGCACTGCCTGGCTTAACTGGTCACTCTCTGACCGTAAACTTTGTAGTGATTGCATGATTTGATCCCTCTCCTCTTTTCCACTTGAGAGAGATTCTAACAGTTTCTCTTTTTCTCTTTCGAGAGCAGATAAAGTATCATTTAGCTGCCCATTCTCCTCTTTCAGGCCAAAAACTGTCCTGGTAAGCTGCTCTCTCTCTTGTTTGAGACCAGTCAGAGATTGAGAGATGCTGTCTTTCTCCTCCTTCAATCCCCAAACTGTCCGAGTTAACTGCTGTTTCACTTCTGTCTGTGTTTGGACTGACAGAGCTACTTCTCTCTGCTGCTCTCTGAGAGAATTTATATCACCCGACAGTTCCTCTTGTTCTGTTTTGAGGTTCTGGACCGACTTGGTCAGCTGGCCAACTTGATCAGTCAGCAAACTAACATGCAGACTGCTTTGTAGGCTGTTCTGCAACGGATCATAGGGATTATTATGCTGAAAACCAGGTGCTGAAACTGTAGTCGAATCGTCTGGATGTTGACTGGACATCAACTGTGGTTCTTCCCCTTTTATCACACATTCTTCAAGGTTGTTCTGTTGAAAACTTCCTGATATTGCAGCTGCATATTCACTTTGGAAATGAGATCCACACAGTTCCTTGTGAACCTTTGATTCCTCCAAATGCTGTTCGCTCTCCTCTAACCTGTGCCGCAGCTCCATGATGGTATTGAGATCATCCTCAGTCTTCTTGGTGAGTTCTGTAATCAAACACCCTTGTTCCTGGTTCTCCTGCTCCAACCTGACTACGTCTGCCTCTAGCTTGGAGATATGCTCCCTCAGCTGTGTTTCCTCCCTCATGATCTCCTCTCCTCTGAGCTCAATGTGAGCCAGAAGCTCCTGGATCCGGTCCGCCAAGGCCCGGTTCTCCTGATTCAGGGCCTGG
This sequence comes from Coreoperca whiteheadi, assembly GCA_011952105.1. Lineage (NCBI taxonomy): Eukaryota > Metazoa > Chordata > Actinopteri > Centrarchiformes > Sinipercidae > Coreoperca > Coreoperca whiteheadi. Next base: position 15,717,095 of record CM022490.1, read on the forward strand.
ACAAGATCATCCTCTTCATCACTGGTGGGTAGTGTGCTAATCTGAGTATACAAAGAGGTAGAATTTGATGCATGATATACTATAAAAGTTTGTAATAGAAAGTTGGTAAATTCAGCTGTATGAAATATTTGGGAATACTGAAACCCCTGCGACATACCTCTTCTCTTGAAGACCCCTGATCTGCCTCGGCTTCTTTTTCCTCTGCCTCTTTACTGAGCTGTAATTTCAACTGAGTATTCTCCTTAGCCATCCTCTGCAGCTGTTCCTGCGTGTGCTGCAGGGCGACCTCCAGGTGGTCACGTTGTTCTTGAAGTGCTTCAAGATCCTCCCCCAAACCCAAGCTCCTGTAGGCTTCCCTCAAGGCATCAGATTCCTCACTGGGGCTTTCCTCTAGGTTTGGGATCCCTCTAGAGCACCAGGTCCCCAGTTTAAACTCATCTAGTGTCTCTGTGGTCAAGGAAAAGGACTGGAGACTGGGGTTGGTTTTGGAGCCAAGGGGGCGAAAGAGGTTCAGAGATTCCTTTTTAGGTGGAGTTTCTGATTTGGCAGATGAGGAGGGATCCTCTGTGTTGTTCTGCGTGCTCTCTGCTGTAGCCTGGTGGTGAACAGGTGAAACTGCAGATGAGTGAGGCTGGCCTATTTCCTCATGCGCAGTTAGACGGACCTACTCAGGGTTCACAGTTGTTGGACAAAAGTTGTGAATCACTTACGTAAACATGAAAATGACAAAATACTTAAAATGACAAAATAATATAACATAATCCAAGTTCATGTCTCCGTCAGCTATAGTAATATACTGACATTTAAATACACTTGTATATGCATTTACAATAGGGAAGGTGGTTATGTAACAGTCTAAATCCTATCAACAGAGCTTTCACTCTTCAGGAGGCTGTAATACCTTCTCATGAAATAACAAGAAGGAATTTACAACATTAAGCCAAAAATAACACCGGATTGAATTGATCCTTTATTAAGTTATTTTTACCAACGATATTTGGCCTGTCTACACTGAAAAACTGGTGAAAATGAATCGCAGAAAACAACTGAATGAATTCAAAATAATAATCAGTCCCAGATCGATCTGTTTATCTCAACTGTGTTTTTTCAAGAGGTGTAAAATAGGAATGCTGGAATTTGTCACTTTTCAAACATGTGTTTGATCCCCAACAAATCCTCCTAATCATAAGTGTTTTCTTCTCAAGAACCCATAATTATATCTTACATATCCCTGATATTCATACACATAATGGCACTGAAATTGTTCAATATTATAAAGATCTGTGTTAGCAGTCTTACTTTTAAACCACATGTGAAACAACGAGAATTTGAAAATGTGATAGAAAATATATAGACAGAAAATGTGTTTCTTATATCGTCGTAACAGAGCATGTTTTTCTCTTGAGGACAGCAAAAGTATTGTGATCATCATGTCTGTTCTTGATGTGTGCTTGTGGGATATCCTGTACTCTCACGCTGCTCATTTCCACCTTAAAACAACCTGATGCAGTTTACCTCGGTGCCCTGCGTTTCATTACCGGAGATAAATATTGTACTCACCACTGTGTACTGTATGAAAAAGTAGCAACTAGCAACAAGAACAGAGTTACACACAAGCATTTTTGTTTATAAATGTCTCCTACTAAAGCTGCCTCAGTATATCACGTCTCTTTTCAAATTTAAGATCATCAGATGATCTCAGGCCTGGCTAACTCTTGACACCCCACAAGTAAACTGAACTTGGGAAGAAGGTTTTAATAATAATAATGATGTCTTACGCACCTCTCCAGAGCTCCCAACTGAGGAACGTCCCATGGCAGTGCTATGGGAGGGCCCAGGACAAACAGCAGGACTGCAGCTGGGCGCGTTGCTCCCAGGACCCGGGCACGTCGACTCAGGGACTGTGGATGATTGACGGGGTGTTTGGTTAGCTGCATCCCCAAGGATCTGCTGTAGTCTGTGGTTCTCCTCTCTCATCTCTTCAACCTCCTCCATCAAGGAGATTTCAGACAGCTTCAGCCGGTGCACCTCTCCCTTCATCTCCTCCACCTTGCAGCCCAGGGCGTGGCTGTTTTCCTGGGCCTCCTGGAGCTGCTCCATCAGTCTGCTTCGCTCTGTCATCCCATCCTCCTCTCTCTCCAGCAGCACCCTGAGATCGTCCTGCAGGCTCAGGATGAAGCCTTGCAGCCTGGTTTCATTTGAGTTCTGTTCCGTGTCTTTGACACTTCCCCCTTGTATCTCTTTCCCTGTCTTTCCCTCATCACCCTCTCGCCCTCCTGCTCTCTCACTTCCCACACTTGGCTGCCATTGCCTCCTCCTCTCCTCCTTTCTCTCCTCTTCTCCTTCACCCTCTCCTCTCATGGAAAGTAGCCTCTCTTGTTCTTCCCTGTGTGTTACAGTCCCGGCAGTGATTCTGACTGCCCTGATCGTTGCCATGCCAGTGGCGGCAGTCACAGTCATGTCCAGTAGCTGCTTTTCTAAAGTGAAGATCCGGTTCTGTAGGCTCTGCTCTCTGTCCCGGGCCAGGCTGAGCTTGTGCTGGAGTTGCGTTTTAAAGTTCTCGAAGTACTGGGACTGGCGACTCATCTCCTCCCCTTTGGCCTTCAGCTGCCTCTGACAGCGCTGCAGTCGATCCCTCCAAACCCGCTCCCCTCGCTCCTTCTCCTGGGTCTGGGCAGGAAGGAAGAGGGAAGAGGGAAAGATGGAGACAGAGAGAAAATATGAAAGAGAGAGATACCACAGTGGAGTCTGGAAAACAAACTCCTGAGTTATCGTAGTAATCCCAACACTGTTACTCAAGCTTGCTTTACAACTTGTTTTAACCCCAGTGGCTAAGTGGTCTCCAGAGCTACTCTAATGTCCTCTTAGAATATGTATTCTTTTCTGTGTTAGTGTTATTATTGTATTAGAGTAATCTTTATTGTAGATGTTATCTGTTGTGACTGTCTTGTGTCTCTTTAATTTTTTACTGCATGAACAAACAAGCTAGTTTCCCCACTGGGAATTAATAAAGTTAATTCTCTCTATCAAACCACCACAGTGTAATTACTTTAAAGCAGACATAAAGTTAAAAGCTTTCCTCCAAATTACCTTAAGTCTCAACTATTGTAATTGCTCAAACAAATGTATGTTGGGCTTTGTTCAGACTGCAGGTAAATCAGATTTGTTTCTCTAATCAGATCTTTAAGACAGGCTGTCCACATTGTTATTTGCAAGTGATGAGATCGGGTATGTGTGTCCAGACATCACCAACCTATCTGCATGGGTTGCTGCAGTAACGATGTAGGCCTCAGTAACTACGTACGCTATGGAGAGCCATCATCTCACCATGCATAACAATCAGCATGGATTCTGCTCAGCCTCTCCACGGATGTATTATAAGAGCATCCATGAGCTGCTCTGATGCACTTCCGTCACTCTGGATTTGACGTTGTCGTTGCGAGTTGCGAGTTGCGAGTGATGCAAAAGACACTTTGAAATCCTATTTGAGAGGCCAGAGCATCCAGAGTGAAACACATCTGATTGGAATCACATTTCAAACTACCTCCAAATGTGGCCTGGATTTGATTTGCAAATACAATTTTGGCTGTCCAGACAAATCAATCTGGATACAATCTGGATATGCCAAAAAAAATTTGGGCTGGCAGTTTGAACAAGGCCTTAGAATAAAAAAATGTTTTATCCATTTTTACCTAAAAACTTTGTGCCCCTTTTGCTCATTTTAAATCACATTTTAGAATCAGGCAAGTAAAATCTAGATGACATAGACAAAATAACATAAATACTTTATGATTAAAGAAAACAACTGAGACGTAACAAACAAGCATTTCTACAGTTGTGATACTGTCATACTCAGTTTTTTTTTCCAACTTTTTAGGAATTATCCTTACATATTTAATGTTTTTGCCATGTTTTTGACTGATGCACAGGCCATTGAAGACAGCCTCTTCGGAGTTCTGTTATTTTTCCATGTTGCTTTGAACTTGCATATCAAAGTGCTGATTGAAAGGTCAGAGAAGTGGTGCGAGTCATCCATTTTAATATATCCTGACCTTCACAGCATTATTTGTAATTTTAATTAAGTTACGTCAGAGTTAAGGTCCTTATTAAGGACATTATTTTGTCTATCCCTTCTACATTGAACAGACATTTTAGTCATGACCTATAGTAAAAACCTGTGTGACTAAAGCCAACCTGCAAGATTCACACATCCATTATCGTCTTCATGTATTACATCGTGCCTGTTGATGCATTGAGCACTCACCATGGTCCTGACCTCCTCCCTGAGCATGTGAAGTCTCTGGTCCAGCCTCTGGGAGTGTTGCATGCTGGGGAGTTGGGAGGCAGAGGCTAGCTGATAGAGCTGTAGCAGCAGACTCCTCTCTGACCTCTCTAACTCTTTGATCCTAAGGCGACAATACAACACAGACACACTCACATTACATCATTTTATCAACTTCAAAAACATTTGCACAGGCTTAATAGCTTCCTCTGTTCATTTGATCTAAAAATCTACAAATGTGATTCAGTTTTTACCTTCCAATACGATAAAAGATGAAAACATGCAAATACAATCTCCTACTGTGAGAAATTCCAGGGGAGATGTTAGCAGCAGCGTGCCCGCATGCAAGTGTGCAGTGCGGTCAGGTGCGTGTGATATGTGATATCACCTTGGCCAAAAGTGAGTATATAGTAGCAGGTGTGTGTGTATGTGGTGTGTGTGTGTGTGTGTGTGTGTGTGTCACCAGATCCCCTCTCCCTGAGTCTCTCACCTGTTCCTCAGGTAGCTGTCAGACTGGAGGGTTGAAACTTCATTCTGCTCCAGGACCTTCACTCTGTTACATACACAGAATCCGCAGATCCAGATCCAGGTCGGTTCGCATTAAGTCTGTTTCCATGGTAACAGATCTCCTTCTGGTACCCATCTGTCTGATGAGGTCACGTGATCCTCCATTGGTTAGCCTGTGTCCACTGGGTGAGTTTTACCTGTGGCACAGGGACTGATGGTGTGAAACTTACTCAGGTTAGGACGAAGAAAAGGAAAACTGTTACACATTCTTCTTTTTGTTTTTCTTATCTACAGGTCAGTCATAAACATACAAAACACGTTAACAGATAAAGAAAGATACACAACCACAAAATACAGTCATCTATTATTCACAAGGTCAACAGCTTGGTAGCAAGTTGTCGAGCACAGGTATCTCTCAGGTTACGCTGAGCCTCCTAATCATCCTGTCCCCTCCTGCACCTCCTACTACATTTCACAAATCCTTCAATCTCAAAAATTTAAAAAGATAGGTTCACAATTTTTCGTCTACCTGACAACTGTTTTAAGATAAAAAAATGAAAAAATGTTGAACCTATCCTTAAAGCTAGGCAAAAATTAAGCTAGCAAGCAAGTTTGGCTAATGCATAACTAAAGGCATTAGCCAACAGGCAAGAATACATAAGTCAATCACTTCATATTAGTATACAAGTAATCAGAAAATTATTAATTTGCAGATTTTCTCATGCAACCTTAAATTAGCTGTCGTAGTAATAAAAGTACAAAGGAATACATTCTCAAAGGTAAACTTAAATAATAACCTGGTCTTTTCACTCCAGTGATTGTAGTTTCATCTACTAAATCCAGCGACGAGCTTCCAGTAAGTCAGCTTCTGCTCTGTGAAGTTAGTTGCACTGTTTCCTTAGAAACGCCACAGACTTTGGACTTTGCCAGAATCCTCCATGTCCAGTTGGCACTCAGGGTGTTCACCCCCATCACTCAGCCCTGTACTTTCAATCTTCTTCTCCTCCTTCCGTCTCCCCTTTTCCATTGTCCAACTGGGCATTCCTTCAACTGAGGCTGTGGCTCTCCTCCCTTTAATAAATCCTCTGATTCAGAGTTTTCTCTCAGTAAATCCATGTGTTTGCTTCTCACAGAGGAGTTAAAGTTTTTTATGTTCCAGGTCCAAGAACCATTATAGTAAATTTTATTTATAAATAAATCTCACTTTAATCTCATATATATCTGGTTATTTATTACATTTTCAAATATGTTTGCATTCCAGGTAAGGGTCTTCTGCAAAAGTGCACATTTATCAAAAAGGCCATAGGGTTTTCATGAGCTTTCTACAAATGCATAAAAAACAATTAGGTTTTGTTTCATCCTCGCTTGCCTCCAGAGCACGTTAACACCTAAGGAAAAGAAAAACATTATTGATGTTTCTATCAACACTATAAATGTGTTAAATGCTGATGTGATACAGTGAATAAAGGCGCTACCTGATGAGGGTCCACGGTCAATTTCATTAAGGCCAAAGAATAAATGCTAAAGAGAAAAACAAAAAGAGGAACAAAAACTAAAGGAACACAAGGGGTTGAATCAACAGGTGAAAAAAGAGAGAGAAGAAAGAGTGTCAAGAAGTTAATAATATAACACACAGCATCAGTACAGTAGTACTGATACTCACATTCTCTCTTGCCAATCTTTGCCTTCCTCTACCAGCCATGGCAGAAAGCTTTCTTAGAATGAAACAAATAAAATGTGTTTATGTACCTTTTCCTCTATTTCCTTTATTTGTCTCTTTTGCAAGTCAATCCTGTCCTCCAGCTCTCTAATTCTCTGCAAGGCAAAGACAGACGTGGTTAGGTGGTCAAAATATGTTCAAATATAAAAATAAGATCATATCTCATACAATCATCCACATTTGAATAAAATATATTAACGGTTGAGAAACAGTAAATAAGACCATGATCCAACTTTTCCTGTATATACTCCAAATACTCTTCCCCCTTTCCATCATGCCCTCTGTCTCCATGGTAGCTGTATTGGGTAAGAATGAGCTGCCATGGCAACCGAAGAGCAGATTTAACAGTGCACAGTGGAAGTGACACCATCTTTTAGACTTTAAAAGATGAGCAGCATATATATAATAACAACAATAACATTAGTGTTCTTGTCTGCAAAGAAAAATCTGTGTATTCAGGGTTGATACAAATTCATTGTTAAATACACTTGGACAGACACAGGACTCTAAAGCTAAAACACAAACACCAAACACAACTGAAGCATTCATTGAGGTAAAAAAAACAAGCTGTTTAGTTCTTAATTACTAGACCACTGAGTCAGCCAGGGGACTGAGAAAGTGAGTTAACTAAAGCCCAACTGTGGAGAAGAGGAAACTATTTTACTAGAATTTAAAGTAAGACAAGATACAGAATTTGACAAATACTAAAACTTTGATATCTGGGCTAAACTGAAAGTCAAGTACACAAGAAACTATTTCTAGCAGTAGTTTCCATAAATGTAGTTAGTATATTTCATGAGTAGTTGATTAAAAATGTGTTTTAAGTGTTCTGTGGTTAGAGATTAGGAAAAGCATGTTAGTAAGTTACAGTACAACTGATTCAAATGAAGTTGAAGGTGCCGTGGTTGTTGATTTAATGTACTCAATGAATAACAGATAGTGTATGAGCCATGGGTGTAAAACTACAGTGAGGGCTGCAGAGTGGAGGGATACTGAAGGAGTGGGGGGTATTCAGATCATAATGACAGACACAAACTCACACACACAGCCAAAGTTATTGTCTCATCTTTTCACTCTTCCACTTCTAAATATGCACTTACAGATAGAGTTACAGGGTGCACACACAGGGATACTGCATCTTTTTCAAAGCACCAGAGGTCTGGTGGGGTCAGACGTTTCAGACAGGGACCAGGGGTCAGACTGAGGGAGGGCAGGACTCAGTAACCTGACTCGATGTTGTTTTAAGCCTTACCTGCTGGGCCTGCTGTAGGAGCTCCATGCGCTCCTGTAAGATCTGACTGTCAAACTGCCGGCTCTGCCGGAGAATCTGACGCCGCAGCTTGTCCACGGCTAGCCTCAGCTCCTCCCTCTGCCTGTCTGTCAGCGACTCGGCCACCGCCCGGCATGCCGGCTGCTCCTGCTGCAGAGCGCTATACAGCGTGGCCTCCAGCTCCTCGATCCTCTACACAGCCAGCCACATACAGGTACAGATACACACACACACACACACACACACACACACACACACACACACACACACACACGCGCGTGGACATGCACATGCGCATGCAAATACACACACAAGCATGCAGTAGCACACACGGAGGCACGCACACAAACACACACACACACACACATACACACACCACTGTGACCATGGCAGATATGAGGAACACTGTTCCACTTTATATTGGGGGTTATTTAGGCTTGACCTTCACATGGTAACTTCAATATATTAACAACACAAACCGTATTTTCTTAGTCTCCGACAAACTGACTGTTTACCATGTAAAAACCAAGCTTTCACCAATACAATGTAAAGTGGGACCATCAACACAAACTAACACCAACACTCACCAAATACAAAGGTTAGATTTATATGTAGATTGACTTAAGGGTTAACTTCTGTTTTCTGGGTACAGACGATTTAAGTCAGTGGGAGAGATGAATGTTTTATCATTCATGCTAACAAAATGGAACATTAAAATCTTATTAAGACCATTCTGTCTAGAATTTTTCTTCAACTTCACTAGTTGTCCACTTGAACCAAGTTACACAGGATATTTATAAAGGTATAATATATTTCTACAATTTAAGAGCGTGTAAATCGGCCTTCCCATAAGATAAAAAGGACATTAGGCCAATAAAGAAGTCAAATACCCTGGCCAATTCAGTGGCTTGGATTGTTCACAGAATTTAGACTTCAGTGGTAAAAGATGCAGTATCCCGACACAATGTGACAAATTTGACCTTAATGGAGCATTCATGATTTTTCATGGGGTTCCAAATGTTTACGTGTCATGCTGGAATGACAATGTTGCACCCCTGCATCCCTGAACCACGTTATCATGAACCATTATGCCTTGTACACAACCTTTGTTAACGTTGTATTCAATATAAATGAGTGCCTTTTGTCAATTAGAGAGGCTTTGGCCAACTTTTGTATAAAAGGAACAGGTCACACTGCTTCAGGCTCCGTACCATGTAGGCCTGGTCCAAGGCCTGCTTCCTGTAGTCCAGCTCTTCCTCGAGGAATCCCTTCTGCTTACTAAACAGCTCCTGCAACAAGATGTGATAATATATAACACAGGACATGGTATCACCACTGAATGGTAGAGAACAATATATACTGTAGAATCAGAATACATTAGAACAGCAGAAGAAAACAAGAAGACAAAAATCTTCAGTGAAAAGTCAAGTATATTTGCATCTGACACCACAGTCAAAACATTTGGAGATTGTGTACTTTAGTGGTAAATTGATTTTTCACCTTGTCATTTTCCAGGTCGATCATCTTCTGTGTGAGGGCGACCTCTGTGCTATCTATCTGCTTCAACCACTGTACAGGGGGGATTGGGACGAAAGAGGAGGGATTAATGGTTTCTCAGAAGCTAAAATAACTATTTTATAATTATTTTCATCCATATTTAACTTAACAAAAGTGACTCAAATGTAGTGGCTGTACTGTGAATAAATAAAGTGTTGTGGCAATGTGTGTCCACTGTGTGTCAGTAAAAACACAACATGTCTGACAGGCCTCTCACTCACCTTTTCACACAGTGAGATCACCGTCCCTGCCTGGATCACCGCTACCTGCTCCTCATTTCTGAGATTCTACAGAAAAAACAACAAACTTACTAGAAATGATAAGAATACCTGAGATTTAAATAAGATACCAGATTTTATTTTAATCCAACAGTTTGTTTGAACTCACCCCATTATCCCCCAGGATATCCAGTTTCTTCATCAGCTCAGGAATGATTACATCCTGCACAGAGGACAAAACCAGACATCATGTTGACTGTGTGTGGTCTTAAAGGAAAGTAGTCGTGGTTTGTGTAAGTGTGTCATCACCTTGACTCCCTCCTGGTGGCAGTAGATCTGCAGGGCACTGTTGCTGTTCTCAGGGAACGCAGACATGTGCAGATTGAGGGCAGGAGATCTGCGCTCCCTCTCCTACAGAAAGTACACACCATTTTAATGCTCATGGACACACACAGCTAAAAACATCATGACATCAGTCCAACTAACATTTCTACAGTTTCTTACAGTAATGTATAAGTTCATCTTAACATTGGTGGTGGTGCACTGTGAGACACAGAATGTAAATGAGAGTGAAACGGGAGTGAATGAGGGATTTACTTACATGACACTGAAAGCATGGTCAGGATCTGCCAAAATGAGGGCGGTGGATACACATGGATTTAAATGGAAAACCAATCCATGCCCAACCAAACCAACATGGAGTTTGAAAACACATGCTGAAACTTAAACAGATGCTACTCCATCTAAATTCACACACAACTGCTACATAAATAGATGCAATATCAACTGATAGCAGTGATTAAATGAATATTCCAAATGTTACATGCCTTTAAAGTAACTTCTTTCAGTATATCTATATTTCAAACTTTAATATTAAAGAAAAAATATTTAGCAGATAAACAATAACAATCCTCAAATTATACTACACTGTTAATCTTTCACAGATATAAACTTTCTTATGGAAGATGGATACAAAACATAAGACATGCATGCAAAAATGAGAGACAAAATGAACAAAGATGGGATTGAATGGTAAACTTAAATACCTTTTTATTCAAATAAAAATTATATTCATCTTAGCACAACATTCTTTCATAAAAAAATATTCCAGTTCAGAGGAGGGGGTATGCACACAGCTGCCATGCAAAACACAGATGCATACAGAGGAGGACTCAAGTGTGTATAAGTGAACAGTTTGTCTGTCTGTCTGGAAAGTCACTGTATGTAGGTCTTGCGTCTGGAACTGAGATTGTTGTTGTCGCCTCCTGGTGACAGTTTGGCGTTGGTACAGTCTCTTACTTCCAGTTCCAGCACCCTGAATTCCAGCAGCTCATTCTGATCCCGAGCGTCCTGAACCTCGGCCTGCAGCCGCAACTCTGCCCGCTGCAACTCACACATCTACAGACAAACACACACACATACATGTCCTTGTTTTACAGGTTCAATGGTTTGGAATGTTTTACAATGCATTATGAATACTCTGAATATTGAATGTCCTGTAGTTATAATGTTTTACAGATAGCTATGAATTATCCCAAATTAACAATCTCCTAATAGCATTGATTCTGTTTAAATTTAATTTCACGTTAATTTACAAACTATGGCCAATTATTGATTGTGCTATGCTAGCCTTGTATCATAGAAGAAGGTCATAAAGGGTCAGCACTTTTGCTGGGTTTTGAACCATAGTACTTTTTTGGTATCACCAGTTAAAAGATAATTGTCCGAAAGCTAGCACTGAATGCTTGCTCAAATTCGTATTCCTTTTTGTTTATTGCAATGTTCTACAGAGATGGGATCTATATAGAAGATAACTTTGACTGCTTTTAAATCAACGTCAAAAACATTTGTCTAATCCTTAAGGATTCTGTCTGAACCATACTTATAACTATCAGCCTTCTGTTTCTGTTTTTATCTTTTCCATTTCTTTCAAAATGGTTTCTAACATTTTAATTTAAATTTGAATGTTTTTGTATTTCATTTATAATGTTAAGAGAATCTAAAGGACTTTGATTTACCTTTGTGTATGAAATGTGTTCTATAAAAATACTTGCCTTGCCTTGATCAGACAGATTTAGGCTTAATTGAGAAAGGTTTTGCAGCAGCAAATGTTTATATTCCTCAAAGTTGGGCATTGAAAAAGTATTGTTTGGTATCAGTACAGAAAATAAAATACAATACTATGGTATTGTATCTGCCATAACATTGAAAAATCTTAAACAAGCTCTCATTGGCATAAAGTCTGCAAAGAGGATGCAAGAATACAGTTGCACCTATGTTGCCAGTAAAGTGATTACAGGCTTATAGAGCATTAAAAGTGAGTATAGGCTTATGCAATGTACCTTCTCATGAAGTTCCTGGTTGGTCCTGAGCAAGTACTGCTTCTCCTCCACCCACTGTGAATCCTGCCATAACAACCAAACACAACATCAGCAAGAAGTGACATTGGCAGGGGCAGGAAAGGAAGGAAAGGATCCCTGACGATGTGTAATGAACACAGCTGTCAGAAACACAATCAGCCAACTCAAAACCATCTCCTGTATTTTCAAATGACACATGCAAATGTACTAGGACACAAACAGACAGGAACAAAGTGGCAGTGGCACAAGTTTATTGATCCAGAGAAATAAAGACCACTCCCGAGATAACAGGCAAAGGAGCTGCATTCACAGTCAACAAGAGTTCACAGTAACAGGAGGAACAGAAGGCAGTCTGAGGTGAAAATCAATCAAATCAAAATAACAGAGCTGGATCAAGCCACAGCTAAACAGGCAATATATTTCACAACATATGAAGAAACTAAGAGTAGTGATAATAATTTCAGTATCATGAGAAACATGATATTCAGTATAGGTAATAATTAAGGTGCTCAATGTCAGCATTTCTTTTAATCGACTTGGTTTTGAGAAATTAACCAACGCTTTTCTTCTATATATGCATAGGTTTGGCTTAGTTGGCAAAATGTTTTATGATGACTTTTTTACATATTAAATCAACTAAAATCAACGTAAACTGTGTATTCAGAAAAGGTGAGACATTACTTGTTTATCAATCTATTCAAAACTGAGAGGAATCAAAGTGGTTTAAGCCTCCTCTCGAGGGGCGACAGCACTGAAAGGCCCAATAAGGAACAGAACCAACAACAGGAAGGACAGCGGGTGAGGCAGAGCATGCAGGAACAGAGCTGTGACATCACTCATGCAGGAAGTGACATCACAGGATTCTGCGGCAGACCTGGTCGGCATAGCGCCAGCCCAGGAGCAGAGCAGCCAGACAGACATGCAGGAGGGCCAGTGAGAGCAGGACCAGTGAGCTCCTGTCACCATCCCTCGTCTTTGTTACCTGCCCCCTCTCGCCCAGGGCCTTCTCCAGGTCGACGATCTTGGCCTGGCAGCTGCTGAGCTCCGCATGCAGCTGCTCACGTGTCTGTGGGAGGGAAGATCAGCCATCAGGGACATCAGTGTGCAAATTGGCTAGACAATAGATTCTGAAAACTTTACATGGTATTACTGCAAAACGTAAATTACAATAATTTACTAGACTTGAAAGTTGAAGTATATTCACGTCTTATGCCTCAAGTATGTATAGATTTTTTTTGCAAAAGAAAAATGATTGAGAACTGCTGGATGATGGGTAGAGCGGGCAGAGAGGTTAAAAGTGATAGTACAAACCCTGGCCTCCCTCTCAGCATCCAGCGAGCCCCCCGTCTGCTCTTGGAGAAGGGCGTAGGCCCTCTGGAGAGCCTGGTACTCTCTGGTCAACTGACGGAAACGAAGCTCTGACTCTTCACGGGAAACACTCTTTATTTAAAAAAAAAATTTAATTAAAAATATTAAAGATATATATTTAAAAGGGACAGGGTAAAACGCACACACAAACTTAATATATTTGTAAGCCCATCTCTTATTCTGTAAATTATTTTTAACGGTCTGTTTTGTTTCTGTCCTGTCAGTTATCTCAATATTTATGCAGCACATCTTTCAGCGGTTATAGTTCAAATAATTTCTTTCAAAGTAGATTAAGGATTTAATCACCTCTTCCAAATCCTCCTCTGGAGTTGCAGGCGTGCGGTCAGTGAGGTCAGTGTTATAGGAGGTCAGAGAAGACGTCTCAGAGTCTATCGATTCCTCATCAAATCCAAAATATGTCTCCACAACATGCCTCTGCAGAGAGGAAGAGGATATGCATTGTTAAATAAAACCCAAACCCTAACATACATTTTGTTGCCTGAATCTATAAAAAGCCAACAAATCCAACATTCATCCGGAAGAAATTAAATTCAATAAAGATTCTTAATCCACCACACGTTTGCCTATCTTTCAAAAATGCTTTCTTTTGTACAGTAATTCACCAACATTTTGTATAAAACTTAAAAACCAGGTACTGTCATTATGTTGTTTATCAAAGGTAAAGTAAATCAGATCAAGTCTCTACTTCTCCCGCAGAGTCCTTACCATCATGTTTATAAGTCATCTCTTGGCAACCAGAGAAGTAAAGGCAGACTAGGGCACAGAGGCAAATGAAGGCAGAGAAGTAGAGGATAAGGAGGATGTACTCCGTCATGTTGCTACTAGAATAAAAACAGCAACACTAAACTATAAAGCATCTCCCAAAAATAAAGTTATAATATCTTCTACTATGCTAGCTGATCTATACAGCGCTCTGCAGGGCTTTAGTAAAGTCCAAAAAGCACAATTGCGTTATGTTGCACGCCGAAAATAGAAAAGCAGACAAAAATGAATGTTGTTACAATCAAACTACTCAAAAACCAGAAGGCCAGCTTCTGTTTTTTTGCATTCAGCTTCAGCTTTAAACTCCCAAAAACAAATTTCCAGGCTCAAGTCCAAGAGCCAAAGCCGCTGTGCCCAAACCTGCATCCACTTCGGTAAGGTGACAAACTGGTTCCAGCAGGAGAGGTGGGAGAAAACATCTGACACGCATCTACAAACTCCTCCTCCAAGCAACATCATAGACTCTAAAATGTCCCCCGATGTATTGGCCCAAACATGCACACTCATCACAGCAATTCTTTTTTTCTAACACAGTCACCTCATCCAATTGGATATCGCCATCCCTTTCCCCTCTTTATTAACACAGGAAGGAAGCACAGACACAAACTGCTGCACACAAATTAAGCTAGCACCTTTTGCGATAAATCTATAGATGGTCCTAAAAGAACACAAAATAAAAATAAACCAACAACAGGAATAAACAAATGATTTTCCACTAGCTGTGGGAATGGTTCATGCAGGAGTTGCGTGCGTGCTCAGCGTGATGCTCCCCGCTGTGAGGGATACGGTCTATTATTGTCTCCTGAGTCCAATTAAACACAAACATACACAGAGAAACACACACCATCAACTGAAAACAATGCTTAAGGATCAGTCAACCACAGATAGGGTAGTTGCTTAGTTACTCACCACTGGATTGTTTTTAAAAAACACATGGACACTTACTTTAGACATTTTGAGAGGTTTCCTCCTGTTCTTTTTGTTCATCACCAATCGGTCACGTTCCTAAAGACAAACACACAGCAGATCAATATCTCACACTTTGTTCCTGTCGAGACCAGCCTCAGATCTGAGAGTAAGACATGACTCGGTGACCTGCACAGGCTTCATTCACACAGTTCAATCAAAACATTAACTGTCATCAGAATATAATATTTCATGCAGAAGTGTCCAATTCTGTCGTTTTGTACAAAATTCGAGGTCAAAAGAGAACACAAGAAAATTAAAAACTGTACTGATAATTGAGATGAAGTGGAAATCAGGGGCAGGAAACAATATAATATTGAAGCTCTATATAATGAGGGAATTAGCGGCTTGTGATTGGGCTGTGATGGGGAGGTAGAGAAGATGTGTGGGAGGGGCAAGACAAATGAAGATGAAGAAATGAGACATTCTTTGTTGATTTAGAGTTTGTGCAGAAATTTTCTTAAACTAAAAATACGTTCCACTATGAACAACCACTGCGCCCTTCTGTAAATATATAAATTATTCCCCTAATGCAGAGGGATCCAGAAGGCAGGGAGGAGCAGCAATTAAGGTCTACTGCTTTCACAATGTGATGCTCGATATGGATGAAAATCCTATTATCTCAGTATGTGTCCGTTTCTATAAAGATATTGATATAAATTGTGAAATAACAAATTTTCTGAAAAATCAACTAATAAATTGTTAATGGATAAAACAACACGACAAGAACGCCTATGCCTATGCAGTGAGGTAAACACCGGAAAAATCAAATATGTCATCATATTGACACAAAAGAATGTAAAACATCAGAGCTGTTAAAGGGAGAGCTACCACAGTACAAACAGTATGGCAAGATATCTGACAGGAGACAAATTCACATTATCTGACAGTATATGGTCCAGCCCTGCTCCCATTTCAGAACGATCTTTGATGATTTTCCAGGAAAAGTGTGAGATGTCAGCGCTCATTAAAGAAACACTAGTAGAGGACTCTGTGCTAAAACCAATTTGAAGTATAATAAACTATAACAGGCATCTGACCCGGGTGGTTTGAGCAAAATCCTGACCTGCGTGAGCTCGTCAATGATGCCACGTTGCTCAGAAACCTGCATCTTGAGGAACTCCACTTCCTGTTCCTCGTGGGCGTGGCTCAGGTCCGTCAGGGAGCTTGGCCGCTTCAGCTGGGGCTGAATGGATTGTTGCTGTGAGGGGGGACGAGAGGAGGAGGCTTTTTCCTTCTGTGGAAGGGAGACAAAGACAGCGAGTACGGAAAATTATTTCACACTTTTTCCTCAAATGGCCAGATGAGGTCCCGCTTCCTATTTGATGAAATTCTCAGCAACACCCAAAGTACAGTAATACAATACCTCTTTAAAACTAAAATATCTACTCTTTTCTACAAGTATTTGAACTTTTTAATCTTTAAATAGAGAGAAGAGAGCAAAGGCTGGGTGCATCTCACCATCTCAGCGTTCTCTCGGCTCAGGTTCTTCAGTTTTTCCTCCATGCGTTGCAACGTTTGAAGGAGGTCGTCATTCTTCTTGGACAGCCGTTTGTTCTTCTCAAACACGGGCTTCATCTGGCTCTCTGCCTCTCGCACCCTCTTCAACTGGACAGAGGAAGGAAACAGGAAACATTTTAACTCTTGCCTTCTAGTGACACAGAATTTCCAGTTTGAGCAGGTGACACAGGACCAAGGCTGGAGGGCTTCGAAAATAAAATGTTTTAATCAATGTTTCATAGGCATACATGTTTCTTTATGTGTTTTCATGTGTGTATATCTGTGCTCATAAGTGTAACAACATGTGTGTGTGTATTTGCATGCCTATAATCACTGCATGTATATACTTTTGCATGTGTGTTCCTCACTAGTTCATTCCTCTCGTCAGCCAGCAGTGCATTTCTGTCCTCCAGTTTCCTTATGACCGAGTGGAGCTCTGCAATCTTCAGCTGGAACCTCCTCATGTCACGCTCCTCCACCTCCTGTGGAGTAGGGGGGAGAGGAGAGGAGGAGGAAGACAAAATCTAAAAGGGCGTACATGCAGGCAGGCAGGCAGGTAAAGGAGGTTGATGGGAAAGAGGAGGTGGTGGGATGAAGATGAGATGCCATTTCACAGTGTAACTGTGAATCTGTACACACAGTAGATCCAGATGCTCATGAATATATGAGCTATAAGTGCAGGTGTGACTTACAGATACGTACAGATTCACAATATTGTCCAAAATGATTGATGTTTTTCCTCATTACTAGGAAAAAAAAGTCTAAAGATACCTCTGAGATTATTTTAAAAATAAAACGGTGGGTGGGTCAGCTTTGTCACCCTTCAAAAAGCATAGCAAAAAACACCTATTGTTTTGCACTCTGCTTATGAAAATTATCTGATTTAAAGATAGTAAATATCAGAAAAATATGTGCTATCTATATCAACAGTAAAGGAAAAAAAATGCCTAACTCATGTTCATCCTGTTACATAACTTCAATGTCTATATTTTGGTCTTTCAGAAATGTTGGTATTTCAGATTGCCTGTGATGTTAAAAGTGTATTTATGCATTAATGCCCATGTACAGATGCATGTGTATACATTTGGTTTTGTGTCTGTATATACCTGGTTGTTGAGAAGGTCTGAGTTGTCCCCCAGCCCAGGCACCACCTCTCTCTTGGGGCTGCCGTGGTTATATCTCTCAGCCTCTCGCACCTGGCCCAGCTGCTCATCCAGGGCTTCCTTCTGAAGCTGAAGCTTCTGGGCGTAGCCGGCCTGCAGACCCAGCTCCCTCTCCAGGGCACACACCACCCGGTCCTTCGCCTTCAACTCATCCATCTGTAAGTGGGATGGTCAGGAACATGGCACTTAAAATGCCTGACAATAAAGGATGTAAATATTTCTGAGATCATGTCGCAGAAAATACATCAAAAAATATTTATAAAAACTGAACTTGATCCATGTATTTCACTAATTTTACCACCAATGTGTGAGTATGTGAGTATCTGGTTCACATGAAGCACACTGTCCTACACGGTCTACACCTTCAGTCTAACAAGCTGCATGCTCCGATGGCCGAGAACAGAATAAGAGAGTGACAGTGTTTTAACTTTTAAAATATTGTGTTTCAGCTGTAAGTAATTTATGAGGCTTTGATCACACAATTTCTTCTGACAAATGTTCCCACTTCTACTTCCCTCTGTATTTTGGTATTTATACAGGTATTTCCTGCACTGCCTGCTCACCATCAATCTGCCATGCTTTACTCTTTCACCACTCTGATTCCAAATTTTATTAAGTCTCCTTGCTCAAACATTCCTTTACTGACAACAATGCCTGTTATTGTAGGGCTACTGTATGTAATGGGGTTAATGAGTAACTGCAGCAGGTATGCTGACTTTTATTTTTGTAGATAAGCACCACATGGTGAGATAGGCCAAGACAGACAGACTGCAGCAATTAGTCTCTAATCGTCATACGTCAGTGAGTTAACCCTGAGGTGGAACTGAATTTCAGAAGCAGAATAACCGATGTCGGTGTGTGAGGGACTCTCAGTGATAGTCAAATGTGGTTGGGACAGACAAGGACTATAAAAATAACAGCTGCTGGGTTTGTGAAGCTAACCTATCACAGGAAAAGTAATATATGGTTTATAGTGCAGTGTAACATCTGTCTTTTCACTGCATCCATATTTTGTAATTTAATTAAGGTGAGCTCACTGTGATGGACATAACTGGACAGGTTTTACACTCCAACAGAGGCCCATGGGGGAAGTGATCAACTATGGTATTCGGATTTTAAAGGCCCTGAAAACCTATTTCCTCAATCAGCTTCTGAGCAATGGAGATCTGCTTAACAAAACATTTTCTGACAAATTTCGAACTGAGATTCTGTCTGAGTCTTGCCACAATCATGATTTAACAAAATTTGAATTAAAATGTGGTAACAGTTGTGGGATTGTTTGCTTATTTATCAAATCTGATCAAACCACACCAACACAGTCCTGATGAGGTCGATTAGCTCAGTTTTTCAGTGTTAAACACTTAATAAATAATCACTGATTGCTTTAGTCATGAATATTTCAAGTTATTGAGAAATATTAGAGTCTGGGCACAGTGATACTGTAAATACAAATTTGTTAACTGGTGCACCAAGGTAAATAAATGTTAAATAGATTAAATCATTTCTAATAAATTTCCTGCACTTTACACTTATTCACACCTACTTTTATTTATATTTTATTATTTCTATAACTCTTGTATAGTTGTCCTGCGTATTGCACTACATGTTTTTACCTTGTTTTTTTATCTTCTTGTTGCACCTTATGTGTAGTCTGAAGGTTTGCTTCACTCTCATTGAACGTTGCATCACTCATTCTTTTTGTTTTGCACCAGGGACCGGGAGAAACACAATTTCATTCCTCTATGTGCTGTACTACACTGTATATAGATGGTGACCATAGAGTCTCTCTTATCCGTCTCATCTTAAGTACAGCATCGGTGTCTAGGTAATATTTAATTTATTAGCTTTTATCTAAAGACTTCGCTAGTGGCCCCGTCAGTTAAGATGAGACATGTAGTGTCTGTTTTCTCAGCGGCATGTGGTCTCACCACTCGGCGAATGTCTCTCTCACAGTCCCGTTTGATGCGATGCACCTCATCCTGGTGCTGTTGGTAGGCTGTGCGGAGATCTGCTGCTTTGGCCTTATCTGCCTGCAGAGCATTACCAAGGGCCTCCTCAGCCTGCTTCCTGGCTGTCTTCTGCTCCTGGATCTAAAACCAAAAACAAGCAAAGAAAGTGATACTCACGCATTTATAAATGCATGTCCTATCCCATTAGACTTGTTGTAATGATAGATGCCCTGTTTGTTTTGAAAGGCTACAATGGAACAATGGCTTAGCAACAGGCATTTCCACCCTGCTTCCTGTTTTTCAGCAGCAAATTTACAAAAGGTTTACACAGTCCCACATCAACACTCGACATAGACACACACACACCAACACTTTCATTCACATGATGGTTTCAGAGTGCCAACTTTTCACAAAAATTGTTTGTCTTATTCAAGAACATACAGTGCCCTCAGAAAATATCCAATCTGCAACACTCATTCCACAATGCTGTGAGGTCACAGCCTGAATGCAAACACCACAATTCACAGTTGAATGTGTTAGAGCTTTAAATTAGGTAAGGTGCGTCCAATGACACTGCTGCATTCACAAGAAGCATTTTGAGGCACATTAGGCTGAGCTCTACTTTGAGAGAGAATCACAGCATACCAGATAGTGTGTGAAAGCAGCATTAGGATTAATACTTGGGTGTATTGGGTGACAGTTACCACAACCATATCCTTCCACAATCTATAATAATAACATAATTAATATTACTATCAACTGCATTACTATCACCTAAGTACAGTAAATGCTACAACCTACCTCCTGCTGTAGCTTTAGCCTCTCCCCATCAAACGCTCTCCTGGCCTCCTCCCGAGCCTCTCCGAGAAGCGCATTTTTGAGCTTGTCAGCAGCTCCATCTCTCAGTGCGTTTACAAGCCCCTGGAGCCTCTGCACCTCAGCATCCCGGATCTTGATGGCCCGGGCCAGCTCGACTTCATGCTGCCGAGCCAAACCCTCACGGACAGCCGCAATTTCGCGTAGCTTTTCTTCATGGAGTTTGGCGCGCAGGTCAGTGAGCGCTACAGCATGTTTGTGCTGCTCAAGCTCCCGAGCCTGCCGCTGCTCCTGGAGCCGCTCACGGAGCTTACATACCTGGGAGAGTGACACATTTTGCCATTAGAGTTGCATGAGAATCCAATCAACCAGTCATCATCCTACATATGACAGGCTGCCAGTGAGTTCATACATTTTGCCCCAGACTGTGTGCAGCTATTGAGCTGTGATTTATTCCCCAACAGGGAGGAGCAGACACTCAAATGGAGAACATTTATGGTTCCGTGCTGGCTTAAATAAATGTTAAATCAAAAATAATGTTTCCTTGCATTAGAGCTGCACAATATGTTGACTGCTATCGGCAAACAGGATGACATTCACCGATGGCAGTGGTCGATGTTTACCTGTTGTGTCGCATCAATTTTGCGCTGGCTAAATTTTGTGTTGGTAATTTGTATTTGTTGTACAGCAGGCGAGGAGGGATTTTGATGCAGTTATTTTTCATAAAAGAATCTTTTTCACGTGAAAGAAGGTTATATTCATTATAAATTTGATTACACTTATGCTCATTCAGGTGTAATGAAGGGCTGAATGACAGTTCAGTTATTTTTGAGTTATTTTTAATAATGAAGATTTCTTTGTTTCCCTGGCACAAAAGGGGAAATAAATAACAAAAAAACAAAAACAAAAAACATTGGTATTGGCTATAAGCCAAATTGTTATTTTAAACATCGGTATCGGCCCAGAATTTCACCATCGGTGCATCCCTAAAAAAATCATAATTAGATTATTTTGACAGATATTACGATGGCGATATTATTCACGATTAGTTGCAATGATCATTTTTGCATCACAATTTTCATTTTCAATGAAAAAAATCTTAAACTCATGATGATGTGACATTTGTTGGGGTCTGTACCAAACAAACATGTTTTCTTTCATCTGGAGAACAAGATCTGTAAGCCAGAGCATCTCTGCCGCACCACAGTACTGCCTTGTCACACATCTTTGTCTGATGTATCTATGTATCTGTCGCACACTAACTGTCAATTACTGCCATTCTCCAAGTACAACCAGGAGATAGAAGGACAGAGAGCACACAGAGGTAGTTTGTGTGTCAATCAGAAGGTACAAGGAGAGGAAAACCACCCTGACAGCTTTTCTAAGACTACGTACAGTGTTTGCAGGCCTAACAGCCACTGAATAAATATAATGCTGATTAGTCATGTGGTGAACACACTCATAAAAAAACTTGGAACTGGCATATCATAGCATTTGCAGATGTACATACTGAGTGCAATCACCATTATTACAGCTCCTATTATGGGTATTACTTCTTTATAAGTGTGCTTGTATTGAATATTAGCTGCAGCGACAAAGCATTTTAAACTATGTGAATGTGAGCCTGCATAAAAAGGTAAATAATGTATAAATAATTATTTAAAATTGGTCACCCTCTCCTTCCTCTGCCTTTCTTGTGATGATCTAAAGGGGACTACCTCTCTACTGTCACTGTCATAATTCTTTGACACACTTTGCCTCCACCTCTTCCTCTTCTTCTTCCTCCCCCTCACCTTGCCCCGCTCCTGCTGCATCTCAATCTGGATGTCCATGAGTTTGCTCCTCAGCTCCTCATTAGTGGCCTGCACCGAGTCAGCCATCAACTCAGATTTCTCCGGCTTCCTTCCCTTCTTAAAGGGTGGGGCTGCAGGGGGTGTGGCTGATGACATAGCACTCCCGCCGCCCAATCAGGACGGACATAGAGCGCCAGGTGTGGCGAAAAGGAGGGGAGAGTCAGTCGCTGCTCCTCCTCCCTGCGGGCATCATCATTGCTTCGTTGTCAAGTCTACATCATTGCTGGAGGTTGCGGAGTTTCTAATTGAGAGAGACAGAAAACAACCAGACAAAGACAAAAACAAAAAGAAAAGATGGAAAAAGGGTGAGTCAGTGTTCAAAACTGGGTTACACGAAACTACGCTGCACAATACTCTGGGCCCAAGCCACATGACACACTACAGCCTGGGGAAAACAGCCTATTTTTGGGACTAACAGTACTCTTCTCTGTTGCCCTCTTCTCTCCAACATATACAGGTGGGCTATTTATCATCATCCTATTTCAGTCCCTGGGCTGTATTTAGAAGCTCCATAGTGCATGAAAACGTGTCTGACCACCATAGTTCCCTGGCCTCTCACGTCTCCTTCAACACTTCTCTCTTTCAGTAGCCTAATAAATTCACCCTTTACTTTGATAATTCCTTTGTCCAAAGATCCTGTAATCTGTTCTGGGCCTGCACACATACTGTACAGAATAAAGAGCTCTCTTAGCATCACAGTAGTCCACTTTTCCCCTGCAGAATAAACGAATCATCACGTATTTTATCACTTCACTATAAATTCCCTGAACACTGACAGTCTGTACTAATGGAGTTCAAGAGAAGACTCCTTGGAAATTTTGATCTAGAAATCTTTGCTTCATTAAATTTTTCTTGTTCATCTCTCTATCTTTTCTATTCCCTTCTTTTCGTCTTCACACCTTCACACCACTCGTCACTATATAAATTCATGTTTCAAATAGATATCTGCTTGATTTTGTCTCGACTCTTTGGACCAGGTGAATGTAGACCGCAGCTGCCTCGATTACTGACATTCGATCCTTCTAATTTACCCGTCAGTGCAATACAACTGCAAGATTTGTCTCCATCTTTCTCTTTCTAAACATACAGGAAAGAGTGGCCACTGCCTTATTTTTTCTAGTTATAAGAGCCATCCTATGCAACAGAGAAAAGCAGCAAATCATCACAATTTGTGAAGCTGAAATGAGAGAATGTTTGGTAGTTTTGCTTGTAAAATGACAAACGATTATCAAAATAGATTATTCAACTAATAGTTTCAGCTTCATTGTGAAACCAATAAGGGTGACATCCAATTGAAACACACATACCAAGGCAAATATAAAAGGATTTAAATGAGGCCTACAGTTGTGCTACAGTTACAGTTGTGTGAGCAGTTGTATTTTGGGAATATTTTATTGCTGATGTGTTGCTACAACGACACACATTCACTGAGCTGAAAGTGGATTCCTCTAATCTCTTCCTGGAATGAATTTTAACCCAGTAACCTTCCAGTATTTCTGCTAACTATTAAATAAATAATGCAACGATTGAAGCATTAGGGCCGCAGGGGCAGCCATCTTTTTCTACACACACATTACCAAACATTCATACTTCATATACAGATGGCAGCAATAGTTACCAAGGCAACCCTTGCTCTCGAAAACTCAATTCCTCTCATAGCAAAGGATGATGGGAAGGAAGAGTCTCACACACACAACACAGAGACATGGTGCACACACAAAAACACACCATCGCATAGAGGCTGCACATTTGGAAAACACACATACATGATTTCCTTATCTGGTCCAATCTCTGAGCGGAGGTCGACTGAGCGACAGAAATGCATTGATGCTGGAGGGCAAGGGAGCTTTCTTCCACATGGATTTCTACACAGCACGCACAGTCTAACGCTAGGAACCAGTGGAGATGGGAGACAAACAGAATGTGAGACAGGATGGAGGAGGATTAAGCCTATAGGAGAGAGGCAGGGAAGAGGGAAGAGGATAGAGCAGGAGCAAAGTGTGTGGGGGGGGGACAGGCAGACCACTACCAGAGAAGCCAACCTTCCACGACCCCCCCACCCCCCCGTTCATTCTCTAACCTCTCTCATCCCTCCACCCCCACTTGCTGGCATGGTGATGTTACCCAGCAAAGGCAATCACAGTGATCTCACTCTCATTCACAGAGACAGAAAAAGAGAGAGGGAGAGAGGGCGATCATTCACACACAGAAAGCACTGACACAAGCACACATTCTTAAACAGAACAACTAGGCACAGATACAGCTAACATCTATTCACACAGGCACCAAAAGCTCTCTACACTTATTCACATTAGCAACAAACATGCATTTATTTACAGTAGGTCAATAGAGTTAACTCACAACCATGTGTATGGGAATTTGCACACATAATTTACAAGAGAGAACCCTTTGCACCCTGCCTCTGTTTTTAAGCATGTTTACGCATGTCTGTGCCATTGTCAGATACCAGGTGTACCCAAGCTGAAATGGCTCAGAGGCATGACGGATGGTTTTTTCTTCATAGGGGAAGGAGGCGTGGATGCTCATCCTACCAACATCTGGATGTAACACTCTTCCTCAGTGGAAATAGAGAGTGATACCTTAAGTTGTCATTAAGATGCATTTCAGTCACTTTTACACATATTTCTCTTCACATATTTTGGGTCAGAGCTAGTCTACTGATAACCTTTGTATCACAACAGACCTCTTCACTTGACATAAGTCCAGATTTTCCCTGAGAAAAACATGTGTACAAGAACAAACACGTGTTTATAGGGGAGTTTATAGGGGAAACTGGAACATTTTATAGGGGCACCAAAAAGCTGACAAGCACCTTTAACATTCTCAGAAGCAAACAAAAGCCAGCACTAGGCATTAGAACTTAAATTACCTCATCCACCCCAAGTATAAACTGCACTATATTGCACTAGAAAGCCAAAATGTTTAAACAAAACCTTTCAACAGACAAAACTGACGGCCAAGATCAAAAAGTCATCATTGACCCTGCTCCGACCCTGATACAGCTAAAAATAATGGCTAAAAAAATCACTGACTCATCAAATCACTCACAAGTAATTTTTTGCAAAAGAGTTGTATAAATTGAATACAGCAACAAACAAAATGCACCTTAAAGGCCTTTTTATAATGCAGTGAATGTAGCACTGAGCCAATCAGCTTAAACAAACAATGGCGCTAAATTACTTCATGGTGACTGCAGGAAAGAAGTGATGAAGAAATTCTGCAGCTGTTGAGGAGTTTCATAATTAAGCCAAATGCTGCTTGAGAAAAGGACTCTGACTTTGGGCCACCCTGCATCAGCACCAGTACAGCATAGGAATGTTAGCTGAAGCATTGTATAATCAAGGCTTTAGGTTGCTACCTGACTGCCACTGGCTGGTGTTTAAACCCAGATCCTTTCTCAAAAGGCTGAACAAAGAATGTGACAAACATACAGGTAGTTTCATAACTGCCCCAGGAAATCCCCCTACTCTTGAAATGGCGGGCCTGTATGGGGTAACAACAGTACACTGGTCGGTGGGTGATCCTTGGCTTTGAATTTTAGTTGAAGGATTTTAATGTTGGACGTGACAATATTTTTTTGTTTTTACAAAAACAAATTTTTATAATAAATGTCAGTAGTGAACTGTACCGTATAGTGGACAGTAGTACGGTAGGCCATTCTTATAACAGGTGCCTACAGTAACCTACTTTAACAGCTGGAGACTGTTTTGATCGTTTGAAACAAGAAGCCCTTGCAACAACAGAAAAATGTCCGCCTACCAGCTGGCAATAAAGCCATTACGTTTTTTTTTTGCTATTTCAGATGCATGGCAGTATTCCTGAAACCTTTCTGCCATTTGCCTCTCTGTGAGTTTGCAGCCAACGTTAGCAACACAACACAATCAAATGTAAATGAATAAATAAAACCAAGCCTTTTTCCACTTGGTTGTATGTTGTTACATCTAGGACTGCAACGATGAGTTTCATTATCAGCCAATCTGCTGATTGTAGTCTTGATTAATCAATTAGTGATTTCCTCTATAAAACATCTGAAAATAGTGAAAAATGTCCATCATACTTTCTCAGAGACTTTTCTATTTACTATTGAACTCACATTAAGAAGCAGCAACCTTCACAATTTTTTGCATCTCTGCTTGAAAATTATCTAAAATGATTAATCAGTTGTCAAAATAATGAATTAGTCAACTAATCATTTCAGTTCTTGTTGCTTCTTCCAGTGAAAAACCAAGTTGCTCTCCACTCACTGCCAGACTACCTGATTTATCACACCTCACAACTCCTATTACGTCTATATTAATGAAGTCATATATTCAAAACAAGTCAAGTGTGGTGGAGTAAGTATTGGCATTATTGCAATAAACCTCTCCTTGGTGGACAAGTATTAAGCCTGCAGAAGAGATATATAATTGTATTAAATTTCAGTGTTGCTGAGGGATGTCATCATCATGATTGTGATTTAGACTTCACAAAAAGTCATGATGCATGTCACAGTTGTCCCTGACTGGCTACAAAACAAAAACGTATTGATCATTTACTTGAGCATTTTGTCATGGCTTTGTTGTGATCACATGTCTGTGAAATAAAAAAATATAATAATACACTTTAAATGCTGGCCTTTAGTAGACAAACTACTATAGGTTATAAATGAAGTATAAAATGTTGGGTAGACAGATGAAATGGGCACAAGCTTATTACACACTTACAGATGGACCTCCTAAGAGCTAGACAGACCACACACATACACACTCACAGAGTCAAACATTAACTAGACTTCAGTGAGACATGCAGGCTCAATAAAAACATAAAAGATCAAACAAAGACTCATTGGTTCTCGGTCTACGTAACAAATCTACAGTGAGGGTGTGGACAGACTGAGATATACTCCTGTCTATACTACACGTTTGTTACAATGCCTCATAGGCCTCTATATATGGACACAACACATATACATTCTCATTGTAGTTACATTAACATCAGCAGAGTGTAGACTGTCAGAACAGGTCTGGCCACACGCCAGACATCCCTCCACAGTCCACACACGCACTCAGCAGTCTAGTGATACTCTAAAGACACGGTAAAGATCCCATTGAGAGGCTGAGTAACCCAGCCAAGTGCAACACTAGTGAGGCATATGACCTAAAAACTACTATGCCAACAGAATGACTACAAGTTACTGACCCCAATGACAAGTCAACCCAAACAGATAAACAAGAAGTCTCTCTCTCGCTCTGTGTCTCTGTCACACACACACACCATCTACTCAGTTATGCTAGTTTTATTGCTGAGGGTTTAGATCTATAGTACCTAGAAATGTGTCTTTGGTAAATGCATTGCTGGGGGCATTGTGTGTTGTTGGCCTGTTGGTTTACATCTATCTGTATTTATGCTTTTACATGCATGGGTGCGTATGTTAGCAGTGATAGCCTCTCCCCCCTCAGAAAGACATGATAGTGCAGTCAGTAATGTGATTAACCTTGTCTCTCTCTCTCTGACTACACAGCACTTTGGTCAGAAGTGGCTGGTTGCTATTTACCCCGGGGGTTACATATAAACATTAATACACAACACAAACATTTACTCATCCGTCTCAATCTTTGCATTAAGAATATAGGATGAACTACCCTCCAATTTCTTCCCAAAAGGGTTATAATGAAGGAAGTGAAGCAATGAAAGAGGCATGCACATGTGGGTATCGTCCACAGGGATAATCCTGACAGCAGCCCGTTACTCAAAGTGTTATGCTGAGGAAGGCAGGGGTATGGAGAGAGAGATAGGATTATGAATTAGGAATAAGTGGGCTGAATTAAGTTAAGGAAAGGAGTGTGGATATAGGCAGGGGGTGAAGGGGAAAAAGAGGGGGAAACTATGATGTAAACAGGAGTCCCGGTGAATGTCAGCATTCATTGTCGTTATACCTCACATAGAGTAGATTGACAGTTTGAGGTCAGGGTGAAAAAAGTAACATCAAATAACCATAAATAGACAGTGACCCAATCCAGTACCTGCATGAGAGATATCCCTTTCTTAGGTTCCGTTAATAAAACACATACAAAGAGCACAGGTTGCATCATAGTGTTTGCAGCACGCCCTAAGCAGGCTGATCAAACAGAAGTGAGTGTGCAACACATGCTGGCTGTCCACTGAGGCAGATTCACCAGCCTCTGGGGCCCGCCTGCTGACAGACAGAGTCCCTGCATGGCAGAGGACTGGTTTGGTAAGGGGATACGGTGGAGATGTTGGGGTGGCTTAATGCAGCGTGGGCAGCTCTCTAATGAGCTGTCAAATGGGAGATTATAGAGTAGAGTGCTGCTGGAGGAGCGAGCGCTTTTACGCTGCTGACAGCCTGCCTGTCCGGCTTGCCAACCACACCCCACGGCGACATGCACGGGGCTGCTGCAGCATCCTCGGATGTCCTTGCGCTCGGACTGTATGGTCTAATGTGTTGGTGTTTCTGTGTGAACCACTGTCAATGTAGCATTTCCACTGTGCTGTTCTGGTGCGACCACAGACAAACGCCACACTAATGGCACAGACCAGTGGCCTCCCTTATACCGGGTAGGACGCGGGCAGAAACGTCGGTAATGTCACGGCTAATATAACGAATCAGCAGCACCAGGCCAGTGAAAGCAGTTGAATATTAATCACTCGTGTAGGGTAACGTTATCACCACGCTTCATACTTCCTCTTTGGCTAGCTGGCAGACACCAGCGATGTGACACGGGTTCACGATGCAGCCAGAATTCACATCCCTGCCTGGGTCGATATGAGGCTTGGCAGCTACTGTTGCTTACTAGCCCGCACTCACATCGAAAGCCAGATATGATGAAGCCAGGTCGGTGGCTCTCTGTCCGTTAGGCTACTGCACCGTGAGCACATGAAACACGGATGTCGGATATCTATCGCAGCAGCTAACCGCCTGGCCGAGTCTACAAATTAGTCGGCAGAAGTTGTCTATCATTACAGAGCGAGCAAACTTACCTGAAATGGAGGTCCAGCGCTCACAGCTGCCCTGATGTTGAAACGTCGCTGTCTAATTTGGCTTCACATCCAGGAAGGGAGGCTGAGCTTCGGTGTGCAAGAGCTGTAATGAACTCACCTCCAGCACTTGAAAGATGTCGAGCTCAGCTCACCGCACACAGCCACCATTTACAACTTCAATCCTTCAGATATTACACACGTTTCCCAGCAGTTAACACAGCGGCTGAAGTTGTGTTTCCACCACTGATATTATCCTCTCGCTACAGACCGGATTCAGCTCCAGGCTTCCCCTCCTCTCGCGCCGCACGTTGACACTTTGCTCCACGCCCACACACACACACACACACAGACACACACACACACACACACTGGAGTGCACGCGCGACGTCATCCG
Organism: Coreoperca whiteheadi; assembly: GCA_011952105.1. Lineage (NCBI taxonomy): Eukaryota > Metazoa > Chordata > Actinopteri > Centrarchiformes > Sinipercidae > Coreoperca > Coreoperca whiteheadi. The sequence continues at coordinate 15,746,800 of CM022490.1, forward strand.
CTCCTATACATTTCATCCACATGAATGAAAAAAAAATTAATAAATGAAACTGTTTCGATGCCAGTGCTTGGGGGGGGGGGAGTCAAAAGCCGGGCGGGCGTCGCCGATAGCGTGATAGAAGCGCGACACCTGACTGCGTGTTCAAGAATGACACCGCGCGCAGTGAATGCGTGAACACGCCGCCGGTGCGGGAGAGGGAGAGACGCGGGCTACGTCGTCAGGGCGCGCGGTGGCACAGACCGAGTAGACAACACCAGAAGAAGACATGTGTTTCCTCAAGTATTTTAAAGACATTTTGCTGTTATTGTCTGTAAGAGCAAGATAACTCAGAAGTAAGTTCAACTCAATCAACAAAAGCCGAAAGATCATTGGGAACAAAACATTTCTGTTTGTGAATAAATCATTTTAGAAGAAACTTAACAGGAAATTCTAGGTAGGGATTGGTCACCCATAGAAACGGATACAGCCTATCTTTATAATGCGAAAATCATCTTTTTACTAGATATAAACACTTTTTATTTATTACTTTTTAACTTATTTTGAATATTTAACAGTCTTTAATGTATTATCATTTATTTTATTTGTTATTATATTTAATTTTATAGATACCTTTATAATACAATTTTGAATATGTTAGCACTCCTGTATGTTGTTCGTGCTTGTTCTGTACCTGATGTACTTATTGTACATTGCATGATGATGATAATGATGATGATGATGATAATTACCAATATATAGGAGCCACTGTGCCTCATCATTGTAAAAATAATTTGGTCCTTATTATTAAAGGTTAACCATCATCATTATCACACAAACTCAAAAGCATCCCTACAGATATTCCACTGTCTATCTTCTTCTATAACCGTGATGCATTGTAACTGAAAAGCTTCAATTACAGGTACTGCAGGGCTCCTAATTCAGTATATTTATGTAGGACAATATGACCCGCCAACTCATAACACTAGGTGAAATAATCTGACAATATGAAAGTGGCGTGAGTGTGACCCAGATTCTGGAGGATGCATTACTTACGCACAGCTGCCTGTCTCTGCCTCGCCACACTGCGTCTGCCATTCACATGCAGCACCACACACATCATCACAGCTTTCTGTGGCTGCAGCATATGCAGCCCACTGCTGCAGGGCAACATAGGCCACAGGAAGTGGAAGAAAGAGGCGCACACAGTCAGGGATGAGTCCCAGTGGGCATTTTTTTCCCAGGTTGTATTAGGCTTGTGCTGTTTATATGTGTGGAGCATTTTTGAGTTAGGTAAAGCAGGCCAGCAAATGGGGTGAGTTTGGAGCTGCACTCCATTCAGGTTCATGCTGAGTCCAGCAAACAGACACCCAGATGGAGTGATAAAGTGAAACATTGTGGTAGCAGGCAGAGAGTTTGGCGGGGGGGGGGGGTGTCCTGTTTTCTTTTGGTGAGGGATTGACTCTGAAAGCGAATGTGTGTCAGAGAGCAGTAATGAGTGTTTCTGCTATTAATTGTTTTGCCTGAGGTATTATTTTACTGTTTTCAGCAACATTGGACATTGTGAGTCTGTTTTTGTACCACGCTCTGTCTGAACAGGGGAACAGCTGATTCACAGAAAGAGGACATAGGAAACCATTTTGTATTTGATGTCACAATAACCTTGTGATTAGGTCTTGTGATGTCTCTTCCTCTGATAAAAGAACAACCCCAGGTGTTATTAAATTCAGGTGGTAATGCTAATGATGATTAAAGTGTAAAAGTGATGGTTAAAAGCATCCTGAGCCTGCGTTATGCTTCTAAGAGAGGGTGTACTGACTAGGCTGAATGGACAAGTTATACAAACATCTTAATCACAGATTTCTTCATGGGAAGAAGGAAATAATCTCACTCATTAGCTGTGATGACAATAGATCTAGTCAGTCAGCCTATTTCCATCTCTTCGGCCCAGTTATGAGTAACACAGTCATGTGAGGAGTCACTGTTTTTATTAACTTAACATAATCATCTTACGTTTTTGGCACATCCATGAGAGCTGTCCATAATAAGCTTAACATATTCATGACTGCTTGCAGATTAAACCTATTATAGCTTTTAGAGACGGCCTTTGGTATTCAGAGGGAACCGGAAAATCAAATGAGGGATATATCTAGCCAACCTTCCGTCTATACAGCATTTAGTTCAAGCACATAGATAGAAAACATTAGCCACCTTTGTGTCCATTTCGGACGCCTGGCACCAAACCGACCTATTTTCCACAATGTAACCCCAAGTCCCCAGTCTGCAGTGTTTGTGGTGACGTAACACTTTCATATGAAGGCAATTAGGCTTCCCGGGCATGAGTCACACCACTGTTAGTCACCAAAAAATCTGAGTCTGATGTTCCATGGTCCATCCCCAAAAATCTTTATTCATAACACGAACATAACAAGATGACAACCTTGTGTGTAACAGAAGAAAATGTTTTTTTAAGTTTCTTTGACTTGTAAAAGCTTTTCAAACTTAGTAACAAAGATTTCTCTTTGTTGCTGACCTTCTGGGTAAGCTATGAGGTGTTTAGTGGAAATGCTGGTGTTAAATGTTCCATTAGACAGTCCAATACTTTTCTCTACAAATACACAGTACACACCCAGAATCATAATACAAGTTGTTTAATGTAGCTACAGTACAAGTAGTATGAATCAACAACGGGGCTTATAGAGCTGTATTCGCAGTGTAGTTCTAGTGGATAGAAATGTAAATATTCTATGTATTATATAATTGTCACCATAAAGGCACCATAATCATATTTTAGTCTGTGAATAAGTGTCTCTGAGTATTGTGAACCACATTCTGCCTAAAATTAAATGGTTTCTATCCCTGATTTGGGCCTTTTTCAGGACATTAACTAAAAGGATTTTCAGTCCTTTGTTTCAATACAGTATCTTATTAAAGGGGCACTCCACCAATTTTACCCCTGAAGTTCAGTTTATTCGTCGAGAGGAGTACTATATTACTCAGTCTGTTGTATGATGTATTTTGTGGCTCTGGAGGGAGGTTTCCCAAGTTTAAAAAAATAATTCTGATCATGGGTATCTTGGGCTTGAGACTGCGACATTTCAACAGACTAAAAGTCTGCGTTACAAACTTGAGATGTGGGGTTTGAAAGACGTGGGCATTTAGGAGTCAGGGAAATGAGTGTCTAATGAAAGACCCTATTGAGTTGCACTATGAGAGATGCAGGATTCACCATTTTTGGAGCTTGACCAGACTAGAGAGTAAAAATCTGGATTTCTTGGCCTCTGCTCCTTCAGTTTTGACCTTTCTTTGTGAGTCTAACACCTTAATGTAAGTGCAATAAACCGCTGAAGAAACCCTTTAAGACAAAATATAGCCAATTTAAAAAAAAACATGATTCCAGACCTAAAAGGTTGCAACTTCTTCTTCTTCTTTTCCTTTCGGCTGTTCCCTTTCAGGGGTCGCCACAGCGAATCATGCACCTCCATCTAACCCTGTCCTCTGCATCCTCTTCACTCACAACCTAAAAGGTTGCAACTATGCATACAATTATTCCTGTTCTTTTCTTTTATTTCATTTTCCTCTCTCTCTGCTTCTTTTCCACTCAGGCCTCAAAATAGCTACAGATCAATACATAGAGGGCTGGCAGCTGAAGAAGGGACATGAACCACAGGAAGAAGTTGAGTTTTCCCCACTTATCAAGTGTGTAGGAAGTGCCAGTGATTTAAGCATAACAGTTTGTAAGAGTTTATAATAACAGGTTCGTCTAAAAGATGGGTCATGTTCTAGTCAGTGGCACCAACATTACGAGAGTTGGATTAACTCCCTGTCTGAGAATTTCCTCAAAGTGAAATCTATATGACAACATGCTGCATGTTATTATATTAGTATCGTAACATAAAGACACTGGTGTGATATTTATAGAGTACATAGTGTGTTATTAAAAAATACCCAGGGTCTTGACAATTGACCAAAGTATCAGCTGGCTCCAGTCCATCCAGCATTACGGCCCGTTTCCCTGCAGAGAGAAACGTCAAAGGTTGGAAGAGCCACACGGCTGCATTTACCATTTAAACTCATCTTCACTGCAGTCAATGACCATTCTCACATAACCCTTCTGGTTGCCATGGTTACTGACCATACCTCCTCTCGTCCTCCTCAGGTCTCCCTTCCTGTGAGAGTCATTGGCAAAGGGCAGACGGTGGATGGGGCCTGTAATGTATAGGGACCTGTTACCTATTGTAGACACAGAAGGAGACGAATAAGGGGTTGAGGGCATTTTGGGCTAATTCTGTTGTGTCATGGAACAGCTTTTAACAACTGCAACTGACATAGCAAGCTTGTCCGATATGAGATTAGATTGAAGTCCCCATCATCTGAGCTCTAGAATAAGTCATTACAGCCTTGATGGGATACAGAGAAAGAAAAAAAAGCAGGCTGAAGTTACGAGACCAGCTTGTTTCAATTATCAAGTAATGCCCATGGTAAAGACCTGCAAGTGTTTAGTCTGACCACCTCAGGAAGGGGCAGTGTGGCCCTAACAAATCTGCTACAAGGTTTGCATAATCAAAAGATTTGGACTAATAACAAGCTCATTATTACAAATATCTGTCTTGAGCTGCTTTGTCTAATTTAGATGGAAATTGCATCTGTGAGTGCATGTGTGCCTAAGCCTATTTAAATAGAAAGTGTGCATGTGAAAGACCAAAAACAGTATAAGGGTCCTTCTTATCCTCTCAACTGGATTGCGTTAATCTACTAATCGAGATCCATTTACATAACTGCTTCAATGCAGCTGCAGTTAAGCAATTACTGCCCCCATTTCCTTCTTTTCCCACAGTGTAGTTTCTACTCTCAGTCCCAGACTTGAACTTTAATCTCACTCTTTCCCCTGAGTCCTGTTGCATATTCTCTTTGTAAGTCCTTTAATTGTTGGCTCCCCTTCCTTTGTTGCCTGGGTCCCCCTCTTCTGAACTTTAATGTTTTCCTTCCCATGTCTGTTTCCCAGTGCTCCTGATGGCAGGTGGCACTGTATATGTGTGTGAGCAAAATGTTTCACTTCTGAGCTCCATCACAAACCCTAAGTATTTTATGTTTGGGCTCAATCAATATATTGTTGTCACAGAGTAAAACTGGCAGACGATATTACACCCAAATCACAGATTTAGAGGCAGGCTATCACAGTTTTCAACTGGTTGTTTTGCAGAATAAATAACTCAAACTGCATTTACCTGTACTCTGTGACCATATCATACTATGGAGTTTGGATCATGTGATTAAACATAGTTTTTGGACAAACACATTTACATTTAAATTCTTAAATGACATTTAAATGTGGCTAATGAGGGGTATTAACATACAGTCTACGGATAACACTATATTCCCAACGACCGCATTAAAAATTAGATTTTATGTTTCATGTAATTTTAAAGATTCGGAAATATTTAAGGAAACTAGTAATCATGGGTTTTGTTTAGTAAGCAACACGTCACGTACTGCCATCTCCTGGTAGAAAACGTTTATTACGTTGTTACAAATCGAATTACTTTTAATAAAAACAAAGCAGACGTTTAATGAATCCTCAAGCTCTGTTATAGAAACTTATGTTAGCATTTAACCAATTTAAACGGTGTTATTATGCTCAGTGAAATAAAATAACTGCGCCTGATATCACGTTAAGTATTCAAAACGTATCTGTAAGATAAAGTCTTTCGACAATTGATTGGTCTTGACTGAGATCAATTATTTCAACTTCCTAGCTTTGCAGCCAATCAAATCGCGATTTTAAAAAAGCGTGTGCTCAATTTTGTCCAATCACAACACGGAGAACACGAAGTGGGCGTGGACGCCAAGTGGAGCAGCTGACAGACTTTGTCGTACGTTGTGTATGTTTGGAGTTTGTCCACGCAGAGCCGGAGGACAGGCAGATTTTACGAAAGCGAAAATGAAGAATGACTTGGGACACTGAATAGCAAAGAAGCTGATATATTTCTCGTGGCCTTCTCACTGTGACGCTTTAAAATACACTGGCGTGTTTGTGGTAAAGGTGAGCGGACAACTGTACAGTGACATGTTTGAAGAACATGCATGTTAGCATTAGCAACAAACCCACCGGTTATTTTAGCTGCCTGCCTGCAACATCTATCACTGTCATGTCGGTTACATAAAGGCTGTGGCACTGTATAGTACACTGCATTGCATTAGTGGAAAACGTTATTAAACGGTAGATAAATTGGGATCACTAGTTATTCGCACGTCCACTCCAGTGTTATTGGAGCCTCTTCTTGCTGGCCAAGGGGGATTCCCTAGATTGCAACAGGACACATCACGTTTCCAGTCAGGGCACTTCAAGGATGTCTTCTTCTCTTTATAGCTGCCCAGGGCTCACTTGATGATGTCTAAAATAGACTGCAGGACACATGGCGGGTTTTCTATGGCAGGAAACAAAAGGTGTTAAACAGCTGAAACAAAGTAAACTCAAACACAACATGGATTTGCCATAGGGATATTAATCGTTCATTAAAAGGGAATTGGGCTGTTTAGGCAGAGCAGGTCGACCTGTCTGCCTCAAAGACGATATGTGTCTTGGGGGGCCATATTTGAGAGCCACAGGTCTCTGTTATCACTGCGGTAAGATATATATATGTCACAGTTTATTCTCTTTTTTTACAGTAAGACATGTTTGCATCAACAGACTCTGTATCTCATACCTAATATTACAAATCTTGGGATTTTTTGCTGCAAATTGGACTGTCAGCTACTTAAACATTCATAAAAATCCTCGATCAAATTCGGTGTAGTTTTCGGTGAGGATATCAGCGATTTGTTTGTGTACTGCAGTCTACAGCAATATCTGAGTGAGTGGACGGTGTTGGAATGAAAAGAAAGTGTCTGTTACTCTGCCACATGTGTCTGCGCAGCCACTGGCACTTCCTTCTCCATACCCTCTCCCTGTCAGCTGTTTTGCCTTGAACATGCTGCTACACACCCACACTACCACACAATATCACTTACATGTTACCATAGCTGTTTTCAGCTACACTGATTGTGATTGAAACGCAGAGTTTTCTTTTTTACTTCTCTGATGCGATTTTCAGGCATGGAACCATTACTGACCGGCAACGCAGCCACCCCAAAACCCAGCCCCTCATCTCCCTCTGCCCTGAGGCCAGGCCTTTCCTCGTCCAGCTCATCTTCCACCACAACTGCACCAACCTCAGACCGCCCTAAGCCTAAACTCACCATGCCAACACCTCCAACCACACCCTCATCTTCTCCCTCCCCTCGGACTTCTCCAGGTCTTTCCTCCCGCTCTTCCTCCCTGTCCACGCCGCCTGCTTCCCCTCTCCACCAGCCCATCAGGAGCCCCTCTCAGGTGGGCAGATCTCAGCTTAATGCAGCCTCTACGGGGAGTCCTCCATCTGGATCCGCAGCTGCTGGAGCTGCTGCCAGGGCTCCACAGCCTGCTCCCACACCTCAACCAGGTGAGAATCCAACTCTGACCTTTGACACTCTAAATCATAAAATCTTCACTCCACTGTTTAACTTTCCTATTCTCCAGCTAACACTCCCCGTTTATAGTGTGTACTGCAGTGTCTCCATGACAACCAGACATTTACCACAACATGGAAAGCAGCCTCTCCCACGCTGCTGACTTGAGGAGAAAAACCTGTCTCACCCCTCTCTCTGTCTAGATGGTCTCTTAGCTGCACTGCGGGTATCACGTTGTATTTGTTACATGGCTTTGCAGTGACGTCTGGATGTAAATATGGAGTATTACTGGAAAGTGTGAAATCTAACACCCCAGTTCGGTTCCCTGAAAAATACACACCCTGTACCATGTGTCGAGCTGTCTGGATTTGAACAGATAATCATAATGTAGCTTATGAAAGTAAGAATGGGAGACAGATCGCATCACTGTGTAAGCATGTTTGTTCAGGGAAGCCAGCAGCTGCTGTTGACTGTGCAAACAAACAGTTATTTTAGGGTTCAGGCGAAAGATCGGGGTATGAGCAGCGTCGCAGGACATTCAGGCACCGACAGACCACCACTGTGGGCGTTTCCACACTTGTTGCCACGTCCATCTCTCTCCAACAAATGTGACACCTTATTTTAATAGAAGTAGACACATTTTGCATGTGAGCTCGAGCTTGAGTGAGGCACTGGGATTTGAGAGAACCAGAACTCATCAGCTGAAAGAAGATGATAATTAGACCAAAAGGGTTCAGAGGGACATTCTTATCAGGCCAGAAGCGGTTTCTGGAAGGATCTGACTCATGCTCACGCTGTGGGATCACTCATGTCACCAACTGGCACATCGAACTGGACTGTTTCCATATGCCTCGTTATGTTTCTCATGTGTGCAGAGCATTTTAAAACCTGAGATGAGTAAAAAATATTGCTTATACTTTAAAGCTAGGGTAGGTACTATATTTCAGACTCAATTTTTTGTTATATTTGTGGTGGTCTCAGGAGATAAGCCCATCCATTTGGGCCGAATGAAATGACTGGCTGGCCCACCGACCTGGGCGCACCTGTGCGCTCGTTGCGCATGAACATGTGTTTTGGGGGAGTGGCTTTGGAGGGAGACCGGAAGGGAGAAGGTGGGTATTTTTCAGTTGGATACTTTCGAAAGCTAGCTGTCTCTTGCTAGTTTCTCCTACGTTACTACCTACCCTAGCTTTAAATACTCACCTGACAAAAACCTGATTTATTTTGTAGTTGAAGTCTCAGTTTTTTCTCAAACTTCAAATCCTAAAAATCAGAGTTACTTGGATGCTATGCTTTCGCTGTACTGTGTCATGGGTTGTGGGGGCTCATGCCTGGTTTCTTTTATATTTTGCGTTTAATGTCTTGTTTTTGAAAGGTGCTATACAAATAAACTTGCCTTGTCAAGAACAGTTGCAACTGGGATTAAAGACATCGAGTTGATATTAAACTTTCTCATGTTAAGTTCAAATCTTTATTCTTTATAACAAGAAGGAATCTGTCCTTTTGTGTTATCCACCTATTTATAGAAGACAAACTTTACTAAAGCATTAACAGCCACACATTTTAACGTTGATTAAACACATTTAACACATTGAATTAAGAATCTGTCGTATATTGCGTACCCATTTTTAAAGACCCATGAAATCTACTGTAGAGTGTTTTGTAATTAATGTTCTGTTTTCCCTGTTTTAAATTTAATTTGTGATACTTCTTTATACTTCTAGTACGGCTGTGCAACATCCTCCGCCCCATTATATATTGTTAAGAAGCTACACGCAACTTGACAGCTCATGCACTATTACTTTATACTGTAATATTAACCTCAACCGGTAAACCCACTTTGTACATTACACTTACTTATTTAAATTTATACTTATACCCACTTGTACTTACCTGTATTATAGTGTTTTATATTATTGCTCTTTGCTTAGTACTTCTATTCTTGTGTGCACTGACGTGATAGTGAGCTGCTGTTACAAAGAGTTTCCCCTCGGGGATTAATAAAGTATTTCTGATTCTGATTCTGATTTTCTTTAGAAGAGCCAGAGGAGGAGGTCAGTTTTGAGGATCTGGAGGAGAGAGCAAAGTCAGGAGATGCTAAAGCACAGACGAAGGTCAGTGTCAGTGAACATATTGCAAATAGTATGGCCATATGGTGGGCACAGAACAGACCAGCCAAGTAATGATAAATGTCATTTTAGAGTGACATATTGATGGGAAGGACAGGTCATGAGTCAACTGAGTCACAGTAGTGCTTGCCTTTCAAGTCTTAGAGTCTGTGTGTGTGTGTGTGTGTCTGTTCAGATGGGGCGTTACTTCCTGGCACTGGCAGAAGAAAGAGATGAGGAGCTGAACAACTGTACAGGGGTCACTTGGCTCGTCCAGGCTGCTAAACAAGGCCGCAAGGACGCCGTCAAACTGCTGCAGCAGTGCTTAGCCTCCAGGAAAGGTGCCAAAATCTCCCACTGCTACCCTTGATATTTGGCTACTAGCAAAGTAGCATGAACATCATTGGTTTGATGTTATGTCCATCATCAGCATGCACATTTGTGTTCTTGCTTTTCAGGCATCACACTGGAGAACTTTCAGGAGGTGAAGAAGTTGTGTACAGAGACGCGCTTTGAGAGAGGAGTTAGGAAAGCAGCTATGCTAATGTACTGGAAGTTGAACCCGGAGAGGAAGAAGTCCGTGGCTGTGTCTGAGATGCTAGAGAACGTCGAGCACGTCCACACAGAGCCGGGTATGGGAATTAATTTAACACGCTGACATTGCACAGTTTGATGTCGCTTATTAAAACAAATGCATCGTGGAAGTAGTGGTAAACTCAACATGCTGTAAATTATTTCATTGGGCAAAGAAATACAGACCAGTTGCATGTTAAGGGGAATATATTTACCCTCTTGTATTAACAGGCCCAGTCTCCCCGGGCCCACTAAACAGCTCTGCCAAGAAACAGAGGAGAGTCCTGGAGACTATGGTCACCAGTGAGGGTATGTGTGGTTTGAAACATGGCCCCAGCTTGTACGATGTCTTTTTAACAAACCCGTAAAAAAGTGTTTACTAAAACAATTCTCTTTGTACTATTTGCAATTGATTCCTCTTGCCTAAGATGATTCAGTAAATACATTCTTTTGATTTATTCATGTTTAAAGAGATGAAATCCCAGCTGCAATGAGAAAAAGTGAATGTTTGACATTTACATTTGCTTGTACGTTAACGTACAGCATGTGTCTTCTGTGTGTCTTGGTAGCCGGCTCCCATGTGGGTCTGGACGACTTTGTTGAGATGACCAAGAAGTATGCTCAGGGTATTGCACCTTCACCGGCCATGGCTGCAGCAGGAGATGACGATGACGACGACGGCGATGAGGATGATGTAGTAGTGAAGAATCCAGATGAGTTGCCTTTACACCAAAAGGTGGGAAGCTCGCAGACTTTGCAAGGATGTGACTGGTGTCTGCTGTCCATTAGACTCCATGCTCTCCTCTTTTTACCCTGCGTTTGTTTAAAGTCCCCCGCCAAGCACAAATTGTGTGTTGCTTATTGTTACTTCACAGCTTCCCTGTGCAGAATGATGTATGTGCGAAGTTTGACCCTTGTGTCGGATGTGCTGACGCTGCCCAACTCCTCTCTTGTGCTTCCCGCCCAGCTGCTGAAGTTCCCTCTGTACGCTTTGCTGGAGATCAAGGAGCACCTAATCGACTGGGCGTCACGCGCTGGCATGCAGTGGCTCAGCACCCTGATCCCCATGCACCACGTCAACGCTCTTATCTTCTTCTTTATCATCTCCAACCTCACAATCGAGTTCTTCATCTTCCTCATCCCTCTGCTGGTTTTCTACCTCTCTTTCTTCTCCATGGTCATCTGCACGCTGCGGGTATTTCAGGTTAGTGACTACTCCTACTAAAGATGTACACTTTGTTTTCTTGCTCAGTATTGTTGATTTTGGCAATATTGAACCTGTGAATGTGAGCTTTTTTACCAAAGGACTTGATTTAGATTTGTGTACTAGAATATAGACGTACTTATCTGAAGAGATTCAAGTAAACCTAAATTAATGAGAATCTTTTTCTACAGAATTCAAAAGCATGGGAACATTTTCGGGCTCTAACAGACCTGCTGGCTCACTTCGAACCTGGTATTGATCTGGAGCAGGCTGAGACCAACTTTGGATGGACACACTTGGAGCCGTATCTGTAAGTACATCTCTGTTTACATGAATCCACGAGGAAACATTGTCATTCCTTTGTTCACTGCTTTTGGTTTACTCTGTTTCGTTTGCAAATGTAAAGTTTAGCTTTGTTCAGGTTTCACTAGTTCGACTGCACTACAACATTTCAGCTGTCATATAGATACAATCTTGCAGTTTTTGCTTATGTCAGGGTGATTTTCTATACTTGTTTTAATTAATTTATTGAACTTCTTTATGAACATGAATAAAACAAATTGTAAGGAGAAATAGGCAAGGTGTAAAGGTGAAATATTACTCTCAAAATAAACAGTAAAATTAAATAAAGTGAATGAAATCAAGATGACATATACACATAGTATCCAAAATTAACTACAAATGAGCACATCTTGTGTGTTCTCAGGTACTTCCTGCTCTCGGTGGTCTTTGTGGTTTTCTCCTTCCCTGTTGCTGATAAATCGTGGATCCCCTGCTCAGAGCTGGCGGCTGTCGCTCTCTTCTTTACAGTCACCGCCTTCCTCAGCCTTCATGCCTCTGCTCAGCTCTTCGCTCGTAAAGCCCTCCTCACCGAGGTCCTCTCCGGAGCGTGCTCCCTCACTCCCCTCCTGCCAGACTCCGTCTGGTTCCTCAGGGTCTTGGGGATGACGTTCATCACTGTGCCTCTAGGGGACATTGTGGTGTTCAACCTGGGGATGCCATGTCTTCTATATGGACACCTTTTCTATCTCTTCTTTCGTATGGCCCAGCTGAGAGGCTTCAAGGGCACCTACCTGTGCCTGGTACCCTACCTGGTTTGCTTCACCTGGTGTGAGCTCTGCTTGGTGCTCCTTAATAACGCCACCGCAATAGGACTCATCCGCACCTGCGTTGGCTACTTCCTCTTCCTGTTCGCCCTTCCTATACTCTCTCTGGGCCTGGCTGCAATGCTCATCATCCAGTTACTGCAGTGGTTTCTCGCCCTGGAGCTGACCAAGATGGTGGTCACACTCACAGTTTGCTTCGTGCCAGTAGTGTTGAGGCTTTGGACCCGCTTCAGCCTCAACCCCATCGTGGTTTTTCGGTCTTTGTCACGGAGCAACATCGTCAAGCTCATCCTGGTGTGGCTCAGTGCGGTGGTGCTCTTCTGCTGGATGTACGTCTACAGGTCTGAAGGCATGAAGGTTTATAACTCCACCCTCACGTGGCCCGAGTACAGCAACCTCTGCGGTCCTCTGGCCTGGAAAGAGTCCAACATGGCCCAAACCCAGATTCTCTGCTCTCATCTTGAAGGACATCGTGTCACCTGGACTGGACGATTCAAATACGTCCGTGTGACCGACATTGAGAACGGGCCGCATTCAGTTATCAACCTGCTGCCTGTATTTGTGGGGAACTGGATGCGGTGCCTGTATGGTGAGCCGTATCCTTTGTGTGAGGAGGTGAAAAACGTCACAGCTGAGCCCCAGCCTCTGCCTGCCCCAGCTCCTCCACCAGAAGATCCCCTTTGCAAACTTAAAAAACTGGCCAAGCACGAATGCCACATCAAACGCTTTGATCGATACAAATTCGAAGTCACGATGGGCATGCCACTGGAGAGGAAGACCAAGAACGGGACGATCATAGAGGATGAAGACGCAACTAAGGACATAGTTCTGCGGGCTAGTAACGAGTTCAAGTCTGTGCTTTTACACTTAAAAACAGGAAGCCTGGTGGAGTTTAGCACCATACTGGAGGGTCGTTTAGGCTCCAAATGGCCCGTGTTTGAACTGAAAGCCATTCACTGCATGTCGTGCGCCAATGCCCGCGTGCCCAGCAGCAGGCAGTACAAGATTGAACACGACTGGAGGCGAACGGCTCAGTATGCCCTGCAGTTTGGTTTTGACTTCTTCTTCCACCCCTTCCTGACCGTTCAGCTAGAGCAACGCTCAGAGAGTGAAACAGATACTGTGACACAGGAGGGGGGGTAGAGGGAGAGAGGTCTGGCAAACACACCCCTGGGAGAATTAAGATGTATGATAATGATAATACTATCATCAGTCGGGGAACGTTAATGATTACAAAGCACTGTTCTGAACAGAATGTAATTGCAATACTGCCGATTATTGAGTTCTGTAAGAGGGTGGACAGAAACTCAGACATTTGTGGGGCGAGTGTGTGTTTGCATTCTTATAGCTTTTCAGCCAAAATGTGTGAGAATACATAATATAATGAAATTAAATTTATAAATGGGAGGAACACAAATGAATAAGGTTTTTAGAATAAATAATTTACTGCCTAACACTAAAGTAAGAAAAACCTCAGCTGTGGTCAGTTCATCCAATTTGAGCTACACTTCTCATCACAGTGAGTCTTTTAATGAAGTCATTTGGATTTTCTTTGTTCAAACACTATGTCTGCTTCACCCATTTTTATGTATGTTTATCAAATATTTGTGGCCAAAATCATCAGTATTTACATTTTACAGTTTCCTTGTTGAACTGTACTCTCGCTGTGTCTGTGGCCCACAGGTTTAAGAAGAAACAAAACAAAAAGTTGCTATGCTGATGATAACTCTTAAGGGTTTCTCCTTTTGGGTCAAATTTTAATCATTTAACAAAATATACAGTATATGTCCAGTATGTAATTTTGAAATGGTCGGTATTAGAAATTATTTTCATGTGCCTTATAAGTCTCAATTTAAAAATAATGTGGAAGAAAATAGACTGAATTATGTCTTTAATCCATAACCTTTTAAAAAGGTTCAGCTGTTCCGGAGCAGTTTAGTTTATCAGAAGTTTATCTCCTCTGTTCTTGTGTGTCTTGCTTTTTCCTCCCTTTTTTGTCTCCATCTCTGCTGTGCAGAGACTTAATATATTGAATATTTGCAGTCCCAGAGTGATGATGTGTTTTAAGTTGGGATGTCACTACTGTTTTCTATACTGTGACACCATAAACATAAAGAAAACATTTGCTTGTTGCTCTTTTTATTTAACAACATGTGTGTTTTTCACAGCGCTCTGACCGGCTGATGAGTTATCCTAGATGCACATATTACAAAGAGATGTTTGAGATCACCATTTCAGGGACACTTTAATACAGCAGAGCCATTGTTAATGTTATTAACACCTGTGCTTTTCCTACTAAGTCCAAAAGGAAGAATGATAATGTTGCTCAATAACTGCTGACATGTTTGCCATATCAACTTCAAAGGTCGTGTGTCAATGTTGTGTTCAACTTGTTTCTGCTGCCCCCAAGTGGCCAAAAAAAACCCACAACTATTATTGCAGTTTAATGTGATCGGTCCCACCTGTGCTTTTCCTGCTTTGACAAGTCATAATGTCTCCTGTGAAAATATTTTCTCGTTGTGATTCATTTGGGAAGAACAAGAGTGCTCAGGTATGATCACGACTGTATTACAATTCAGGTTAGAAAGATTTATTCACACAGCAGTATGGCATGTAAGGTACAAGATGGGCAGACATTAGTTAGGGAAGAAAAGAAAAACAACCGATAATCATTCAAACACATCAGAGAAATCCAAAACATGAAAAAGCCTATCTAGTTCACCGTCAGTATAGCTCGAGAGATGTGTCTTTTGTGTGTAGAAACTTGAATTTTTATTTGCAGTAAATGATGAGAAACAATAAAGAAAAGAAACACTGTAATTTTATGAAATTACTAATTTAGTACATTTTCTTTGGCTTCCAAATGGGGGCATGGCAGAAAAGACTTAGGAGGCATTTCAATCTGTCAGAATAATTTGGTTTCCAGATGTAATAAGTGTGCAATGACACTAGATGGTGCCTCAGACCACATCACTAGTCTCACAAACTATTGATGACCCCTTACTGGCAAAGATGAATTGAAGCTATAAAGTGGGCACGTTTCCATAATGGCACTGGCAATTATTATCCGTCTAACATAATTACATTGCAATAAAAATCACAGATGTACGCTCATTGGATGCAATTTCGTTGAAATCTTTATTCAGAAAAAAAACATATTAACATTATTTATAACTGTCCATTTGACAATTTTGTCATCACCGTAGATTAACACAAAAATATGTGAATCAACATTAGTTTGGTCAGGATGTGGAGTAAAATTGACATGTTTTTTTTAAAAAAAGGATAAATAAGAATAAACTGTTCTCTAAAAATAAAAGCTTCTGCGCATCAGAAAAGTAATCAGTGAGGAAGGCTGAAGAGATTTAAGTATCATCTCTCTGATGTAGCTTTGGAGGCAATCATCAATACAGATGATCGAGTCCGGAAAAAACTAAACCTCATACATGTCAAAAGCAGAGTTGATATATACAGACACCAATTTAGGCCCTTTGATTTTTTTAAATTCCTTTTTTCTTTTAGAGAACATTAACGAGAACATTCCCCATTCTTCTTGGTTTTCAGTTTCAGTCGAGTAGAAACTGATTCTTGGACGACTTCATTCAAAATGTACATGTAAGTGTATGAACCGAACACTGGTAAACATGCTTCAGTGTCCAAAGACACAAATAAAGGTAGGAGAGCTTGGTCTTCTATGGTTACTCGTGCTGCATGGGGCCCCGGGGGCCCCTGAAGCCTTTGTACAGCTGGTCTAAATGGTTAAGAAGGCAGCCAAGTCAGTCAGTCAGTCAATTTATAAACACCTAGGCTAAACTGGTTTTACATGCAGCATCTTTTTGCTTGAGTGTTGAAATTATTTAGTTCCTTTTTTTCTTTTTTTGCTTGATTTGAGTTGTAATTAACGGCAAACTAGCACACGACGCAGCCCCAGACCAGAAGCAGAATCCACAATCAGAGAAGGTGAAGGGCCTGTTCCAGCAGAGAAGACATTAATGACTGAAACACAGTGTGTGGAGCAGATATGAGTGTGTGTCCTCATATTAGGCCGCAGTGTAATGACCTATTAACCTCTGCTTCTATCTGCAGGACTGTGAATGTTTTACCTCACTGAACACGGTCCAGTTGAGCTCAGAGGTGCACTTAGGTTAAGGGGAGGGTCCCGAGTTCATCCTTGCACATCACACCTATCATTTTAACTTTTCACTGTCATTGTAATTACCATCATTAACATCATTTAACAAGAAGTTACAAAAACTGCAAGTGGGGAAGCTGATCTGAAATCAAACAAATGGCCCAATTTTTCATCAGTGCCGCTGGTAGACAACCACGAAGGGTTTTATGTTACACAATACACTGGGCAAGGGATAAGAATAGGCTTTGCTCGAGCACACAAATACAGAAAGAAGAGAAGGAGGAGGAGGAGGAGGAGGTGGTGAAGAAAGCAAAAGAGCCCGAAGAACCAAAAAATAAAAAAAGACAAACATGTAAAGATCTCTCCAGTCTGGGGGGGTGGTTATCCCCCCCTCAGGAGCTGAGCTGTAGCAATCAACACACCATAAAGCACAATCCAGAGGTTAACAATCAAGAAATCCACAGTTTGGACAATTTTGCAATCCATAATCCATTTCGTAATCCAGCCTGTTCCCTTTCTTGCCCTTTCTAGGTCCTTTCAGTTCTGGGAGGCTAGGGAGGAGGTGAGTGTGTCAAAGTGTAGACCTAGATGTGTGTATGTTTTCTGACTGTGTGTGTGTGTGTGTGTGTGTGTGTGTGTGTGTGTGTGGATGTGTTAGGCATATTCCTGTGCATGTATGTCCGTAAATGTGTACATTCTGGCATAGTTGCATGTTCAGGTGTAAACTAATTTGTATCCACCGCTGACATCTGTTCATTAATGCATCTCAGAGTTGAGTTTGTCCTGGAAGATGTACAGGTTGTTGGTGGCGGCGATGGCGATGATGTTCTCGGTCGGGTGCCAGGCTGTATGGAGGATCTTCTTGGTGAAGTCCAGGCTGTCCACGCTGATGTCGTCCTTCCGACGCTTTCCTCCGGCGGCACAGACTCTCCGCGGCTTCAGGACAGCTCGGGGTTTGCTGCTCTCTCTTGACGCCTCCAGGGTCACGTCGCGTTTGGTGTTCCGGTCAAACATGCGGAAGAAGTTGTTGTAGGCTCCGGTCATGATCACGCTGACAAGAGGAAGAGGAGAAAAAAACGATCAGTTGCTAGTCTCGAGACTTTCATTCTCTTTTCTCTGTTTAGGGTTAAAGTGGTGAGGACCTTCATTGACTACATTGATTTCCCAAACTAACGTTAACCCTACACTACATGCCTAAACGTAAAGGTTCACTTCCTCCAAATTACATAAAGACTACTGCCATAGAGGTATCTGGCCATGCAGATGATTTCAGTTTTATTTGGCTTTTTAAAGATATTTAAGATTCAATTGTGGTGCTCACAGCAATGGTGGAAGAAGAATTCTGATCTTTTATTTAGGTAAAAGTAGCAATACTGCACTTTAAAAATATCCATTAAAAATAAAAGTACTGCATTCAAAATTCTACTTAGGGGAAAAGTTCAAAAGAATTGTCAGCAAAATATACTCAAAGTATATAAAGTAAAAGTCCTCATTATGCAGAATGTCCCCGAGCTGCTTTATGTACTGTTAAGTAATTTAATCTGTAACAATGCATCATATTTTATAATGTTTTGAGAGTAAAATATTAATTTGAAAAACTAACTAGTGTGGCTGTTAAAAAAGGTAGTGCAGTAAAAAATACATTATTTCCCTCTGAATTCTAGTGGAGTAGATGTATACAGTAGCATAAAATGGAAATACTCAAGTAAATTACAAGTACCTCAAAATTGAGTAAATGTACTCACAATTATAATATATAAGAGCCCCAGTTTTACATATTCCCATCTTGGCATATTTAGTAATCTTACGTATATAAACATGAAAACACACAGACAAAGACATCCAGACACTTCAGGTACCTGTCCGAGCCGTTCCAGGCACACTCAAACTTGTCGAAGATGCAGTCGTTTTCGTAAAGGGAACACAACTTGCTGCGGAGGTAATCGTGAACCTGGAGGAATAAACACACACACACACACTGATATGATTAATAATGAGTGCAGCACACAGCTGCTTCACTCCCAGGTATCGACTCTACATAAACTATAAATAGAAGAGTGAGCAGGAGACACACACACACACAAAGCTCAGCACAGACAAAACACATTAAATGTGGGCAGGTTGTAACACAAATCTCCCTGAAGGCAACTCTAATAAGACACAACACCAGCCCTCAGCAATACGAGGGCCAGGAGTACATTTTAATCTAAACTCCTTTTCAATATCAGTAAATCCATTAACATCCAAACTCACCAAGGGCATGATAATAGAGACACACATGTGAACACACACATTCACTGACTAATAACTCTTTTCCCTTGTGCTTTCGTCCAACCTGCCTGAGTCAGCACTGTGTCCGCTCGGCGATGCAAAGGGTTTAAATCTACACCTTCCTCCAGCTGCCGCGCTCTGCATTAAGCCCCCTCAGCCACCTATTTTCACATTCTGCATAAAGGCAGCAGTCAACAGTCGCCTCGCAATCAATAAACGGTCAAGCTGAGGTCGGCTCATGGTTGTACATCAAACCCGGTGACATTTTGGTTATCCCCTATGGGTTTCTCTGCTCGGGGTGAAATGATACAGCGTCAGCTGAAGTTGAATATACAGTATTTTTTTTTGTTTTGTCCAGTCTGCATAATCTCTGACTTAAGAGTACAGTGCCTCATCCCTCATGGATTTGTGCATATGTTTCATGTTCCAGGAGTAATAAGAGAGAAAATTTACCAAAATAAGAGCAGTTTAGCTCTGAAAGCCTTTTTCATGGCTCCATTTCACTCGGTTTACTACATTCAACCTCTGCCATCCCTCTTTCTCATCCTCTCATTTACAAACTCTCCCCTCATCCTTCTCTCCTCCTCTTATCACACCATCCTCACAGTCCCTCCCAAACCCTAACCCCTCTACACCCTCCCTCCCCCCTCGCCCTCCCTCTCCGTGCTGCATTGCAGATCTAGGTGTCGGGCGCTGTGTAAGGTATCCCTCCTTCTCGTTTCACTTTATGAGTGGAGGCTTGGTAGCCTATATATAGCTCCAGTGCGTCTAAGCCTCCCACTTCTGGCTGCCTCATGGGTGCTCACACGTCAGGCACACACACACACACACACACGTTCACCCACACGCCCACGGCAGGAATACTAAACACACACTGAAAAAAGGAGTTGATAAATACTTTTACTGTGCATAAATGCATTAACAGAAGCTGGTGTGGCCCATTGTAAACACTTAGAAGACACAAGAGTGTCAATGTGTGAAAGACAGCATGCAAAAGTTGAAAAAAATGCTTTTTATCTGCTTAGTTTTGTATGTGTAAATTTTCAACAGGATGTCAAGCCCACTTAATCTCTATCCTATATACAGGGCATAATGATAATTTACTGTTTGTGTTTGTCTCACGCACGTATTAATCTGCCAAACACACACAGAGATGCATCTACAGATTATAATCCAAACTTAAAAACTTAGGCCACAGCGAGTTTCGGATGATTCTCCAATGACGAGAAAGTGCGTTCTTTGGCGCATAATCAATCCAATTATCCTTAAAAGGTTTGGGAAAAATCTAATCATCAGTAAGTACTGTGATTCTAAGACAACCGTCTTCCCATGATTCATTTCTGTCTCCAATCATGAATATTTGCAGGATGACAGTGCCTTCTTTCTGCTAGTCACCTAGCAGTTTGGACAACGCAACAGTGAGTTCAGTCACAAACACTTACGTCAAGGAAGTGAACATTTAATACAAACAGTTCTTCTGTACAGTTTCATTTGGTAGAAGAAGCTCTGCTCAAAGAATCTGTGGAGCAACACTGGACTGTGCTGGAAGGGTAAACCCCCCACATAACAAACATCTGAACTGTCTTGTATTGAATTCAGGGAAGCCAATGGGTGAGAAATTAAAGGAAAACCTAACAGTGTCTTAGTAAGGTGTTGGGCCACCACAAGCCACAAGAACAGCTTCACTGTTTGAAATATATTCTCCAAGTCTCTTGAACTCTAGTGGAGGAATGAGCACAATCAATACAAAGGATTTCCCCTCCTTTTTTGTTTTGATGATGGTGGTGGAGCGTCAGACAGATCTGTCCAAAATGTCCCATAGGAGTTCATTTGGCTTGAGATCTGGTGTCTCCAAAAGCCATTTCCTTTTCATACTCATCAAACCACTCAGTGACCCCTCATGTTTTGTATAGAATCGTCTGCATTTGTTATGTTTCTTCACTATTTCTGTTCAGGGTTTTCCATGAATTTGCCACCAATCTGGTGGGACCAGGTGTTAGAGGTGTAAGAGAACAGAAGGCATGCTTTGTAAACTCAATACTGAGCTATATGGAGGAGGGTCAAGGGATTTGTTTTCCACAGTGCTCTAGGTGAATTTTATTGTGTGATTTCTCTAATGTACCTGGACTGAATCAAATACAGGCAAATATATAATGTGCGGGTCTTACGTCAACTATCGTCCTTAGAGATTGGACGAGTCTGAATGCACCATCATAATAATAATACGATTTTAAAGAGTGAACAAAAATAAATGTCATTGCATATTTTTCAGCAACAGGGTGTTTGTGTTTGTCTTCACGTGGGTGTCATTTTATGTAATTGCGATCTCGACTTGTGTATTTACATAAAATTATGCAGCAGCATGTGGCGTTGGCACGAGCAAATTAGCAGAGTAATAATGAGAACTGTCGGGTTATAAAGGCTATTGGCTATGATTGAATGTTAACAGTCAGCTGATGAAGGAAGAATAAAACTGCCAATAAACTAGGGCAACCATAACTTCAATGTCCTGCTTGAATACACTGCGGTATATTTGTGGTGTGCCAAGTTATTGGAATACCAATGTACAGTGAAAATGTCCAGCTTATACTGGGTGTAAGTTGTAGAAAACTGATCATTCGACATCATTGTATTTTGATCTGCAACGATCCCAACCCTCTGGGAGATGAGTGGATTCAGAAGAAAATATGTTAATGTTTCATCAACTACTGATCAGGTCCCCTTGCCCAAAGTAAATTTGCTCCTTGCCAAAAGGAATCTCAACATAGTAGCTGAGCCTTAGACAAAATATTCATTCTCATGTTTTTGTATTGTAACACTCCGTCATGCTTTTCACAGGTGGTCGGTCACACACCTGGTACGTCTCCAGGGGCTTGCTCTCCATGTTGAGGTCCCAGACTTTGGCAGTCAGGTAATCTCTGGTGAGCAGGTAGCGACCGCTGTGGCTGAACTTGACGTCCGACACCGAGGAGATGATTTCAGAGAAGAAGGAGCGGGCGCTGGGGTCCTCGGGCTCCTCGAACACTGGAGAGGGTGGGAGAGAATGAGGGAGAGAGGGGGAGAGGAGGGGAAGTTAAGCCAGAAATAAAATCATAAATCTGAAACATACGAGAAAATGTGCCATAAATTGAATTGTTGTCCCTAAAGGACAGCAGATTTATAAATAAACAAATTCTGTTCTGTATTAATGAAATAATGGACCTGCAGTGGAAAGAAATATTATTAAATGGTGAAAAAATGTTCTAAAGGATAGATATCATGCTTCTAAACTATAAGGAAATCAAACTCCTTACTCTTTTGATTTTAGATAATTTACTTTCCAATAATATATCTGAGGTTTTGCAGGTTTCAGTTAATTAACTACAAATTGACTACACTTGGTGGAATGCACCACCAAGGAAGACAGTCCCCACTCTTTACTACAAAACCACACAGAAATAAATCAAACTAATGACAATGATCCACTGTGATGGATTAGGTATCTTAAGCAAGTCACTGCAAGTTGATTTTCATGCGATAAATGAAAAGTCAGGGGATCCCCAAAGGGATTACAGTCCGACCTGTGGGGGGCATGAATGTGTGCAGCAAATTTCATGTCAGTTCATCACTCAACACAACTGCGAACCTCATAGTGGCACTAGAGGAAAAATCAGGGGATCATAAGTTATAAGGATTCATCATCTGGGAACCATGAATGTCTGTGTAAAATTTTATCCATCCAATAGCTGTTGAGATATTTTAGTCTGGGTGAAAGTGGTGAACCGACTGACCGACATTTTCATCCTGGAGCCATTGCTAGCATAGCTAAAATAAATGCTAAAACCACAGACTGTATATTTTGAAACTTATGGCTGCCTTAAAGGTAGGACAAATACATAAAAGATTATGCTTTGAAAAAGGTTCAGCAGCAAAATTGTGATTTGTGTCTGTGATCTGTAGTTCATAGGCTAAAACACGCAAAACTACCACATTTTGACCTGTTAATAAGGACCCGTCTGGAGAGAAACAATACATAATGTGTATGTCTCCATCCCAGCTCTTAGCAGGTTTACTCACATTTGGAGTGTTTGTCGCACAGCGCTGCTTCTCTCATGTCACAGAGGCGCAGGGTGCCTTTGCTGCTGCTATAGACAAACAAGTTACAGTGGTGGGGGTGGAACTCAGCCGCTGTGATCACCTCTGTCAGATCCTCCATGTTGGCAGGCTTGATGTCCACAATGTCTGAGAGAGAGCGTTGCTCAGGAAAACAACAAAGAGAGTCAACTTCCCAGGGAGTAGCCTGAACTATTGCTACCTGCTGAAGTCTACCATACTGTATATACATACATGTACATTCATTGATTAATACTTTGATCGATTTTATTTACTGACTCAATGAGATAAAAATTAAATTTTGTTTGAATTCATGTGGAAACCCACACAGGTCCATAATCCACATACAAAATAAAAACATAAGTTTATGTAAGTGTATAGACAACCATCAGAATGTAAATCATTTACAGAAGAAATAAAGCAAAGCAATATAAATATATCGTAGGAGGGGGGATTGTTTGGAGAAAAGTAATTCCATATTCATAATATTATAAATTCTGTCTGGGTCAGGGATGTGACTGTACTGTGTCCTATTGAGCTGGATTAGAACTCAGAAAGGGGCTGAAATATTTATGCAGGCTTTGAATTATTCATTAAGCTACATTTTCACTCCTCACGAATAATATCCCCCTCCCCCAACACTGTGTGTCTTTGTGTATTTCTTTATACCACAAAGTGGGATTTGCAATGTGGGAGTTTATTGTGTGTGTGGGCAGGGATTGAGCATTGAGCATGTGTAAGCATGTAACAAAGTAATCAATGTGTTAATGTATGCATGAATTATCTGTGTCCTTGGGCTTTAATAAATCTATTCCCGCTCTATTCCTATTCCTTTATTCATGTGTTCACGCTCGTGCCTACGTGATTGCATGTGCGTTTGTCTTCTCTTCTCCTCACTCTACATGCACACTACAGCCCACAAAGGATACTGAAGCTGCGGTCGGTGATGTCCAGATGCCAGAGGTTGATCCTCAGGTCATCAGCTGACATGTAGGTCTCATAGTCGGAGTTGACGGAGATGGAGTTGACGTGGTAGGTGTGGGCGTTGGCGAACACTCGCCGTGGGCTCACCTCCACCATCAGGTCCATCGGCCTCAACACCGGCACCTTGAAAAGACAAAGAGAGAGAGCAGTTTATCATCCCATGTAACTGATTATGAGAGGAAAGATGGTCATGACACAGACAGTACATTTCATTTAAATAATTTTATTTTATCATGAATTAATATTTAATACATGACTTCCTTTGATATCAATAATACATTAT
Source organism: Coreoperca whiteheadi (assembly GCA_011952105.1). NCBI lineage: Eukaryota > Metazoa > Chordata > Actinopteri > Centrarchiformes > Sinipercidae > Coreoperca > Coreoperca whiteheadi. The sequence continues at coordinate 15,771,017 of CM022490.1, forward strand.
TGCGAACCCTAACTTGCTCACTTGATGGCAAAATCAAGAGCCAATTCAGTGCATGACTTAAAGCTCATTTGGCTGCATTTTCACATCTTGACATTTGCATTAACACACAATTTGTTTGTCGATGTATGATTACATTTACATTTTTATACACAGCTTACATGTTTGTCCTTATTTGCTTACAGCACAATGGGAGCACGATTACCATACACACACACGTTCTAAGACCTCTCCAAACAATGACATACTATATGTATACTCACACACGGGCAAACTGTGTGTATACTGATGCTTTGACTAATTTAGATCCAGATGTTGTGTTGCTCTTCTGTACAGCTGGAAATATAGGTTTTCGCCACCCCCACACACTCACGCATACACACATGTACTATTGTACCAGTGACCCATTTTTGCACATGCAAACACATCTGTACCCACTGACCCAGTTATACTGCACAATTGACTGCAATTGTAGATAGATAGATAGATAGATAGATAGATAGATAGATAGATAGATAGATAGATAGATAGATAGATAGATAGATAGATAGATAGATAGATAGATAGATAGATAGATAGATAGATAGATAGATAGATAGATAGATAGATAGATAGATAGATAGATAGGTTACCTGTAGTGAGGTGACAGTGGACATGTCCTTAATGCGACCCTCCTCATCCTTCAGGTTGTATCCCTCCGGCCGTTTGTCTCTTTCACTCACCTTCCACAACTTAATTGTCTTATCTGGGAAACAGACAGGAACATTAAGCAATCAGAAAAGTACAAATATAATCTGAAAGTGTAACAAATGAATAAAAAGGTGCATGTTGATGTACTTTGAGGTTAAGAAGCAATGTGGAGATGTCAGATTAGAGAGTAGGCTAAATATAGAATTTCATCTCAAATTGGTAAAGCTAAAAGCCTAAGATCTTTTTTAACAGTTAACTCAGGCACTTGAACCCAAAAGAAAGGACTTAATATACAAGATAATCCACCAGTTTCCAAACTGTCAGCTCTGAAAGACAGCTTGGACTCTGAAGCTCTAAATGAGCTAACAGCGTGGTTTTGTTTTATCAAGACAGACAGACACAGAAAGTCTCTGTATTATAGTGAAAAAATGACAGCAGGCAGTCCAGCAGCAGCATTACGCAACTGCTGAGGCAGGTCTTACATTTTTCATACCCTCAATCATAAATAATATAGTATTTAAATAAATCAATAACAGGGCGCTCAGGGAAAATATAGAGATCTTCTCATAAAGCCATAAACTGATGTATGTAAACTGATGATGGGACCTCTTACTCAAAACAGACTAACTCCTAATGCACTACACAAATGTGATTCAACACATGCAGCAACTCTTCTCTCTTTAGGCAAGGGAAAAATCTGTGACCCAAGAAATTTAAATAACTGCATTAATTCCATCTGCAACACCAGGCCCTTCACTCTGTCACACACTTAAGGGAGAAATAGTGTGAGACATGGGAGATCAAATAAGGCCTTTTAAAACTATAATCATTCATATCAACCAAGCACATCACTACTTTCACATCTTCCTGGCTGCTCTAAGATGGATGTGTGTGTGTGTGTGTGTGTGTGTGTGTGTGTGTGTGTGCGCAGGGGGGGTCTCTCACCATTGGTGGACAGAAGAAAATGTGCGGCGTTCTGCTGAGGCAGCCATCGAATCTTATTGATCTTCTCCTCGATCTCGAGACTCTTAAGGTAGTCGAACTCGGGCTCATGGCTCTGGAAGGTGCTGTAGACATTGTACTCTCCCTGGGAGAATGGCTCAGACTTGCTCTGGAGGAAGAAAATGTGGGGTGAAAAATGTGCACTTGCTCACATGTACCATCACAGTGCAATGTAACACCCCGGGCCTGAGCCAGTCTCCGTCACCTTGATCATGTGAAGAAAAAGCATGGCATGGACAGGCTGCACACCTATAATGATACACTCTCTGACACAGCAGGAGCATCAACTATTTATCAATCAATCTAGACTGGAGCCGGAGGGGAACGGTGTGCGTTCAACACAGCTCTCAAAGCTGGAATGAAAAATGGTACATTTGTGTGTATGAGTGCCGGTGTGTGAGTGTCTACCTCAGGCTCCCTCTGAAAGATGACCACACGGCCCCCTTTGTCCCCTGTGGCCAGGAGCTCTCCTGTGTGGTTGAACTCAACAGTGGAGATGATATCAGCTGGGGAGGAAGAGAGAGACATAAAGGCAAAGAAGGAGGAAAAAGGAGAGAGAGAGAGAGAGAGAGAGAGAGAGAGAGAGGTAGCATGAGAGGAAAGAGCGGTAAAGAGAGGAAAGAGAGAGAAAGAGTCGCCATTAGCTAATTGACCACACATCATCATTCATCTATATAATCTGTTTATCTGACTCTAAGTTATTAAACCGAGTCAACAGTCAATGCATTAACATGTAAGTGAATTCAAATATGCAAATTAATGTGTAGAATAAAACAATATTTGATCCCTAACACAGATATTGTGCATTTGTAGGTGATCTTTCAGAGAAAATTCAGATTATACAGTACATATTAGCCCATCAAAACATACAGAAAATCAAAGACACACACACACACACACAAACACGGCTGTTTCACATTAGGCAGAGGTGTTATCTGTTTTCCACTATGACACATACACAATGACGCACACAATGACACACACAAAGTTCACAAGATTACAGTGTCACTTGGGTGTGTGTTTAGGAATAATGATGTACTCTATGATCTCTGTGGTGTCTTAAAGTGTAAAAACAACTCAGAGTGTATTTGCGCTAGTGATTCAATATCATTCAAACATAGTTTTTCAGGACATTCATTTACACATTTGGTCCCCATCACTAGCTCTGTGTCCTGAAACACCAAAACAGTCTGACTCAGTGACAACACTGTAATAGGAGGAGTACGCACGTTATTAACCACTTAGCATTTACTGCCTCACTGCTTTCAGCGGACCTTCTGCATCACACAATACACAGAATGTGAAATAGAAAGCACTTGGTTGTGCCGTCTAATGAAGGGCATGCCAGTGTGACATCTGAAGCCTGAATCTGGTTTAACGTGGCATGTAATCGCCTTCCTTTCCTTCTGTCTACTTATTGTCCGTTCACTTCTCCATTGTACGGCAGATTTAGGATTTATTTATTAACATCTATTTGCAGACAGAGCTGCTCAGGAGGCAGAACAAATCTCAGTGGTTAAACCTCTTCGAAGACATTACAAACTGAGGTTCAATGAAAGACAGGTGGTTTGAGAGGATGTAGCCAATCTGGCAGGAAGCCATGTAAAGTCATCTCAGGTCATCTAAACCTGAAAGTTCAAACTAGCCACTTTAGGTAAGCTAATTGGCTAGCCTGCTTTGCTGACCCTTCAAAATCAAGAATGCCATGGTCATGAATGGATCATTTTAAAAATCCATCATCATTTAAATATTTGATGTAGGCCTATATTTTGACCTGCTCTGTCATCTTTCTACATTCAGACTTCTAAGTCACCCTAAACCTAATTGATTTGAACAAAACAAACAAGTAAAGAAGTCAATTTACTAACAGAAGTGGTTGGACTTTTTTCACACAAATACAAAGGCCGTGTTAAGGACAGACAGTTGCTGGTGATGATGATCACCGTGGAGATGACTTCAGTAGCTGGATAATCTTCAATATGGTCATAATCAACCACAGTCACAACAAACACACAGATTCTGAAATGTTCTTTATCGAACTGTATCCATATATTGTGGTCTTCACATGACACAAACCAACATACTGCATGATACAGGCTAAACTGGTTCAGTTTTCTGTTCAGCAGGTCAGTTACTGGTGTATGGGACAGTAAGTCAGATGTTGAAATTGCATGATTCTTTCAGACTGACCAAATCAGGTCACTACTAATTTACTATGCACTTAGCATAGTTACTGGCTTCCTGGAGTCAGCAGGAGGTTAGCCAACCAGCAGAGACTCCATGAAGTTACTGCGCCCGGACAAGAAATAATTCCAACATGTAACCTTCCTAAAATCACAACTTGTCATTTTGAAACTTCGTTTTTTTTAGATAGGTTGTAGATGTAAACTTTAGATAGAGTCTTTATGCTAAGCTAAGCTAACTAACGGCAGACTGTAGCTACACATTTACCTTACAGACATGAGAGTGGTATCTTCTCATCTAACCCTCTGCAAGAAAATGAATAAGCAAATTTCTCAACATTTCGACCTATTCCTTTGCATCACTGCTGAAATCTGCCTTGTTCTTCAGCTCAGCACATCAAGGTTTAACAACAAGCTCGGGTGAGCACAACATCCAGTTCCACTTTGCATGCCATTGCAGAGACTAAACATTTTCTAAACACCTGGTATGTCTTTCAGTTGCTACAATGAAAGTATCAAAAAAATTGAAATTTACTGTGTTGCTAACCAAGCACAGATGATGACCTAGCTTAAAGAAGCTCTGCATACAACTGGGTCTGATGGAACATAATAGCCAATGTAGTTTTTTGACTGAAAATGACTCATTGTTGGCAATTAAATCTGTAAATCTATTCCAACTAAACACACAAAACCTAGTTACTTTCAAATTACGTTCAAGGTAATCGAGAAAGAAGCTGCACAAGCCACAGGTGTATTAACAAGGTGCATTTTAACTGACCTAGTGCCCTAGCCTCCAAAGCAGTCCTGCCTCACAGAGAGTTTTGTAGAGCAAAAGCTCAAATCTGCTATTGCCCTATCAATTAACCAAATTATATCTTCTAAAATGTCATGGATTAGATTTGATAAATAAGACTCATGTCAGATTCTGTATCCTACCAAGCCTTCGACAAAAGAGTCAACTGAGCTCAGTTTTGCTAGAAAAGAACAGTGATTTAAAGCTGTAGCCTTGCCTATTCTGTGGTGGCCCTGAAAGAGGGAGATTTTATGATAAGGGGAGGCAGGGACTGCTCCTCAATCTCTATACTAACTGTTTCCCACACACTTCATGAATTAATGGTTGCCTCTTTCTCTCTCTATATATTTTTTCCTCTAGTGATTGCACCCTTTCTTAATCTCTCTTTCTCAGTCACTGCAGTACCTTCTTTATTCTTCTGTTTCAATTGCTTTCTTTATTTCAGGTTTTCTCTTGCTGTCTCGATTCTTCTCCCCCCACACGTTCTTTTGTCATCTCTCATCTCTTGTTCCCCAGTTTCTCTCTTTTGCCCCATTTCACTCTGTCATTTTCTTCTTGGTTGTCTATCCACATTCATCTCTCTCTCTCTCTCTCTCTCTCTCTCTCTCGCTCTCTCATCCCTCCCCCACGGCACTCTGCTGCCTGGCTGTATGTTACAGTGTAGTGGTGGTGATGCTGGTGGTGTAAGAATGGGAAGGATGGAAAGGGAGGTGGAGGGAAGAGGCGATGGGGCGGAGGCGATGGAGGGGTCCTTTGGTGAGCAGGCGTTGCCATGGTAACAGGCTGAGCACACCAGTAGCAGCGTTATTCGTAATGGTTAGCCGTATATGGCAGTCTGGTGGAAGTGGGATTCATCAATCTAATCCTTGCAGGAAGAAGGAGCATGGTAAAATAATTATGGCGCTGCAGTTTTGTCCAGTAATAAACATTGCTAAATTAATACCAGGAGATGGAGCAGACACTATGGTCCAAATTGAGGATATGCAGATAATTAATGCATACACATACACATCATGGCACTCATTCAAAAACAGACCCCTACACATGCAGTGAAATTCACAAATACACGTATGCACACCAGGCAGCTTTGAATGCACACAGTCACGTAATGATGCACACCAAATGTGTGTGCTTGATGCTTACGTGAGCGTGCACATCCAACACAGAGAAAGTCGCTCAAAGAAAGAGCTAAGCTAAGCAAAACCACAGGAGCGGCACACAATATAGCTGAATAAAATATGGAGCACACACTCTCTTCTCTCATCCTCTTTCTGTTCTCAACCTGAAGCCTCTTTCTATCCTTCTGTGTTTCCCTCTTTCACGCTCTCTCTTAGACACATACACACACACACACAGCTCACACCCATCTGTCTCTCTGATGCTCTTCATTAGAAGAGCACTACAGAAATATAAACCACTAAGAATACAACAACTGAAGAAACACGCGTTATCATGAGCGCAATGGTTCTCCTCCAAGAGTGGGGTGTACTGTACTGATGTAATATGTGTGTGTGTGTGTGTGTGTGTGTGTGTGTGTGTTAGGTTGTCAAGCTGTATGTCAATGTCTTATAGTGTGGATGTGGGTGTATGCTACAGTAAAGCAAGCTAGCTGTGTCTGTCTCCCACAGACAGTCCATTAGCATCAGCAGGCCCGTCTGACTCATCGCCCCACTGCAGGAGCTGGGGGAACACACTGTGCTGCAAGTGCATGCGCCCACACATACAGTACACATCAACACAAAACAACACACAAACATGAATGAACCCAATGACACAGAGAAGCATTAAAATAAACATACACAAGTGATAAACACCAAACACACAAAGGCACTGTGAGGAGTTTATGAGGACAGCAGCTCCTCATCAATCAAAGAATGATTAGTTGATCAGCAGAAAATAAATCACCCACAATTTTGGTAATTCATCAATGGTTTAAGTAATTTATCAATGCAAAAACGCCAAACTGTTGTTATTTGTTGCTGTTTTTTTCTTGGGGCTTTTCTGTAAATTAAGTATCTTTGACAATTTGGGGATGTCGATTGAACAAAATAAGCAATTTTAAGATGTCACCTTGGGCCCTAAAAAAACTGTGCTGGGCATTTTTCACTGGCATTTTATAAACTACTCTACCAATTGTAATAAACTAACTGACAGACAGAGCTGAAGTGATGAGTCAATGAATGTACTTGTCAATCAACAGAAAATTATTCTCCAAAAATTTTGATAATAGACATTTTTCATATAAAAATCACAAACACGTCCTAATTCCAGAGTCTTAATTGCGAGAATTTGTTACTTTTCTTTGTCTTGAGTGATAGTAAACTGAATATCTCAGGGTTTTGGACAGTTGGTTGGATAAAACAAGAAATTTAAAGATGTCACCTCAGGCTTTAGGAAATTGTGATGAGCATTTTTCAGACATTTTCTTACATTTAAAAGCAAGTTAATCAACTGATCGAGAAAAACATAGGCGGATTAATTGATAATGAAAATGGTCATTAGTTACAATCACAGTCTGCATTATACACATTAAGATAAGTACTCATCTGTGGCTACAAAATTAGACAAAGCAGACAATCTTGAGAGGAGAGGAGAGGAGAGGAGAGGAGAGGGGTTTATTGGATAGATGAGGGTGTTGGCAGAAGTCGAGGGAGGTGGATTTCCTTATTTCTTTTTGTTACGGCTACCATGGGGACAGAGAGGGGAGCAGACGTCCTACAGTCCCAATTATAGATATCTTAGGTTTGGGTAAACACAGACCATTAAAGCCGAGCCAAAAACACACACTCCTTAAAAGCGAGGACAAGCCACCACTCAGCAGGAGATGTGTGTGTTTGTGTGTGTTGGCGAGTTTGTGTGTTGGCGAGTGTGTGTGTGCAAGCTCAAGCACTTCCTGTGTATTTCCTGTGTACGTGTGCACAAGTGTGTGTACTCAATTACCCTGTAGAGAAATAAACTGGTTGGAGGGAGAGGAGGGAGGGCAGGAGACGAGGGGAGAGGACTGCCGGAGGGAGACGTTAAATTGATCCCTGTCCTGCAGTTCTGGGGTTATCGGGGAAAAAAACTGGTGCATGTGTTTGTGTTAGAGGTGCACATGTGTGGATAGGAGTGATTTAAGCCCAGCACAGCAGGGAATCTGCCATTTCTCCAAACACACATCAGCACAATGGAGCAGAGCTGGTGTGAGCCTAATGGTTATAGACACAAACAATGAGAATCACAAGCCAAGTCATCTTCAGCTTCATGTGTGAAATACACCTGTAATCCTGCTTTGCTTTGCCAAGCTGCAAAGACATCTTCTAGCTGTATGAATTCTCAAAGCTGCAATGTGTGATTCATTTTTGATAAAAACAGATTAGTGGGACTGTAACATAAAAAATAGATTAGGAGCTTAGCTGGTTTACATCCAATATAACCCCAGTGATACTAAAAACTGAGATTATGTGTTGACGCCTCATAAATAATGAAATGTAATCCCATATTAAGAAAACTCACTTTTTTATGCAGCTATTCGTTTCTTTCTGTGTAGATGTATGTAGAGCTTATTATTATTATTATTATTATTATTATTATTATTATTCTGCAAATGATTTTGATATTTGACAAATTGTCTTTTTCTTTTAGGCAAAAATTCACTGGATTTACCCTCAGCCCCACCCAGATGTTAATTTTTTCAGTTTTTTATTGATAGCATGATAAATACCTTTGGGTTTTGGACTGCTTGTCAGACACAACAAACAGTTTGAATGCCCTGGGAGATTGTGATACATTTTTACTATTTTAACCGCACAATTAATCAATAAATTGAGAAAATAAACTGCAGATGGCAGGAAAAAACATTAGTTGTAGCCCTACGTGTGTGCTTATGAATGTCTGCACCATAGTCCCTATATAAAGATGGACGACATGACAGCTACATGCTTTGAAGGAGACGGGGTGTCGTCTGGTCAAACTATTTAAAGAAATAAATCACACACACTCAGAATCCACACTGAAGCAGGCAGACTGAGACAAAAATAAAGAAGCAGGTACAAAAATAGAGACACACAAAAAGGATGAGACAGACGGACAAAGTGGTGTTTAAGATATTTATAACACTCACGTGAGAATTCACCTGACTCAAACGCACACACACACACACTCTCATATGTCACACTGGGGTCATGTGGCGCAACTGTGCGACATAGATATGACCTTCGGGATAGAAGAGGATAGAGCACACACCTTCAGTGTAAGAGGCAAACGGCTCGGGCTCCAGAGAAAGGGTAGTGATGTCGGAGCACAGGACCTGGATGGGGCTCAACATCCTGGGGGAGGACTCCAGGGTGGAGAGGGGTGGACAGGATGGGCGGAGCTCTTCAGGCTATAGCCAGGAGCAGCCCTGCAAGAGGAGCAAGGATGGAGGGGAGGGAGGAGGGCAACAGGGAGGAGCAGAGGGGAAGGAAGGAAGGACCGGGGAAGTTGGGTGGGGTTAAGGGTAGGGACTGAGTTACTGCATCACCACATTTGGCCATGAGTACTCACCAGAGAAAAAAATACTGATGGTGTATTTATGATCATTCTGTATCTATACAACATGATGTATTCACATGTTGGGTTTGGCAGGAAGGCTAGAAAGACATGCAGGATGGACAGAGATAGACAGCTCGTGGGACAGTGTCTTAATAAGTCCTAGTAGGTAGAAGTGTAGATAGCTCTCACATTTCCCCAGAAGTGACAATGACTGACAATTAGAAAAGAGCAGTGAGAGCATGTGAAAGCTCACTTACTTACATACAGGCATGATGACTAACAATTATTTTCATTATTGATTATTGATCTGTCAATTAAAATGTCAAACATAATGACATCTGCTCATAACAAGCCCAAAGCAAGTTCTTTAAATTGTTACTTTTGTGTGAGCAACAGTAGAAAAACTCAAAGGAATACAGTTTGAAATTACAGTATATGAAAATGAAGACAAGCAAGTAAATATTCATGTCTGAGATGCTGCGATCACCAAATAATTGCCATTTTTACTTTTAGAGTTACGTGTACAATTTATATTTATACTTCTCTGTTGTGAGGGGTGCACGGTGGCAGAGCGGTTAGCGCCCCTGACCCCCAACAAGGAGATCGTGGGTTCGAATCCCGGACCAGACCACAACCTCCCTGGGTGGAGTCTGCATGTCCTCCCCGTGTTACCGTGGGTTTTCTCCGGGTTCTCCGGTTTCCTCCCACCATCCAAAGACATGCATTAGGTTAATTGATGACTCTAAATTGTCCCTAGTGGATGAATGTGTGCGTGAATGGTTGTCTGTCTAAGTGTCAGCCCTGCGACGAGTTGGCCACTGTCCAGGGTGTACCCCGCCTAAGGCCCGAAGCCACTGGGATAGGCTCCAGTCACCCGCGACCCCGAATGGGAACAAGCGGTAGAAAATGACTGACTGACTTCTCTGTTGTTTTTACAATAGTCAGAATACACGGTTGGCTTTAATTAAATTCTTATTGGTTTTACCTCCTTTGTTCTTGCAGTCTGGTGTCCAGGAGCATAGTCGTGTCAAGAGCTTGTACTCCCAAGTGTGTGATTATTTGTTGTCAGTTTCAGTTCCAATAGCAGGATTGCCCCTCTCTACAGGTAATAGAGAAATAGAGAAACTCTCCAACCTCTGACCTTTTAAAAATCAACTAGATTCTGTCAAAAACACATCAATTTAAAACTAGGCTGTTTTTTAGCTCCTCAAGATTTACCATTTTGTGGTTTTCACTTAACAGCATTGATACTTTTGTAAATGGTACACAATAATAATGGGGGTTAGTGTGCTTGCATTATTTATGAAATGGAAACAGTCATAAATTATTTATTTACAAAACTGTCAAAAATGCCAAATTTCTGAATTTGGATGCAATGTATAATTGTTATTATTTCCTCATCCATCCTTGAACCCAAGGCCACTCCAGTCGGAGGTGAGGTTGTAGCAAAGGGAGATATTGGGGAGGCAAAAGGAGTGAGAGGAAGGGAGTAAGAGATGGAGGGAAAAGGGGAGGGACGATAAGGTAGAGGGAGGTTAAGCATCCCTCCCCTGTAGGTGTTAAAGGGCAGGGGAATCCCCACGGGGAAGAGCTACAGACACACTGTCATGTATGCGCACGCACACACAGAAAACCCTTACAGACCCACACCTGAGCAAACAAAAAGACACACAGTATGCACGCAAAGACACAGACATGAATATAAATGCAACACAGGCAATAAAAATAAAGAAAGATGGAGACACACGGGAGCTAACAAATACACCCAGGCATAAAATCACATGCACCACCTCACTCTGTCTGTCTCTACTAGCCTCTGTCTTTCTCTTTAACACACACACACATATACAGAGGATGTTTGAGCAGCCTTTAGAGCACTGTTGGATAATTGTTTGGCAGACGCGCCACTTCAGCATTGGGCAACGCTGTGAGTTGCATTAGAGGGCCGATGGGGAAAGGCAGGGAGGGGGAAGCAGTGGGGGATGGAAATGGGGAGGAGTAGGGGGGATGGGGTGAACATGGAGGCAAGGTGGAGGGGGTTGGAGTGCATGTAGAAGAGGAGGCAGGTAATGAATCATTTTATTTATTTGAGACAGGAAATTATCTTTTTTGGTCATTACGGGAATTCCTGTGGGACTGATTTTTAGAGCAAAAATTTGCACTTCTTCTGCAACTACCTCTTTTCATGCTGTCCATGTGTTGCACAGCCCTTTCAGACCAATAGTGTTCAGTGGTGTATCCACCTTGGCGTGAGCTCATCAGCAGTTCACCCTGAATAATGTCTGTGTCTGCCTGAGATGTTTGGAATAATTAATACTGCCATTATTGGTGGGTGGAGACGACCTGTCAATCATAATGGCCAAGTATGAAAAGCAGCATGTTTATCATCACGCACTGTTGCTATGGAAATAATGGATGGTTGGTGATGGATGTTAAGACTGATTTTCTGCCACTATTTCAATCCTCTTCTGAAATGGACAAAGACGCATATTGGTCATGGAAATACTGTCTGTATAAGAAAAGACACACACTCGCACACAGAGACAAACAAAGACACACACACACAGATATTCTTCAATCTCAGCAATACGATACGTTGAATGCACACACACGCATTTACACAATCAACAGGCAGCACTACAGGTCTCCCCTGACTGCATGTGCTTCTGTGTGAAGGAAATTATATTACAGCACAGACACAGGAAGCATAATTCCCTTTCTGCCGTGATACGAGGATCATAATGAGCTCACAACAGGTTCATGACCCCCAAATGATAATCCGCTGTTCTGGTCTAAGAGTCGTGGCGAACAATGAGCTGAGTGTAAGAAACAGATTGGGGACAGACAGACTGGCAGAAAGGCAGACAGGGAAGCTAGTGTGCAGGTGAGATTAGTGGTGTAATTGAGATTAGAAGAGGGGGGGCTATCCAGGGTTATAATCCATCTGTTTTATGAAACAAACCCAAAGAATCCAGTGGTATGCACGGCTTGTGTGCTGCTGAACTTTGTAATATTCCCCCGCCTGAGATGTGATATGCTATATATTCATTTTGACACCTGCACCTGTTGTATTCAAGAGGATAAAGTAACAGAGAGTGCAAGTGTGTGAGAGATGACATGCGGTGCAATGAGTACAAAAGAATGTGGTGCTGTTACAGAAAAAATAAACTATTCCCCCACTCTCTGTCTCTGACATACAGACACAAACAGAGACACACATACACACGCTCTGACACAGGCCAGATCAATTACTCCCTGCAGTGTAGCAAAATAGCTGTGTTACACAAGGTAAGAAAGTGGTTACAAAAGCAAAAATAAACAAAATAAGTGAAATGCAGGACACAAAAAAGGAACAGAGGAGGGAAGGTGGAGAGGAACACTTGCCTAAGATGGTTTAATTTTGCAGTGTTTTGCTCCCTAGTTCTTGTTGCTCTGTCTGCAACTCTGTCTGAACACAGATCAACACAGAGCTTACAGAAGATTAGGAAGCCGTCCTGAGCTTGTTTTGCCTAACAAACAACCATACACACACTTTGTCACAAACACACACCCTCTCCAAAAGACCTATACATAGATACACACTCACCTGGGGGCACACTTAAACACACACTTTGTAACATATAGACACATGCAGCTTCCGTTGTCATCTTCTTACCTTCAGTCACATAGTTGTGGTCGGGGAGGAAGCCGCGATGGTTGAGTGTTGGGGTGGCGTCAGTGTCTTCGCCCATCAGAGGGGCTGGGGGGAGCGCCCGTCTCGGTGGGGCAGCGTGGTGGTGGCAGATCGGTGGTGGAGGGGGTGGTGGGGATGCCGGCCAGCACAGCGCCCATACTGCTGCCCGCAGACGCCTCCTCAGCACAGGGGCGCAGAGCCGGGCATCCTATCCTTAAATGAGGATGAGGGGCTGGTAGGGAGGGAGTGGGCCGGTCCCAAAGGAGGGATGGGTGCGTGTAGGTGTCCACACAACTGCTTCTGAGAGCCAGATGCAAACCTGCAGGAGGAGGATTATTTTAAAACTGTTAAAAAACTACCAGGGGTGAGCTTGATTTGTGCCTCACAAGAATACACATCACTCGAGAGGCAAGAAAAAAATCCAGCGCACCTCATGTCCACCAGGCTGCTGCTGAGTCCAGGTGTGGCCAGACCAATGCTACTCCCTCACCAGCACACACAACATACACAGCCCTGTGTTCCCAGAAATGGATTAAGTCCCTACTTGCTAACGGATGCTCCAAGAGAAGAGAGGAGATGAAGAGGAGGAGGAGGAGACTGGGGGGAGGGGAGAGAGGGATGAGCAGAGCCCCTGGTCGGCGTATCTGCAGTGCTGCTGCTTCTGCAGTGAACTCACACGCATGGACACACATTGTCACACATATATAGTGGGACAAACAGGCACTCACCTACACACTCGGCAGCTTTTGGTTCAGGTACTCCTCAGTGGATCCTCCATGAACGTTTTCTCTCTCCTCCTCAACTGTCTCTGGTTTCTCGGCTGTTTCAGCATGAGGAGGAAAACCCTACTGGCCCTGCGTTCTGCTGCAGTCTGCGCTCTGGCGTACGTATGAAAGGCAGAGTGAGCGGTGGGGGGGGGGGGTTAAGGGAGAGTGAGCGAGGATCTGTACTGCTGCGCTGGTACGTGTGTGATGCATCACAGTAGGCCCCGCCCACACCTCGGCGCAGCCAATCATCACCGAGCTGAGATCTGCCTTACCGCTGACTGCAGGTGATTAAATACGATAAAGAAAGAGAGGGATGGATGAGTGGGTGGCAGGGCGGAAGTGGCTGAGTGTCTTATAAGGTTGTGACTAATGGGAGAGAAAGGAGAGAGGGCAGGAGAGAGGATGAGAGTACTGAGTGCTGAATATGAACCACAGTACAGTGACTACTAGAGGATTCACCCTGAGACATAATTCATTAAGCACAGAGGCGACTAACACACCACTGACACACACACACAGATTTTAATACACAGCAGAATCTCTTCTATGCAAGTCTGCATAAAAGGTAAGGCTCTGCGATAATTCAATTATTTTTTATCAACTTAGACCAGTATCGTAATATAATATGATTTTATCAAGTTAACGGTTCTACAGATTTCTGTTGTTCAACATTTGGGAAATTCGCTTTCTTGCTGAGAGTTCGATGAGAAGATCGATACCGGTCTCATATCTGTCTGTTGAATATGAAGCTACTGCCAGTGGTCTCTTAGCTTAGGTTAGCCTAAAGACTGAAAACAGGGGGAAACAGCTAGCCTGGCTCAGTCCAAAGGTAACCAAAATCACCTACCAGAACCTCTGAAGCGCGGTAATTAACACGGGATATCTTGTTTGATTACTCCACACAAAAACCAAAGCATATAAACAACAAGTTTTGGTTTTATGGGTGATTGTTCAGTAGAGTCTTGTCACTGAGAGGTTGCCTGGCAACCAGAAGAGACTCTAGGAAGTCACTGCGCCCAGCATGAAATAGGGTGGCACATAACCTCCATAAAACAACAACTTCAGTTTTGTACAGATTAAACTAACAAGATATTCCATGCTAATTACTTTGCTATAGAGGTCCTATAAGGCCAATTTTGTTACCTTTGGACTGAGCCAAGCTATATTTACCCCTGTTTACAGTCGAATCTGTAAAATGTGCTTATGACCTAAACCATTATCAAAAGAGCTGCTGATTAATTTTCTGTCAATCAGCCAATCTATTAATCATGTCTGCTCTGATTGGTAGCATCCATACTCAAAATAAGACTTAATATCAGCAGTATAAATTCTTCAGGTATTGCTCTGCCCAGCCCTAATTTGCATATCACTTTGATTATTTTATATGTGATCTTGCATTATATTGCCATATGTGAAATACATTATATATATAGATATATCAGAAAATTAGAATATTAATATTATATATAATTAATATGAAGATAAATATTTCATTCCCAGCCCTACTAGAAGGGACCAGAAATGACCACTGTGAGAGAAATACTTAAATTTACACACCAACACACACACAGAGGCTTCAGTCAGCGTGGCGGCAGAGAGTGAGGGGCTGCCAGTGACAGTTGGTGCCATCACTGGTGCTGGCTGTCTGCCACCAGGCTTTAAACCCCCCCACAGCAGGGAACAAGAAGAGCTGTTTATCTGACTTACTCCAAGACTGCCAGCATCGCCCTCCCCCACCCACCAATGATGGGCAATGCTCCACACACCACTGCCATATCTGCCCTTCTAACTGCCCCCCACCAGCCTAACATCCACCACAAAGCTCCCCTAAGCCCACCCGCTGTTTGCTGTATATAGCTACTGTTCTACCTGCACGTCTCCACCTTTTCACCCCAACCATATGCCACCAAAATCCCCTTCTGGTTAAATCCATAAACCCATAAGGTTTGGTGTTTAGTTCGTACTGAAGGTCCCATCAGTGTGAGACCTGACCCTTTACCAAACCCAGAGAGCAGGGAGGAGGGAGAGGAGAGAAATAAAAATACAAATGTTTGTTATTGTTTCCAGTATTCTTTGACACACTTTTACATCTATCGGTATGACTATATGTCGATCGGCTAAAGCTATGAAGACACATTTGGATGCTGCATATTTGCAATTATTAAGGCATGTTATTGACTGCATAAAGTTTCTAAAATTGTTCCTTTTAGTTCATTTAGCAATTTTCCATGTCAAATCTGTTGTTCACTCAATTAAGAATGCAGATTTGTAATGGTGAAGAGGTTAGTCAATTATCAAAAAAATAATCAGCAATCATTTTGGTAATCGATAAAGCGTTTATCAAGCACAAATGCCAAAAATTAAATGGTTCCACCTCAAATATGCTGATTTGCTTATTTTTTCTGTTATATCCTTTTAAACTGAATGTCTTTGGGGTCTGAACTGTTAACAAAACAAGCAATCTGAAGACCTCACATTGGGCTCTGAGAACTTGTGATGGCATTTCCACTATTTTCTGACACTTGTTGAACAAAAAGACGAATCGATTCATCTAACACAAATGATAGATTATTCAAACAAAAATCCTCTTGAGCTGTAGCCCTAGATGTTTCGGTTTTCACTTAAATACCACATAAATAAATAGAAAATCCATAGGTACAAAACGATACAGAAGTATAGCCTTGTAGAAAATTACCTCCGAAAACAGTATGTCCATATAGTTTTAATTTATAGCAGTGGGAATAAAATAATAAATAGGGCTTACATCTCTTCACCGCTAACCCTCTTCAGGTACTTTCCTTTTGACAGTTATGGTATAACACCTGCTGTGACATCACTGATTAGCATTTAGCCAGAAGTACCACCTGTGGAAAATATTCAATCCATAGAGAGCCATACATCGGCAGTTTGTAAGACATAAACTAACAGAAACAACTAATAATAAAACGTAAACCTTCATTAATCCATTTTTGGCTATTTTGGAGCAGAAAAACGCTGAAAACCCAAAACATTCAGGACATAATTTAGCCTATAGCATTGCTATAACGCTAGCTAACGTGTTAGCAAACAGTTGCCTAGTTACATGCATTTAAAACACTCAGCAGACACACAGTGTTTCTAGCCGATTTATTGATATGGCGTTAATCCATTATTCACTAACCTCTAAGCTCTGGCTTGTTCTCCGCCAACCCATGAGAAGACCAATATCTGCTTTAGCTTGCTACTGTAGATGTTCGTCTTTCTGCACCAGCAAGTAGCTAACGTTAGCTATTGTCTGTCTGCATTTGGTGTCAACAGGTTAACCTAGTGTACACACAGTGTGTTGAGCTTGTTTGTTGAAAGGGGTTAAAAGCTGAATTGAAATAAAAAGCTCCATTGAACAGAACTGGGTGACGATTTTATGTTTCCGGAAAGAGATGGTTAAAAATTAACTGTAATTTTCCAAAAACAAAATTAAATTTACCCCATTGTATTTCAGATATCACAGAGAAGGGTTATTCAAAACCTGGGGGGAAAAAAAACAAACTATCTGCATGCTAGATACTGGTAGGTGAAAAAAGTATATTATTTTGGGCGAACTATATTGCACTAAGTTTAAAAATCCATTTGACATGTTTATTTCAATGTCTTATCCTAGAAAAATGTTATAGCGGAACAAGGCACAGGCAGTTACAGGAAGACACGCACAAACACTAACCCATCAGCCAGACTCCCTAATTAGCTGTCCTCACTCACACTGTTAAATCATCTTCATCATAGTATTAATCACTTTAACACAGTAATTATCATCATCATGGGGCAGGTTTGTCCAGGTACAGTAAATCCAGTTCAGTTCGCCCTTGTCACCCTGCCATGCCGGACCCGGGGCCCGTGTGACAGCAGTCTCGGGACTGTCTCTGGTAGGGACCGTGCCATTCAGCCGTGAAGGCTTGGCCTCGAACCTCTCTAGTTACCTTGGTGACAGTGGAGCGTGACCACCCACCATCCCCAACGTCACCCAGACCCGTTTCCCTTGAGTGAATCTGAGCTGTGTCCTCACATCATCTCCTTCAATAGAGCTGGTGGGGACAGCGGTGGAGAATCTGCATTTGGTCTTTCATATTTAACTAGAAAATCCAAGTCTAGTGCCGGGTCTGGATTTTCTGGTGAAAATTTACTGAGGAAACAGGCAAAACATTACCCAAAAAGACTCAAAATGAAGTGAAAAGAGTTGTGATTTACAGCTGATCTGTTGAATCACCATGACCCATGTTTAGTTCACAGATCAGCTGTAAATATGAAATAGCTCTGACCCATAATATAAACAAAATGACTGTGCAAAAGATGTCCAAAAGCTGTTTATCCCAACACTTAAGCACTTATTAATATGTATCTGTGCACAGGAGGAACAGAATCTCAGGCATAGTTTTCTTTTATATTATTCTATTTATTCTGAAGCTTTTAATATGTCATCAAATCAACAGATGCGCACTCATAAGTAAAATCAGAGCAACCTTACTAAAAATAAGTGTACATTAAAATTACATTTTAAAAGACTTGTCCTTTGTTAATAATGATAAACAATTGCTGATTATCTCAAACAGGTATCAAAAAGCCATACGTCAAACCCACATTCATCTTGTCTCAAGATAATACACAAGAGGTACCCAGGATTTCCCCTTGTAGACTGACTGTTTAAGTTTTTTAAATCAAGCTCTTCCCAATGTTTGACAGAAATCAATTCTTGTAACCATCTTTGGAAACAAGGTGGAATTGTTGTCTTCCAATCTTTGACAATTGTTTTGGTTCCATCATCAAAGCTGATTCTATATGCGAGGGAAGTGATAAAGTGTCCTTTGAGCATGATAATAACTAATAACAATAAAATAACTCTCTGTGGTGACACATAATTCTTTTATATGCACTGGAAAACAGGTAAAAAAATATTAGGCCAAAATAAATATAACATTGGACACTCCCCAAATTCCCCATCTCTCTCTTAGCAGTGTGTAAGGGAAGTAAAATCTCGGGCAGTTTCTGATACAGATAAATGGAGGGAGGGAGTGGACTTCGGGACGCCAACACAATTCAGGCCTACAGCTAGCCAACATGATAATGATCAGCATCATTCATCAGGAGCACCGATGTGTCCAATCAGACGCAGCGATGCTTGTGAGTGTCTGTCTCTGTTGACCTGCTGCTTCTCTCCCTTTCCACCCCCACTCCAATGTGGAGACCCAGGGTTGCTTAGCAACCCAAGAGCAGCCTATGGAGAACACAGACTCATTCGTGCAGACACTTTTGCTCTCACACACACACTTGGAAAACCCAGGAACTCTGAAAGAGGAAGATTATGTACTTCCACTCAACCCCTCCATTGTGCTCTGTGACCCCCAAAATGTGAAGAGAAACAGGCAAACCCACTGCCTGGAGGAGATTCAACCCAGTAACCGTGGCCCAGTGACTGCTCCTCAGTGCCTTGGATACACACACACGAAAACATGCGCACATAAGGTCCACTGCATCCAGAACCTTATTTAATATTTTGTGATTGTGACAGATTACCGATGGATTTAAGCCAGCAGCCATGAAATCAGCATTTCCAACAGACAAAGAGCTTTAGAAGACGAAAGTTAAAAGCTCTGCTGCGTCTCCCCAGTCTAACACTATTAACACATTAAGTGAGTGCTTAAATACAGTCACCAGACGATGGATCAACTCAGTGCCTTGAGCGGGAGACAGCACTGTAATCCCCTAAAGGGGGGTTTCACTACAGTAATGGCAACCCGCATGAAACCACAGCCCCTGGGGAGTGGTGGGACTGGGTAGATTATGAGCAGCCTTGGGGCAACGCTAAACCCCTTATAGCCCCGACACACACACACACACACACACACACACACAGTAAGAAGCTGGTAAGTGTACAAACGTAAATACAACCATAACATGCACGAAAACACACACTTCAGCATGCTTGAAAATGGAAACATGCACAATATCAGGGAGTGTAATTTCACTGATTCCTCACATGCACAAACATCTCCCATTTGTTTATTTTTAACATCTGTATGACATGTTTGGCAAGGAGGGTGCAGTAACCGGGTGTCAGGGGGATCATTTTACTCCTGGAGGATTATGGGATGGTGATGGAATGACTCTCTGGGCCGAGGGCAAGGAGATGGCAGGAGGTTGAGACTGTGTCCCCCCCTGCCAAATTAAAGCAGCAGCCTCAGGGGCAAGAGAAATAAACTGAAACATGTTGACATAAAAGCTAAAGAGCACATTATAGCCTGATCCCTTCTGGAAAACAGAATGATAACGCTATGGCCTGGTGATAAACACTGACTAGGACATCATTATTATTACATGCTGATTGTGAGAACAAACAGAAATGTCTCATTTAAACCATATCACTGGAGGAATTGACTCTGGACCCATTAGGCAGTGGCAGAGGGCAAAACATGGTAAAAAGTATTGATAAAATATCTACATGCAATGTAACGCTTCTATAAAGCAGTCGTAGTGTACAGTCGTTCCAGCCTGGTCAACTGATCATTTGACCAGCCCCCCGCCCCCCCGGGGGACAAAGCTGCTTAGAGTAGAAAGGAGATTACACATAACCAAATATACAAACAGAAAACACTGCAAAGCCTATGTGACCCCTGGCTATGAATACACACACACCTATGTTGAGACCAAAATCTGTGTATAGATTTGGGTTTCTATTTGACCCGACGCTTTCATTCGCACATAAATACAGTACTTACACAGTACATTCACTTAAATGGTCTGTAAGCGTCTGCAGCTTTACTTAGTGGGGATTCAGTCCTTTCACATTAACAGCAGCAGCAGTTCACTCACATTTCCCTGATCGGCCTCATAAATCCATAAATATAACTCTATGAGCAAGGCATGCACCCATCGCCTTCCTATCTGTCCTGTATTAGAGGCAATATAGGATTGGCCTTTGGCTGTGCACTCTTTCATTTCTATAACTGTGAGGGTAAAGCCCAGCGGGAGAGACAGGACACAGGTGACCCTTGGGGGAGGGGAGGTCACTGGAAGAGGTCATTGAATGTAATCTTTCAATGAGCCAACCCAGGAGTCAGCAGCCTGGGGAATACATGGGCACAGCTTGACCAAGCCTCACTCAGCAGTTGAGACTGTGTGTGAAAGGGAGAGCGAATGAGAGACGGGGACAAATGTCTCATCAACCTCTGCACATCCCGCATGCTCGAGGCATTTTTATGTAGGCCTTTGTGTAGGTGACCGGGCACAAAAACCACAGTGAGGCTGCAGCAGTCTGAGTTAATCAAATTGACTGGGTATTTTCTGAAGTTAACAGTCCAATTAGTACAAAATATCCTCTTTGTGTTTCCACTATACTGACAGTGTTTCCTTGCTGAGCTGCAGTGGGGGGATAGTAACACAAAGATTAGACTTCATACTAAAAACACTAACTTTGGTAGATACCCACTTAACTCGGGCTGCTGAAGCCTCATACAAAATAAGCTTTTGCTGAATGCTTTAATTGAAATCACATTAGTAAGGAACAATTGCAGGGACTGATGACTCAATGTACATGAGGGCACGTGAACATTGTTTTCTGACAGACTTCAAAGAATGTGAACCTATCCTTTAAGGACGAGGGAAATGTCCAAGCTCTGTTAAAGGTGGTTGCTATAAAGAGACAAAAGTGCTCACGCTTTTACACACATGCTTGCAGACCATGACTACGAGAGAGATGGCATGATGACACAAGTGCATACATCAGGGGAAAAGATCTGAAAATATAGGGCACATGGTAAAATACGCTGAGAGCAACACTTTTATCAAAAATCTATTTAGCAATTCTGTTCAAAGCCATTTCTATAAATCCTTTGCATGTTGACACTGCCCCCTTGTGTCAGTGCAACAATATAATTTTGCACTGTACAATGCATTCATGTTCATTCAGGCTGAGGAGAACAACTAGTTTGAACATAAGTATATTATTTAATTTCACTCTGAAAAAACAATATGTAAAATAAAAGCACACTTCTTCTTTAACAACACGGTTATGTGCTTGTTGCATTAACGTTTCCGTTTTACACCACAGTCAAAATAAAAGCTTGATGGGCAGTACATAAGGACAATCGTGAAGGAAAAGACCTGCTATCCTACCTCTGCATGCCATGTGTCTAGATCTAATACCAACTAGATTTCCTTTATTGGCTTTACAGAAAAACAGTATTTTGCAGCTTTTTTTCCACGTCAAGTAATGTATAGGTACTTAAATCTGTTTAGTGACTTTTCACTGATAGACACGAACATCATTGGAAGATGGGGTCATCCTGGAAGAAAATTATTTTCTTTACAACAATAGCCAATATTCCTTATTCATGGATGATTATATCTGGTAATTTACAATACAGTTAAATACAATGCTCTCCCTTTTGGTGTGACCCATAATTCTGACACTGAATCATATTTAAAAATTAACCTTAAGACAGTCAAATAATATTTACTTTGACCATGAACATCATTAATTACATATAATAAAATGTGATGATTGTTAATTTTATGGTTGTCACACATACAAATTTGATAAAACAAAATCCTTGAATACTTTTTAAGTGTTCAGTAATAAGTTTCTGTGGTACACAATAGGCAATCCTGAAACAAGTTCCTAGGGTTTATTTTGCGAGCAAAATTAAAGTACAGAACATCATTTTAAAAGTTAAGTTAAAACTTCAGATGGGATTAGGGCCCATGTCAGGCTCCTGCTGATCATCCATGTAGTAGGGATCTCCTTGATGGACTCTGTGATTGTGCACCCTCAGGTTCCCCCTGTGGGCAAATCTCTTGCCACACTCTGTGCAAGCAAAGGGCCTCTTCCCCATGTGAACGTCCCGTTGGTGGGCTCTCAGGTTCCCGCTGCGGGCAAAACGTTTACCACACTGAGCGCAGCCAAAAGGCCGCTCGCCCGTATGTGTGCGAGTGTGCACAGTAAGCTCTGAGGGAGTGAGGAAGCTCTTGTCACAAAACTGACAGGGATGCAGTCTGACTCCTGTGTGGCGTAAAAGGTGTCGGCGCTGGTGGGAGGGGTAGGTGAAACACTTGGTACAGTATGGGCAGGTGTAAGGTCGCCCGTTCCCTCCACCAGGAGCTGCAGGGTGGCTGAGAGTGTTTGCGTGTCGTAGCGTGAGCGACTGGGAATTGGACTGTGGTCGGAGGGGGTCTCGGTTACCAAAAGTTGTGACCCGCCGTGTGTGATTGACAGGGCCTCTCCCACCTCTGTCGTCTCTGGGTCTCCACGGTGATTCGCCAGAGGAGGCTTGGGGTTGAACCTGCCGAGCCCCCCTCTGCCCTACGCTCTGGCCCTGCACAGAGTTCTGATTGGAGTTCTGGTTCTCAGGCTCCTGGTCCAGGAAAGGGAAAGCGCTATCATCATCTTCATTGCTGGTCTCGTCAGAGCCAAAACCAGGTCTGAAGCAGGGTGCGTCTGTGCCAGTGCTGCTGCTAGCTGGACCAGAGCAGCTGGTGCCATCTGCCTGCAGGTTCTCCAGACCGGACACCCCACCTCGGGGGGCGTCCAATGCCGGTAACCACTCCCCTGGTTGAGCTAAACTTGGGTCGGGCCTGGGGGAGCAACGTCCGCTCTGGGAGATGGAAAGAAAAGGGGTGGAGGCTTGATCCTGGAGGGGTCTGTGGTCTGTACTGCGACTACCCTGATCCCAATGAGACACTGTAGAGAAATGATGGGGGAAAAGTACAGTTGATGCACTTTCATCTCACCACCTACATAAACACACTCTTACACTCAAAAGAAGTGTAGCACTGAAAAGACTGAATAGTCAATATCGGCAGAAGAATGTAGTGTCTTCTTACATTTGGCCTTGGCTTGTGTGGCAGACAGGGTATCTATCTGCCTCTGGTCCACTGCAGACAGGCTTCCCTCTGGGGCTTGGCCTGCAACAGACCCCAGGATAGGTCGTGATCCAGCACGCTGTGGAGAAAAGTTAACCAGGTCTGTAAGACACAGGAAAGCCAGCAGCAATCATAAAGGCTTAATTACTTCAGTTTATTGAACAGCCAACTTTTGAATTACGGAGGCAGGACAGGGTCTGACCTCATGTTTTACTGAAGCTCCATCCTGGCCTGTGACCTCCTCTTTCAACCCGCTGAGTCCATCTACTGGCTCTGAATGAGAAGACACATCCTTCCCCACATTCAGCCCTGTGCAATAAAGGTGTAGGTGGTCAGTAGCGTTCTCAAACACTACATATTCACGGACAAAGAATGTTATCCTATAAGAATCATAATGCAACCATGCAAGGAATAAGCAGGCATAGATACAAAGAAGGATTAGTTTGACATACATCCTAGGAAACATTTTAGACTATGAGTATGTATGTCCACTAAAATGTGTACTCTTCTGTCCTACAATGACAATTTACAAGTGAGTTATCCATGTACTTAACTCTTGACTTGAATAAGAGCAAGTGAGCTGTATTACCTGATCCTGTCTGGGTCTGCTGCCTCAAGCTACCATCTCTGTCTCCAGATGACATCTCCCCTTCCTCGCTCCCTCCACCCTTTGGCTTCTGCCTCCTCTCGACCTTCTCCAGTTTGCCTCGGAGGATGGAGATCTCCTGTGTTTTCTGCGCTAGCTCCGCCTGCTGCTCACACAGGCTGCCCTCAAAGATCTTGGCAATCTCGCACACAGCGGCTGCCAGCAGCGAGTCCATGACGGTGGCTAGCTGAGCGTGGAAAGCACTCCTCACAGACTCCATTGCCCTTTGTTTCAGTGATGATGTCTTAATATCAGCGATTGACTGACACCGTTGTTTTCTTCTGTGGTTGGCCTCCAGACGCAGTGGAGGGACGATGTGGCTAAAACTGTACACTCCTCTGCTGTGGCATCTATGAACTGCCATGAGATGTTGCCATGCTAAGTAGCTACGCCACTTCCAGTAGCAACCTATCGCAGCAATTTGCTTTTATACGTTAACCCAATCTCCTTGTGGTGAAATATCTCTCGATACTCAACCTGTGCGGCGTTTTTAAGCTATCTCAATAAAGCTATGGTGTCAATGCTGTATCTTGTAAGCTAACGCTACCGTAATATACAGTGATGACGAGCAATGCGGTGTAATACAGAGAGCCAGTTTGCGTAGTATAAAGACATAAACTTTGTCAACGCCTCGCTAGATTTAGGAAAACATGTAAACGGACAATGCAGTCGGTCTTAGCTAGTGTAACGATATGTTAGCTAACATTACCTCAAGCTACCGTGTAAACAAGGGAGCCAATGAAGCGTAACTTAGCCAGTAACGTTAACGTTACTAGCCTGTTCTAGCTGACATTCAAGCCAACTGTAAATACAATGGAAACAACAAAAGACGTAGGACGGCAATGGTTCTTAACAGTCGGCGGCCAAATATCTTCACTGGCTAACATTCAATCCATGAAAACACTTCTGTCACATTCAAAGATGCGGCGACTCGTCG
Organism: Coreoperca whiteheadi; assembly: GCA_011952105.1. Classification (NCBI taxonomy): domain Eukaryota; kingdom Metazoa; phylum Chordata; class Actinopteri; order Centrarchiformes; family Sinipercidae; genus Coreoperca; species Coreoperca whiteheadi. Next base: position 15,796,105 of record CM022490.1, read on the forward strand.
TCCAGCTAGCAGGTTGGTATTTGTGATGTGAGAAGTGTTGCAAGTCTCGCGATAAGAAAGCTGAGGGATTCAGATACTGTAGATAAAAAAAATTATCAAAGATCCAAAATACATGTGTAATGTATAGATAAACGTTCCGATTTATCTCTTAAATGTTCAATAAGGAGGTGGTACTACAACTGTAATCAATTTAAAATACACATTGCTGGAAACGCCCTCATTCATGAAACTCAAACAATATGCATGACAGGGTATAAAATATGGATTTTAAGACTAACAACACTATTACAACACTTTTATTAAAAAGAAAAAAAAAAATAACAGTAGGCTTGTAAGACCACGTCTTCCATTATGCCCATGTGAATCAAAGAAAAACTATACAACCCAACCAAAATAAAACAAACTTATTAAAATACTGTATGTTCACTTCTGTACCAGCTTGTTTCAGAACTCAAGCATCAGATGAAATAATAACAGAACAACTTTGAATGCAAATAGTCCTCAACAATGGAATGTTTTCAGATATCTGTCAAGTAACAGGGCAGATTTTACAGGATAGCCAATCACATTTTGCTCCGCAAATACAATCAACATCGCAAAGCTGGGTCCTAAAGTTTGACTCTACAACCAAGCTGGTCACCAGACACTCTGTGGTGATTTGAAAGGCTGTTTGAGTGATGCATACATATCATACTTGATACCAAATAGCACAAGCGCTGATTAAAGGCAAACAGTAGACAAATACATACAGATAACTGATCATTTACTTTCAGTAAATACACCCGGGTTGGGAAGATATTCTGTATACTGCGAGACAACAGATATTTTACAGATCTCGTTATACAGATTCCACCGAGGTAGCTATTCCTTTAGTTTGTATTAGACCATTGCGGCCAATATTGAAGTCAAAGAGCAGGTCTGCTTTAAGGCAATATTGGATTAACATGACTTTTCCGTCGTGATGAAGTGCCTCAATTTGTCAGGAATGAATTAGCGGAAAAAAAAACACACATTTCCATCAGATTATTTATACCCTTTTTAAATTGGATTTCCTCAAATAATTTACTATATATCACAACATGTGTCACTATCACAATATAAGATTACATGTACTGTGATATCGCCCACTTATTGGTGAAAATATTCATAATGATAACAAATGTTTGGCTAAAACTTTAAAACAAGAGGACTTGGTGGTTGACTTGACCCCGCTGTACATGGCCGGAGACACTGATGTTTTGCCTCTGGGCTCTTACTTTAGACTGAAATGACAGAATAAGTGTGATGCTGAACTACAACAGCTACTATCAAAAGACCTGCAGGGTTCAGTCTGTGGTTCTCCTATTCCATAGCGCTGCATGTATTTGGAAAAATATTTCCAACAAAGTAGGTATTTTTAATTTGGTATCAAAAATTATATCTTACTGACTTGCTATTTGCAGAAACCCTTAAAGTCACCAGATTTTTGATTACTGGTTTTACAGTCTTCTTCTTTTCCTTTCGGCTGTTCCCTTTCAGGGGTCGCCACAGCGAATCATGCGCCTCCATCTAACCCTGTCCTCTGCATCCTCTTCACTCACACCAATTAACTTCATGTCCTCTCTCACTACATCCATAAATCTCCTCTTTGGTCTTCCTCTAGACCTCCTGCCTGGCAGCTCCAACCTCAGCATCCTTCTACCAATATATTCACAGTCTCTCCTCTGAACGTGTCCAAACCACCTCAATCTGGCCTCTCTGGCTTTATCTCCGAAACATCTAACATGAGCTGTCCCTCTGATGTACTCGTTCCTGATCCTGTCCGCCCTCGTCACTCCCAAAGAGAACCTCAACATCTTAAGCTCTGCCACCTCCAGCTCTGCCTCTTGTCTTTTCTTCAGTGCCACTGTCTCTAAGCTGTACAACATCGCTGGTCTCACCACCGTCTTGAACACCTTTCCTTTCATTCTTGCTGATACTCTTTTATCACACAACACCCCTGACACTTTTCTCCACCCGTTCCAACCTGCTTGCACTCGCCTCTTCACCTCTTTTCCACAGTCTCCGTTGCTCTGAACCGTTGACCCTAAGTACTTAAAGTCCTGCACCTTCTTCACCTCTGCTCCCTGTAACCTCACCGTTCCACCTGGGTCCCTCTCATTGACACACATGTATTCTGTCTTACTGCGGCTAAGCTTCATTCCTCTGTTTTCCAAAGCAGACCTCCATCTCTCTAGATTCTCCTCCACCTGCTCCCTGCTCTCACTACAAATCACAATGTCATCCGCAAACATCATAGTCCATGGAGATTCCTGTCTGACCTCATCCGTCAGCCTGTCCATCACCAGAGCAAACAAGAAGGGGCTCAGAGCCGATCCTTGATGCAGACCCACCTCCACCTTGAACTCCTCTGTCACACCTACAGCACACCTCACCACGGTCTTACAGCTCTCATACATGTCCTGCACCATTCTAACATACTTCTCTGCCACTCCAGACTTCCTCATGCAATACCACAGCTCCTCTCTCGGCACCCTGTCATACGCTTTCTCTAAATCTACAAAGACACAATGCAACTCCTTATGACCTTCTCTGTACTTCTCCATCAGCATCCTCAAAGCAAACACTGCATCTGTTGTGCTCTTTCTAGGCATGAAACCATATTGCTGCTCACAAATGCTCACCTCTGCCCTTAGCCTAGCTTCCACTACTCTTTCCCACAACTTCATTGTATGACTCATCAGCTTTATTCCTCTGTAGTTGCCACAGCTCTGCACATCTCCCTTGTTCTTGAAAATTGGCACCAGTACACTTCTCCTCCATTCCTCGGGCATCCTCTCACTCTCCAAGATCTTGTTAAACAAACTAGTCAGAAACTCTACTGCCACCTCTCCTAGACACTTCCATACCTCCACAGGTATGTCATCAGGACCAACTGCCTTTCCACTCTTCATCCTCTTCAACGTCCTCCTCACTTCACTCTTGCTAATCTTTGCCACTTCCTGCTCCACACCAGTCACCTCTTCTACTCTTCGTTCCCTTTCATTTTCCTCATTCATCAACTCTTCAAAGTACTCCTTCCATCTTCCCATCACACTCCTGGCACCTGTCAATACATTTCCATCCTTATCTTTAATCACCCTAACCTGCTGCACATCCTTCCCATCTCTATCTCTTTGTCTGGCCAACCTGTACAAATCCACCTCTCCCTCTTTAGTGTCCAACCTAGCATACAAGTCCTCATATGCTCTTTGTTTGGCCTTTGCCACCTCTACCTTCAATTACTGGTTTTACAGTACTGTTTTAATATTTAACAGAGATGGGGAATACCGATGTAATTTATATATTGATCTTACTACCGCATCTCAAAAAACAACAGAACAGCTTAACTTAAGCCACCAAAAATTGTTGAACGCAACCAAAACGCCACCATCAGCCAGTACATGCATAAATGACAACATCCAGTATTTCAATGTCCGTAGACCGGTGATGCGAACTGTATACTGGCTTACTTATGGTAACGCTCCATATGGTTCCTGAGGCGCCCTTTAGTCACGAAGCCTTTTCCACAAACCTTGCAGAAATTTGGCCAGTCCCTGTGACATTTAGATACATGCTTATCATACTTTGTTTGTGAGGCAAATTTCTTCTCACACGTCTCACACTGGACCATGGGATTACGGCACCTTTTTTTGTGCATGCAAAGCTGTGCACTAGTACGAAACTTTGCGGGACACCGGTCACATTTGATGGGTCTCTCTCCCGTGTGGGTGCGAAAGTGTTCAATTAACATGTATTTGTTTTTCACGAGCTTCTGACACAATAGGCAGATGAAACCTTTAGAACAGCGTGTGCCCATTGTTTGCCATATTTGACTCTGCCTTTTGTCTGGATTGCATTCATTCTGAACATTGTTACAGTTGATCGTTTGACTTGTGTCTTTGCCAGGAGAAATCAAATCCTCTCGCTTATCTTCAGTCTCCTCTAAAGGCTCAGTCCATGCAAGGCTTCCATTTGTCTCTCTGGAACTCACTTGGCCTTTGTGTCTTCTCATTGTGTGACTCTTGAGTGACTGTTTAATGCGAAATTTCTTTGGGCACATGCCACAAGGAAATGGCTTTTCACCAGTATGAACACGCATGTGCTCTTTGCACCTGCATCGTGAGTTAAACTTCTTGTTGCAGTGTGCACAGGAGTGCATTTTGGTGGTTCCATCTTTCTGAACAGATGATTCACTGTGGTTGCTAGAGGAAGATGCGCTCTCCTTTGTAATGATCAGCTGTTTTTTGCTTAGTGAGGTCGGTTTTTCTTCATCACAGGACTGAGGTTTTGGAGGGTCAGCGGACCCTGCTTCTTTTGCCAACAATTTCTTGAGTTTCCTACAATATGGTTTGTGACACTTAAGAGCACTTGGAAAAGGGAAGTCTTTTTTGCAACCTCGACACCTCTTGTGTGATCGTACATGCACACTTCGGCCAAACGCTGTATCAAACACCTTGTCACAAAACTTGCAGGAGTAGCTTTTTTCACCGTCATTTTCCACCGTCTCCTGTTCTGTAGACTTGGACTCAGTTACTGCGATTGTTCTTTGCTCTCCTTTGCTCTTCAGTGTATTCTCTTGCCCTTTTCCAGTTAAATGTCGCCCTCTTCTGCTAAGACCCGTAGGTCTGCCTTTTAGGTCAGTGTATTCCTGTTTGATATCTTGGAGCAATTTTGTCATGTCGTTTCTTACTGTTGGACGTCGAGTTCCTTGGTCACGCATTGCTAAGCTTCTGTCCTGAGTGTGTTTGTGCCCCTCGTTTAATGAGGAAACTGTGAAAGAAAAACATTGCAAATAAATTCAACTGTGACCCAGTGAAAAAGAAGAGGTGGCATGAATATAACAAAACCAACTGTCTATTATGAAAAAAACTGATTTCATTAGATGGAGGGAGCGACAAGACAAATGATTTCTACATAACTGAACTTGCAAAATACAAATATGAAGATTAAAAAATATTGAGCCACATTTAAACATATAATGTTGTTATGACTAGGATGTCAAATTTAAATAGTTGGGTCACCCAATTTAAAAAAAAAAAAAGCTATGTAGCCATTCCCGAAAAGTTTTGGTTTTATTCAGGCCACATTTTTAAATGTCCATCCCTGGGCTCTCTGTCATCACGCCAATACAGTGGAAGGAAATAGTGTTTCTAATGCTCACAGCATTGAAAGATAATTATTGAAATAACAATTCAGTATTAATCATTATGTTTATCATTAGTTCATTTCATTTAGCAAGTAGTGATCCTCTTGATTTCTATCTGTTCTTGTCTCATGCTCTTACTCAATTCCTTATATGGTTTGGAATGTATGTGCAATAAAGATGACCCTATGCAAGAGAAGGCCTTTGACGAAAACCAGATGGCACATGTGTAGGTTTGGGGCCATGTGAAAAGTGTGTTGAGCTGGACACCATCCATTGGATAGAAAAAGTGTTATCTTCAGGTTTACATCCAATCATAGTAAACTTCTTTGTCCTCCAAGAGCATAACTGTATGGAAATCAGGATGCTCGAGGAGGTGCTTTTTGGTAAATATTACGTTTGGGTATCTCCTATTGTAATTACAATATATACCACATATACTTCAATCCCTTCTGTGTTTTTGCGCTTATTGCGTCTTGAGTGCTTTATTAGATAATTTCCACGACAATGACATTTAGTACATTTTCCTGCAACACATCTTTTCAGAAGCCGTTTCCAAGTGACAATGCTGATAAACTTTAAACGACGTGCACATGATGGCTACCCCGTGTATCCTGCATTCCTTTTGAGCATTGGTTGTACACATCTTCACAAATAAGCGCTGTGCTTCCACAAGATGTTATTATGCACATGATGGGATGTGGGGTAAACTCAGGAGGTGATGTAAGGCCTGCTGCAGACACTGAACATATGACAACAACAATGGCAGGATGTTGAAGTGAAGTGAAACTAATAGAGCTTTTTGCCACTGTCATTTTACCTTCCAGATTCTCAACATTAACAATATAGTAACTTCAAGTGTGATCAAGGATTAGCTATGTTAACGTTGTGCAAAACTGAAAGTTCTCGAAGAAGATATGGTGGCGTCAGCCAGGCAAGATTGGGCAAGGCAGTAATCTCGCACATCTTAAAACCTGTGCGACTAAAACCAAAACTATTTGCATGGAGAGACAACCACTATAGTAGGTTTGAAACATTCTGTGTAATTCTGGTGAACCAACACTTAGTATATAGTAATAGTGGATAACAGCACTTCTTATTTACAAAGGGAGCCTTGGAAATCAAATCTGTAAATGAGCAAATGTAAACGTGGATGGAGAGAAGCAAAAGAGAATTAATTAAGAATGAAACTCACCTCTCTTCGATCTCCTGCAGCCTCTCCTTTGCCGGTGAGAGTCAATGTCACGTTTAACCACCTAAAATACATGCATAAGCAGCAAGTCATAAGATAAACGCTCAATTAACGTCAACTATATCTAGTCTATCGTGAAAGAGTGCCTGGCAGTCAATACAGAGCAAAGAGGGCATAAGGCTTTCTTGCAACTTTTTATACCACAGGCTCTGCACATCTGCAAAAAAATTACTTTATTTTGTTAAAGCACAACCCCCTTGTAATAACAAAATTAAAATCTATTTCCCAAAAGGACAGGTTGTCTTGTTCAGGCCTCATTGACTGGCTGTGTTGCTCTTTAAGATTTCGGGAAACACATTAACAACTATCAAATCTTGCTGAGGTGCGGTTTGTGTCACAACACGGAACTACAGTGTGTGCTGCCAACGTTTTTAGCCTGCTTCTGCCATCAACATAAATGATCACGTTGTCATCAGCAGTTTTCTCTGCTGGTTTAGGACACTAAATTGTAATGCCACCACTTCCAGATTTCCCCCCTTCAGTTACACACCTCCTGCTTGATGACTGGAATGTGCCACAGAGGAATGGACAGCGGACGCAGTCTTACGCTGGGACACACAATGTCGTCTTGCTTGGTCACGGTCTCGCAGCCCAGGGGAGCGCACCAGTCATCAGGTACTGCACAAACACACACACGTGATCAAGCTGCATGTGTAAGCCATGGAACATTGTGACTTATTTTACTGCAATGTTGCAGTGCACAAAGTCAAAAAGGCTTTCTCTTTGCTACCCTCACATGAACTTGCACTTGATACTGCTTACTGTACTTTTAGTGCCTTGGAAATTTTCTTGAACTTTCATGATAGTTGTATTTCACTCAAAATTACTTGTCACACATTGATTAAACACAGGTGATCGCCATTTAACTTACTAAACACCTTCTGAAAACGTCTGGCAACACCAGTGATGTTTTTGGTGTTCCCAAGCAAAGGGTCACTGCACAATCAGTTATTTGGTGTATTATATAAGTTTGTACTTAATGCTTTTGTAAGGACTTGTTTTCACCCTGATGTCTTTTTCTGAAGACATCCAATGGGGGTGGATACTAAAATGGTCTTGAACGCACTGTCAAGTCAGGTAACACGCTGAGAGTTTCTCTCTATACTGTTAGCTCTCGAAAACATACGGACTATATTTAATCATAAAATGTCTTCCACAGTAGAAAGCAGCATATTGTGTAACGTTATTGACCTCATTTAAAGTCTATACCTTCAAAGTCAATCTCAGGAACATCAGAAGTTTGTCCAGGGGGGTTCAGCACATCTTCAGGCTCTCTTTGCGTTTCATTCATCTGAGTTTTATTCATCGCCGCTCCTCTGTCACGTCCACGCTCACTTTCTCTCAGCTTGATCTCTGCTGCCTGTAACTTTATTTTAAGTTGAACCATCTCGTCTCCTTTCTGTGCCAGCTCCATTTGATGGTCATGTAGGCTGTTCTCAAAGATCTTCATTATTTCAAACATTGTTCTCCTCAGGACCGAGTCCATGGTTGTAGTCAGCTGGGCCCTGAACTCTCTGGTCAGATAGTCTGACATCTTTGAAGATGGCTGGCAACAGCTTCCAGGCGTCCTTACAGTGATGCTGTAACGTTACTGGTACTGTATCTTTCGCTCAGCACTGTAACTTGCCCCCTGTAGAGAGAGATAAGAGATCAGGTTAGGGTCAGCTACAAAACGGCACACTCAAGGGCTGCTAGGCATTCTTTCAATAGGGTCACTTTAGCTGGGTGTATGTTTGATGAAATAGGGCTCTAAAACGTAGTCATTGGGTGAGGGATGCTCTCCCTTCCCATTAATCCACCTAACGTTAGCTAACTGCCTCAAAGCGTTGCAGGGTAACGTAACGTTAAATGTGGTATTGTTTCAAGCATGTGACTGTGGACCATATGTTTTAACTTAAGGTGAAACCAGCAGACACACCATATACCGGTTAGGAATGAATCCCAGCTCATTAACGCTAACCTGTCATTTTCCCATATCACTTAGCGTTATCTTTCTGAACCACATTACCGTTAACTTACCTAACGATACTTACGTTAATGACTAACGTTAGTTAACGATACGTTAAAGAGATTTGGCTTTCCACGAAAGAACAGCAGCCCACATTCATTATTTTAAACAACAGGAGACGTTGTAATGACAAACACTGCAAAATTAGCTTACGCTGGAAGCTAACGTCAAGTATTTCTCGTTAGCTAAGTAAGGTGACACATGGCGGGCAGTTGACGTCTATGCGAAATACTGACCGTTGGGCACAAGAAGAACTTTGTCTAAGATGATTAACGGTCCGAACCTTCGCCTGGGCCACATACACTTTAACGTTACAGTAAACCGGCTCATACACATCTAACATCTAGCGTTACATACTAAATCAGCTGCTTTTGTTTCTTGTTACAAACGCATAGCAACCACACGACAGGTTGTCTGTTCGCCATTTTTATTCGACTACGTTACCCGCCAGGGGCGTTATTTCCCCCCACCCGTTTTACGGCAAGTCCCGCCCTGCTGTGCTGTGATTGGCTAGTACTCGTTACCTCGTCCTTGTGATTGGATTGGTTTTTCTGTCGAATTGTTTCTGTCGAAGTTTAAGCTAATGTAATAACAATAATACAAATATAATTATATTTTAAAGCCCCATAGTCACAGAGGGGAAGCAAAGATTGTACGACCGCACTCAAAGATAGCATCCAATCACAATAAGCACGCATCAAAGTAACAAATACCAGCCGATCACAGCACGGTAGGGCGGGACTTTCCGCAAAACGGATTTACTGCGTAACTTCCCGCAATTTAGGATGTAACTTCCCACAATGTACAGCGTCATTTCGTCGTATGGATCAATACATCAAATACCTACCGGTTCCTACTAGTACTTAAATGTAGGTAAAGCGAGTAACATTTGGGAATTTTAGAGGAAAGGAGAAGTAATTGTAATGTAACGTTAAATATGCAAGTACAGTGACGTGACGTAACGGGACGTGTCGGAGTGACGTCTTTTCAACGGTCATTTAACGTCCAAATGTTTGCTGGGGGGGTACCTACAGGGTGTTTTAGAGGAAATGGAGAAATAAATGATACTGTATGTATTTTTGTAAGTACTGGGTATCTACAGGGTATTTTAGAGGAACGGATAAATAAATTATGCCGTAAGTATTTTGTAAGTACTGGGTATTTTAGAAGAAAGGAGAAATAAATGATACTGTATGTATTTTTGTAAGTACTGTGTATTGCTCGTGTCTTTCCCTTCACTTCCCTGTCACCTAACGTTACACACAGCACAGATGTCCATGGTTCTGAAACAGTAGCTAAGCAATAGACAAATGTATCTCAGCCAATCATTTTGTATTTTTTGCTGTTTTTCTATAGATACATAAAGCTTAAATAGAGGGGGCAAAAAATACAGTGGGGGCTATGGTAATTGCTCTGGCTGGGTAGCAAAAAGATAGGTACCCACTGAGCAATTTTTAATTTGTATAGTCTGTAGAACATGTACTGCAGACTATACTATGAACATCAAAATAAGACTAATTATCATTATAATTTAAACTTTTTGTCACTTTTTCTCAAAGATGTTTCAACATCTTTTCAATGACTAGGTTATCATCTTTCAACATCAAATTGCTCATTGAGTACCTATCTTTTTGCTGCCCACCCAGGGCAATTACCATAGCAACCACTCTGGTAAAATTACATGTTGTTTAGCCCAGGATTTTAAACTGTTTGCATGACTAATGTGTCCAACAGTTTGTTGGTCATGGTGTGCTCAGATGGTGTGCACAGGTGGTACGTCAGACATTAAAATTATGTATGAATTACTAATTAGAAGTCAGTAATTCACTCTGTGTTCTTCAATTAAAGCAATTTCATTGAAAATTGGTGTCTTTCTGTAGCTGCGGTTTACACCTAACTTATACATACATGTCATTACTACAATCTCCTACACCATTTGATAGTTCCTTCATCCTAAAAGAAACAAAAGTGGGCAAATGGGGTCAATGGTGTGTACAGTCACTGGAGGCAGGAGCTGAAAACAAAAACAGTGGCCCTAACACAAACCTTACCCAGGTACGGCATAGAGGGTATGGGGTGCAGCAGACAGGGTGCTCTGTGGTTATGTGGGGACCAGGGACATACAGTAATACACACTGCATTTGCTCCCCATTCAGGCCTAACATTTGATATCCTGAGATAGACTATTTCATCTTTATTTACTCAGAATGTCCAATTTATAACAATATAACATCCTGTTTCTGTCTTTGCCAACACAATATTGAATTCTTCATCTATGATCAACTTTTTTTTGTTTTTTAAAAATCACACAAGTTTGTGGTGCAAAACATTATGCTCATTGTCGAGTGAAAACTAAAAGTCTGTTATCAGGATTGTTATATTTGTTATTATTCAATCCTTACAGTAGCTGCTAATCTAGTGTATATAAATACATACACCAGCTTTTAAAACATGCTGTACAATATAAGAATACTAACTGAAATACATAACACAAAAGAGATATAAGGATGTCTCTTATTATAAGCATACTTAATCCTCTGTATTTTTACTGTATTTTTGCAGTTCAAAAATAATTCTGGCCTCCCCTTAGATAGCAAGAAATCAGTAGTGCAAATAAATTTGAGTATTAAAATTAGCATCTTCTCCCACTATGTCAGCAAATACCAGGCAAACAATAGAATCACAACGTTCACACACACTTGGCTCAATGTGGTCAAGCAAAGGTCGATATTCGGTTGGGACTAACAGATAGTTTCAAGTAGGCTGTACAGTAGATAATTTACAGCTCTCTTTCACTCAGACAATCACCAAGACTCTTTCCTTTAACGGAGTGGTTCGATGCACTACTCACTGGGCTGTCTTTGTCTCATTGCCTCCAATTTCAAACTGTAAAAACATGGCGGCTGTTCTGGAAAACATTATCCTGTTTCTCCTAAACTCTCCGCACAAATCTGCTCCTTTTGAGTTTGGGGGCCAAAGTAGGCTTTTCCATATGAGAGTATTTTCCTAGTTTTAGCCCTTTAGTGTATTTTAAAATAGTTCACAAGATTCAGCAGCTCAGAGAGGTTGCATGTCATGACCGGGGCCACGCACCTACTATGACAAGTCAAAATGCCTGCTATGAAAAAGGCCTGTTAATGTTAGTAACTGTGCTTGTCTCCATGGACTACGGTCCATGGGCCGATAGCACTGGGTGTTTTCCAGGGTTGAATCGAATAAATACAAAACTGGGCTACTAAAATATACTGTGTCTTTGCCAGGCAAGACAATCAAAGAAGACATAGATTAATGTATAGTCTACAAGGTTTGTTTTATTGCATTTAAATGGAAAAAAGAAAATATTAAAAAAAGAAAATCAGTGCAAAGCTAAAGGGTCCAGCTAAGTGCTTTTAAGATAGTCAAACAGCATATTGGCCAGTGGATTACCAGGTGTCTTTGCTTTGTCATTTTATCAGTTTTAACTATGCTTGTACTATATAGGATAATAATGGAATTATCTATTTCAGTGTGTTGACCTCCATCTCAGCCAAAGGTACTGTTGTTCCAGGCCACATTGACTGCATCCATGTCTACAAAGTTAATATAAATCCTGAAATAGACACAAAGAAAAATGGGTTAATGAGATGGCACATTAACAGTGAGAGTATGTGAGATACAGGGGTATCTAACTCTGTGTGTGTTTTTGTCACCTTTACTTATCAAATTATGAGCAGTAAGTGTACTGGCTGCGGTGTGTGTTTGCTACCTGTCAGGAGAGATGCCCAGGTGTTTGTTGAGAAGTCCACACAGGAGTTTAGAGTATTGCTTGTTTTGGGCACCGCTGATCTTGCCAATACTGGTGAGCGAGCAGAGTGCGCAGGGGTCTCCCTTTCCTCCAAACATCATCATTTGGTCAGGGTTGACATGCACAGCAATGTACTGGTATACGCAAGACAGAGACAAAAAAGTGATGTCAGCCCACACTAAGTGGGGGAGTGGTGACTGGTGTCAGTTTTTAAAGACCTTACCTTAATTGAGTCCAAATATGACACTATAGCTTCAGCATTAGAAAAAAAAAGGCGGACACATTAAATACATACTACAGTGAAGGCCGCAGAGAGGATTTCAGAAATAGTGAAGTCATGAATCCTAATTCCCCCACGTCAAGTCAAATTCCTGTGACATGAACATTACCCTCAGTGGTAGCTGAAGCCCATTGTTTAAATAAGCTGTGCAGTCTAGTTCATTTTATGTTGAATATGTATCTACATGGTAGTGAAACCTAGGCCTGTTAATGTTATGAAGTGACATAAAGACCGCTCGTACAAACTGTTCATTTGGCTGGTAAATACTATCTGTATCAGTTTGTATGTCATGATAGATTTGCTTTTTAAACGTGTGGGTTTAGTGAACTGACGCTGCTGATTAATCATCTACCCATGCTAACAGTCCAGACTATGTTTGCATACTTGCACAACAAGCTAACGTTAACCTTATTCATTCAGCGGAGAGGTATATAATCTTTACTTTTAGCTGCAGTTAAATGCAAATCAGGGCTCGGGTGCTGGTCCTATCGCAATAAGCAGATCCATAGAATGAAGGCGGATTTAGTTTCTTAGTGAAAACCCTGGCCTACCTGTGCAGGTTTGCCCATAGCTTTGGCCAGCTCCTCGGTGGCCTCGGACAGCAGGGCCGCCGTCACGTCGCTTTTGGCCACGTTGGTGTTCACCACAAACATCGGCATGTTTACTGTTTTTTAGTGCTATTAAGTTTCTTCCCCACCCACACAAGCTGCATATGCAGCGTTTCTGTCCACAGGCGGAAAAAAAGACGGAAGAGCGCTCTTCCTCTCTATGTTGCGCTCTGGTGAGCGTGTGCAATCATGTGACAAAATTACCACAGCGCCTCCGTCCATCCGGGAAGACCCTTGTGTGTCACACGCGCGAAAACTAAACGCCAACCAAGTGGAAAGTATTTTTGTGTTATTATTTCCTTATTTCCTTAAAAATAATGACCACCGCCCGCTGTTGAGATCACAATAATTAGGAAGTGATGTATAAAATCCCCAGTTGATGTTTTTTTGACAGGGTGCGGCTGCTCCTGAGTGTAGGGTAATTACGGTACTGGGCATGCGCAGTGTTCTCAAGCATCATTAAGCAGAGCTGAAGGAGGCGAGAAGGAAAACAGTGGCAGGGAGAGAGAGGGCAGAAGTTGGATGGCGCTTCCCTTTGTCGCCGTGTCTCTGCGCTTATGAACAACGAGCAAGCTGATCCGCGATCCGTGAAATCACGCCGTCTGTCGCCGTTTCACGTCTAAGTTGCTCCTCCGGGTTTCATCTAACAAACGGTGCGTATACAAAGCTAAATTAGCCAGGCTGCTAGCACGATCACTTTCTACCTCCACGGAGGGGGTTGCTGCTCGCCTTCTACTTTAACATTATTGTATGTCGATCAGTATTACAAGTTATTACAACAAGCTAACCTGACGCAAGTTGTGTATTTGGTGTTAAACGACTATACTGCCGTTTTACTTTTTGAACAAACTGGCAGTATAGCCGTTAATTACATGGTAACAGAAGGAATAACTATAATGTAACTAACTGTGTGGGTTCACTCAGCCCTGTCTCACTTTACTGTCGACATTATAAAGATTGTGTAGCTGGTAGCTAGCGGCGACTAATAAAGTTCTTATCTGTAACGTTAGCTTACATTGGCGATATGGATACGATTGGATATATACAGTGGCTATAGCTATGATCGATTAGACAGTGTGAAACTTTTGCGACCTCAGTGGAAAGCTGTGTGATATGTAACTCATGATCGTGACATCAGCTGTTCTTGAACCTTCATCAGGTCGGCTCCCGTCCGAGCCTGCGGCCGCGATGATGGAGGAATCGGTGTCCACGTTTGAGACGCATCTGACGGCTGTCATGGACAGTCTGATCCGAGCCTCCGTCTGCGAGATCACCAAACTCTTCCAGGAGACGGTGAACGTCTACCTGGTGGAGCTTTCCGTCAACAGGAGGGAGAACGAGGCTCTCAAACTGCGGCTGAGGCTCACCGAGAGCAAACTGAGGACCGAGCGCAAGTACGGGATGGGCTGGGCTGCCAACCGCCGCAACGCCGGACCGGCGGCGGCGGAGGAGGAGGGAGCCGGAGCGCGCCAGAAACGAAAAGTTGCGGTGACCCGTAAGTATTTCTGATTGCTTAAGGATGGCCTTTTCTCCCCAAACAAGGAGGCTTACGTCACCTTTAGTTTGCATCACGTATAAAACCGTCTTTACAACGAAATGGCACCTCGCTGATACAGCTCACATATTTCAGTATGATTGGGTTTTTTACTGCGAGAAACAGGGTTCTTGCTTTGCAGTCAGGGCTTATGTGAAGACGCACTTGTTTTGTTGGAAACCATCTGGCAAGAGCTGATCTCTCCCTCCCTCCTTCCTCTCTCCCTCCTCCCTTCCTCCTCCGCCTCCTCTTCATGTTCGCTCCCTCTGTCCTCCACCTCCCCCTCTCCTCTCTCTCTCCGCGGCATTCTGTCCCTCCCACTCCTCTGTGCCTTTGCACACTCTCCCTCCCTCCCTCCCTCCCTCGCTGCCGTGCTCCTCTCCCTCCCCCCACCTCCTTCACTTCTCTCTGTCTCACTTCAACTCCTCCCCTTCCCGCTCCTCTCTCCTTCATGCTCTCGCCTCCTTCCTCTCTCCCTGCCCCCACCTCCTCCTGCTCTGTTCTCTCCTTCATCACGTTGCACACTACCCCCCCTTCCCTCCCCCACCTCCTCCACTCCACTCCTCTCCCTCTCCTCTCCACCACCACCATAATTACACACTTCCTTTCCACTTCTCCTCTATCTGTCTCTCTCATTCCTCTTTTCACCTCATCACTCCTTCAACATGTCCTCCCTCTCCTCCTCCTCCTCTCCCCTGTGGCCCCCGCCAACTCCACTTCTCCCTCTCTTCTCTGCCTCTCTTGCTTTTCTCCTTCCTTTCACGTGTTTTCTCTCCTTACCACTCTCTTGTCTGTCCTTCTACGCCCCCTCTCTCCTCACTCGTTCATCATGCTCACCCCCCCCCCCCACCTCCCCTCTACTCCTGTTCCCTTCTGCCGCTCCAATCCCCTCCTCCTTCTCATCTCCCACTTCTCCTCCCTCTTCTCTCCATCTCTCTCTCCTGGCCTCCCAATCATCTCCTCCCACTTATTTCTCTCCCCCTCATATTTAATTATCTCTCCTTCCTGTGTCCCCATGCCCTCCCTCTCTCCTGCTCCCCTCCTCACTTTCCACTTTCTCCTTCCTCTCTCACCCGCCCCCCCCTTACCCTTCCTTCGTCTTCCTCTCTTCTCCACAGGAGGCAAGTCAAAGAAGGGCCCAGCGGCAGCCTATGGCAAAGGCTGGCCTGGAGGTGTGTGGGAGGAAGGAGGAGGTGGCGGCGGTGGTGGTGGGGGAGGAAGTGGAGGAGCTGTGGGGATGGTAGCAGGAGCAGGAGGAAGAGGGGGAAAGGAGGCCAGGGAGATGTACCTCATCCAGTTCCCCAGGGAAGAAGAGGAAGAGGGAGGGATGGTGGAGGACGAGGAAGGGGAGGGCAGCCTCAGCGGTGAGGGGGAGGAGACGGCCAACATCAAAGAGGAGGTGAGGGAGACGGGCTTTCTCAGAGGAGGAGGAGTAGGAGGAGAAAGTGGCACAGCATCTCTGCACTGCTCAGCAGCTTCGTATAGAATGAAAAAGAAAGAGATAATACCAAGAGACAGAAAGAGGTTTGCTTGTGTTTTACAGCCATCAAATCACTGATTTGAGATGTAATGGATAAAGGGAAGGCTAGTGATTTGATCTTTAACTTCCAGAGGAGCCCGTTGAGTAGGGCTCTCCACATCTCAAAGTGCATCAAGCGTTTAGATATGTTGGGATATAAAATGGTTAAAGGGGCACCCAACTGTGTAGGTGCAATTGATTAGATTTGGCTATCAGGCTCATCAAAGATAATCATAAAAAATAACTTTAATATATAAAGTCCTCGGGGCACCACTCTTCTTAACGAAGAGATTATAGCCAGTTCATTGATTAAAATACACCAAACTATCAATCCTGAACTCAGATGAATAGTTAAATTAATAACTATATCCACAATTACCATTAATAGCTAGTGGGTTGAAGGATTTGGAGTTCAACATAGAAAATAAATTACTTACTCTTGTTCAACATTAAACAAAGAAGCATAATTAGCGCAAGCATTTATTAAAAGGTAAACAAAGCAAAAACACACAATAGGAAGTCTTACTCTTAAATTCACTAAACTACAGAACAAAGGGTGTGTGTGTGATCCAAGATGGCTGCTTGGATGTAAAATGCCATCAAGCAAAAGAATGGGTGTATGTTTCTTTGTTCTGCCTCCATGTGTCTCCAAACAAGAAACATGTGAGGCGGGAGCTTTAAAGTTACTCTCCGCCGTGTGCTTGTGTTTAAGGCCAAATCCAAGTATTCAGTATGTGTGTGATCTGTAAGCTAACAGTGCCAAGTTAAGAGAGTTGTTTAGTTGCATGCAAAGACCCTGTGTCTGTGTGAACATAACATGCACTAACATCAACTTAGCAGTGGCTGAGAACTACGGTTACAATAATAACCTCACGTTATCACGTCACATTAATAAAACCTCAATGGAAACATGTCAGTAATGTCAAATATACAAAAGTTAAACTGTCCTTTGCTTAGCTATGACCTCCCGAGGTCCGGCGTTGAGGAGCGAAGAAAGAGATGTTTGCTCACCACTGGCCAATGAACGCTGGAAGGCTGCGTTCAATGGCTCTCAGGAACAAAAGTTCAGTTAAAAATCACACAAATGGATGAATTCATCTGTGGAGTCCCAACAGATAGAAATATTACTGCCAGAGATGATAAGCTGTTTTCTATTCCACCACATGACCAGCTTGCAGGTCACAGATCCACTCTTTACTTCTCTTCTGTATTTCAATATTCAAAGCTTGCAGAATGTGTTATTAGCCTCCCTGTCAAGGAATTTCAAGGTGTTTTTGATGACTAATAAAATAGCTTTATTGAATTGTAACTAATCACATAGCTTTATACTCAGGCGCATTGCAAACGTGAATTGGTAGGGTCATAATGTATGTCTGTGATGAGTGTTGCAAGTTAACAAGCCAATTTGGGGAAAAAAAGCATTTACAAATGTAACAATATATTTCATATTTGACCTGGTTTGTTTGTCCAATAACTCTCTGTGCTTCTTAATGCAGTTTGCTCAAACAGAGGGTTATCAACCCGCCTCTCTCCAGCTAATCAAGGAGGCTTTGAAGATGGACCCACCCAACAAGAACATCCACACTGGCTCCAGAGCCCAAAGTGAAGGTAATGAGCCCAGAACACAGTGATTGAGGGAGGGGAAGTCATTAAAACATTAGAGACCAATTGTTTGAAAGACAGTGGTAATGATTGCTTACGCCAGCTCTCTCGCTGTCTCTCTCCTCCTCCCTCTGTCTCTGCTCAGGAGACCTGTCAGATTGTCCCCCGAGCCTTCATCCAGGAGAGAGAGAGGAGGAGGACTGGGAGGTGGGCTCAGCAGAGCCATCGGAGGGGGGCATGACCATGGATGAGCTGAGGGGCCTGGAGTCGGCACTGAGGGCTGAGAGAGGCCGTGAGCAGGCTGCCATGACGGCTTCCCAGCCTGTCAGCCCTGACTCAGAAGTAGTGCGAGGCAGCAAGATCAGCCAGGCCCCCAAGTACATTGGTCTTGATGGAATGGAGCAGGATGGAGAGCTGGAGCCTCAGCCACCCACCCTGCAGAGAGAGGAGCAGATAGGGCAAGGCAGGATGAAGGATGCCGTGAGGGCTGGAGTGGTTGGGGGAGTGGAGGCGAGGTTAGGCTGGTCGAAGAAGTTGAGAGAGGGCGACTCGGCTGCAGTCATGACCGGAGAGGATGTGGTGGAGCTGGGAGAGTCAGAGCCCCGGCCCCAAATGTCTGCTCCAGGGAGTGTCGGGGAGAGCGGAGGGGAAGAGGAGGGTGTCGGGGACCTGCTGCACTTCTGTCCACAGTGTGGAGGAGGCTTCACCTCAGAGGCTGAGCTGGAGGATCACCCCTGTCCACTAGGAGGCTCTCAATTACAGAGCAGTGGAGCAGAGGACAGTCTTTACCCTTGTGCCCACTGTGGCAACACGTTCAGCCACGCCTGGGCACTTAAGAACCACGAGTGTGCCTGTGCCGCCGAGCGGCCGCACTGCTGCGAGATCTGCGGGAAGCGCTTCACGCACTCGCGCTCACTGGAACGACATCATCTGGTGCACACGGGCGAGAGGCCGCACCGGTGCCCTCAGTGTGGACGCACCTTCAGTCGTCTAGGCAATTTGGAACGGCACCAGCGGATTCACACAGGTGAACGTCCATACGGGTGTGAAGCGTGTGGAAAACGGTTCAGTCGCGTGGAGTACCTAAAGAGACACCAACTCATACACAACAGTGAAAAGGCGACACTCCAGTGCTCCAACTGTGGAAGTGGTTTTAGTGATGTGGAGCAACTGAAAAACCACCAGTGTTTTTAGAGCCTCTTCTTCAAATCTCCGAGAGAACTGGAAAGAAAAAGCAGATTTTTAATTGAATGTGGTAGAATTTAGGTGATGAATGTGACTGGTAGATGCTAATCTTATTCTCAGTGATTTGGAGTTGCTTTTCTTACTCACTAGTAAATAATTAAATAAAGAAGGCTGATGCCCAACGTTTACAGGAAGTCAGTTGTACATGGTGTTTCTCTATAGGAGGAGAAATCAAATCAATCTCAGACGTGCAGCCATTTTAATTTGAGGTGTACTCATTTGTATGTACAAAGCTTGTACTTATTTATGATGATCAACAAATTGTACATTTGTGTCTTTTTATCAATAATTCACTCATGTTAAAGTCGGTGTCGTCATTTTATTCTGACAGTATAATTGATATCTTGGTATTTTGTATGTTTGTGTTTTGGTCATATCAAGAAATAAATACTTCAATTCCTCAGAAGGCTCTCTTCAGTCTTGTTTTATTGGAAAAGCATGGGGTTGGTGAACATGTTACAAGATTTTTGGCAAATAATTAATTTTGTAAGAACATATTAATCTAAAATATTCACTTCCAACCATCATGAGACAAGACAACAGTTTGATTAAACATTGAGGGAGTCTCTTCAAGACTTCGTCTGATCAGACACGGGGCGTGATCAGATACTTGGCGACAACTGGCCATGATAGATTAACAGTGTGCGGCTTCAGTAAACAACTAGAGCTTGCCACCGTTTGTTACTTTACACTGCCCCTTAAACAGACTGATAGGCATTTTCAGCCTTTTAATCAAGATGCCCTCAAGGGTCTCTAAGGACATCCGCCTCACATCATAGCCTCGCATGCTGGGGTCCGCGTTGGGATCCACTGGCACAATCTCCTTTCCACTGTTGCGGTCATTTCTTCCCACTGCAGCATATGTGGGGAAAAAGGGCTTCACAGGAAGGTTGGGTTTGTAGGATGGGCAGCAGTAGGCAGACCACATGTACTCAGGAACAGACACCCTGTTATTGATCCAGCGGGCTTCAGAGTTGTAAGGCATGGCTCCGGTGATCACATACATCGGCCCATTGCAGAAGGCCTTGAAGTTTCTTAAGACCTCATTCTCCAGACCGTTCCAGGGACCGGAGTTTGAGCCTGCTTGCTGAGGGACAATGTTAGTCAGGGTGAAGGTGGCCTCACGGTCTTCTTTTTTCTTCTGGTGCATGCTGGGATTGAGATGGCCCTTGGTGTAGTTGAGCGCTCGTAGTCCTGAAGCACCGCCTGGCTCTCAATCACATTCTGGTCCACGGTGGTATGAAAGCGTGTCATCTCTGGGCTGGCACCGGAAAACGCCAACTTCATGACAAAGAGGGAGATTAACATGTCACAGTTTAGTAGCTGAAAAGAGTATTTTGCTGCTTAGTGATCCTTTATACTGTTTGGGTTGAATAGTCACGTGAGTCTGTGTACTTACTTTGTCGGAATGGGTGTGTGACTGATTCACTGACTTGTGTAGTTTTCAAAACATAAATGAAAATGGAATTTATGAAATATAACTTAGGCTGCATTTCGGGGCTAGTTTGGCAGACACCAGCTTAATGACAGAGAGAGAAGGAGATGTCACTTTTTCGATGCTACAGAAAAGCTGCTTATTGTTGAGCTCAGTTCAGTCGGTGTGTGAGTGTTTATGTGCCTCTGTTGTGTAGGTGGGCGTGTCACTGATTCAGTCATTTAGTTGGTAAATAAATGGATAAAATAAAGTGAGATTAAAAAATGGAGAAAATGCTTCTTTATTTCCTGTGAGAAAAGATAAGATACATACAGTTGACCGAGGCTGCTTCTGCTTTCATCAAATGCACTTGCACACATTGACCACAATGACACTTATATTGAAAAGGAACTGCAAGTGTTCTCTCTCTCACATTTATCATCACGAGCTTATGGCCCCAAAACAAATTCCCATTAGATGTTCATGCAAATGCAGAATGTGCATGTGTCCTTTTATGATTTATATAGACACACTTAACTCTACAACAACACCTCGATAGAAGAACAAATGTGAATTAATTTGCTTACCTGTGGTTCATACTTCCATTTGTTTGTGGGCCGTTTGCCATCCGCAGGACTGAGTATGTACGCGGAGTACAATGGTGCACGATGCTGACGGTGATACAGGCTAGCAAAGTGGTACTGTTTTTTGTAACGCTGGCATATTGGCTGATACTTCTTTCCAGTGATCCCATGTGGTGGAGTTTTGTCATAGAAGAAGTTACAGCACTGTGAGAAGTTATCACTGATCTCTCCGAGGACCAGTCCACCAAACCAGGGTAGGAGAAGAAGCAGAGCTCCTGTGGAGAATTGCAGCATCTTCATTTGAGACATCCAGAAGCCTGGCTGTAGAGAAAGAGATGCTTATTAGCAGACAGTGAACACACACTTTGCTTCAGACATCGTCTCAGACTCAAACTTGTGGACAAACTAGTCTTACCAAGGTCTTTTTCTCCAAGCTAAGTAGAAAGATTGAGTTATTAGCTGTGCAACCAAACACTGACTTGCAGCTCTTCCGTTCTCTCCTCAGAGGTTGGTGGGATGGTCTCAGCATCAGCCCACAAACCACCACATGACCAAGCAGGACACAGCTCTGCTCTTCACTTCTGTATTTAGTCATGAATTGTCTCAGTGAGGGTGACAAGAAAGGAGTCTACACAAGAAATATACTTAAACAAATGTCATTTTATTAAAACAAACCAAAATTACAAACATGGTGTAGAAATCACTAACATCAGCTATGCAATGATTTGAGACATACTATGCTGTTTTGCCGAATGGAGCAAAATGAAAAGAAGTACGGTGAATCCCAGCTGGAGAAAAAGAGAATGCGAGAGAGAGTAGGCTATAAATGAAATGTCGTTTTCATTTAGATTTTCAAACTGTTCGTCGTTTAGATTGCATTTTCTTTTTCAAATCTTTTTAATCAAGTCCACCTACATTCAGGCCAATGGAGCATGTCCTTTTATCCTGTCCAAAGTATGGAGAAGAAAGGAAAAATATGTTAGAACAATTAAGGAAACTGGGGAGTGGTGGGGAAACGTTGGGAAACACACTGGAGTGTGGAGAAAATGAACAAGGCAGGAAAGAAATATTTAGCTTCTTAGGAGTGACTGCTTTAGAAAAAAGAATTTAACAGGAGTGACAACAATATAAGATGAACCTGAAGATGACAGTAATGCAACTTAGTGGATGCTAGCTGCCGATAGGCCCCAAGAAGAAGAAGAAGAAGAAGAAGAAGAAGGCTTCAGGCCAGTTTCCTTGGCGCCAACCGGATGTTGGGGACGTCCTCTTCCGGTCACAGAGCTAGCTTAACACACAGTCAAAACAATGGCTAGAGTCTAGAAGCAGCCAGGCATACAGCGTGCCTTTTTGTTCAAATTACAAAAAGAAACAGCCTTATTTGTCGTTCCACAGCTTTCCCAACGATTAGCATTTAAAACGGAGATGGGTTTTGTCCATAAGAAGAGACGAGGGAATTTGTTGTGAGGAGAGGCCGTACCTTTGTGTGTTCTTTGCACTTTCAGGAGGATGAAGTCCTTCAAGCACCAAAGCCAGTTCAGCAGAGAGGAAGCTGAGAGGACACAGGCCATAGCCAGACTCCGTATTCTCATTGAACGAGCGATTCGGCGGATAAAAGAGTACCACATTTGGGATTCACCCATTCCCCTCACCTTGGCAGGCACAATAAATCCGATATGTTCCTGCTGTTGCATGATGGCGAATTACCAGGGTCCTATTGATCTTAAAGGGAAGGACAAGTGAGTGAGCATGCAGCCAGCCTGCTATTCTTGCTTCTGGTAGAGCCAAAATCAACTGCCTTGTGTCCAGTCAGTAATATCAAATGGCTCCTTCCCTCACGATAAGCAATTAAATGTACATTTATATGCTTGTATCAATAATTCCCTTATGTTAAAACCACTGGCTTTTTTCTGAACATATAATTGACAGCTTGTTGGTCAGATCATTTAATAAACACACATTTTCATTCACCAGAAGGGTCTTTATTTCAGCCATTTAAATTTGATTTAAATCCTGTTTCAACATGACTCAATATGACATTGACAAGATGGGAAACATATTATTTTGCCAAATCATTCATCAGAAATAATCATTTCAAACCATCACGACAAGACAGCGTATTAATCAAACACTTTAAACTGAGAGGGAGTTTATAAAGACTGAGAGGGTCTCTGGTTAAGAATTGGAGTCTGACGAGACATCAGGGAGATGTTCTATACCTGCTCAAAAAGGCCCCCGAATATCATGGATGAGATGTGTGCAGGTAAATTAACAAGATCATCAACATCAGAAGGATCCTCTCTTCACACATTTCAATCTTATGAGAAAGTCAGAGTTGGCATCAACAGAAGGGAAAATATTAATTGCTAACACTTTACAAAACACTGTTTATCTATATGTATATTGACCTTGGAAGGAATGGGGGGTGTTCATTTTAAACCATCCTGAGACGATACATTGTAGGAGTTTATAAAGAACAGGAAGAAGACTGGTAAAGACTTACTGAGTGACAATCCCACATTATATTTGTAAGCATATGTTCCAACTACCTATTTGTGTACAGGTAAGTGAAGTGGTTAACAACCAGTTCAACAAGGAACTGAAGCTTGTCAGCTTTGTTAATGACACTGAAAATGTACTCTCACATGCTAACACATCAATCCAGTAAGAAAATGAACAGATAAAATGCATGCTGGTCTTGCATGGCTGGAAGTTGAAGGCTGTTTAAGTTGTAGTTTATTAACTGTCCTGAAATATAAAAGCTTTGAAACAACCACACTAACTGCATTCAGAAATATAATTTACTGTAATTGACCATTGCAATGAAATACAACTGTCATGTAAAAAAGGTTTTAAGTAGCAACTAAGTTATTCTAGAAGAAAGGGCTGGGAAATCTATACAAAAATGTATTATTTAACTTTTGCAGCATGGATGTTCAAATGTAATATTTTAAAGTTTGAGTTAATGGTTAATGGTCAGTTCTACTTTATTGTTTAATTGTGCTGCGATGGTGATATTCTAACTGCATTATTTACTATGCAGTGTAGTATATAGTAAGTGTAAATATTTATTCGTGATGAGTGGATGAAGCTTTGGGACTTTCTTTCCATTTGTGCCGGAAAAAGATTTGAATATTCGCGGCTCCAACGGCTGCAAACACAGTGACATCTGGTGGCTTTAAAAAGTTAAAGCAGCCGTTCAAGACTCTCCGAAGCACTACAAGACCTCTGTGATTTTAAAAGTTTTAGTCTTATGTGTAAATAAAAAGTTTCAAAAGCCCGTGTGTTTAATAAATATGTAATACTTTTGTTCAGAAGTTCTGCATTTAATGTAGATGTTATTGTGCAATATATTAGTTAATCAATAGTAATAAATGCATTATCTAAAAAGCCTACATATAAAATATTTTTGCCGACACAAAACATTAAAGGGAACATTCCCCACAGAATCAAAAATTCTTATTTTTCCTCTTACCTGTAGTGCTATTTATGGATCTAGACTGTTTTGGTGTGAGTTTCCAAGTTTTGGAAGATATTGGCTGTAGAAATGGCTGCCTTTCTTGAATATAATGGGATTAATATGGCACTCGGCTTGTGGTGCTCAAAACACCAAAACAATACTTTTGAAAACCTCAACAGCAATTTCTCTTTCCAGAAATCATGGCCCGGTTACTCAAGTGTGCCATTTACTTTATATAGTTAGTTCCTGGATATTGCCTATTCCTAAATATATTTGTGTTTATTTCAATTACCACCCAGCCACCCCATTTTCCAGCACCGAAAAACTGTACACATTGTAGAGTGGGATGAATAAATAGGTGCCCGCCCATTAGCTCATTTTGCCGGCCAGCAGGTTAATCCAGCCATACAAGGGACGGTAGTTGTTGCCAAGTTGACAACTAATATAACGAAGAAATAACAATATGATAAAGTCACACTCAACACACCACAGTTAGTCCTACAAAGTAAGGGCTGCTCTTCCAGGTCACACAGTATTCTTGTGGTTCATACATCCAATTGGCAATGGGCCGTTTGCCTGCTGCAGGTCTGTGTATGTATGTTTTTTGGAGGTGTTCATATTTGTATAATGATTTGTTTCATCAGAAGGCTCGTCACCCATTTCAATATTGCTTTATTAGTAAAATCATGGTGGTAGTTGTTGAACATGTTACAAGATGACATTGAAAAGAGGGAATAATATTCATTTTACAAAACCCTAATAATTGGAAAAATTAATTTCAAGCCATCATGAGATAATCATCATATCCTGTTTAATCAAACACTCATTCAGTAATTTAAGAGAGAGTTAGGCCACACACTGGGGAGATGTGTTGTACGTGGTGACTGCTGGAGTGCACACCAATAGGAGTTGACATTTCAACGAGGAACTAGAGCTTTTCACCTTTGCTACTGACACTGCCCGTAAAACAGACTGATGGGCATGGCCAGCCTTTGTGTCAGGATTCCCTCCAGCGTCTCTAAAGACATCCGCCTCACATCATAGCCCCTCACCGAGGCCCTCGCCTTGACATTAACTGGCACAATCTCCTCTCCACTGTTGCGGTCATTTCTTCCCACTGCAGCATATGTGGGGAAAAAGGGCTTCACAGACTTAGGAAGGTTGGGTTTGTAGGATGGGCAGCAGTAGGCAGACCACATGTACTCAGGAACAGACACCCTGTTATTGATCCAGCGGGCTTCAGAGTTGTAAGGCATGGCTCCGGTGATCACATACATCGGCCCATTGCAGAAGGCCTTGAAGTTTCTTAAGACCTCATTCTCCAGACCGTTCCAGGGACCGGAGTTTGAGCCTGCTTGCTGAGGGACAATGTTAGTCAGGGTGAAGGTGGCCTCACGGTCTTCCTTTTTCTTCTGGTGCATGCTGGGATTGAGATGGCCCTTGGTGTAGTTGGAGCGCTTGTAGTCCTGAAGCACCGCCTGGCTCTCAATCACATTCTGGTCCACAGTGGTATGAAAGCGTGTCATCTCTGGGCTGGCACCGGAAAACGCCAACTTCATGACAAAGAGGGAGATTAACATGTCACAGTTTAGGAGCTGAAAAGAGTATTTTGCTGCTTAGTGATCCTTCACACTGTTTGGGTTGAATAGTCACATGACTCTGTGTACTTACTTTGTCTGAATGGGTGTGTGACTGATTCACTGACTTGTGTAGTTTTCAAAACATAAATGAAAATGGAATTTATGAAATATAACTTTCCTTTCTTTGTTAGCTGAGCAGATAAAACAATAATGTGTATAACAGCATTTTATACAGTTTGAGAGAAGGTTCTTCTTCTTCTGCTCGAAGCTAATCACTCATTGACCACAGTGACACTTCACTTAAACAAAAACTGTCAGTTCCCTGTGACGTCTCTTGTAGCCTTAAAATGTAAAAACAAGCCATCATTAGGTCTACATGGTAATGCAGATTTTTGGGAAATCTGACTCCCTTAACTGTACACTAATGCTTTGATAGAAAACCCCCAGTGAATTCACTGAACCAAAGAAAGTGATGTTCTGTTGTAGAATAACAATAACCAAGGAAGAGCTTGGCTTTACTCTGACCTTGTCAGAACACTATTTTTTCCTGCTTATCTACTACTTGTCATTATAAAACAATATAATTCAACAGTATCACAAACTGCAGCCTCTAGGATGACCCAGCAGTTGAATCAACGCTTCTCTAAAACTGATAACGCTCAACAGAGTACAGTCAGTCTTGGCTAACTAAAATGGCTGCTCTTGAACACCACACACGTTTTTCCTACTTACCTGTGGTTCGTACATCCAAGAGGTATTGGGCCGTTTGCCATCTGCAGGACTGAGTATGTATGCAGAGTACAATGGTGCACGATGCTGACGGTGATACAGGCTGGCAAAGTGGTACTGGTTTTTGTAGCGCTGGCATATTGGCTGGTATCCTGCTGCATTGATACCCTTTGGTGGAGTTTCTTCATAGAAGAAATCAAGACACTGGGAAAAGTTGTCGTTGATCTCTCCGAGGACCAGTCCACCAAACCAGGGTAGGAGAAGCAGCAAAGCTCCCGTGGAGAATTGCAGCATCTTCCTTTGAGACATCCTACACAATAGAGCAGCAGGCCAGCTGTATGTATATATATATATATATATATATATATATATATACGTCTGCTGGAAGGAGATGCCCACGAACACAGAATTTGTTTACAGACTTCCTCTCAGACACAGCTTAAATTTACCCTATATTTCCTTTGTGTCCATTCAGCGTTTGGAGTATAGGCATTTGTGAAATCTGCCTCTTGAGGTTTCCTTTTATATATACTGACAGTAGGAACCCTGTGGGCGACAGTTTTGGCCCACCCACTATCCCTGTTTGCTATCAAACTTCCCCTGTTAACCAGCAGTCAGGCTGCTTTCTGGGAAACAATTGCTCTGCATGTCCTTTTGTCATCAGTCAGCTGAGGTAGAGAACATCTTGTTTCATGTCTTTAATCATTTGGTGATTGTGGAAAGGTGTGGATAAAGAAGCTGACCTCCAAAACTTGAAATGAGCATCAAGACTGACCTTAGCATTTGTTTATTCTAGACTAGAATACCTGTATCTTAGATCTCTTCCAGGTCTAATGCTACAGATCCTTTTCAGGTCCCAGCAGTCAGGGTTGCTGCCACACGAGACATTCTGACTATATTTGCATTGAAAACAACAACAGACAAACCCTGTGGTAAATGCTATAGGAACTGACAGTGCAGTTTATGGCTGCTGACTGTTGTAAAAGTTGTTGTGTTGTATACGTCCCCTCCAGGACCAGGTTTTTATAGCTGAAAAGGCTACAGGCCTCTGGAGTGGTTGCAGCATTTCCACAGCCTTCTCATACTTTGCCTAAAAAAATGAAGCATCATGGGAGTACATAGCATGAAGCAGAGCTATGGGTGGATTGCAGTGAGATGAAAAACACATCTTTTCAGTGTTAGTAGTCTTCCATTTATACGGTACTTGTTTGTTTGTTAATTGATATAATTACACAAACACACACCTCTGAGCTCTCTTTCGTTTCCCGTCTCTCTTCAGTTTCTGTGTGTTCTTGTATTTCTTCTGTCATCAAAACTTCCCTCATTGTGGGAACCAGAACTATTTGCCGGAAGATGTAAAAGCTCCATACAGCACTTCCATTATTTCTCAACTGTTATTTTATCAAACGTTTATGGGTCCTTGATCTGTTAATGGGAAAATCCTCAGTTTCTGCTCTGATTTGTCTGTATTTAGCACTTGTTAGATTGTAGACGAGATGTAAATATGGGGGAAACCAGAGTAATGTACACTACAAATAAAGGTCAGGAGGTAGATTTGCGACCATGATGTACATAGGGGTGGGTGGAACTATACCTAAAGTACTGATTCTAAGTCTTATTTTGAAAATCGATACTAGCATCAATACGACTGATACGAAACCTATCACTGTATATATCATGTGCTATGAACACCCTTTTTAGTGTCACTCTCTCACTCTCTTCTTTGCTACTGTTCAATTTGTTAGTTCAAAGAAGTCACACAATAAACATTTTTGTTATTAACCATTAAAAGCTGTCTCATGTTTTAACGTGCATGTATGTGATTAAGTAATTAACAAAGAATAGTAAAAAGAAATGCCTATAGTTTTGCAAATTACTCAGTGGTAATGACAATGTGTTTGGAAGCCTATTAATCATGCATTAAACTAATTTAAAAAAAAATTACATTAAGCACTTGTATTGATGCTGTTGATTCCCACCCCTGGTATTACGTAGCATAAAGCATCACCTTTGCAATAACAATACAGATATTATGAACACTGCCTGAACATTTGGTGTTGAATTTGTTGGCTGAGAAGAAATTTCAGGTTTTGATCAAGCATAAAAGGAGCACATACTGTGTGAATCTTGAATTTTATCTTTCAGATGTGTGTGGTGGACTGTTTGTTATGGTAATTTAGTGAGCACTCAGAGACATGACACTTTTCAGCAGCCTGACTATCCAGCACATAGAAACCAATCGTGGTCATGTCACATCAATGAAACTGGTCTGACTGAGTAATAATGCTGCATTTACAGTCACTGATGATAAGTTGTAACCTGTGGATGACTAGAAATGACCATAGTTTCAGTTTCCACACAGAGGAGAGCTGCTGAACCTTACTTAGGGACAGTAGGAAAATTATTAAGGTGGGGAGGAGGGCTGAATCTTACATTTCAATATATAACAGTGTGATTGTTATATATTTTCATTGGACCCTGCTCCAGATGTCTGACTGCGTAAGACGGACAATACCTGCCTGATGAGGAAAAAAAAAACCCCTGATACAAGTCTGGCTCTAAGACAGGATTGATTCTCTGCATGTAAATCATACCTTCATGACCCATGGCCCACATGAAAGCCGTCTTTTAGATGTAACTATCTCTTTTTTTATATAATGCATCTTGCAAGGGAAGACTGAAAATAAACTTATGGAGTAAGAAAAAGATACAAATAAAAGACCCTCCCCTGCTCTCCCGAAAGCAACAACTTACAATACCCTCTTTCTCAACCCCCCCTCATACTAATCGTATATCCCCTTCCTGGCTTACTCTGTGTCAGCTAGTTTCTGTTCTTCTTCCTTGTTGGTGTTTCTGACTCAGAGGTTGTAGGGTGCCTTTTGGAGCACCTGGCTCACTTAGCCTACCTGTTGAAATAAGTTTGTAAACTGCAGCTTCACTCTGTAGCACTATTACTGAGCCCTTAAAGCTCCCATAGGTCATATGTTCCCCTAATGCTCTCTTACATGAGTTATGTTAATAACTACAGTATAGGTATGTAAGTTGCAAATATTGATACCAACTTGAATGCAAACTGACTGTTATTTGCTTAAAGTAGGCCTATAGGCTAAATTATGTGCTACAGATTAACAGGTGCAGGTTGAGTGAGTTGCAATTTCTATTGGTAAATCCATACGTTTTTTAACTACTGAATTCAAAGCATATATAATCTGCGTAAAGAAGTAGCTTGTGCACCCTATTTTAACTTAGTTCTGGCTAAAAAAAACATTAGGTAAACAAGTATGCTACGACTAGGCTACGTTTCAATGTACAGTAGGCCTAGGCTACGAACAGTGCAAACACTTTTTTCCACTGCTTTAAATACTGTGGAAGCTAAATAAAGAACTCTACTAGGGGAAACCCTTATTATTAATTTCCTTTTCTTTTTCGATCTTAAATTAATCAATTAATTAATTCAATATTTGAATAAGGTTTGTTGAAAAGCTGACACCAAATGAATTGCTGGCTTTAAAAGCTGAATCATACCAATAATGTATGAAAGATATATAGAAAATATTTTAAGGTTTGAATGTGTAATGTTTGAAAGTTCTTCACTGAATGCATGAATAAGTAGAAAAGACTTGAAAAATGCATTAAATAGTGTAGGAAGGAATACAAATAATTTGGAAAGTGGGTCATGAATGAAGGATGGAAACTGAATTGCTTGAATAAGGACTGGGAGCTAAACTGCAAAGTTAGTTTTACTTTGCACAAAGAAGCACCTTGAGGAGTATGAATAGTTTTCTGTTATCATATATTGAGCAATGGGGGCTTTTATTTTGAAAAGAACATTCTTATGTCCCTGTTAAGGTACAGTAACTTATGGGTCCTTTACTTTGAAAAACCAAGTATATCCCACATTTCCTGTTAACATACAGGAAACTAGGGAAACTGTTGGGGGCTTTTATTTTGAAAAAAAACATCACCCCGACTTTCCTGTTATGATAAGGTTACCATCTGGGGGCTTTTATTTTGAAAACCGTAAATGACAATGTGCGTGTGAGAGTCTGTGTGTGAGACAGAGGTAGATTTGAATTGCAAGTTATGATTTTTTGTTTCTGTCCAGTTTGAATGAATTGTTGTTGTTGTTTTACAATTTTCTGCATGGTAAAATTACTGTTTTTCTCAATGGAGTCTGGTGGGTTGTAGCAGCCATTTGTTTTTGTCTGAGATGCTGGTGCTCTGGTATGACATTTAGTGGCAGTGAATGTTGCTTACAGCAGTGTTTCCTAAACCTTTTTGTCAGACGTACTCCCACAGCCCTATCAGATAGGCCTAAGCACCCCTTTGATAGATGGGATGGCTTTATGATATGGTTCAATAGTATTTTTCATTAGTTTTGGGCGAGCGGCATTCAACTACTGGCATTTGGAGTGACAGAAACTGGTTTTTTCAATCATTTACAGTATTTTTACTTTTAGCTTTTTGTTGTCTTTTTAACAAGACTTTGTGCAGTGTTAATCAACTTACAACTGACTCAGGTTGGTGGAAAACTGAGGCATGTCTTGTGCAGAGTACCATGGTTGGTAAGTTATTGTGACAATAACTATAAAGATCACCATCACACAAATGTTTAATCTTGATTTTTGTCCTAAACAAAAATATGTGGATATATATCATCAAATCAATCTTCAAATTAGCTGAGCTGCATAATTTTTCCATTGTTACTGCAGAAGAACCCCTTGGGGGAATCACTGGCTTACAGGACCAAAGGTAGAAAACAACTAAATCGAATAAGCTGACAGAGAGTGAGTGACCGGCATTTGGAACATTCTGTTCATGCATTTGAAAGCCTGGAAAACCTTGAATATTTTGGAAAGTATGCAAGGTATGGATGAGAAAAGTAATTGCACACTATTCCTGATTGATCTGAATATTTTAAAGTTTGAATGAAGTTTCTACGTTGAAAAATGTGGAAGTAGTTGAGCTGCAAAAATGGCTGAAATGAGAACATTTTCTGAACCAGGACAAATTCATCTACTAAATGATAAGAAATGGTGTATGAAGTTTAGAAATTGTGGACAGGAGAGGAAGTTTAAGACAAGATTTTCCTAGAATTTTCCAACCCCTCTGCACTCTAGCGATGATGTCACCCACTGTAGTCATGAGCGTTCCGCCCCGTACACAACCATTGGAAACTCAGAAAAGGACAGAAAACAGCATCAAACTTAAACTAATTCAAAAACTGTAAAAGATATCAAAAGGCTGAATACAAGCTTAATAGCTGAAAGTCGTGTGAACAGTCAGTCAGTCAGTCATTTTCTACCGCTTGTTCCCGTTGGGGGTCGCGGGTGACTGGAGCCTATCAGTGACTTTGGGCCTTAGGCGGCGTACACCCTGGACAGTGGCCAACTCGTCGCAGGGCCGTGTGAACAGTTTAAAGTTTAAATGGCATCTCTAGCATAAAGAAGGGTGAAGTCGTGGCATTTCAAAGCATGAGTAAGGTTGAAGAAGATTTGAAGATTGCTCCATACACCATTGTAAAAAAAGTTTCATAAAAAGCTTAATATTTTAAAAAGTATAAAAGTTAGAAAAAATAAAAATACCAGCATAAATATCTTTAAAGAGCGGAACATTTTAATAGTTGAATGGTTTCTGTAGCTCAAAGTACTATATGTTGAAGTAGTAACGATTTGAAAAATCAGATCGCTCCATCCCTCCATCTAATCAGATCGCTCCATCCCTTAAACCAATCATATCGCTCTTTCCATCCAGCCAATCAGATCGGTTCATCCAACCAATCATATCGCTCTTTCCATCCAGCCAATCAGATCGGTTCATCCAACCAATCAGATCGCTCCATCCATCCATTCAATCAAGGTACTGATTGGATGTTCAAGGTACTGATGAACAGTTTGATGTATAGCCTGTGTGGATAGTTAAGTTAAGTTAAAAATCACAGTTTAAAAAGTAGGCACATTTTTGTTTTTGCCTGAGACGGTGAGAGGTAAATTAGTATTAGTAGTAAAGACAGACAGACAATCAAAGAGAGACAGACTGATAGACATACAGAGACAGCCAGAGAAACAGGCAGTAAAGCAGAGACAGACAGACAATCAGAGACAGACAGACAGACAGGCATGCAGACAGAGAGAGAGAGAGAGAGAGAATCATTGAGAATTAGAGGCTGAAACAGCTCAAAGTTTGAATTTATCAGTCCACCAATCAGAACAGGAAAGCTGTGTGGCTCCGTGTTTCTAATCCTGACCGTGCGC
The DNA here is from genome assembly GCA_011952105.1 of Coreoperca whiteheadi. Lineage (NCBI taxonomy): Eukaryota > Metazoa > Chordata > Actinopteri > Centrarchiformes > Sinipercidae > Coreoperca > Coreoperca whiteheadi. The sequence continues at coordinate 15,829,119 of CM022490.1, forward strand.
CCTGGAAGCTCCATCGGCTGCGCGCCTGTTGCTGCACGTCCCCCGTCTCTTCCGTGAAAACATTTGCTCTGCTTCAGACCACTCCCTCTCTCAGTGTGCACGGAAGAGAGCTCTAGTCTTTACTCGCTACGGCGTTGCCATCAGACGTTTCTTTTCAGGACTATGTACGCAGCGGAGAATGGAGGACGCCAACGCGCTTGAAGAACTCCAGTCGGAGCTCACCTGTCCGGTGTGTTTGGAGCTGTTCCGTGATCCGGTGATCCTCGAGTGCGGACACCACTTCTGTCAGGTGTGCATCATCCAGTGCTGGGAAGCCAAGGCGGACGAGTTGTCGAGTTGCCCAAAGTGTAGGAAGTCGTGCGGCCGTAAACTGCGACCCAACTCGCTTCTGTGCAACGTCGTGGACAGCGTGCGGAGAGCCCGGGCCATGGACACAGCCTCGGGGACAACCGGATGGCACCCGGAAGGTGCGCTGGAGGAGCCGGAGGAACGGGAGCTTGGCTCCAGCATGAGCAGCGTGGCCTCGTCCATCGGGCACTGGCCGCGCCTGGGTATGGATATGTGCGAGGAGCATGAGGAGAAGCTAAAGCTTTACTGTGAGGACGACCAGCTGCCGATCTGTCTGGTATGCGGCATGTCCCGGGACCACAAGACCCACAATGTCATCCCCATTACCGAGGCTTTCGAAAACTACAAGGTACTCTGAGTTCAGACACGGTTCTTTCTGATAAACCCCAATCTTCTTAGGGATCGGTAATGGCAAAATCTTATCTTCAAACTAAGTTCGTACAGAGCACATTCTGAGATGAAGTACTTGGTGATGACTGTCTTGACATCACTATTTGGTAAATGTCATTAAACATTATAATAACTAAAACTACAAGATAAACGTGAGTCAGGGAGTGCCATGCTCCACCATGCTCATTTTACACTCCTCTCCTTATTCTTGGAAGGAAACGTATCTCAAGTTTGAAAAGCTTTTTTTAATGTCCAATTTAAAAAAAGAAGATTTGAGTCATCAAATAAACGCATATGGTCTGACATTAGCAAACAGGGCTATCACAGAGCAGACGTGTTAAGGCAGACTCCCTGTTGGCCCCGAAGTCTTTGGGCACTTTACAGGATTTTATAAAGGAATGTTTACAGGAATTCAGTGTGCCTCTGTGAGCTCTCATGAACTGTGAACTCCCCTAGGCTTTAAACCTCGCAGCTGACCATCATCAGTTTGTTCAGAGACTCGCGGTGAGGGGCCTCTCAGAGGGTTTCAGCATGTTTTACTGGTGCTGAATTCCCATTTTGTTTGAATTTGTGAGTCAGAGTGTTCAGTCAGAGAACGGGTGGGCATCATATGACTCCCATTTAAGAAGCTGTTGTTGTTCAGAGCGTGGCACCAATCAAATTAACTCTTCGGTTTAAGTGTAATCTGGTGACAGCACTTCTTAACCATGTTTTGCATGTGACGGTCTATTTCTGCTGCTTACACCAACAGGATAAGCTGTCTGTCGCTCTAGAGAAGGTTCAGCTACGGACAGAGAAGGCCACGCTCTTCCAAAGACAGAACAATGAAAAGATCCTCCTCATGAAGGTATCAAGATGTGTGTGTGTTTTTTTTGTAGCGCAGTGTGAAAGAAAGGAAGTATCCTGAACACAGTCCTAGCAAAATACTTGTGTGTCTTTTGATTGGAACCAGAAATTCTGGTAGCTTAGCAACATTCCCCTGTATTCATCCACCTTTACCTGTCTGACAGACGTGAGTAACGGCTGACTCACCTTCATTATGACTAGTGGTGACACAACAGGTTGTTACTCAGTGCCCTTTGAACGTGATCATTCTCATGTTTTGCAAATACAGAAGTGCTTCTTGAAATGTAATAGGTGGATAATAAACATTCGTACATGTCATGTCATGTTTGTCTTTCTCACACTCTCACAGAGCACACACACACACGCGCGCGTACAGCATGTACAACAGCTTGTATGTCAAACACCGTCACAGAAAGAGAAAACAGCTGGCAGAGTTTAGCCTGGGTCACTTTTTCCACCACAGCAGTATTCACCTCAAACAGAGGTCTGTGTGTGTGTCTGCCTTAAACAGAGATATGAGTGTAGCATGTTTGCTGTGCTGGAGTGTAACTACACATATCTCTGCTCCACGCTACTACAAACTGTGTTTTTCTCTTCTGTCTGTCCGTTTGACCTAGTTTAAGTGCACATTCACAGATTTTCACTTCTCTGTTTCTCCGTCAGTATGACAGGATGTGGGTCAACAAGGTTGAGAGGAAGTTTGTCAATTTGTATTTTCCTGCAGATTTCTCTTCGTGTGTGTGTGTGTCTGTAAGTGGCATTCATTTTACCTCACAATCTGTTAATCTTCTGAACATAATGGAATGGATTAAGTATTCATATCGTTTAAGTAAGTAAAAGTACCACAATGTAAAAAAAACAACTCCGTTAGCCTACAAGTAAAAGTCCTGCATTCATTATATTACTTAAAGGGGAATTCCATCGATTTTTACTCATCAAAGTTTATTTACAGGTTTTATATGTAAAGTTGTATAAAGCCTTTTGTGGCCCAAAAGGGAGCTGCGCAGAATCTGATAAATATCCTCAAGTGATATCACTTGAGTCAACGTTGGTTGGGGCTGAAGACAAGTTTGAAAGTTTGAAAAAGAAAAAATATCTGTGTCTGGGGAGTTATAAAGAAGTGAGCTTACCAGACCTCTAGCCCACCTCCATCTTTGCTTTAAGCTGACTGTTCAAGGCTACATTAGCCGAAAGTAGCATGACACACCTGGATCTTCTACCCAACTCTTGCTGGTCAAGTTGCAGTGTGGGTAATGTAGGCGCCAGGTTTTGACGAGGAAGAAGATTGTGTGGAATAAAATATTCATCAATTTTTATCCTTTTTTTTTTTAACTGCCCATCTAGAGTCCGACAATGCTACAGGATTTGCAATGCTACATTGTTGGGTTACTCTTTTTGAGTAAAAGTACATGGGTATTAAGTGAAATATGTAATTAAAATATCAAAAGTAATAGCCAGTGAAATTTGTATTAGATTATTAATACTAAAGCATTCATGTGTAAGTAGCATTTTACTGTTATAGTTGGTTGAGGTGGAGATCATTTTAACTCATTTATAGATTTTATAAATTAACCTTTAACAATCCATTACATTTTATAAGCTCATCATATATTTTCTATGTTAAATCTTACTGTATTTTGTAAAGAAACTAGTAACTTTTGCTGTCAGATAAGTGTAGTGGAGTAAAAAGTAAAATATTTCCCTCTTAAATGTGAATGGAGTATAATGTGTCACTAAATGGAAATGGTTTAGTAGAGTCCTTGAGTATATGTACTTAATCACATTTTACCACTGATTATATAATATCCTGTTCAGCCTAATAGTTTAACAACATGCATGAACCTGTTTAAATGTATTTCCAAAAAAGTAACAGAATATAAATGTCAAAGTACCAGTGGGTTTGGTGTCAGTCCCTCATAGTCAAAAAAGAAGTCTTCTTCATATATATTTTCCCATTTTGGGCTGGAACTTAACATTCTCCGGTCTTCTGGTTTCCAGAAGTGCAACATGTTTGAAAGTTTCACCCAAAAAGAACAGAAAAGCAGCAGTTTCCTTCCCAGTGTGATTCAGTGAAGATTTTGCTGTAATGGCATAAGAGAGGTGGAGTTTGCCTTTAAAACCTATTTGTTGTCTCTTTTTAGTAACTTTGGGTGATAGTCAGTATTGGTTTTAGTAACTTTTACTTTGGCCAAGAGTTGAAAGATTACAAAATCTCGTCCTTGTTCTTGCTGATGGGCGTCCTCCCCGTTTTTCAGGAGCGAGCGGGAGATCTGGAGGAGCTGGTCACTGCGGAGTTTGGCCGTCTCAGGGAGTTCCTGCTCGAAGAGGAGGAGCGCATAAAGGAGAAACTGCAGAAGCAGAAAGAGGAGAAGCTCAACCAGCTGGAGGAGGCGCTCACTCAGACCACAGAGCAAATCAGCCAATTGGAAAGTACGGCCGAGCAGCTTCACCTCAAACTGAGGGAAGAAGAAAACCCAGAGCAACTTAAGGTAAGAGAGGAGGAGGAGGAGGAGGAGGAGGAGGAATGGATGATGCTCATGATGCTGGAAAAATACAGATACTAAAAAAACTAAAGAATATAGTTTTACTGTGTCAGAGATATTATCTGCATGTTACAACAGAAACTGAAGTATTTTGTAATCATAGGTTTGTTTATATCTGCTCTGTTTCAGGGAATTAAAGATTTCATTGGAGGGTGAGTATCAAAATCAGCAGTGATTTCTTACTGAGTTACTCACTAATTTCTATGTGACTGTTGTCGTAATTTAAATGTGTAAAGTCACAAGGATGACGTGTAACTAAGTCTTGTTGCAACAGGATGTGGGGGCATGATTGTGGGTTAGTCATTTGCCCCACATTGTCGTGCCAGCTAATGGCCACTAGGAGGCAGAAAGTCTAAATGTTAATGAGAGAATAATTTAAAAAATGTCTTGTAGATCTGACATTCTTTCTATTTAAAACGTAGGATAAAAGTTAATTTTTTGGAATTTGTTAAGTGGCATAGCTAAGAATGTAGATACATAACAAGTGCCATTTTTTACACAGTTCTTGATATTTTATAATACAGTTATATATAAAATACATAAAACAGTTACAACTTGACGGCTTGGTGGAGAAGTGGGTCGTCCACCAATCGTGAGGTCAGTGGTTCAATCCCGGCTTCCCCGAGCTCACACATTCAAGACATCAGTCTGTGAATGTCAACGTATGTAATATGTGTGAAGTGCTTTGAGTAGTCTGAAGACTAGAAAGATACAGTCCATTGATCACTGATCAGTTTTTAACTATTTTATTTTAAAAATTTAAACTATTTTATCTCTCATAGTCTCTCTCTTTCACTCTGTCAGGGCTGAGAGCTTGTTTGAGTGCCCCCCAGAGGTGGCTGTCAATCTGCAGCCGGGAGAGTTCGTGGGACCTCTGCACTACAGGATCTGGAGGAAAATGAGCTCCATTTTACAGCCCGGTATATAGACACACATGTACACGCACACCATCTGAACACACTTTGCTCCTCCACACATTTTGAGGACTTGTGAGGGACAGGTCTTCCTGACTGCAGCTGTCCTCATGAACAATTCCCTGGACCCCCGACTGACAATAACTTTAATACCCCCCGGTAGACAATGCGTTACATCAGCGCACAGCTGATGCCATGTACATTTCGTGGATTCCCTCTATCTACAAATGACATTTTTGTGCTTTACATTTTATGTTTGGTCTAGTATCATCCTGCTCAGTGTGGAGGAGTTAGACAACATAAGGTCTTTCATTTTTGGCTGCGACCAGCAGCTTTATGGCTCGCTCTGTTGGTTGGCCAGTCAGTACACAAAAATTTCCCCACCCTTTGGCGGCCACAGTTTTCGTCCCAGGAGGCTGAAATCTGGCTGTGTGTGTGTGTGGTCTTGTTTTACTATATTTGTGTGGTCCAAAAACCATGAGCCTACTATACTTGAGGGGTCCCACCTCCTTTGTGGGGCCGAAATGCTGGACCCCACAAGTTTAAAGGGCTTTTTGAGGGTTAAGAATTGGTTTTAGGGTTAGGGTTAGGTTTAGGTTTAGGCATTTAGTTGTGATGGTTAGGTTTAGGGTAAGGAGCTAAGGAAAGCATTATGTCAATGACGGGTCCCCACAAAGATAGCGCCGCAAATCTGTGTGTGTGTGTTTCTGTTCATGCCAATTGGCTAAAAGGGTGTTTGGCAGTGGGAATGGCTTATAACAAAAAGACACATAACTTCTAAAAGGATTCATGTAGCATGACTGAACTTTGTAGAAAGAAAGACACACACACATATCCTACATCCCATATGTGAAAACCTACTTGGCAATAAACCTGATTCTAAAAAAAAAAAAAGGCCGCTCAGAACTTTAACTTTAACTCTTTAACTTATAACAGTCAAGCTGCCAAAATACTGGAACATAGTTTCTGTAAAAAATTTGCCATCTAGCCAAATCTCGATCCCACTTGGAGTCACTTGAGTAAATTCGTCAAAGCTCCTCCAGAGCCACAGTAGACATACAACTGTTTTCACAGGCTAGTTGTAGTACTCCTCATGACTGGCACATTGACTTTGACACATACATTTGATGGAGTTCCCCATTTCCAAAAAAAAAAGGTGGCCATGTCTAAAAAGACATTTTTGTGCTTTAAATTTTATGTTCAGTCTAGTATCAACTTATGTGGAGGAGTATGACGGCATGAGTTTCAAACATGACTATCTGCCACATGACTATCTGCTTTCCAAACTTAAGCACATCTTTCACTGGGTCAAAGACTTATTCGGGGTAGTTCAGGTCATTTGCTGATGACATGTCATCATACATTATTGTTGACTGTGTAACACTAGACAACAATGCTGGATTTAATGAATCAATGGAGTTACATTACAGTTTTCTATCTTGACGCAGTGTCATTTATATTTTATTTGTATCCATGTAGCCGATGCTCTTATCTAGCTCGTCTTACGCTAATTGAGCAGGTAGGCATTCAGTATCACTGCCAAAGAGTCTGTCTTGGGTCACTCTCTGTAAATACATGTTAGTTGTTGGATTGGTCCATTTCTAACTCTTTGTTTTTTGTTTTGCTTTTGTCCTTTTAGCTGTCGGAGCGGTGACCCTCGACCCGGACACAGCCTACCCCTGTCTGTGGGTTTCCCCGTGTCGCACCAGCGTCCATGTGGGAAAAATCCAGCCCAACCTGCCCAACAACCCAGAGCGCTTCACCCGCTACAACATTGTCCTGGGCTCTGAAGGCTTCTCCTCTGGCAGACACTACTGGGAGGTGGAGGTGGGCTCCAAGACAGCGTGGGGTCTGGGCGTGGCCACAGCCTCCGTCAACAGGAAGGAGGAGGTCAGCCTCTGCCCAGATGATGGTTTCTGGACCCTGGTGCTGAGGGACAACTGCAACGGCACCAGTGAATATGAAGCATGCACCGACTCAGAGGAGAGCTTTTTATATCCCTCCAAACCCCCCAGGAGGGTGGGGGTCTATCTGGACTATAGTCGAGGGGAAGTGGCGTTTTATGATGCAGGAAACATGAGCCACCTCTTCACCTTCTATGATGCAAAATTCAAAGAGCCTGTTTTTCCTTACTTCAATCCCTGGCCGATTATCAATGGTCACAACCGTGAGCCACTCACCATAGTAACACCTTGCTGGGGATAGATGTCCTTTTTATCAGAGGACTGATGCTCTGCATCCGCAGATTCAGAATAAAACTGCAGAAGAAGATTCAGGAGCTGATAAGCTTGGACTGTAATGAGCATTCACACATCTGCTCGTCATGAAGACTTTGCTGTATTAATGATGTGGTGATGATGAACAGGCACGTAATATACTTATAATACTGAAAATAAGAAGATGAAAATATTAAGGACAAAGACAAATTCCACTTTAAAGGACATGGCTGTTGATATTCTACATTTTTCTTATTGTCAACAAACCCCATGAAAAGACCAGAATCAACAATGAATTGATTGATCAACGAGTATTTTCTGTGTATTTAAGGCCTTATTAGTCTCACATAGCCAGACCTATCTCCACACTTTGTTTAAGCGCGGTGCCAGCGTTGGAGAAAGGTCTGGTTTAACCCATTATTATTCTGGTATAGTGGGGAAAAAACACATCAATGAGTCACTTTTATTACAATGAACATGGGCACTGTAGTTTATTTTGACTAAATCCCACAAGCGCTGTGCTCATAAACCTTCCCCAGTCCACCAAATTAATCCACACCTGAAAATAGTCCCAAACAAATGCACCATGACCTCCTGTTATGTTAATATGTATGCTTATTTTGTGACAGTTTTTTAAAGATTTACATCTTAAGTAGAAATTAATGGGCTTGGGGCTGAGAGCCAGATAAAGTATTGAGAAGCTAACTAACTAACTAACTTGTTGACAATAAGCAAAATATAGAATATTTATCCTGTAAGATTTTGTATTGGTTCTGAATTCATTAGAAACGGGGTAAGGCATATTGCTTACTAATGTAACCAAAGACTTAAAGGCTCCCTGTGGAGTTTTAGACCTCTAGTAGAGCTATATAGCTGTTTTGTTTATCTCGTTCTGCCAATGGTTTCACACTATTCCACTGATCAACAGGTGGCGATCGCATGCCAAGATATGCTACAATGTGCCAACAAAGACCAGGAAGAAGGCTGCTAGCTAATAAACGTTAATGTAAACAATGCTGGATTTAAAACAGTTTAAAAATTGGCTTCAAATTGCATTCAGCACATTTGTTCAAGGATACACATGTTCTGGTGAGTGACACTGTCTGTTTACAGGAAAGCTCCACAGGGCTCCTTTCACTGGTAGAAAGTCTTTGCAGAAAGGGTATAAAATGATATTGTCTGATTTTGCTGCAATATCTTACTGTGTGTTTTGAAATAATATCTAACAATATAACAACATATATTTTTTACTGTTTTATAGCTTTTATGTATCCAGTCTTGTTATTCGACTGACATGTATGTCTAAAGCAATGATGTGTATAGCAGATTTAACACAAGTAATAATGACTTCTACATGTCTCTACTTTACAAGAGGCACTTACCTCTAAATGTCCCACCACCACACAACTCTTTAAAATGTAATTGTTAAATACTTTCTGAGTGTCTCTGGAAGTTATGACCAGAGAAAACACTGTCTAGATATTTGACATGAGATTTGTGAGATGAGATGACATCACATGAGATGTGATTACATTTTCTTCTGAAGTTGTTGTTGGTACATTTGATTCCACTAGAGGGTGCCCAAAACTAACTTTGAATGCAGCGTCACTCTGCTCCTCAGTGGTCTTTATAATACAACCTTGAGCTGTTATGAACCATATGGAAGCCAACCTCCAGCAACTGCAGCCCACGCAAAGCTTTTAGGGAAGAGTTCATCTCAAAAAGTGATGCAGTAACCTTTTTTCACGAGTAATCATGTTTTTACAGTCAAGTCAATTTTATTTATATAGCCCAATATCACAAATTTGCCTCAAGGGGCTATTTACAGCATACGACACCTTAAACCTTCACTTTAGACCCTTGATTTTGGGGGGAAACATTTTTAACGGGAAGGAAAATGGAAGAAACCTCAGGATTGGGACAAACGAACAAGAGTAGACGTCTTGGGTACAGAATAGACCAACATAGCAAATTCAGCATGACAAAATTATAGATAGCTAGATTGTAAACATATATGAAGACTATTGATCCAGGAGGATGTTGTCAGGTGTCGCCAAACAGATCAGACCTGGGCCACACGACCTTCTCTCCACCATGGGGACTTGGAAAGAGGAGGCAAAAATCAAGCACACCGTTCACACAGAAGAGTGAAGCAACAAGGAAACCATACAGACAGAGGGAGAGCGAGAGAGACAAGAGGAGAGGTTAAGTCACCTGAGGACAAAGATCCAGATCTAAAACATCAGGAATGAGGCAAACAACAGCCAGGAGAGAGAGAGAGAGAGAGAGAGAGAGAGAAAGAAAGAGGTCCCAGGACAGCTGATGGTCCAGCGTACACTCGTCAGTCAAATATGCATTGAATTGTTGCGAAGTGCTGTTGAGGTCTCCGATATGGTGGGTAGAAACAACACAATCTTATGTGATCAGATCCAATTGTCCCTTAACTAAGACACCTCTGTGGAGTTTATTATGTGTCAGAGAGGTGCTGATTCATCACATTTTATAATATAATGCAACACAACACAGCACTTCACACTAAAGGCATAGAGTGGAAACAACATCCTGTTTGTTTCAATAAAAACTTGACTCATGGAATTGTATGCTACGGCTGTCAACACTTATTTCTCAACGTAATCATTTGATTGTCTGTCACCTGACGCGTGAGTTTTGTGTTTACCTGTTACGTATATGCACAAAGTCTTCCTTTTTCAGTTAAGTAGGGTTATTGAGTTCCCCCATGCCAATTGAGCAATTTGGGAGTCTGTGACTACTATTACGAGCAAATAAATAATGAGAATTACTCTGACCCAAATAAAACGTAACCGTTATCCATGTCAGCTCAATCTGTGTGTCATCGGCCTATACATTAACCATAGACTGCTGGTCTTAAGCCTGTACCTGTCAGGTTTATGTCCAGTCCAACCCCTCTCTCCTCTAACTGTCCTGATCTGTAATTAGATATTAATCAACAAGCGTAACACAAGCCTTCACTTCTACATTACTGCTCGGCTGTCACTCTCTCTGTCGTTCATCCCTGTCTTTGATCAGGTTCAGTGAGGTCAAGGTGAAAGACAAGTCTGAGATGAAAAAGTTTCTTGTCTTTGGACACTTTCTGTGTGAAAATGCAACGTTTTATTCCATCCCTCATCTCTGTTTTCATCTTGTTCATTCATCCTTCATCTTTCCTCCCTCACATGACTGATCTGTTCCCAGAATACAACCCCTATTTTTAACCCTCAGTGCCTGTAACTCAGCTTTTCTGTGATGGATCTCTTTTCAGCCTCCGCTCAAGAATTTGCCTCTCCCGTCCATCAATAATCGATGAGGAAAAGGGACGGTGAGCGGGGCTGAAGAAAGAGAGGCTGAGAAACTGAAAGATGGGGTTGTACTGATTAATGGAAAGCTCATTAGGAACTATAGAGAACTCAAGCTATACATTACACCGTATACAATATGCGTACACTCTCAGGGTCTGTTCCAGTTTGAAAGAGTAATGTTTAATGGGGGCTAACTGGAGATGCAGAGAGAGAAAGCAGGTGAGGCAGAGATGGACAGAGATTTTGGGGTGGAAAGTAAGTCCATTATAAGCTGCCAAACACCTGTCTTTTGATGGGAAGGAGGGGAAACAAATTGATGGAACATTTTATTTATATAAAGCTGATGCTTTTAGTGGAATTAGTTGCCTTAAACAAAAGCTGCAAAGCTATAAGGCTGTTTTAGAGAGCACAGAATATAGCACAATAATATGTTTTCACGCTTGTGCGAACATTCATGTCTAAAAATAGAGGTCAGTGGTGACATGTTCACCTGTGTGTGCATGTGTGTGTGCTCAGCCATGCTTGCCGGATGAGATTATGCATGCAGGACAATATTGAGGTGATGCGTTAGAGCTAAACAAAAGTCTTTCAATCATCACATAGCTGCTGAGTTTGTTGTATCCCTCCCTCTCTTTCTCTCTCTCTCTCTGTCACTTAATGAATAGCTGACCTGGGCACCTCCAAAAGAATCCAATTTGTGTTACAACAAAGGCTCCAAATATGACATGGGGAGGACAGGGGATTGAGGGCGGATAGATTGAGAGAGACGGGGAAAAGGAGAAGCATTGAAAGCAATGAGGATTACTGGTAGAGGAAAATGATGGTGACAAGTCAGAGACAAGGATGGGAGGAGAAAAAATAAAGAAGGAAGAAGATGAGTGAAAGAGACCAGAAATACATGACAGGAAAACAAGATTGTGACTGAGAGCCGGAGGAGTAAAAGCACATTTCATGAAAGCTCTATAATATATATATACACTGATGACAGAAGGAGTAGCAATGACAAAGTGCCCAGGCAACAGGAGGAGTGTTTACCTGTGATGGAGGGGAAAAGGTGGAAGAAGGGGAGGAAGAGAAGGAGAGAGAGAGGTCGATGTGTTACAGGTAGATAACGTGAGAGAGGTAAAGTTCAGGAGGTATAGGGTGTCACCTAAAGGACCAAGAGATAGCGAGTGGGGGCAGAGGTGTAGGAATTCAATCCCAGAGGCAAGACAACAACTGATGATAAAAACCTCCTCACCTGCACACACCAAGAGAGAGATATGGACAGAAGCGCGGTGCAACACAGAGGAAAACAACTGGAGGAAATACTCAGACAGAGAGGAGGAAGGAGGAAGTAGAAAAAAATTTGAGCTAATATTAATCCATCATTCATTCTCTCTCTCTTTTTATGTTACCTGGAACAAAGAAAAGACTTCCACTGCATCAACAGAGCAGATTTTTAAAGCTAATTTTTGAGGAAAACTGACAAATCTAATGACCTCTTTAGCTGGCTTTGTGGGGAATTTTAGCACCTAAAAACAAAAAACAAACAAACAAGAGCTACTGCCGAAGAGAGGAACGCAGGAAAGAGGCAAGAGAGAGGGTGAGGGAGGGGGAGGGTGAGCGAGGGAGAGAGAGAGCGAGAGAAAGAGAGAGAGAGTGTGTGTGTGTGTGTGTGTGTGTGTGTGTGTGTGTGTGTATGAGCCTGTGACGCTAAGATGTTCATGATCATTCGAGAGCCATCCGCAGGAGGAGGCGGTGCTGGAGCGATGAGCGCGCCACAGCAGAAGAGTGCAAAACAGGTGTGTGAATATGGGTATACCTATATATATATATTCTGATGCTTTTCTGTGTGCATATATGCAATGTATTTAATTTTGCACGAATTTAAAATTGTGTTCCACTGAACTCAATTCCAAGATATGGCAACTTAAAGATGATCCTAAACCAGTATTGAAGTGAAATTGATGTAAGTGATGAATCATTGCTGTCAAGAGAAAAACACATGTCTCCATATTTGGTAAATGTTTAAGTTTCCAGACTAAATTACTCTAAAGGCTCCTTTATTGATTGAGCAAAGTCTCTCATGTCTTAGTCTAAAAAAAACGTCTAAAAAGCTTTTAATAATCTATAGGTTTTGAATAAAAAGCTAGCTAATAACACTGTTTTATTTCTCTAATGTATTTCATGTAGAGCTGATATGTTGGCGATACATGATTACAATTACACAGCGCATTTTCATAGGTAAATAAAGTAAGAACATTTTACTGATAAAGCACCTTTCTAGATCAGATGTTACAAAGTGGTTCACAATAAAAGACAGAATTCCCAAGTAGACAAATACAGTGTTAATATCAAGACATTTGGACACTGATAAATATGTCACAAATGAGGTATGCGCACTAGTCTTGATGTTACCATGATGTGTATGGTAACATCCCCCCACCACCCCCTGTCAGGTGCAGGCCGCCATCAAGAGGAAGCTGGAGAAACAGAAGAAGCGAACCAATGAGCAGGGAGGAGGTGTTGGAGACGTTCAGACTCTAACACCTCAGCCTCCTCGCCGTCAGAAATCCGGTCAGACCCCCCAGACGACAGCGGCGGCCTCTGAGGACAGAGAGACCCTGGATGAGATGCTGGAGGAGACACTGGATGAGATGATGGAGGGTCCGCAGAGGAGAGAGAGGGAGAGAGAGGAGGGGGAGCCCGTCGACCTGCTGCCCATAGTAGACTCTGTGTTTGGACAGGTAGGAGCCATCTGCTGCGGAGTGTGTGTTTCAGCACACCAAATGTGTGTGTGCTTGTGTGTATGTATAAGTGTCTGACACTTTTGCCACTCTGTGTGTGTGTGTGTGTGTGTGTTTCATGTGCTGCTGCATCAAGTTGCCTGGCTGATTGAATGTCTCGCCAATGGCTTGATTGAAACCCTAAGCCTCCGATTCAAATTTAAAGCCTGGCTGTGCTCCAGTTTTTGTAAATACGCGTCTCTCCCACACCCCTGACCTCTTTGATCTCACATGGCAAAAGGGCACAAAGATACGTTCAATGCAGCAACACAAAAGTTAACCATTTTTGCCTTCTCGTTTAACCCCAAGTCACTCTGGAAATGGGAGCAGCCGCAAAGCACGAGGGGCTAAAGCAAAGTACAGAGACTGTGCGTGTGTTTGAGAGGATTTAAACTCCTTTACTTTGGGAAACATTATGAAAGTGTAATCCGTAACAGATATGGCCATAGTCAGCCAGAGATCTGATGAACAGTGTATCTCTGCGGCCGTCGTATCAGCTCAGTAGTGCTTCACATCCCATCACTCACATGGTAAGCAATGACATACGACACGGCACGTTAGGCTACACCATTACAGCATCTGTTACTCCAGGTCAGATGTGTGGGATCATGGTGTGAGAAAGTGGTGTCTGTGTGAAAATAAAATCAAAAGAGATTACACCAAAGTTAAAGCCCCACTTGCTTCCTGCTGCTGACCTCAGCATGACTCGTGAATCACTCTGGATCACGTCAGCAAACGCTGAAGTGGGTGGTCATCATGGTGGTGATGAGTGTGTGCAAACAGGAAACCAATATAAAAAGAAAAACACAATGTAATATCAGTGGTGATGCAAGGGATCCAAAATAAGAGAGAACGGCTGAGTGAGTGGGAGAAAGAACCATGTTGGCAAATTCTGAAGAGAAGAGATGATTTATCTGTTTAACTGAGGCTATTTGACTCTTTATTGGTAAACTTTAAGGTATTTGTTTCTGAGTTCTGGTTTCATTTGTAACTATTAGTGGTATTTTGCATGCGTGGTTATTTGACTTTGACTAGTTTTATCTGTTACTGTATTTATGATACTTAGTATTTCATATGATAGTTTCATTAGTAGTATGCTGTGGTTAATGTTGTCCCATCTGCTCTGAGCTCACCAAGGCAATTTCCTAACTTAACTCATCTCCACTCAGTTAATTTGTCAAGAGGTTTCTTGGAAAGAATGATGTAATTTGGTAGTAATTATAGGGTAAGGTAAGTAAAGACGAACTTATAGTTAGAGTTCACTGTGGTTAGTTGAGTTTATAAGTTGATTTCAGGAGGAATTTCCTTCAGATAATGGCTTCATTTAAATCCCATTATTCATTTATCATTGCAAACTTTATCTTCCAAATATGATGCATGCATTGCATGCTTGCTTGAGGGGAAATTTCACGTTTGCATGTTCAGCTCAAATCATTAAATGCTTTTTACATTACAGCGTCAATTAAATGATTAATTGGAAAGTATCTAACTGTCAAAAGAGTCTGTGAAAGTGTGTTACCTATAATTAGAATCAAATCCCATGATTATTTTAGGAAATTAAGAAATTACATTATTACTCATAAAATAAAGTATTTTCACAAAACCACACAATCCAAGGTTTTAGTGTTCTCTCTCCTTCCTATCTGCAGTGGTAGAAAGTAAGTAAATTTCCTCAAGTACTGTACTTAAGTACAGTTTTAAAATACTTGCACTTTCCTTGAGTATTTCTGTTTTATGCTGCTTTATACATTCTAAAGGGAAGTATTGTACTTTTTACTCCACTACATTCATTTGACAGCTTTACTCTTGCCTTTCAAGATTAATATTTATACCTAAAACATATGATCAACATATAAAATATGATATATTTTTATTGATTAAATTACCCAATAGAATATATAAGTAGTTAAATCCACTCAACCTTGACCGACTACAGCATCAAAATGCTTCTTACATACTTATGCATCAGTACTAACATTTTTACATCGCTGTATTTCTACTTTTACTTGAGTAAAAGATCTGAGTACTTCTTCTTCTACATCTCCCTTCCATGCTCCGTCTATTCTGTCTCTTCTAGTGTTTCTCTGCTTGACAGCTCTCGTTACTCGACAGCATTGATCTAAATCTGACACCAGATCAGTTAATGATATGTCTACTGGTTTACCACACATGCACTCACAAACGCAGTCACACGAACATACACCATGGGTTTGGGACAGGGGCACAAGAGTCCAAAACAAAGAACAGAGTCACATTACCTGAGTGCTGCCCATCTCACACACACACACACATACGGCACACATACTCATTGCATGGTTAGTGTCACAAATGTGTGTGGTGATAAATTAACTGCTTATGTGACAGTCATTCAATGCTGGTACCTTGAGACAAGGAATTGAAAAGTAATCAAAACAGAATCCAGTAACATAAATCAGCCTGAGTGTGCGTGTGAAGCACATACAACCTTGGAGCAACAGCATCTCAATTGCATGATTAATTGAAACCAGCAGTAAGGGAGAATGAGCCTGGTAATTAATCAGGCTTGGTGGTATTGGTTGCGTCTTTGGTTATTCATGTATGGTGTCAGTTTTGTCATTGAGGTGAATCATGAAGGAACTCAGTTAGTGTGGTTGATAAAGTTGTGTTGTGTTACACAGAGTTGATTTTTCAATCAGATTCACACTAATAGAAATGTTGTGGGATGTTAATAGGTGGTGTATTACGTAATAGATATAATTAGCTTTGTTGTGTTTGTATTTAGACTAAGTCTGGTTCAGAAGTTAAAAGATTTTGGTCTTTGAGGTTTAGTGTCGAAGATGTGGGGATGAGGGAGGCCTTTTCGCTTGTGAGTAAAACTATGCAGGAAGTATCCTATTTATAAAAAGGAACATAGATGTAAATGAGTTAATTGGGCCACAAAGTCAGTAGAAAGCATTGTTTTCCCCACTGCAAAACCTCAGGTGAAATCACAGATGTGTAGGTTTTCAAATATGTACTTTTTTTCTTTTGGTCTGACCTCATGTGTTACTTTATACTTCAGATGCTAGATTTTAAATTCAGATGTGGGGACTTCCCTCCATCACATGGACGATAAATAAATTACACATGCACAGCAGACTTACAACTCACAGGAGAAAATGTGACTTCTGTGTAGAAAATATTCACCTAAATCAACTTTTGTTGCTGTGACTTTGTCTGCATGCTTTCAAAATCAGACTTATTGGGAGGGGTTTGAAGGTGCATGCGTGCAAACAATAACAAAATATAAACACAATATGACCTCTTTGAGGCTAAAATATGTGATCAGGGTTTGTTTGCATTAGTCCACTGACCCCATACTTTATTTCTGCTTCTTTTGTTTTCTTACATGTGCCCCATTGCTTCCATCAAATAAAATCTAAAAGACATTTAAGCCCCTAGTGGTGACAGGTGATTATTGCAACGATTGACCAAACAGAAAGAGATGTCACTTATATGAAGGTTCTTATAATGATGGACATTATAATCCAAAAAGGTTGATGGGAAGCTAATTTCAGAGCACACATCCTGTCTTATGTGAGGAGAACACTGTAGGTTTTATAAAATAATTATTTTTAAAGGCCCTGCACACTCTTGCCACACCCACTCTCAGGTGTTTTCTCTTAATGTTTCCTGATTAGACCTCTTCTCGGGACTGTGGCCACGCTCCTTTTAGTGCTGTTGGGACAACTTACATCTTTACCCTTTTTGTCAGTACGTGGACTTTCCCAGCATTGCTTTGCCCACCATCAAAGTGCGACCAGCTTTAATCAGCCAGAATTAGCGAAAAAAACTGTGTGAGTGTGCAGGGCTTTTATTTGCAACGGTACAAATATGCATACTGGGAGATCTGTAAAAGCATTTAAGTGGCTAAAATCAATATTTTTGTACTAACAATGCATGATATGACAATGTGAAAACACTGTGACAATGAAAGGGGTTGCTCGTAGTGATGAACCAACAAATGATCTACAGTACAGTATCACCTGAACCTGCAGCTCCCCTCGGCTTTATGGAGCTATAAAGTGAGTTTCAGCTCATTGTTTATCTGTCCGGCCCACAACCTTACTGTTGTAGTTCACTCTCACCGCTCATAGAGTCGTTTTCTGCTGCACCAAACAGCAGATAGACACAGTCATTGACTAGCTGGTGAACATAGTGGAGCATTTAGCAGCTAAAGAGCCAGATATTGCCCTCAGGAGTTGGTGGAGACCAAAAACAGAGCTAAAAGAGAGTGAATATTGAACATTCACTTGGTGGCCAGAGACACGACTTCAAATGAATGTTAAAGTTCACCATTTCAACTCGGACAATGTTTCACTAGTAGGCTACATTTACTAAAGAATAAATAGTCTACGTTTTGTTGTATGAAAAACACTGAATCACAAGCACACGTTTGCTTTTGCTGTTCATTTAAGTCATTTTCTAACACATTAAACCAATAACAACAATACTCCCCAGCAAACTATTTGACTTGTCATACTGTTTCTATACTGTATCCATACTGTGTACATTAGAGTAAACAGTATATACTATATACTGTACAAGACTGAAAAGCATTCAAAGCTAAAACTGAAGATCTAATGCGTAAAATTACACACACATACATGCACACACACACAAACACACACACACAAGCTGTGCTCTCCATATGGATGCAGTGTAGTAAGCAGGATGCCAAATCTGCTTTTGGAGAGATTTGTTGACAGATGCATCCTACAAGCTCAGCTGACCACTTAGCATCGCACTCATCACCTCAACTTGTGTTTTTAACGTTTAATGTCAGCATTTTAGACAACTTGACCCAAATAGGGGTCAGGTTCAGCGAGAGCTCAAACCACCTACCAAGTGTGACCTGAATGTGACCTACTTTGTCATTAGTTTAAAAGTTTAGCACGATTTGAACTGTGAAACATTTCTAATTCTTCAAAGAAAACACGTGAAAATCACAGCTCAGAGGGGAACTCTGTATCTCCAAAGGTTTTCAGGGAACTAAGACTTTTAAGTTGACAGACGCGTTTGACAGCTGACTATAGTTGATTTTAGAACTACATTTCTCATTCAGTGGAGCATGTGAGCTCCCAATTTATCATAATAATAATAATTATAATAAATCCCCTCTGTTCCACATATATTCTAACTTGATTTTTCCTACTTTTACTTTAACAAAGTCTTTTGCATCATATTAACTTGTGTTCTTTAGCATCTAATTCAATTTTTACAGGGTTTGTGATTTATATTAGGTCACACTTCATAATTATTTATTGTATTTTACAAGATTAATTTCTTTTTCTTTAATTTCTGTTTCCGCTTTGTTTTGTGTGCAAAATTTGTGTACCATTTTCATAGTGTATATATACCTTTGTATTATGTAACGTTATACTCTACTAGTTGTTTAGCAAATTTTACATGTTTAGCAAATAAAAGGCAAAAATCTAGTATTTTAAGTTGCAGCAGATAAACAGGAAATCGTGCTTTTGATAATATGATGATATGGTTTTTATTCAGTATTATTATTCTGTTTTTGAAATATATCCTTGGCAATATGTTCATTTTCACTAAAAGGCTTTATGTCAATCAGTGAAGAAATATAGCTTCAGTTCTGGTTCAGATTTAACTCACACCCAAATATTTATTTCTTCAGTTCAATTTTGCATTTAGTCAAAGTTAAGGAAGTTGAGGTCAGTTTCTCCCTATTTTGGGTTCTTCTTGTCCATCTCTTTACTCTATCCCTGTCTCTTTTTTCTTTTCATCACCCCATCTTCCTCTTTAATCTCAAATAGAAGGGATTAATCCCTCTCTGTTTATGTCCTCTTAATTCTCCCTCTAAAACTCTTCATGTTGTAGATGAAGTCATTTGAATGCTGATGCAACATGTGAACGAGAGAGTGGGGGAAAGGGAGGGGAGAGAGCAGCTGAAAAGGAAAGAGGAGCAAAGGGAGCGAGAGAGGGAGATTAAAAGTGTTGACCAGCGTGAAGAGAAAGAGACAGTGATGCTGCTGCTGCGAAGCGTGGGCTGCTTTCAGCAGAGTTTGGTTGGGTTAATTTGGTTTTTGTGCTGCTTCGTTTGGTGACATCGCTTGACTTTGGATCATATAGAGATGGGATGAGTTGTTGTTTGTTATGTGACAACTGAAAACCAGCATGGGACACTCAAGAGAGGTTTTCTCACACTTCAGTGCTGGAACCTGAGCTGGTCCTCTGAGAAGTCCAAAAAGCGAGGAGAGCAAAGGGAAAAGGGAAAAAAAGAGATAAAAACAGACACATAAGATTAGAAAGAAGTGTCTGAGAGAGAAAGGAAGGAACTATTCGTGTAGCTGGAGGAGAACGACAGGGAGAGAGAGCCTGTTGACCAGGGGAGGTTGAGTAATGGGTAACTGCACCAAACCATCTAGGAAAGACAAAATGACGAAGGTAAGATCAATTTGTCTCATCTTTGCTACACTGTCTTTTACTGGAGTTATAAGCTTTCGCTTGCACTTGCTAATTGACACTTTTTCTGTTTTGAATCTGTGTAAATGTAATCAGGTTCTGTTAATGATCATAGAACATCTCAGCAACTTTGATTATGGAAGTTCATTCTTTTCATTTGGGAAAAGTATGTTTAACAAAATAATAATAGTTCAAAAGACCACTTACTAGCTTTTGGAGCTTTCTTCACAACTTGGCTTAATTGTTCAATCCATGAATAATGGTTTTAATAATTGCTCTTTTCTGAATGCAGAAAGCAGGGGAAAATATTTGCTGAAATTGCAGCACTGGTTGTTTTACACCAACAAGTACAAAATGTTTTTGATGGTAGTTGCAAGAAAACTCACTACACTAGTCAAAATGTTCATCAAGGACACACTGTAACACTGTTGTGTACTGCCACAAGCTGTCAGTCTTTAGAGCAGACATTTAGCAGAATGAATACATAAGGA
This sequence comes from Coreoperca whiteheadi, assembly GCA_011952105.1. Taxonomy (NCBI): domain Eukaryota; kingdom Metazoa; phylum Chordata; class Actinopteri; order Centrarchiformes; family Sinipercidae; genus Coreoperca; species Coreoperca whiteheadi. The sequence goes on from CM022490.1 coordinate 15,849,402, forward strand.
GCTTGTTGAGATCAAGATGTTTTTTCACAGTAAGGATAAAAGCTGATGTGAGTTGCCTTGAAATAATAAGCAATTTATGTAATCCAGCCTTTCAGCCACATTCTCTTTAATGCTTGTGTGACTAGAAAACAGCCTTTTTCCTTGAAAGATATGATTATGTTTTATGTGTGAAGAAATCGGTCATGCAGACAGTGTATGACCGACAGTTGGCATGGTGGAATAACAGCTTGGTCTGCCGCTGAAGGGGGTAATGGATGGGCCCCTCAGGGGTAAGGTGAGGGCAGTGGGCCCGTGGGGTCTACAGCCGGAGGAAGAGGAGGATCAGGAAGTGGAGGAAAAGCCGTTCAATGACACCTTCAGCACACTGGTGAAGAATTGCAACATGCTGCACAACATCGTGGGCCCGGCCTGCATCTTCCTTAAACGGGGCTTTTCACAGACGCTCGTATGTAACAGAACACAAAGTGTGCACTCTGTGCCCCCACACAACCCCGGTGCAACTCTTTCCACTCATACTCGATTCATTTTCATCCCCGCATCGTGACTGACCCTCCTGCTCTCCACCATACCAGCTGTGTCATCCCATCACTGGTCCGGGTCAGACCATCAAATCTAATGGCACCGCACATGCTCAGAGGAGTAGATCATTCAGTTCCATGGAAAATTATTGACTGGCTTTATGGAGCTTACTCTAAACTGTGTGGCACAGGGTGATGTGAAGGTCAAGGCTGAATTTCCAACCAGGCGACGTGGGTGACTGAACAGGCTCCTGAATGCTCCAGGTTCACTGAATCATAAGTAGCTAGTTCTAAGTTAATTAATAACAATTCTTTTTTAGTTATACTGTATGCACAACTAATGCACAAACTGAAATGATAAGGCTTATCTTGAAGAGGGGCCCTGTGTCAACATCTAGTTTGAATAATTTAAAAATTTCTTTTGATATTACACATACACGATGCAGTTTCCTACATGAATTTATGTTGACTTGAATTAGCACAAACCAACTGGTACACAGTTAACGTGGACAGGAGGTACTTTAGAATTTTATTTATTTTTTAATTTAGGGGAAATAGTTCAAACTAAACCAATTGCTGCCCTACCACCCAAAGATGAAAGAAAAGAAAGGCTGCGGGCCTCATCTGAACCCTCAAACAAGAGTCTGACTTTCACTTTTCACTGGAGCTGGGTGATAGAAGCTGGGCCCAGTGCCAACTGTGCTCACCACCTTTGTTTCAGTTCATATATGTTAATATATAAATGCAGACAGAAACTAAACCAAAATTACTTCAGGGATGAGGACTTAGTATTCACTCTCCATCATCTTAAAAAAGGAGTCCCTGGCTTCGTTGTCACTCTCCAACTTTCTTGACGTTCGGCAACTAAAACAACCATGCAGCCATGACAGCAGTTCCAGTTGGTTTCTGTGGTTCTGGTAATATTTTTCTCTGGGCAAGACAGTGAAGGAAATGTGGCGTACACTATGGGTCCAGAGTTCATTTTTACTCCACAGTGCCTTAATCCAACCCTTCCAAAACTGTGTCTGTAGGTTTCCCATCTGGGACAGACAATACATAGAGACAACTGGAACAAAAAATCTCACATTAAAGGAGCAGTGCAGCACCTTGAGCATGATGGGATTTTTCCACACTTGCAAATCACACCTCTTTTCTGTTTGTACTAATATGAAACAAAATGAGTTCCAGTTATTTGTAAGTGTGTCCCAATGTTAGGTCCCTTGTTGTGAAGTTAGAGGAAGCCTACTGATATTGTAATTGTGCATTTAGTTTGATGTGAGAAAAATTAAGCTGATTTTATTTAAAATGATCTCAGAGGATTGGTCCCACATAGTTTTCACTCTGAAGCTCTTAAACTAACTTGCTCGATACTGAACCACAACGTCCATTGTGTGAATGTATACTTTAGTGTGGTGTACAAGCTTGAGCGTTATGTGCAAGACCGTAAATGTGTATTTGTCTGAACAGTGAACATGTGTCCAAGGGTCTCTGTACCAACTAAACCTCCCAAATCTCATAATCTCCAGATGTGTGTCGCCTAGCAACCTCCCACAAATAATCTGGTTCCACTTGTGATTTATGGTACATAAATTGTCATATACATCATAATGCGCTAATTTAATCCATATGGATTTAAACACTGTTTTTCATTTCGAGATGCACTGGGTTTGTTCATCTAATGTAGCTTTCTGAACGACACTTGTCTTCAATCACTTCTCTACAAATTATGTTAAGTATATTATATTACAGTATAATACAGTATTTTATACTGTATTATAGTCAGTAAAAAATCTTGATTATAATACATACATGGGCTCAGTTTTGAAGCAATGTAAACGGACAGTTTAAATAGTCAACATTTCATACCATCCTCACAGTTGGGCCACATGAAGCCAAACTCCATTTATCATTTCTCTCATTTGTTCTGGTCACTTGATGTTTGTATTTGTTTCTTCCCTGCTCAGTGGTTGTCTGGGTGTTGCTGCAATGATGTTGCTTTAAATACGACTGTGTTTATATCTTTGTACTTTGCCAAACAAGATCTCTAAATATTTTCAGCATGAGTGTTTGTGAGTTGTGTGTGTGTGTGTGTGTGTGTGTGAGAGAGAGAAAGAGGTTTAGCACTGTGTGAAGTGAGAAACTAATGTGTGTCTCTACTTCCTCCAACAGGACAGAGAGCTGAGACCAGAGGAGATAGAAGGTGGGGTGATTTCTCTACAGAAATCCTCAGTGTGTTTACAGTGTATTAATATGACGGCTGACTTACGAATATGAACGTGAGTTTTCTTTGTGTTTCTGTTAGAGCTCCGCGAAGCATTTGTGGAGTTTGACAGGAACAAAAAAGGCTACATCAGTCATAAAGACCTAGGGGAGTGTATGAGGACCATGGGATACATGCCTACAGAGATGGAGCTCATCGAACTAAGCCAGCAGATCTGTGAGTGGAACAGCAGCCTGGAACATCTGAGAGAACAGAATAGAACCCAACAGAAACTAAAGATCAGAACAGGAACAGAAATTGGAACAGGAACAAATAGAATAGAACAGAATAGAACAGACTGGGGCACCGCAGTAGTTTAATGCTTAAGGTTAATAAAGCTGAACGAGAACAAGGACAGGAACAAGACAGATCCCAACAGCTGAGCAGAATGAGAACTGTCTAACTGGCAGCAGAAACTTCTTGAAAGTTATTTAAACTACATGGGTGATTTTTCTCACAATGATTAAAATACAATAGAATAGTGTGTTTACCATTAATGCAACTGATCAATGAACATTTATTGTGCTCTTGTACTGTTGTAATTTAATGGAGCATGAGAGTTGATGATTAGATTAGAGAGCAGGCACAGCCATGACATTTTCTATATAACTTGTGTGTTCTAGGTGGAGGTAAAGTGGACTTTGAGGACTTTGTGGAGCTGATGGGACCCAAGTTGCTGGCAGAGACAGCAGACATGATCGGAGTCAAAGAACTACGGGATGCATTCAAAGAGGTCAGGATGTACATATTGTTACTTAAAGCTGGCTGTTGGAGCACAGAGACATTTTTCACCGCAGATATTTTAACTTATCAAACACAGGTGTAATTAATAACATTAAATTTAACTTTCCTCCTTTTGTTTGTACTGTACTGTGGTTTCCCCATGTTGTTGCTGGATCATAAACCACTTGTGTGTCCGGGTGGGAGTGTGACATTTTTTCTGTTTCCAAATGCCAGAAAAAGTCTGGGAACCATGGCACATCTTGAAAATGTCTTACTTTGGTGCCATCCAGTGGAAGTATAATGAATGGCACCGTGGCTCCACTGAAAGCACATTTTCATAAAATGTCCCAGCGTATTCTGTTTGATAGTATAAAAACAAGATGTGATTACATTTAGATATGATGAAGATGTGATCCTTATCGTCCATCTCTCCCTTTCTGTGTGTGTACAGTTTGACTCTAATGGTGACGGTCAGATCAGTTTAACTGAGCTGCGTGAGGCCATGAAGAAGCTGATGGGAGAACAAGTGACCAACAGAGAGATAAATGAGATCCTCCGAGACGTCGACCTCAACGGAGACGGTCTGGTGGACTTTGAGGGTGTGAGAAATTCACTTTGCCTGTATGGGATCTCTTATGAGACCACATTCATCCTCATCGTCTTCCCTCTCACTTCCTTTCTCTTGTCTTTTCAGAGTTTGTGCGAATGATGTCTCGCTGAGCGGTCCAGCTGGCCACAGATGGACATTATGCATCTGCTGGATTAGGGAACACACTACATTGTAGTGAACAGTCTTCATCTGCTCTTAAGAGCATGCATCTAAACATGTATTTTTATATTAAATAAAGAAAGAATGCTTTGAATAGACAAATAGCATCCAGCCTACAAGTGACATGACTATACACATCTGAACTTGAGGTGCAACACAAAGATAAAGCATTTTAACAGCTGTTAAACATATCAAGAGCTTCATAGACAACATTTATGACTGTGTTTTTAGATGAATTTTTATATATCAATGTTTGTCCTTCAAGTGTAAAATCTTATTTGTAAAACTGTAAAAATCTTTTTTTAATTAAAGATATGTACAAATACTACAAGAAAGTACAACAATGGGCAAATTATTTCCAACCAGGTAAACTTATGAAGGATGTGACATACAATCACATCACTGAGGAACCGGTCTATAAAATACAGAGTTTATAATACGATAAAACTATTTAGTTGAATCATGACTGGGTAAGAGAGAGGCTTCGTGGCTTAAATGGGGTTTCAACAAGAACACACACTGCCTGTGCTGAGGTAAACATAGTGTGTAGGAAATTACTAACTGCTCCAAACAAGTCAGAAGGCATGCATAAACATCATATTTTCCTAATTCATATATAGTCAAAAGGTTTCATCACTGAAGGTATATTTAAACTTGAAAGTTGTGACAGAAATGTGTTGATAATATTTGCTGCTTGAAGCCACCATTATCAGCTCCCTCTGCAGTGAACTGTGCTGAAACCTGCCACACTGCATCAACACTAAGCAAGCTAGCTTATGTGGCTAATGGCAGCCTCAATAAAAGTACACAAACAGTGAGTTCAACCACAGAAAAGGTGCCAGTCTCAAATAAGTTACGTTGTAGATTTTAATTAAATGTATAAATAAAAATGCATTTTTCCAATTAAATCCAACAAATATATTTTACCATGAAAATCCCTTACTTGTTTCTTTCACAAATCAATTCATTTAATTTTAACTCATTTAATAAATGACAGTATCTCTATAAAGATGGCGTTTGGGCCCTATTTCACTGTACAGTAATGTGCTACCTACTTATATAGTGTCTCATTCTGAATTCAAAATAGAAATGAGACTGAATATCAGCAGACATTTAGGTGTGTCCTGTTATCTTCATACACAATGCAGCAGGCTTCACACCAATATATCGCTATGTCACATGATCAGCTTAACAGTTCTGAAACTACCCTGTCGGCCAACCTGCTCTCTTTTTCTATACACTGAATTTTGTTTTTACAAAGCATTGTATGACCTGGAAGTTTTTTGCAGTTGACTATGCAAAGCTTTCCAAACCCCATTCAGCATGACCATAAGAGGAGTGTTTGAAACTATAACAACCATATTTTCACAATTGAAACTATGAACACAGGCATGACACAAACAACATACTGGTTCACAATAATTCCTGAAAAGTCTGAAGTCAAGCGTAAAGTGATACTTGGTGTCCAGCTAGCATCCAAAATACTGAGGATCAGAAAAGCATACTGATTAATGATTATTCAAAATGGATAAATTTGACATTTTTATTCATCTTATTATTTTATTTTTATGTTCATAATGAGGTGATTTTTCAGTAATAAGTAACAACAACAACAACATCTTTGAAATCAAGATTTTCCTTTTTATTGAAAACTTGGCCAGGATTCTGTACAGCAGAGAGGGTGTGCAAAGCACAGGGGCAAGAAGATGGGGGGCAGGGGGCTCTAGGGACTCAGTTTCCCATGGTGCATCATACCCTGAGCCGAGAATCAAGTGTGTAAAACAGCCAGAGGTGTCGTGTTCCCTCTTTGGTGTTTCAGAGGACCGTGGAGGGGAATGAAATGAGGGACTAAAAAAAAGGGAGAAAAGGGGGGAAAGCAAAACTCAGCCCATAGGGGAGAAAGAGAAAAGTAGAGACAGAGAGGAATGGAGGGTGGTCCAGCTGGTCCTTCCACTGAGGTGTTGTCTCCAATCAGGGGTACATCTAAATCCTCACCCTTCCCCTCACTGCACTAGATCAAAGACCGTTTAAGGTACTGAGGTAAGGCCTCAGACATCTCTCCCCCTTTCCCTCTTCCTCCGCCCCTCTCCCTCACTTCCGCTCTTTCTCTTTCTCTCCTTCCCTGAGCCTCACTTGCTGGCCATGGTGTAGCAGCCCTGTTGGTGCCACTGCATGTCACGGATACGCCTCACAGACTGGAACTGAGGATGGCGGGCGCCGTACTCGTTGAAGTGCCTGTAGTCGCCCTTCTCCAGCAGGTACTGGCTGCCACGGTATCCAGGGAACTGGTATCCCACCCAGCTGGAGAAAAAAGAGGAAACATGTCAATGTAGGAATGACCTTGAGTCCTGTTTTTGAGCTCTATCGGTGACACTCACGTTCCACAGCTGACAATGATGCTGCCCACTCTGTCGGTGAAGCCGTAGGAGAACAGGCTCGGAACGTCATCATCCATGATCTCCATTTTGCGGCCCTTGAACTCTCCAACCTCGTACAGGCAGATCTTGTGCTTCTCAGGGTCCTGAAAGAGGGATAAACACTAGTTTAGGGAGGAATCTAAAGTAAAAGGGAAATTTAAGAATATGAAACCCATCTTTTTTTTTTTTTTTTTTTACCATTTTCACAGGCCTGAAGGACAGCAGGTAGTCGTTCTTCTGGCAGTTGCTCCAGGAGTCCCAGCGAGGATACTCTCCCTTCTCCAGGATGTACATCTCACCACAGAAGTTCATCTGCTCAAAGCCCACGAAGCTGCAGATGAGACAATATTATGAAGTATGCATCCGGAGACGAGTGTTTTGAATATGAAAATGCACATGTATCTTTTTTTGACTTACGGTCCACACTCAACGCGGAGGGAGCGCACGCGGTCCATGCCCATCTCACACACATTCATGCACTCGTTGCTGATCTCGATCATGCGGCCCTGGAAGTTCTCCTGGTCGAACACGTACATCTGGAGGGGACAGGTGAGTCATTACAAGAACAGTAAGGGTCTGTGATATGATAATCATATCAATCTATCTGAAGTCCCATGTGAGAGCCACCCACCTTGTAGGACATCATTCCCATCTCAGACCTCTTGCCCTGAGCGGCCTTCCCGTCAGTCTGGGAAGAAGTCTTGGACTTATCTCCACTGGACATGATTACTGGGTGGAGAGAGGAAAAAAACACTTTTTGACTGAAATGAAAGGATGCATTAGAGTTACAGGAACATTTATAAATGCAAATATATATACATTTATATATATTATTATATATATTTAGGTACAATCTATACCCCTTCCTCCTGCTTTGTATGTCTACACACCTGCAGGCATACAGAGTGTGTCGGTGTGTGTACCTTACCTGTATGTGTGTGCGATGCCTACGCCGAGCCTCACTCAGAGTGTGTGTGGCTCGGAGTGCGCCACTCTCTTTTATACGCTGGCGCCCATGGGAGAGGGATTATGGGGAGAGAAACAAACCTGCTGAGGTCAGAGGCATGGGACAAAAGAAACCCCACATCATCAGGGAGGGACAGACGGGGAGGATGGGCGGAGGCAGAGGAGGACTGACGGAAGCTGGGGAACAGACTGAAGCCCAGTTACTGATAGAAATAATGAAATACAAGTTGATGATCTTGACATCAACATTTAGAAGTAAATAATGATCCTAAACCATAGTAATTTAGTTTTAGATTTCAGATTCATTATTCTCCAGTCACCATACCAACCCACTTATACATTTTATATACTTATAAAGTATAAACCAGTATACTTAGACAGGCTTTAGTGCACAGTGACATGAATTATTTGATTGTAGCCACGGGAATGTGTGGCTTCAAACCTCTGGTTTTCACATAATGTGGTTAAGGCGCTTAAAGTTAAATGTAATTTATGTTCGTATTTATTTATTGTAATTCATTTATGAAATGTTCCAGGCTACATGTTTCCAGATAATAACAGTGAGTGACATTCATGTGTGACACATTAATCTGAATGAAACACTTCCCTACTGTTAGGTTCACCCCCCACATAGAGGCAAAAGACCGCAGACCCACGGTTGATAGGATAGGATTTGTATGTTTAATGTAATAAACTGTTTAAATGGGGATGTAACTGCAGGGAAAAGTTAATCAGAACTGTTCAATTAATTCTGGAAACCATTGATTTTGCTAAACCACACATCTGTGTGCACAGAGGTGTACCTGCACCTTTGAAGGTGCGCGCGCAAGAGCGTTTTTGGTGACAATGAGATGCCATTATGTGAACGGGACTAAAGTGAAACTTATAGCTCTCTAACGTTTCTATACATGCATGTAGAGCCACCCAGTTATCTCCTACTGTGTCCCCCCGCGGTGCCTCTCTGCTCCGCCGTTAATCCCCACATTCTCCAATCCGATCCCGGCCCTTTGTGCCTGGGTACGCGCTGGACTGCTGACCGGCGTCCGAACATACCGGAGCGCCTTTGTTTCTGAGCACCAGCAGCACTATAGGATCTGCTGAGCTGGCCGCTGGAGTGGGACAACAGCATCCAGCGGCCACGCAGTGAATACGGGGAGCGCGCCTCGCTGCCGGCGCTGCCGCTGTGCCCAATGGACGGTGTGCGCGGTCCGAGTCAGGGCCGTGGCCGCGCACCTGCAGGCGCGCTCCTCTTCCGTCGGTATAAAACTGAAGCGCCAGGTTCTCTCAAAGCTCTACGCGAGGCAGGCGGTAGGCGCGTATCAAGCTCTTCCTATAAAGTGCCACTCTAGGTAAGGCTGCATCTCTGCTTTCAACACAGCTCGGAGTCAGACAGACAGGTGCTTCTTCACACAGACACTGAAAAACAAAAGCACTTTTCTAAAACACCTGTGCCACACGTTAATTGTTATCAGAACTGTATTTCACATTAGACATTTAAAAAAGTTAATTTAACTGTTTTTGGCCAGAGAACAGATGTTTTAGTTCAGGTTTGGATTTGTGGTGTTCCTGTAAATGGAAATTGAACACCACATCATTTTTTTACACTAAGAAAACATGTCAAATAGTCTATAGAATCTACATAGGCTAATTGAATCATTGATGCTCAAAGCGAGTCTCTAGAGGACGTTTTCCCCCCATACCTTCTTGCCTTTTACTTGACCTCCTTCTATGTCCTCATTTGCCATCTCAGGAGTAAAGATGTACAGAACTACAAGGTCCCCAATGATGCAGCCGCTGATCAATTCAGGAATGGGCATGGCTCCTTTCTTCAAGGTAAACAAACAAAATTATGTGATTCAAAACTGTATGTGGTGGACATGAGATGGATTTATACTATCTGTGCATCTCTGCTTGATACTCAAAGGTAAAGGAGAATGACCTATTTCATAAACTATATTTCTTCTCTTTTCCTGCCTCTTTTTCTCCATCGCCTGCCCCTCCTCCCTCGCCCCGTCTCCCCAGGTGACTGTGTTCGAGCAGGAGCATTTCCAGGGGAAGTGTCTGGAGTTCACCTCCGAGTGCTGCAACATTCAGGAGTGCGGACTGGACAACATCCGCTCCATCAGGGTGGAGAGCGGAGCGTAAGTCTCACAAAGTTTTCATCTGGTAAAAAAAAACCAAAATGACAAAAATGAGACCCAGTATACTGACTGAACAGAAATTTTAGGGGCACTTTTTCTTCAAAATATCAAAGACCCAGACTGTGATATAGTCAGAAACAAGAACTTGAATTATATCTTCAGAGCATGCTGTAAAGTGATGTTAACAGCCCCCCCCCCCTCTCTGTGAACAGCTGGGTGGGTTTTGAGCACCATGACTTCCAGGGCCAGCAGTTCATCCTGGAGAGAGGAGAGTACCCCCACTGGGACGCTTACAGTGGTTCCCTCTCCTACCACGTGGAGCGCCTCATGTCTCTGCGCCCCATCTACTGCGCCGTGAGTCACATCCTGTCTCTTAACTGTACACGCGACTGCAATCACCTCAGGAGTCCCCCCCCCCCAAAAAAAGCCAACCGTTTCTCTCTCCCCCTACAGTCCCACCAGAGCAGTCGCATGATCATCTTTGAGAGGGAGAACTTCATGGGCCGCAGTGTGGAGATCTGCGACGACTACCCCTCTCTGCAGGCCATGGGCTGGATGATGCCTGAAGTTGGCTCCATGCACGTGCAGTGCGGCGCGTAAGTTATTGGGAATCTGGTTTCGTGAACAGCACGGATAAGATGCGTTTTATCAGGGCACACCTCTACACATGCTACTCCATTTCCCTACACTTGTCTTAGTTAATCAATGTAATCTACACACTTGACAAACAAACCTGCACACTGTTTGTCAGTATAGCCCCTGAATTAGCATGTATTATATGTAATAAACACACCAGCTGGAGCTCTAAGTATGTACTAAATCCCCACTTGTCACAGCAGCTCCTAAAATAGTCCCACTAACCCTCGCTGCCTTCTCTGCCCATCCCACAGCTTTGTGTGCTACCAGCACCCTGGCTACAGGGGCCAGCAGTACATCATGGAGTGTGAGAGACACAGTGGTGATTACCAGCACTGGAGGAACTGGGGCTCCCACTGTCAGACCCCCCAGATCCAGTCCATCAGGCGCATCCAGCACTGAGAGGACGACAGGCTGAGACTGAGACAGCAGCTCCCCTCCACCACCACCCTCCCTTTACCCATAACCCTCTCCTCTCTTTCTTTCTGTCTCTCTTCAATCCTTCTCTTCCTCTTGACTTGAGCCGCAACAGCCGCCCCAACACCACTACTGATTTACAGCCGCTGCCAGAGTGTGATAAGAGACAATATCGCACCGTTAAAGCACAGGGAAACACACGCTTCACATACACACACACATGCTGACATAACTGACACGCACACAGTGTCTTTTTATTTGGTTTAGAGGTCCCTGCACACTCGAACACGAACACACACCTGCGCTGTGCTCTCACCTGAGCTGGGCGACGAGTAGAGCAGGCTCTCAGAGAGCTGGAACCAAACACCGGGGGAGATGAAGCTCCAACATGACCAGGAAAACCTCCTCCCCAGCTGTACTCACCCTCCTCGGTGCAGCTCAGATGTGTTTTGTTGTGTGTAGGAGGTTGATCCACAGGTTGATAACTAATAAACACCATTTTCAATTCATGTATTCTTGTTTTATTATATGGGTGCGTATGCGATTTCATGCTGACTTATTTAGAAAAACACAAATACACGAATAAAGTGGGAACTCCACACTGCAGGCTTGAAAAGTCTGTAGTTTTTTCTCTTCAGAGAGAACAGTGGTCGTGGTTGGCTGGAGTTTATGTCAGTTGTAATGGGTTTTAATTGTGAACTGAAAGGTTTTCACAATGGGACAAAAAGAATCAAAATGTCTAGAGAATTCTCAAACGTATGCATGTTGCAGGAGTGGTTCGATAAGTTTCTATTCATGTTTTGATACATTGTCCCATAATGAAACCATGTCACTACTGGATTACGTTGCAAATGATGTAAGTCAGGCTGACCACTGATCTCTGTGTAGGACACAACGTTTTACAGCCGACTTTCAAGTCAAGGGGTTAAGTGATAATTATAACCACATTTTTCCAGGTCTGAAAATGTAGCCACATGATTATCTGTATTTAAATGTATACCTACCAAGGCTGGACAGTAAAGGAAGGCGAGGACTAATGGAGGAAAAAAAGGAGGATAGGGGAGGAAGCAGGAGGAACATCTTCAGTTATTCATCTCAAAGGCATTCAGTATTTTCACTAACTGTGTTTAAATATTTTTTGTTTAGCCTGGATGTGTTTCTTGTGTGTGTTGAGACAAATCATTTGAAGAGAAGAAAAGAGAAGCGAAGATCCCGTTTTTAAAAGGACCTGACATAAAATAAATACATGCGAGATAGTTGCACTTTGGTACTACAAATGAAGAAAATATCTTCACCACTCTGATAAAACATAAATAAATAAAACACAAGCAAATTAAGAAACACATTTGCCATTTTGACAACATGCAGCATAAGGAAAGTCCAACACAGCGACACTGAAACAAATGTGTTGACCTCATCAGTGATGAAACTGTGTGCTTTAGTTGACTGTGTGATTCCAGTATTATTGGATATATTTACTTATAAATGTTGCTTTGGTATTTTTACAATAATAAGCTGTAAATAATCAATAACAGCGACCATCCCGCTGTATAGATCAGGCTTTTGTCAGTTTTCTAACTACTGTACATTTGTGTCTTAAGATGAGGGAGAAAATGAAATCTACACAGTGATGATGAGCCTCGTGTGCATGTGGAGTCACAGAATTGAGCTGCTGCCGCACAGGAAGTGGAGAGGAATTTTTATTGTAGAAAGTGCCACGAGGAACATTGTCAAACACAACTTGACTGTAAAAAATAAATGGAACGCAAGAGTTTTTCTGGAACATTTACAGACTGTGGCAGAACAGAGGCTGACATTATCAATCATAGTTACAACTAACTAAAAACTCCTGATTCATTTGACAGTCATAAACCGGATTTCTTTTGCTGTGAATCTCTTTCTGAACTGTTCAGTTAGTATTGTTTTCAACATTTGACAGTTAAAACAAACTTTGCTAAATATATATCTGCTTAACAATCACAAATCACTGCACTTAGCAGTAGCAACCTTGTAACTCTGCATAAAACCAATGGCTGAATATGCACAAAGTACCAAAAAGAAGGAACAATCCCAATCACCTGTGACAGTTTGAGTCTGTATACTGAACTCAAGAGCTGAAACTGAATAGCTGCAGACAACCTACACAGTGCTGTTGTTTTGTTGCTGATTAAACTCACCTAAGTGTCTTTATGCATTATGATGCACATCTTTTCTTTTCTGTCTTTCAATCCAAACAAATAGCTAGCATGCTGCTCACAGCTCTTCTTTTCCTAAACATTGGTGGAATAGGAAAACAATAAACCCTCACATGATCATCAGTGTGTTTGCACCAACACACAACATGATAAAACCACATTTCTCTATACTGCCCTGTAACTCACAGCTAAATTAAACAAAATCAGGAATGTTTCCTGGGAAATGTACGAAATAACACGAACCGAAGACGTTGGCACTGCACAGGACATAACAGATGCTAATGTCAGAGCATCTCACTCAGATATTTTCTGTTAACAAGCTCACCTTTACTGACAGTAGTGAAGACCGCCGATGAAGCGCAGTCCATCTCTTCTCCGACAACGTCAACATCCTCGTCTCCTTCCTCTTCCTCACCCTCTGAAGACTCTGTCCAGCTGATGATCACCGGATCAGGGACGGGACTAGAATCTCCAATCACGTCAATGTCCTCGTCTTTGTCCCCCTCCCAGCTTCCTGTCGACCCCAGGCCGGACTCTTCAGCTGAAGGTGCAGGAGGTGAAACGAAAGAGTTCAGTTTAACAAAATGTGCCAGAGTTGTTCCGCTCTGGCGGCGGTCCTTTTCTGCGTCTTTGTGGCAGTCATCTTCCACATCTCCATCCACGTCGATTATCTCATTACCGCTGCTCTTCTTCTCTTCATCCATCAACCTTTCCTCAGTTTCTCTGAGTTTGATTTCACTCCACGCTGGTTTTTGTTCTTCTCTTTGCAAACATTCTCCTACACTGGTCAGCGAAACATTCTCCACATCGATTTCAGCCTCAGTTTCTGTGGTTGTGGGTTCGAAAACAAAGCCTGCAGCTTCGGAGCTTGGTATGCGTGTTCCAGAGGTCGGCTGTGCCATTTGCTCAAAACAAACCCTCTTGGCCGCAGAGGCATCACCGCTTGTCTCCTCCCCTGGCTCTGCTCCCCTCTTTTTTCCCATCCTTGTAGGTCCCTCTGCCTTTTCTTGTGGCTGGACCGTCAATTCTTCTTCATGTCTCTCTTGATCTTTCTCTAGTTGTTTATCCACGGGCTGGGGCTGAATTGGTGGTATTGAACTCTCACCATTAGATAAACTGAGAGGTTGCCCGTTTTGCTTGGTCCTGCCTCGCCTGCGAGCCGGTTGGCCGGCTGAGGGTGTCTGTTTGTCTGGAAGAGGCTCCCCAAGAAAGGGCATACTGTCCTGTAAAACAAATTTACCTTATTAGATTATACAGATAAAACTAAAAACCAGACTAAGATTCTACGGTCATCCTAGCAGCCCTGCAAGCCTGTGCTAAATGCTAACGCCATCATGCTATCACGCTTACAATGACAATGCTAACACGCTGATGTTTAGCAGATGTAATGTTTACCATGTTCACAGTGAATTATTTGAGTGCGTCCGCATGCTAATTAGCACTAAACACAAAGTACAGCTGGGGCTGATGGGAATGTCATTAGTTTTGCAGGTATTTGGTCATAAAACTAAGTATTGGACGAAGTAAAGTTTTGACCTGATGATGGAGCTTCATGAAAAGTTAAAAAGATCACTAAAGTGATTAGGATCGACCGTCTAGGAACCATGAATATCTGTACAAAGCTTTGGGGCCAATCCATCTTGTAGATGTTGAGATATTTCTCAGAATAAGTTAACGCTTTGGCCTGCTGATGGTGCTAGAGGAAAGATCGCCAAAGTAATTAGGCTACACCATTTGCATTTCACTGCAATCAAATCATATAATTGTTGTTGATATATTTAAGTCTACATACCCGACGTTGCCATCACTAGAGCCGTGCTGCTAGTGTGGCTAAAAACAATAACGTAGAAACATAATGCCACTTTCTTTAAAGAAAGTTGTTTGGGAGACACGCCAGCGCTCACCAATATGAGCTTCCCTAAACCTACTCCTGATTGGGTATGTCTGTGCAGACTTGTTCTTGTCAGTCTGCAAAGACAAGCTGCCGTGTGGGCATTTCACTGAACTGGTCTTTGTTTTTGCAGGACTCTGAAAAATATTTACGCACAGAAAAAACATTTGAGCAATTGTCTTTCCCATTCTGTGGCTGTCACAATCCAGTTTCACCTTCATATTAATATCACTTATCAGACCGGTCTTTAAAAAAAAAACGTTTTTTTTTTTTTGCTGGACAGATGGTGACAGCCGTAATCATCAGAAGCATTAGTGGAGAGGTGTTTGACAAGTTTGTCACCTTGACTTCCAGACTCTGATAGCTGTGTCCCTGCCGTGTAAGTCTGACTGGCAGCAAGCCATTCCTCTCCAGTTTCACCACAGGCATCTGCTGCAGCTGCTTGTCTTCTCGGACATGAACGAATTTGGTCTTTGCATCACTCGATGACACTGGCTTCCTCACCCTCTTTTCCTCTAATGTGAACAGATACTGATTTTTTCGCCTCCTTGTCTGTGGTTTCCGCGGTGCTCTGACTTCCCCCGGCCTTCCCTCAGTATGCTTGGGGGGAACGGCACTGCGAGCAGAAGCCTGGCGTGGCTGTGAACGTCTCAGCGGTGTTCCAGCTTCGTTGTTCTGTTGCAGCTCAGTTATTTGAGAGCTTGTTGTCTTGGTGTTGGTTTTTCTGTGTTTTCTCAGGACAGTGTGAGGCTGGCTAGCCTCTGTGCAGCTCTGACCACTCGTGTCCACCTCTTCCCTGGCAGAACAGCTGTCAACGTGCTGCTCAAAGGACTGTAGGAAGTGCTCCAGCATCTCATTCCACTCTCTCCCTCCCTGCTGCTGCAGAAGGGGCAGCTCACCGTTTGCAGAGCTGGAACCGCCAGCTCTTCTTGGTGCATCAACAATCTGTGTGGACCCATGGAAACCTGGACACGCAGCCAGGGTTCCAGCGGTACAGCCTGGTCGTTTGTTTTGGGCCAAAGTATTGCCAGAGGAGGTATAGGTACAACAGCTGCTACTGGTTGAAAGAGGAGGCTGACAATGTGGACCACCACTGCTGTTTTTGTTTGGTAAAATGTCGAGGCCCATCATCACTTCCTCCAGTAGACGATCAATGTGTTCGGGCTGTTCCTCATTAGGGGGAGGGGCCGGAGGAGGGAGGGAGGTCGTCTGGAGGAGGGACGATGCTGGAGACACGTAGGAGGCTGCAGGTGACAGCAGGCCCGTGGACGGAGAAGGCTGGAGGGAGGGGCTGGAGGCACATAAGTTATGAACATTGTAGAATCGCATGCGGGGGGGGGCAATGGAAACTGATGATGTGGGTTTGGCCCTCGCCCTCTTAGCCCGGCCAACAGGGAGACCATCCTGCAACCGGGGAGAAAAGTGTATCAATTACAATACAATGTGCAGATGTACACAGAACTAAACATGTGTAACAGTGCGTTTTTTACAGTGAGTTTACACTAAGTTTAAAATCGGAGTCAAGAGTTGTTATCCTCTTTGAGCTAAACGATTGGACAGAACGCCACTGGTACAACTCCATTAATCAATCAGAGAGCTGGAGCCAATATCTTTTCCAACCAATGGATAAACGTGGCCACTTAATATCTCAGACTGTCACATTACTACAAACCACAAATACACAACTACTTTGTTGTTTTATCTTGGCTAATACT
Organism: Coreoperca whiteheadi; assembly: GCA_011952105.1. NCBI lineage: Eukaryota > Metazoa > Chordata > Actinopteri > Centrarchiformes > Sinipercidae > Coreoperca > Coreoperca whiteheadi. Next base: position 15,866,050 of record CM022490.1, read on the forward strand.
CCCATTACGTTCTCCTGTATGTGTTTGACAAATCTTTAAAAGAACTGGAAATCTGGTGTCACCAGTTGTCTATGATAGATGGATACAATATTAACTGTAATTTATCAACAATTATGGAGAGGAGAAAGTGTGTGGACAGATGTTTCAAGTGATTGGTTTACCATTTTCAGTTGACATGGTGATTGATAAATTGGGAAAAGATTAGTCGATCAATCGTTTAAGTAAAACATTCTCAAGTTCCAGCTTCTCAAATGTGAGAAGTGTGATGATAAACTGAATGTCTTTGGATTTTGGACTGTTGGTCAAACTAAACAAGACACATGAAGACATCAGGTTCGGCTTTAAGAAAATGTGATTGTGAGAAAATAAATGACTAATAGATAATGCAAATAATGATTGCTTTGTATTATATATTATATAGCACTTACTATGCAATGAATAATTTCGGAAGTCAACATAATGTGAGGGTTGGAGGGCAAAGTTGTTTGTATCCAGGTAATGGTAATGGTAAAAAAGTAATGGTAGTCCATTAAACCTTTGCAACAAAGGAATCTTGTTATTCTACAATATCAGAATTTATAAGTTCAGAAAAGTTTTATACACTCACAAAGTTGTTGAATACCAAGTTTTATTTTTTATATTTTCTATCAAATTATTATGTTTACTTTGTGAAAACAAGACAATCGCAAGTGGTTTCTTTGTCATTTTTCAGGAGAAGCACCAAATACTGTATTTCAAGATGTAAAATGCTGTCAAAATGTTGTTTCATTGAGACCAGTGAGTTCATAGATAGGACCTTGTGTTCAGGCCTCCCATCTCATCATTATGTCACCAATAAATATGTCAGCGCTCTCACCTGGTTAAACTGCTGCGCTGTGTTCCTCCGCCCACGCTGCCTGTTACCTCCTCCGCCTCCCTCACTGTACGGCAGCAGGTCTCCACTCTGGCTGAACTCCCACACTTTGCCGCGACCTCTTCTCCTCTGACTCTTCGCTGGCTTCAGAAGCTCTCTGGTCTTCATGTACAACTTCCTGCCTACAGCTCCTCCGCCCTGACCCGGCCTGGACGCCCCCCCCCCCCACCTCTGCAGGAACAGCTTCTGGAGCCTGCTCACCCCCACCTCCTGCACATCCACCGTATGCATTAACCCTCTTCTCCCCCTCCCTCCCGTTGCTCGTGGTCTCCTGGCTCTTCTCTCACCCGTCCTGGCTCCCCTGGCACCTCCCACTCCTGCTCCCCGCCTCCTCCTTGCTCGCCCTCTGCGGGAGCCCTCCTCCTTGTCTGGGTTCAGGAAGTAGCTAATGTATCCTGGGATGTTGCCTTGAAACTGCTCAAACTGCTCTTTCTCCAATTCTTCAGCCGCTGAGGCATCTCTGGCTGCTCCTGGAGGGCCAGCCCACCAGCTCTGAGGGTCAGCAGCACACTGGGTCTCTTTGCTGGAAAAAGGAAGGAGGGACCGGGGGGCGGGGGTGCATGATGGTGCTACAACAGCAACAGATGTGTCTCCAGCTGCCGTGGATTCTTGCCACACGGGAGCAGAGGTAAGTTGGTGTGTTTGGTTTTCATCTGGTGGGTAGACGAGGGATACGGGGACGTAGGAAATTTGAGGGGGTAGAAGATGGGGGTCTGTCTGTCCTAAACTCTGGAGAGCAGCCATATCAATGGTCTCAAAGGAAGCTGCAGGGCGAGCAGGGGGAGCTGCGTTTACCTGTATCGCCTCTGTCTGAGTCCATGTGTCTTTTTCACCATCTGACACTGTCTCGTTCCACAGAAAGGTGCTCCCGTCCCTCGCACCTCTCCTCCACCTGCCCCGTCTCCCCTCATTCTCCTCAGGCACCAGTGGCTCTGTCTGCACTCCTACGTCTGTATGCCGGCCTTCTCCTTCCTCAATTCTGCTTTTACGATCTCTTTTTGTGACCTCCACCAGCCCATGGATGCCCAGCGTGGCTGCAGCAGAAATAGCCTTTTGCTTCTCCTTCTCCCCCTCCCCTGCCATCTCTCCAGAGTACAGCAGCCTGACCAGGTGGAGCAGGGTGCAGGCGCCGAGAGTCCGAAAGTCCAAGAGACGGCTCTGTCCTGCAGGGGGCGGCGCCGTGGAGGACAGAGTGGATGAGATGTGGGGGCTGATAGCTGAGAGAATACAACCGTGTGCTGGCACCGATACACCTGGAGGACAAAAAGATGTCAACAATGATAACGGTTTCCACAACTACATGACACTAGAATACGAGATGTTAGGACGTTGTCTATATGCACACCTCCTACACGGAGTACTAATTCAAGTTGTTTTTGTGCCTCTATTTATACCTTCTGTCTTGAGCACAGTGTCACAGAACTGGCTGCACTGTTGCTGTCTCTGCAGCTCAGCGAGGAGGAGGGCTTCAAACCCCGGTTTCTGGTAGCACCACATCTCCCCATCCACTTCAGAGGAGGAACAGAGGGGACGAGAATCAATAAAGGTGATGACAAATTGTATTTGGTGCAAATACGTCTTACTACGCTGCTGAATTCAAGCTGGCCAAAATCGTAAAAAACACTTGACGTCATCCTTTTATGAGTGTGAGATAAATTTAAGTTTTATAAAAGTGTAACAAGAAAGATTTTTTTTTTTTTGTAGCCAGAAACAGTTTAAATACAGGTTTATGTAGTTAATGGCTGCAGATGCCGCCCATTGATCATAGATCTTTTATTAGCGTTGGCATGAGCAACGCATTTAGTGCTTCATCAGGCTCATGAAAAGGTTCCCACAAACCAAGGGCTTAAATAAGAGCACAAAATTTCAAACACTAATCTATAACGGTACCCATGTGTGAGAAACAGGCAAACAAACAGTAATCAATACAAACATCATCCGTCCATCTTTATACAATATTAAAAAAACATTACACTCAGCACACGTCTGCCTAGCAGGACAAACCTGTGGACTGTGTTGTATTGATGGACAGCTCTATTATGACTCAATCAATTCTGTGACTTTGGAAAGAATCCAGGAACATGAGGAGGGTCGATACTTAACGGTCTCCCGTCGATGTTTTACACAGAGCAGATTAATTTTCTTATTTCTTTCTACCAGCACCAGCTTTTAAAGAGACGATACATCTTATTGATCAGGGCTGTTGGAGTACTTTATACTGTGTACTTAAAGCAGCCCCTGTTATAGTGAGATGTATCTAACTCATGTTATAAACTGAGGTTGTGTACTTTAACTTGCATTATTTTTTTAAGTATACTATTGCACATACGTAACATATTTATTTTGTGTGTATAATTTAGTTTTCCTTTTTATTTCTTGCTTTAGTGATACTTTTATATACTTATCTTTAATGCATGAATATCTCTTTATACATTTTCTGTACGTGCAGCAATTAAACTGCATTTAATTGTGCGATCCTGTGTTGTGTAATGACAATAAAGCTGAACCTTGAACCCTATTTATTAGATTAAGTTAATACTGTAGCTATATTTTGATAGTGATTGTCTTATGGCTTAAATTACAGTTTAATTGACAGTAATTCATTTTCCACACTCAGCCCAACATTGAGTACTGATTGACTTATCGAGAGCTTTGAATGTGATCTTATAGTTCTCCATAATGGGTTTAATGACAAATCCATGCATTAGAAGCTAAATAGTCCAATGCCTGAACATAGTGTTACTACAATTGTTATACTGTTGCGGTTTCCCTCCATAAGTTTGTTTATAAAACCCAAATGTATACGTTTTTGACTGGATAAAATCAGCAATACAAACTTTCTCAGGTGGGTAAAAAGAGCTTTAAGCTTGGCTCCCCGTCCGTTACCATCAAAGCGTCGCTGCAGATTAGCATCACTGCAGCCAGCTAGCAGGTGCACAACACGGCCAGGGTAAAGAGGTGCAAACTAGTCATAACAGACCTGAACGGTCATGAACATTAAATTAGTGGCCCTAACAAAACTTCTGAGTACAACCTGGGCTGTTTGGACTACTTTCTCGGGCTGTAACGTTGCTGCACACAAACGCGGGCAGCTGACAAGACAGCGGCTTCACTCTCCGCCTGCCAGTCTCAAAGCTGTCTGTAAATCCGTCTCCACGTCAAACTAATGAAATTGGTTCGTTTTTCAAAAACAAAAACGAAAACGAAATACATACCTTTTTTTAAAAGTATGCTTAACAGACAGTATATTTTGTTTTTCAGTGGGCTTGATTGTCCGTTTTTAGTGAGGTCATCCACGGGTCAGCGTGGTCAGCAGGGCTGTAGTTCGCCGCTTCGCCAGCAGGGGCAGGAGTGTCGCCACGCAGCCGCCACGCAGCCGCCACGGACAGCCAAAGACTACAGGGAGAACGTTAAAAACAAGACAGTTCACTTCTGCTACTTCCCTTTTCGCTTCAAAAGGTTAGACTCTAGATGTGACTACATTTAAAAAATGTCGAATTTAATTTACACTTAGTTGCCAGTCTATTTGGAAGCACCTAGCTAAAACTAATTCAGTCAGCAGTGGTGGGAGAAGTGCTCAGATCCTTTACTTATGTAAAAGTATCAATAGGCCTACCACACTGTGAAATTACTTCACTACAAGTAAAAGTCCTGCAGTCAAAACCTTACATAAGTAAAGGTTTGTAAGTATTATCAGCAAAAGCTACTTAAAGTATTAAAAGTAAAGGAAGGCTACTTATCATGCAGTAAAATGGTCCCTGTCAGTGGATTTATATTACTATATGCGAGATATTTCTGGATTAATATTACTGCTGCATTAATGTGTATGTTGCATTTTACTGCTGTAGATGATTACGGTTGAGATAATATTAACAACTTGATATACTGGTGGATAGTTTAATCTACAGCAGTGCATCATTTTCTATAAGATCATCATATGTTTCACTGAACAGGAAGGGTATGAAAAAGTAACTAAAGCTGTCAGACGAATGTCGTGGAGTAGAAATTTAAAGTTGCATAAAATGGAAATAGCCTACTCAAGTAAAGTACAAGTACCTCAAATATGTACTTAAGTAAAGTTCTTGAGTAAATGTACTTAGTTACATTCCCTGCAATAATTTCTGCTGGAATGTTATAATGTTTGTTGAAACTGCTGTTTACGAGGTGTTGATTAAATTTTGTTCATTTTGAAGGCTTAAGCTTGTATTGCAGTTGAATTGCATGCATTTACATTTAGTCATTTAGCAGACGCTTTTATCCAAAGCGACGTACATATGAGAACCTGCGATATATTTTGAGGTGTTTCTTCAAAATATTAGAAAATACACCTCTTAATATAACGCAGTACAATTTAACAGCACCACAAACTACAGCCTTCAAAGTAGCCATGCAGCTAAATTCTCGCCTCTTTAAAGAGACTGAATGCAGTTTAAATTAAAACTGAACATTATAACCTTAATGAGGGTAGGGGTAAATGTAGGGCTACACTGCGTGAATCTAGCTGGGTGGACTTAAAGTGAGACTTTGTAGATTTCTAGGGAAGAAAGAACACATTCTTTGCTTTAAAAATGAAAGGTTTAATTCAAAAGCAATAAAACTCTTGCTTAGTTCAGCACACTCTGGGGTATTGCTGCTACAGCCATACTTGGTCTACAGTGACCAGTCCCTCGTGGTGGCTGTTAGCAAATGTTAGCAACGTTTAGGGCCTACATTTCTGTGTAACTGAGACTACTTTGGTGACTTCTCTTCTTGTGCTACTGTTACATTACATTTTAATCAGTGAAACACTATAATGGCACATTACTGTGACTGAGGACACTCCATACTGAGACTCAATGAACACAGACGTCCCCTGTTACTTGTTACCACCCAACTCTGCTACAGTCTAGTTAAGATCTTATTTGGGGTAAACAATTTTAATGACCAACCTTGGATACCCTGCCTCTGGGTGACATGAATAAACACATTAACAAGGTGTTATTTTTATCTACCTATATGTTGTCTTGTAGAGAGCTACCAGTCTGCCTGTCAACCCCTGCCTCCCTGTTTGAGCATTAGTATAAAAATGTGTACACGGGATACATCTATCTGGATGTCAAAGTAACCCAGACTAACCCACAATAATCTCTACTTGTGAGAGATGACAAATGGTTTCTACAGGATAGTCGGCTACATCAAAATATATTTGCCTTAGATGGTTCACTAGATGGTTACTTAGTGAGAGGAGGGGAATAAAATCAAAGACAAAGTCTGCCACTGAGATCTGCTCTTCTCAGTGTGGTGTTCATAGAAAGTTAAAGGATGAGTTCATATTTTCCTCAAGTCTATCTTTATACAATACTCACGTGCACATATGTACACTGAAGGGGTTATTGGTCGCTTTAGTTGTGTCCATACAGGCTGCATAGAGATCCCTTTCTAAAGCCATTTCATTGAAAGTGACAAAGGGACAAAATCTGCAGTCCTTGCTCCCTGCAAAATGACCTCTGAAGTTCAGCTGAAGCTAATATGAGGCTTCAGCAGTCTGTGCTCCCATTGCCAGCGGTTGCTTGATGAGCCATGGTGGAGCAATGGCAACACAAAGCGGGAACATTGTACTAAAAAGGCTAACTTTGGAAAATTCAGACTCAGACTGCTGAAACGTCATATTAACTTCAGGAAAAGAGTTCAAGCGTTAACATCCACTGTCAGAGACAGAAATACAGGCCGATCATTGGTGCTTTACTGTAGCCTACATATCAGGCAGCCACATTTTTCTATTTAAAACATTATTCATAACATTGATACTGATGATACTGACAAGCTACACTAATGAATTGCAGCACTGTTGAATTGAAAAGGATATTGTATCACCATGGCCCAGTCTCACATGTTTCAAAAGACTGGACCACACTGATTGACTGAAGTTTGTTTGCACTTTGCTGGAAGATGTTCAAAGAACAGCCAGGCATACATGCAATTTTCCATGTAACATAACATAGTCAGGGGTCTGGTAAAAAGGACAGGTAGGGGACATATAGGCCTACAACAACCCAAATGAAATGACTCCTATAGCCTACATAGTCAAAGTATCAGTTTGTTCTCTTTTAATAGCACTGAGGCCTGGTGTAATCCCTGGGGAGTGCTTGTTGCTCATATCCACAGAGAAAGTAAAAGTTTCTGTAATCTAACAGTTCACATCGTCTCATTGTCTCTGTGCAGTTCAAGGAGGAATTGCTCGAAGGACGAGGAGGGGACCGCACTGAAAACCTTGGTAGGTGTTGGAGAGTCCTGTCGGTCTGGAGTGGGCCGGGGCCAGCGCTCGTAGAACTTGACGAAGAAGAGCGGGTCTTTGAAGGGCCCCCCGAAGACGATGGCCTGTATCAGGTAGATGAGGGCCACGACCATGAAGCTGATCAGGAAGAAGGGGATGAAGGGCCTCAGGTGGTGCCACGCCACCCAGAGCCCGTAGCCCAGGCCGCTGAGCCCACTCTGCTTCCCGGTGTGGGAGGTGTGGCGGGAGGACTCCGGGACTGGAGTGCGATCGGTGGAATCGTCATCTGAGTTTGAAGAGGACGGACTGAGTGAACTCATGAGTTCCAAGGCAAGACTGGGCAGTTCCTTTGCTCTGAAAAGGATCTGATGGTGCTCACTTTCCTCCCCAAATCAGCTCCAGGGACCATAAGGAAGGAAGGCCACACTTAATATCCCAGTGGTGTGGTTTCCCTACCTTATCAGGCATGGTAACACACCTGGTGGTGTGGAATCTGGCCCGCTGCGATCTGTTGTGGAACAATCATTTCTCTCTGAACATATTCCTTCAGGCTTATCCTCCCAGCAGTTTCCCCCAGATCTCTTGTGCTGGAGTTACATGTTGCTGCTTCTATTTGAGCTTGGTAGAGCGATAGAGAGGAAATGAAGAACAGTGGGGGAGCCCTAAATAGATATGACACCAAATGACGGGATACAGGGAGGGAGGAGAATCTGCTGCGTTTGGTGGTCTCAAGTTTAAGGAAGGGTGTGTGTGTGTGTGTGTGTACCAGCTACACAACAACTGTGCAGCTGGTGCACACACACACACTCACTGACAAACACAGACATGCACGCATACTTGTCACTCAGATATACGCTTGCAGCAGCTGGAGGACAAGATCATTTATGTTTCTCTGCAGTTTATTACAGCTCTAATAAAACTACACTGTGGCTGCTCCATGCCAAAGAGTTCTTATACTGGAGCAGGTGCAGCTATAGGGTTTTCATTTACCTGCGTAAACTTTACACTTCTCAACTTACCAGGGTTGTAGCTAAGGTTTTTAGATGTACTGAGGTCATGAGCCCTCCTCTCCATACAAGCCATGGGGGACAAAATCCACAGTTCTCGTGTGTAAAAAGACATTTTAAATTTCAGTTGAAGCTGTAATGAGGCGTCAACTGTTTGAGTTGGACTAATCAAATGGGTATCTTCCAAAGTTATAGTCCTTATTACAAAATTCCCTTTTTGTTTTACAGTCCCCCTGCCGCAGCTCAGCAAAGAAACATCGGCTAGGGAAACAAAAAGGGGGAATTTTGTACTAAAAAGACTGAAACTATCCTTTTATACATTATGAATACCAACCAAAATGTGATGTCCACTGCATCGAGTATTGAAAAGTGTCGAGTAACGAAAGTTGATATTCAACGCTTGGTCAGATTCTTGGTTTGTTTACTGATTCTTTGATCAGTTATTTCATAATTTAAATCAGAAAACCTTTTTAAATTTTATTAAAAGAAAGTAAACAGGGTCAAGCCATGTTTTTATCCCTCAAGTAGGATACTTGAAGGCCAACAATATTGGCATCCATCGTTAATTTGGCTCTTTTATATTCAACGTATTTATTTCCCATTCAAGACCGATTTGAAAAACAAACATTCCTTGAAAACAAGACTCATGATTTATCACTTGCGAAAGTGAAATCTTCAGATGATTGTGTATACACAGATGTGAAACCTCTCGAAAAGCCACATTTTCACATGTTTTGACCTTTCACAGCCTAAACAATAAATCACACGAAAAACAAAAAAATCAAATTATCGATGAAGACAATGATAAGTTGCAGGCCTATGGTAAAACTGATGTTTGTCTAGTATATCTTCCTCTAAAATATCTGCCATGTGAGAAGTTTTTAAATTGTAAAACATAACCAACCCCCCCAACATTAACATTTATATATTAAGTAACATCTGAAGAAATTGTGTGACCCTGTATGGGTCACAAGCTGACACATAGACATCATGACCTGACTAATATCAAACTTTCACACTCTGACATGCACTGAAAGCCCTCGTGATCCAGCAGCTGCTTCTCAAACTGTGTGGGATGTATTTCAGATGTGTTGCATACTGGAAACACCGAGACACTTTCACGTCCTCGTACACAACCCTGTGTTCCTTCGACATGTCTGAAGGCTGACAAACACACACACGACAGCTATTCCGTGTCAGCGTGTGTAACCGGAGACAACGGCAGAGCTAAGAATGTCAACGCTTAACAGTCTTTAACTGTGGTGCCGGCACTGCACGTCGTGTTTATGCAGCCATGAACATAACACCTGAGCGCAGTTTGAGGTCTTAAGTTGGGAGATGAATGTGTTTGAAAGAGTTTAAAAGAACAAAAAAAAAAAAAAGTGTGGTGACACAAATGACTTCACGGCTAACAAGGCTTGAGCATTTAGAGCATCTGAAAAGAGAAACAAGCCTAATGGAGAAAACTGATGTTAGAGAGCGAATAGCTGACATAGTGTCGAGTTTGTGCGTTTGCCATTTGCCTTAACAAGAGCGAGGGGATGAAATTACCCAGACGGGTGGACTGCCTCTCTTTAATTAGACATGTTTATCTACATGATACAGCGGTCCTTCCTCACCTCACAGCCACATCAATCACACCTCGCCAAATCTTGTCTAAGAAAAGATCTTTATTTATAAAAACAACAGTATTACCAGTTACATACTTTACTGAAAAAAGCAACTTCTCAGAGCCAAGGCAGGTATGAATGGTACATCATAATTTTACATGAATAGGCAACATTACAAATATAGTGTGGAGAGTAAAAAAAACAAAACAAAGATGATTGGTCTCTTTTGCCTTAAAAACAACTCGGCGGTAAAAGTGGGACTAAAAAAATTGAACAAATTGCATAATGCGCTCACCCACATACAAACCCGAAATAAAATACAAACCAGACAAAGTGGAAAAACAAATGGATCATAGACCAAAATGTGCTTTTTGTCAACCTCCCAAATTAAATGTCAGTATCGCTCCTCAATCTGTCCGTTAAAACTCGAGTCTCCTCTGAGTGAAAAAGCCTCTCATATTTAAATGTTTTTTTTAAATAAAACGAATGCCAATATGAACGGCTTAATTGAAATAAACAAATAAAAAAAATAGAAAAACACCAAGTAGTGATATATTTTATTCAGATTTAAAGGGGTGATAATTATTTCAAAAGAGAGCCTCCTGGACTTTCTGAATGAAGAACGTTGGGTTGTGTCTATAGAGTAAAACCGTTGTAGTAGAGCCAGGAATGGTTTCTGAAGCAGGATGTCAACATGTTTTAGTGGTTTAGTAGTGTATGCTCCCACCTTCACATTTCAACACCAAGTTTAATGTGTTGTACTGGTCTGGTCTGGTCTGGTCTGGTCGCCCCCCCCCACCCCCCCACTGGGCTAAGAAAAAAAGCTAGACATTTAAGGTATCAAACACAAAGAGGCATTTGGTACATAAAAACTAACAAACCCTGCCCCCCCCCCAAAAAAACAATGCTTTGTCACAGGAGTAGGAGCACAAGATAAAAACAGACAACATGAAATAATCAACATGTGGTCTTATGGGTCTGGTCCATGCACACACACAAAAATACACTCACTCCAAGGTCCGTATTCATTTTCCATACACACACGGCCACAGGTTCACTGTATGACAAATATACACACATCTGCCATTTCTTGTCTACACCTGTGCTCATCCCAACCGAGAGAAAATAACTCCTATATAAACAACATTCTCAATCTACAGGGCGGTCTGACGGTCCGTCCCAACGATCCCAGTTAAGGGACAATTTAAATTAATGAGCCAAAACTAATGCAGTCATCCCACTTTTTTTATATACAGTATATACCCTACATATAGGTCTACGTACAAATTCGTCATTAGGATGCGGGTGTTGGCAGCAACATGTTGATGACAGAATTTACCAAAATGTTGAAAATAGCAAGAAAAAAAAAAAACAACAAGCAGGATGACAACACCAGAATTTAATGATTGTCAATGAAAGGTGATTACCTTTAGAGAAGAATTATAATTTAAAAAAAAAAACTGAACATATTAATGTTGCTACAGTTGAATTAATTCGTAAAAAGTAGGGGTGTATGTATCTGTACGTGGGTGTGTGTTGGCATGAAACGTTTCGCCTGCAACACAGCAACTTTCTTTGGATGCCAACCCTCATCTTCTAATCCCATCTGTGTGGTGAGAGAGAGAGAGAAAGAGGAGAGGGGGAGACGAGAGGGAGAGAGTCTGTGCATCTGGATCCTCTCTCCTCAGTAGCAGTGGTAGGGCAGGGACGGCCCAGTCTGGGTGATGCACACTATCAGTTTTTCTGGAGGAACAGAGCAAAAGACTGATTAAAACAGAGTCAAATTACAAGCACAAAGAATAAAAACGTGGGTAATTTACACAATAAACATGGAGCTAACACAAAGACTGATTCTGTGGTATTAGTATGGCAAACTGCACTGCTGTCACAATAACCAGATCCTCAATAATACCAATATAAAATTATATTGAATATAGATTGAACTTTATTGTAACCCTTCAACAAATAGTCAGACAATCATATCCGTTTTCCCTGTAACACTGTAGTAATTCTGAAACCGATATGAAGTTATTTAAGAGCAGGCAATAAGTTGCATGTTCCCAAAACACAACAAAAAAATAAACGCATTAAATCTGTGCCTATTCTATTCTTATGTTGTTGTAATAACCTGCAGCACCACAAGAGTGTACTGAAACACAGGCAACAACACACTGAGCTGCAGCTTAGTACTTGGATCCTGGACAATATTTCACAGCTTGGCAAAAGTATCAAACACTACACTACATTCCTAAAGGGAGTGTAAGTCCATTCTGGCAGTTGCCACGCCAAAATACACAAAACTATTTTTAGAGGATGCAGTGCACACCGTTCTGCACATCAAATCCCTTTTGCAAACGTTACAAGCTGTTAAAGGAAAGTTTGATAACGCAAGTCACCTGGCAGAAAATGTTAAGGAACTGACTGACACTGCATTGCTTTTATTGTTTGTTGTTGTGTTGTAGTAGTTCTGATATCTTTTCATACTAAAATTAGCATGGTTATCGAAGCCTAAGTTCTGGTATTGTGACACCACTACTGTACAAACAACGGTTATTATTCTGAGGATTAAAATCTTTATCAGCGTTGGACTCCTATCTACACTGACAGACTGCACGGACCACAATGCACAAGGAGCACCTTGCAACATACTATACCAGCATGTACACATCACATCAGGGTATCATTTAGTTAAATATCAGTACAACATCATAGACAGACCGGGTTTCACTAAGGGTTTAAACTTATAAGAGACAAAGGAGCTCAGAGTCCATGCAGGACGAAAGGTCAGTTGGACATACCATGCTGTTACATGCAGAGGGAGGGTAGAGGGGAGGGGGGAGGGCTAACCATCATAGGAGTCCAACAGGGGCAAGGAGCCCTTTCTGCCCCCATACACCCCTTGCTGAGAGACAACCAGAGAAGAAAAGAAAAGAAAAAAAAAAAAAAAAAAGAGAGAAAAGAGGGAGTGAGTGTGAGAAAAGCAAAATGTCAGTAACTGTGAAGTTTTAAAAGTTATAGTCAGGAAATATTCATAGTGGTGCAGGAGATTAAGGGTTAGTGTAGTTAAGTGAGCGATCCAACATGTGAACGTGCGCGAGAACAATTTTTTTTTTTTAAAAAGTACCCGTAAAGTGTCTGTGGTTTCATCCAGAGTGTGTCTCCTCTCCCTCTGGTCCAGTGTAGTGTAGGCCTCTAAGAAAAGAAGAGGACAAGAATGAGAAAAAAATAAAATCATACTACATCTCATCAAAACACATTTTCTATAGATTTGTCTTAATAAAAAACAGTGATGATAAATCTACTAACCAGGGCCGAGGTCATTTAGTGGAATCATGTCCCTCTTTTCTCCTAAGATGAAACAAAAGAGTCACAAGTTAAACAAAACGCAACACATCAGCCTCACACACACACATACATACGTATATATATGACCAACAGCTACTGCTAGAAAACAGAGTAAGCTTCATCAAGTATCTTAATATGTACAACAACTAGTCTTGCCTGTATAACCTTCATAAGCTAAATTCAATTTTTCCCCCTAAATGTAGGGTTTGAACGGTGTCAAACTGTTTTTAACCACATTTTTTCTTGCACGCTGACCTCTGTCTAGCAGTGGTGTGGTGCTGTCTTCGTAGGTGCCATTGGCTCGGGTGCTTGGGCCGTTGGTGGTGCTGGTGTTGATCATGAAGTCCGTCTTCTTCCAGCCGTCTTTCTCAAGAGGCCGGCGCAGCTCTTTGTGGGCCCAGACGAGCTGCAGCACCTGGCCGGCCCCCCGCACCTCGCGATCTGAGCGCTTGCTGTTGGATACACAGAGATACATTAACATACCGAAGTGCATGTTGTTTCTTTATAATCGAGGCACAGTTGTCTTTAACAGTCATTTAACTTCAGAAATGTGCAATCAAAAAATTATTTTATTCAAATCCAGCTTGTTTCTGAGTGACTAGTATCTATGCATTCAACAGAAGTTTGGTAGTTGTTCACATTTAGCTTTGAATTTCCAGAAAACATACTGAAAGCACTATTTTTACGCCTATATTCTTGGCTCACTTTATAGAACACACATACCCGTCCTTGTTAATAAGCACCAGCCGCTCAATGCCCTGCGAGGCTCGGAGGGTCTTTGCTGCCTCGAGACGGTTGCCTAGCACCTCAGCGAGCGTGCTCAGTACAGACACCACGGTCTCCTCTGATAGAGCACGCCCAGACTGACTCTGGCCTCCAGGCAGGTTGGCCACAAGGTGAGGCACTGCATGCAAACCTGCAGGAGAGAAACAGTGAGGTAAGAAAATCTATCTCGAGTGCTACAAATGCAAACATCCAAAATCCAGTTCAGTCCAAAAATGTGCACACACTTGCCAAAGTGCATGGAATACTGTCTTTAGAATAAATGTAAACAACATCCAGAAAAAGGAGAGGCGTATGTTATATTTTCAAAAGAATATTTTGTAGCTCATCTGGATAACAAATCCAACATGCTTACCGAGAAGTTCACGGTTACGGTTGTCGATTGCAAGGTTCCTCAAGGCTCCGGACATTGCCCGAACCACACGGTCATTGCCATGAGCCAGTAGCTCTGCCATCATGGGAAGACCCTTCTCCAGACGCACGGTGGCCCTGATATACCGACCATACTGAACAACAAGCAGAGGGGAAGAAGTGAATATCATTTTACATTGACAGCCATTTCATTCCAGTAACTTCATAACACAGACCGTATCATGGACTTCATCACAAAGGACTAATCAAAAGATAAAAATTTGAATGACCCAAAATGCTCATTCAGATTTGGACTGAGACTTCACCTGAAAACATTACTTAAATCCCCCCCTTAAAAACAGCAGAGTTTCAGCTTGTTAAGAAATGGTACTTACAGTCCATTTGCCAGCACACAGGTTCTGGATGGCGCCGGCAGCAGCCTCCAGCACTGAGGGGTTCTTGCTCTCTCGGAGCAGCGATGTGTAAACACGAACCACCTCTGGTTGGAACAACAGCTCGTAACCTGATGTCGACATGGAGAGAGGGGTGTTGGTGACAGATGAAGCCTACACCAAAAATTACTTCTACCAGCTGGTATTCTGAAAATGTTCAAACTAAGCCTGAACTGTTTGTCTGTGTAAATGAACATGAATGCAACAAACAGTCTTAGTACACATTTTGTGGTCTAATTTAAAAGATTCTAAAGCATAAAAACCTACTAATTCCTGTTCGTCCATTAGTCTGGAAATCATATTTGAGCATTAAATGTAGGGACAAATTATTGAAATAAAGTATAAACATATTCAGCTGGTTTCCCAGACAGGAATCAAGTCATTTTCAAGACCGACACCAAACGTAATGCAGATATCCAGTGAAAAACGTCCTTAGTCCAGGACTAGATCTTATCTTTAAAAAAAAAACAAAAAACTACTATTTATGTTATCACAGGTCACCTCATGAAGTACAAATCCCCTCATGTCCCATTTACCACAGAGAGTGCTAAACGGGACATGAGGTGATTTGTATTCCAGCATAAAAGAATGCTACCCTAAAGACTGATCAATTATAAATTGATCAGAAGGTGGGGGGAAAGAGACATGCATACCTTTGGCAGGTGTTGACCTCTTTGGAATGTCAACCTGATCTCCACTTTCATCATCTCCATCCTTTTTTCCTGCAGCAAGAAATCCAATAACAAAAAGAACATGAAGAAATGACAAACTATGGGAAGTTGGTTGAGAGGAGCAGTCAATTATCCTCAGGCCCTCGCCATGTGAAATGCGACCATGCAACCAGTGGGTGCAACAAGCACTGTGAACATGCAATGTTGTTTGCGTGACATCGATTGTTCATGCTCATGAACTTGATGCGAATTCAACAATAGACATTTCTCTAGTGAAGTATCATTCTGCGTTAGTAAAATAAGCGATGACAGAGTGGTCAACAGCTTCAAAAGGTTCACGAGAACAACATGAGGAGAATCTTACCTTTGGAAAACCACTCATCTAAACACAGCAAAGAGAAAGGAGGATGTGAAGGAGAGTGGGAAGAAAGATGGGAGAAAGGTAAGAGGAAGGAGGAAAGAGAGAGAAAGAAAGAAGAGAAAAAGGAGGGAAACAGTGGTAGAGTGTGAAAAACAGCGACAGGTGCTTCTGCCACCAACAAGCTAGAACCCACCAGCAGCTACCCATCTACCAACAGCCAACCTGGTAGACACCGTGTAAATCTAAGCTGCAACAGCTGTCTGACACTGACCTTTGCCCTTTCGAGAGCCAAAGCAGCCGCCTTTGTTAGCAGGGGCTGGCCCCTGGTTGAGGGGCGTGGTCTCTGCGTAGCGCTCGGAGCCTGGGACTTCACGGTGAACGTGATAGGACAGATTCCTCAGGAGGCAGACGCAGTTCTCCACCAACTGCAGGAAGAGAAGGAAAGGGGATAACATTTTCAAAAGAAGAAGAAAGGTGTTTTGGTTTTTGTTAAAATGGAGCCAAAAACGACATCTCTCATTGGACTTGAGGGAACAGGTACCTTATTATCCACATCTTTACGGTTGATCTGTGATTGGACAATGTACATGAGTGAATCCACCAATCCTGTGCATTCTCTCAGCTTTCGCCTGGCCTCGCTGCGTTCTGAACTCACATTCCTGTTGGAGAGAGAGAGACGTTAAACACATAATTGCATGTTTTCTTCTCAAAATAAGTCTCTCTCTCCTCTTTGGACTTTCTCTGGTTTCCAGCCATTGATCCGTTGCGTACCTAAGGCAGCCAGCAGTGTTGGTCAAGGCGGTCTCCCACTCCAGATGCCGTGGTTTGCAGCTCTCCTCTTGTCCGTTGTACCCTTGCTCCCAGCCGGAGTGAGGAACGACCACCTCGTCAGCTAGGGCGTGCAGGGCGTGGTCCACAATCTCCATTTTTATTGAGTCGTGGGAAGAGAGGTTCCACAAGGTGCCTGGGACGATATAATGGATACTGTTACTATCAAAAAGATAGTTTTAAAATAATGTAATTATAACCAATGAATGAATCCTGCTACAGCTCTCAAAAAGTCAGATTTGATCTTTGATTTGTCCCTTTTGTATACAAATCAGCTTGTACTTCGTATACTTTGTCATATTTACTATAATTAAATCTGCATGTCACAACTATGCCTTAAGTCTGTAATTGAATGATTTTTTGTTTTCTCCTTTTATGTCCTGTGAATATTTGGACATTTGGCTTGTTATGTTCTGACCAAACCAAACCTGTGTGTGTTTGAATGCTAAAGTAATGAGTGAGAACATAAGGGCAACAACTTATAACAAAGATAATTAAAAAAAATAAAAAAAAACACAAACGATCCATACAAGCATCATATGATGCTGATACCTGTGATAGTGTCAGTGAGGTCCTGGTCGTGGGCTTTTCTCAGTAACCTGACCAAAGCAGGCACTCCATCGCAGTTCTTGATGGCGATCTTGTTGTCTTGGTCTCGCCCATATGAAATGTTCTTTAGTGCTCCACAGGCCGAGTGGTGCACCTCCTTGCTGGGGTGGTCCAGCATTGACACCAAGGACGGGATGCCCTTCAGGCGACGCACATCTGACTTAACCTAGACACCCACACACAAAATGATCACGTCAAGGATTTGCAAAATAAGATAAATATCGGTTAATTCTGTCATTCTGCATTTTAAATTTGACCATTGTGTCACCTTATCATTTCTGAAAGTGAGATGCTGGAGGAATGCGGCAGCATTGGTCTTGACAGGGTCCAGACGGTAGTTCAACATGGCAATGACCTCCGGAAGCTCCGGCTGTCTCCATGAAGCGGGAGGACCCTTCCTCAGTGTGCTGTCCAGTGAAGCCAAGCTCCCCCTCTCCATCGTCATGGGAACGCCCCAGGGATAAGGGTCAACTCCTCCCACGTCACCATCCAGAGTATCCTCACAGCTCCTGCATGTGGCAGAAGGAGATAAATAGAGAAACACCTGTTAGTTTTGTCTCAAGAAAGATGTCAATGTTTCACATTAGCTTTGCAGGGAACGTTGGTCAGGTATGTTGCACACAAAAACTGTAATATGATGCCACAGCAATGCCTTTGTGTTTTACCTGAGTCTTCGTCTGTCCATACCCCCAGGGCCGGGCCCTAGGCGTGGCATGGTACCGTAGCCTCCAGGGTGTATGGGTGGAGGCCCCATGCCATAGTCATCATATCCCACGCTGCGCTGGTCATCCTCCAGACCGTAGTGGCCGTGGCCATACCGCATCTCCATTGCTGAGCCCAGGGCCCGCATTCCCCGGCTCACCTGGGGTTGTGCTGCATACGGGTCAAGCTGTTGACGGCTTGGGGCCCGGTAGCCAGAGTCCAGGGTCCTGTAGCCATCAACTGGCCTGGGGAATGACAGAAGTGAACAAAGTTGTTGGATGTTCCCCCCCCTCTGAAAAACGTTAATGGATTTCTAATTGAAGTCAATCTGAACATTATCTGGCTTCACAATCCTGATTCTGAACAGGGTTACCAGCAGGTCTGACACTTCTTGACTGTGTCTACAGTAACCATATGTTATTTTATGCATTTTATGTTGTTAATTTCTATCCATCTAAGCCATACATTCTGCTCTCGTCAATCTCACATGCTTTTTCCATAAAGTGAACATATAAAAAAGTTAAGAAATAAAAGTTAAACCACTTTGTCCACAATGTCCGTTGAAGCTATACAGTAAATATTTTAGTGACCACTTTTAATTTGCAGTGTGTATGAATTACAGTTGTAGTTCCAGGACTTGTATTAACAGCAACGATCAGGGACTTAAACGGTGACAGCTAAACTTCTGGTTTAAATGGTTCAAACATGGACATGTTTTCATTAACCTTGTAAAGCAGTTTGTGTTTAACAGACTGACAAATGTGACACATTATTAAAGCAGGGAATTATGCTTTTGTGTTACTCATTAGGATGAACGGTCCTTTAGGACAACATATTTCCAAATGCATTAGCAATAATCCCAATAAAATGTGCACTCCTCTAGGGGTCTTGTACCTGTAGCGGTCGTCCATGTGTGAGCCCCTGCTCAGGCTAGTGTATGCCTCTGATGGTGGGCCTCCCCGGTAGTCACCGTAACCCCCTTGAGGGCCATAGTGGTAGTTTCTGGGCACTGTGGCCATGGGGTAGTCTCCTGCGCCAGCCTGCCTGTAAGGACGGTCCAGTGTGGCGCTGTAGACGCCCATACCCGACACCGACAAGCCCCCGTCAATGGACATGGAGTCCGAGGGCAGGACTGTGCGTGAGATTGGTTTCTTCATCTGAAGGAAAGCGAGACAGGTGCGATTAAAATATGTTGAATGCATAGAAATGTTGTAAAAAATACAGTTTTAACCATCTACTTGATTTTTTACACAAGCCTTTTTAAATGGATTTAATTTGTACAAGTCTGATGAGATCATGGTCCACATGTCCTATCGCTTACCCCATTGTCAGGCCGTCGTGTTGTTCCCTCTTCTGAAAAGACTGAGTGCACTTCCTGGGAGTCATCCTCTGGTGTGTAGCTCTCATCTAGAGCGCCGTGTGCAGGGTCCACCATTCTGTACTGTAGCAGAGACACAGCACACATTTATATTGTTAAAGTCACTGGCACTTAACGAATACAAGAAAAACAATTACATGATAAACTATACACAAACACGTACCTGTGTGCCGTTTATGTACGAGTCAGTCAGTTTCAGTCGTTCTATGTCTGCATCCCCTAAACGCCCGTTCTGGGATGAAAGAGACCACAATTATGTACTGTACTAATTTAAAAAAAAAAAAAAAAAAAATATCATAAAATTTTGCTGAAACAACACATAGAAGTGGGGTTAAAGGCATGCCTCCCACTTGCCAGTGCTTTCTACTTTCTTGCAACCACCCAGATGATATTAGTGCTTCTGAAGCACATTCAGTGCTGACCAAACCGTCCCTGCATGTTTATGGTCTGTAAATCTCTGCCAGACTTGAGGGAGGACATTTTGGAGTGCAGCCAGTCATCCTCACACCCAACTTCCTCCAGCTTTATTCTGTTACATAATCAATGACTGTCACACTGTATGACTTGGACACCTTCTACCTCTCCCTGAGTAACACTCATTGATGCAGTAGAAATGCATCAGTTAAATTGCCTCAGAGGAAATAGCTTCAAGGTGAATAAGATGTAAACTGTGTAACAGAGCTACTTTGGAACTCTGTCTCATCAACTGTTCCACCTCAAAACGTCACTATCAGTTTTAGTATTTCGGTGATACTATTGACTAAGACAAGAGAAACTAATGTTATGCACCCGATCAAAACGCTTACTCCCACTTAACTTACAGTAATAGGTCATAGTGCACTTTACATCATGTCCACAAGGAGGCAGCGCTGTTATTAAAAAGCAATGGGAAGTGCAGATTGTGCTTTTAAAACAAGAAAGGCACACTTCCTCTACAGCTGGTCCTTACTATAAAACCACCTCATTTACAAATAAGTCATGGATTTGGAGAAATGCTCAGCTGGCAAGAGTACCATCATCATTAATATTTTTAGAAATAAATCGTATACAGTTGGCAAAGATTCCCACTTTCTTAGCCTTTGTCCTCCAGCTGCCACACACTAATCAAATACGGCCCTGCCAAGGATTTAGAGACAAAACATACGATCTAATCTATGTCAGTAAGCCCTTAAAGGAAGGGAAATATTTAGGAACACATTTAAACTATTCTACACAGTCAGTGTACAAGTGCTGAAAAACATCCAGTATCAGCCTCTGAATACAGCACTGCCCGGCCATTGGTGCAAAATGATAATGTCTCTCCTTTATCTGCTCTTCCAAGTCTTCAGGCACCTAGGCTCGAGTTTACCACTCTGACAGTCAAGTCAGGGCAAAAGTTAGGATCTCGTCCAACCTGATAACTCAGCTGTAAACAAAAACAGCAGAGTGAAAATCTTCAAACTCAAGACATAAACTGACCTTCAACTTCAAAATAGATTTATATTACAATACATTTTTAGGAAAATTAATTGAGAAACCGTTTCCAGATAAAACAACCAGATGTTTTAAGTTTACCCAGCAAATTAAATACCTTACAGATCAAGGTACTTCATCCCATCGATGTCAATACCATATAAAAATCCATATTTGTTATACAGCAATCCTGCTAAAACATTTGCAACATTGCTATTAACTGGTGTTAGATCTGAAAAGCTCCGTCAATGAATCAATTAGTCTAGTGACAGAAAATGAATCAGCAACTGTTCTGGTAATCAAAATCATTTAAAGTCCCCCCTCCCTCCTCCTCCCAAGCAAAGGAGCCAAAAACTAACTGCTCAAACGTGAATATTTACTTGTTTTCTTAGTCCCCTACGGTACTACTTTGAATATCTACTGTTGGTTGGAAATACAAGCTATTTGAAGCCGTCAACTTTTGCACTGGGAAATTGTTGTTTGGATTTTCTATAATTTTCTAACATAAAAAGACCAAAAAAAAAACCCCAAAACATTTATCTAGAAAATAATCAGCACATCAATCGATAATAGAAAAAATTAGTTGCAGCACTGAAGAGTATGTCAAAGCATTGATGGTAGACACATTTACATTGCCTGATGGTGTATAGCAGCATAAACATCATTACATTATTTCATCAAGGAGCTTGCAAAATCCTGGATGTTCAAAATATAACTGCATGCAAAAGAATACTTAGTATATAGGATCAACAATAGAAGTAATTAAATTGCTTGATGAATTATTTAAATGAAAATAAAGACAAAATTCTTCATGAACAAGAAACCACACTAGATGCCGGACTATGCGACACATGACCGCATTCAATAACACGACATGCTGGAACAGAGAAAAATAACTGAGATTCCACAACAGACGAAAGGTAGACGAAAGGCATATTTGTGTGTCACAGTGTATCCGGTGAGTGCCAGGGAAGGCATGCTGAGAGTGTGTGATGATGACCATCTCTAGTATGTTCAAAGCAGTGGTATTATGTGCAGGCATGAACATTCTTGCAGATGAGGGCTGAAAAGACAGACTTACAATGAAGAAAGACATTTAACGATGACGCACAAAAACAAACAGACGGACACAAACTCGCCGAGCACTGGTGGAGATGAGGCGGGTGGAGGCAGAGAAGGGATGAATAATAGATGGATGGATGTCAGAGCGAGAAAACTTTGAGGATTGTATGGAGGAAATGATGATCCATTGACTGGATGTTAAGTGAAAGATGGGGGCTGTAAACGCCTAGGAGAGACTCTGGACGGGGATGTATGGGTTTGTTGGGGAGCGTTACCTGTGTGTGAGGGAGGGGGCGACCCAGGGCCGAGGGGCTGGTGGCGGGGAGGCCCACTCTCCTCCTCTCCTCCTCCAGCGCCCGGGTCAGCTGTTCAAACTGCACCTCCTGCTCCCTGACCGACTCCAGCAGAGCCGCTGCACTCTCACACTGCTCCATGCACACTACACAGCCCCAAGGGGAAAGAGGGGGCGTTACACACATCCATACAGGCTCGAACACACTACAGAACAGGGAGGGGGTGTCCAACAAAAAAAAACAAACACAGACACACCTCTCCATACAAGGTATGGCAAAATCTGGTAGATGCAGGATTTGTTGGGCTGATAAGTAGGAAATGTTATTTCACCCCATCTGATTTGTCTGCTGACAGATTTTGTTTGGTGCCTTCTTGGAAAGCAATCAGCAGCGTAGGGATTGCACAGTGGTTCTATTCTTTTGGCCTCAATAATGAATACACAACAGTCACCATAAAAGACATTTCTGATTGAAACTCAAGATAAGAAAACCCCCCAATTACACTGGGTTTTTGTGTACAATGTCAGTTCCTTTGAAAGCCTGTCATGGTGTAATGACTCATTCACTCAAGATCTTCCCCGCACAGAGACTTTAAAGCCGGCCGATTTGGTCAAATGTCCTACTGCCTTCAGCTATAACGGACCACGTCAGCACTGATGAAAACTGTATCCCAGGGACCGTGTGAAATGCATCCCTGCTGACTGCAAGTATAACCGTGACATCATTCCATGATGGCGCTATGTGAAAAATAATAAACTACCCAATTAGTGCAATTAAAAGCATACGTCACATGCTACCATGCTGTAAGTCTCAGGTCTGACAGTCGACAATACGAGACTGCTGCCTAGGTAGAGTCAGATTCTTTAAGACCCTGGTTATTGCAGTGATCATAAAACTTGCAACATAATGATCATGATAATGTGGAGATAGTTATGGCAACATCACTTTTGTCATTATCACCATCCCCTGCATGCAGAGCAATAAACTTATTTCCACCTATTGCATGCACGGAGGAGTCCTCTGGGCTTTTGTCCCTCTCAGACACCACACAAGAAAATACTTTCTTAAACACAAACATCCAATGAACTTTGTCTGCTAACTCCCCTGCAGTAAGCAGAATTTGCAAAACAGCATTGATGTATTGCCAGAAAGCTACATGCACCCCCACCCCTCCCCTCCCCTCCATCCCGCCTGGGTGTGTCTTTTGCAAATACATGTTTACCAGAATAAAAATGTGGTTTACAAAATCATGGGGAAAATGTTTAGGTTGATTTTCCATACACACCTTTACCTGTGGGCGTGGTTTGGTAGTAGAGGTGCGAGATCACGCCAAGGTCAGAGGTTGAGCTCTAGTTGCTCATGGGTTGAAGGCCACCGAACCACCAAGCCCAGAAACAGGGAGGAATGGACTGCAGAGAGAGAAAGGCAGGGAGGTGGAGGGGAATAGAGGGAAGTGTTGCAGTGAAGGCACCTCGGTTTGAAAAACAGCAACATAGTGAGAGTACCGAACAAGTGTGTCAACGGGTTGCGTTTGCTTTTTGAGCAGAAAAACAAGAGAGAGACATACAGTAGCTCCAGCCTTTAGACACACCCTGTATTTACTCAGTATTTGGTCTATGCACGGCAGCTAGCTGCAAGGAGGTTCAGTAGCCTGCAGCTCTTTCTGGGCCACAGAACGTGGACTGTCAGCACAAAGAGAAAGAGGGCTTAAATAGTAAATGGACTGTAGTTGTATAGCTCCTTCCGACTACTCAAAGCACTTCACAACTGAAAGCGCTTAAGAGATAGTAACATCCATCAGGAACCATATGTTGTCTTATCAACTCCTCTTCTCCAATTTCACTTTGTCGTTTTTCATGTCCTCTCTAAAATCAGTTCAATTGTATTTCTATAGCACCAATTGTTAACAGAAGTTCTCAATGCACTTTTCCTGGTCTAGTCCGGACGCTTTATATTATTATTTACAGAGACCCAACAATTTCCACCACGAGCAAGCAGTCATCTACCTCTGGCCCAACGCCATCAGTTTACTAGTCATAGTCTCTCAACTTAACTGCCTTTCATCCCTCCCCCTACATCTCTTTGTTATCTTGGTTGCGCTCTGAGAGAAAGACATTGTTATATCACAGCCAAACAAGTGGAGACTCAGATCCTCTTATCTGTTGATACACCCTCTTCTGCAGCAGCCCGGATCCCCATCAGCCCTGGCTTGAAAGGTGAATAATCCCAGGCATTGCCCCACACACACCTGCATGACCGGTTGGACAAGGTAGAGGAGGAGTGACCAAATTTCTGTTTCTCAATGTCTCTCTCTGTTGAGCAAACATGCTTTGCACAGACACTCTTCTGAGAATCTGGAGTGTAAGTTCGCCACAAGTTTGAGAACAAACAGTGAGCTGTATTTATATTTCAGGCAGCAGGTGTTTGTGTGAACAACAGGTAGAGTGTAAAAAGAAAGGCAGAGGTGTAATGAGTTCAAGTGGCGAGATGGTGACAAATGACTCACAGTTTCACCTGCATTAGATTGTTCAAACAACAAAGAAAGATATGATGAAATCACCGTTTGATAGACTATTACGAAACCCTTTGGCTAGTAAAATGAAGCCTGCGTCTGTTCCTGTATGTCTGTCAAATGAATGACTAACACACACAGACACACACACACACACACACACGTACATGACTTTGCTTAGTTTTTAAAAATCCCAGCTTGGGGTGTGACAAGTGTGGGAAAAAAGGAGGAAAGTGGGATGGCCTGATGAGAAAACAAGGAGTGGCTGAAGTCTATTTCACAAGACCAAGGAATCCGTAAGAACCAAAACCAGGATTTGCATGTGGGATGAGGCTGACTGACGGGAAGACATGATGTCACATACACAGTCACAGCCACTAGCTTTTGCTTATTGGCTGTGGCGCCCCAGAGCCATAACCTCCCACCTGAGCAAATCACACGCTGCGGACCTGTACCACACATGCCTATATATGGTTACAGCCTGGACAGGGCTGATATTATCCACTACAGACAGACAGAGTAGTAGCTGCAAACAAATCCAACAAGGCCAAAGACAGGAAGTCTTTCAGGGGAGTGAGAGGGTAAACTAGAGCGAGAGAGGGGGGGGTTAGAGATACAGAAAGGAGTGCTGAACACAAGATAAAAGCTACTCTTGCATTCCTAGCATTGTCTCCTGCCAATTCAGCTCAGCAGCCCACCCACTCATCCACTGTAAATTGACCTTAGCGGGACAATGGCTAATAATCTTTTAGAGATCTGTGTTTACCGTACTGTCGACAGCATTTCACGGCAAGTTTACAGGTCTCAATTACACAAACACAGAGAAGCACAAACTATTTAACCAAGTCTCTATCATCTGGCATCTTTCCATAATTTCAAGCCTCATGTAAACACAGTCTCGCTCCTCATCTTATCTCAGACGCAGGAAATAATCATTAAAAAGCTACATGCTATCTTATTTCACCAATGAGCGCAACTGTCATTCATACAAGACTAATTAGAAACTGCGAAGATATTTCTTGGGGGGGGTGTCAGGGGTTTAACCACAGCCAGGAGGAGGGAATTTGCAGCTGTCAGTCCAGGAGTTTGGTGGAACAATAAGAAGTTTGTGCAACTGACAGCAAGAACACAAGTGTGAAAATAGTTGGAGCGCAAGTAGGATATTATTGGACACATTTGAGTGCAAATGCATCTGCGCTCGTATGTGTCTTGAGGGGGGTCATGCACTCTTTTACACACTCATGACTTCTGTCCTCCACCGCCCCCCCCCCCCTTTCACAGCTGTTAGTTTTGGCATTGAAAGTCAGTGGTGAGTTTCGCTGAACAATGAAAACAATCAGTGCGGTCCCATTGCCACTCCTCTCCCCTTTCCCCTCTTACCCACTTCCTGAGAAACAGGATGTTATGGATTCGACAACAGATGAGTAAAGGGATGCTCTGGCTACAAAAGCTCACCAGAAACCATTTTTCTCAGATCTGCTTGTACACAAAACCACGAGAGCCTATAGGATGTACACTTTAATAAACCACCTCCTTATGGTTGGCTTCCTCAACCATCAGGAGTGTTTGAAAATCCCCCATGGTCAATATTTTTATCTAAGAGCACAAACCACTTCCCTTTTTGCGAATTTTGTTCTCCATCTACAGTTTTCTGTTCTGCTTTCATGAACTTTCGGAAGCAATCGCTGTGAAACTGCGTGGCTGAATCATCAGATTCAAATAAGTTATTATATTTTGGTTTGTCACCAGTCTAGCCACAATTTTGATAACGTCACTGGTTCCATTGTCTCTATGTGAATCTGTTTTTCTTGGGTTCTGGGAAATTGTGATTTGTCACTATTTTCTAACATTTAATCATATCTGCACAGTAATCGATAATTAAAATACTAAGTTTCTTCCCAACATTTTCGGCCCTAAAAATGACAAAAGAATAAATAAAAATCCAGGTAGATCACTAAGAAAAGCAGCAAAAACACATTTAAAGTGAAAAAGAAATTGCTAAGAAACTAAGAATGGACTGAACAATTTGTTGTCCTTCACTACACTTTGTATGTCCAATAACACATGTTAAAGCCACAATCAGCAGCAAAGTACAATGTTTTTTTTAAATGTTTCATTAAAAAAGGATGAGGGAACAAGGGCACACAGAAAAGGTTATGTTCTGTTGTCCCAAACATTGCAGAAACAGATAGTCACAATGTCAAGCACAGTGCATTGAGGTCAACGACACACACACTCCTCAAACATCTGATAGAGCCCTGACACAGCACGAGTCACATATCTCCATCTGATTCTGCAGCCATCAGTCAGCATGACTCACTCAGCCCTGTCAGAAGACATCTGTGATCATATGCACATGTAACCAACAATACAGCCTTTGTCGACTGAAATGAAACTCTGGTTAATGTAATAAGCACCTACACCTGCCGTAAGCAGCAACAACTCCCACTGAAACAACACAGTCACTGTAAAAATCCACATCTGTTCACGCAGGGTTGAGGTAACTCACACCGGAGTTTGCTGATAAGTCACTGTGATGCCACCAGTGCTGGTTTAAGCTGAGCGCGTCTTGTAATGGGATTTAAGCTTTAGGCCACTAATCCACTTACCTCCTAACACATACACACATGATGTTAACATGCACGCATAGACGCAGACACACACAAGTTAGGTCCACTATGGATTAACCTGCACACCTCAGGAGAGCAGACACAATTGCAGCCTGCGTCGAAAGCATGCATCAACAATCAAACAATGACTTGGAGACTAGTAGTCAGGGAAGGCTAACACATGGGTGTTCACTGCCACACATGGTGTTATTAGTGCTGGCACCTGCAGCACATTAAAAAGGCTGCAGCCCAGTGATACCTACACACATACTGTACAAACATAAACCAGGAGAGGCAAAGCCCACAGGAAAGGCACTTACCTATACTGTAATATGTTTCCTGAGCGTAACAATTGTTTACAAGGGAAACGTTAGTTTACTTGTTCACACTCAAGCTGACGGTTATCCGCACCCAGGCGTTTCTTCTACCGAAGCAAGTTCACACAGGACCCACCCAACAGGTTCACAAGCAGACAGACTTAAAATCCCAGCCAGTGTGGCAGACTACAACTGGAGGACCACCACGCTTTTTAACACACACACACTCAAATACACAAAAACAGGCTCAACGTATAACATGTGTTGTCATACAAGTAGCGAGGTTTCAAATTACCCTAAACTACACTCTTCTCTCTCTGGGGCTCCTTAGCAACAAAAGCCGTCGAGGTGATTAAATCTACTTATCTGCTTAAACTGCTTCCCGACGGAAAGATGCTTAAAAACGAGACAACTAGGTCTAACCACGGTAGATGTGTATGACTGGAGAACTAAACCCAGTCTACTTCAGTGCTGACCGTCACGTTGTCGTGTCAGTTTGTATTCCCTGTTGAACTCAAAAAGCTTTCTGCGGACCACCTGGACCCGCTAACAGTTAGCATTTCCCCGATCTTACAAAACCCCACAGACTGTCATGAATTCATTTGCTAACGTAATATTGCAATCTAGGGCAGGAGCGACGAGCAGAGCCGGCAGCGTTTAGCGAACAATAAGTCGTGGGTATAAAATGACTCTCACGAACAAAGACTCTCGTATTTGAGCATTGAGTTACTCGGTGCTTGTGCTAACACTACTGCCCAGATAAATGACACTGTTGGACATCAAATCAGCGGAGTTGGCGAGAAAGCTCGCTCAGCACCCGTGTGACCTGGTTTGGCTGTCTTGCTACGTTAGCATCACAATAACCCACATAGCCGACAGAGAGCGGTGCCAACAACCAGGCTAACGTTAGCATAGCAAACACAGATTAGCCGCAAGCGCAGGAGTTAGCCTGTGTTCAGCTAAGCGGCGTTTTAAGCCAATTTAGACGGTGTCCTTGTTGGTATCAATGACTCATTTTAATCAGTTATAAACTGCGTGCACTGCAGGAAACGGAACCGTATTAACTTTTAACGTTAGCTAACATTAGCCTCGGAGAGTCGTGTTGCTGATCTGTCGATGATGTGACCACTCCTTGCCAACGCTGCAGTGCACCCACTATCTGTGGGGGGGAAACGCGGCCCCAGATATATCAACCACATGGTAACCTTTGTGAATTGACTTACCTGCTCGTGGAAAGCCTGCCCCGACGCCTTCCAGACTATCCCGTTTTTTAGTGTTTTCTCCCCTCTTTTCCCCTCCTTCCCTGGGTTCTGGGTCAAGCTCGTTAAAGACGAAGCGACATCACCGAGTTTTCTATCAAAGAGAGGGCGGGATCAACAAGCGGGCTTTACCGTAAAGACGGCGCACACCGAATTCCTCTTCTCATACAGGTGTTTTGTCACAAGTTTCTAGACAGGCAGGCCCAGTTATTCAGAAGCCAGTAGCCGTGCTGGATTTAAGCCCCTGTATTCCTGCCAAGCTAAAACACACGCGGACTGATGAGCAAGCCTAAAAGGGAATAAGGGGATTTAACTTCTGTTGCAGTGGTGGAATAAATAGGCTACCTCCCACCGCCTCCTCTCTCCTCCCATTTATTTCCGTCTGTCGCTCCCTCTCCCCTCACATATACACACACTGATGTAATTTCATTGATTGCCCAAGAACAATAGCCTGAGAGGAAGCAGCGTTTCTTGGGGAAGTACAACAGCGGCATTCCACACTAACACGGCAAATAAAACCGCAACCAGCGACCACCACATCCTCGCATGTGCCTGATCAGGAAATAGCTCGATGGTAAAGATGCTCTGAAAGTAATCACTTCATTTATATGAATCATGCTTGACCGCTGAACTATTTATGGATCACAGCATGACCGTAACTCTTGAGCAGTGTCAAACTTCGTGTTTTCCCTTAATTATACAGCTTTTACAGTAATTATTGTACTTTTAGCCCTGTCTATTAGTGTTATATATATATATATATATATAAATGGAGGAGATTTTTGCCGGTGGTGCTTGTTTTGCGGGCCTGGCGCCGCTTTCTCTTGCTATTTCTCTGGGATCGATTGTGTCACATTTCACCTAGTGGCTCCACGTCATTAATATATATATATATATTTCTGACTTCATAGACCTTTGGGTGAAATCAAAGGCAAAAAAGTAGAAGCCCGATAAACAATCTTTAGTGTGGGCAGGGTGGAAAGAGGAACAATGCAAGGAATTTCCCCCAGTTTCCTTGAGTCCCCCCCACAGTGCTACAGTAGAAGTAAACCTGAGTCACAAAAATCACTGGGAACCAAAGCAATGCTGCACTCTAGAGGTGTAAAATGATAAGAGACTTGTAAGACATCGAAAGCTGTTTTTAAAAAAATCTATGTTTATTCACAATTCCATATCCAGATTATAAATCCACAGTCAGAATCCACACTAAATTGATTATTTCCCAGTCTGAAAGTATCTGGGAAGTACAAAATGAGGAAAAGAGAACTGCACAGTGGAGGTAGTTTGCTTTTTAAATGAAACACACGCATACACATACACAAATGAAAGATAAATGGGTAAATGACCCTCTCCTCTCTGCTAGGTATGCACCTAACTATACAGTAAGACAAACATTTTTAATTCCTAATAAATTATGTTCAGATTGATAAATCCAAGTCTGAAGTTTATTCGTTTATCTGGGATTTGTAATGTGACTGCTAAATTGCTTGTAGCTCTGCAAACTTTTAAAACAGTTTAAAACACTTAACATTAGCACTCTTGTAACATTTTTTTATTGTACCTAGGGTTGCGTGCTATGGCAATATATACCGTGAAAGAGTGGAAATTTGTGAATCATATAACTGCATTTGGCCTGACCCGTTACACCATGCTGTCCCTCTAATATTTGCATTAGGCCAATGTGGGCAATGACCAGGACTGCTTTATGGCAATAATGGACTGACAGGGCTGTTGCATCAATGTGATACCTTAATGTTAATACCTTAATTTGTCAGGTGTTTAATTCATTGGATTTGCCAAACACAGATGTTCCCTTTCATGTTTTTTTAATATATAAACATTTCTCAAACATTATAGATAAAACTCTCTTGTACAGCTTTCCCAGTATCAACTACCATAGCTCTGGGGATGTGTCCAGGGGTTACACTCTTTTTTGAGTATACACAATATCACAATATGTATCTATATTGTGATATAACGCAACAGATTTTATCCATATTGCCCACCCCTAACTGTAACATGTTTCTTCTTTACTGTCCACGTCTCTGTCCATTGTAATGTCAAAATCTGCATGTGTTGCATGCTTTTCCATCCACGTCCCCCTCTGTCCTGCACAGTGTTTCCCTCCAGTAACAAGGGGAAAGATTCCCATGGTTACAGCTTACAAGCGCTCGTGCTGTCAGAAAAGTCAAGATGGCAACTGCGAGAATCACTGATAAAGAGCGTAATGTACACATTGAATGATCTAGCATTGAGCTACAGCTGTATAATATGCAAGGCTGGTCGTGTCAAAGTAAGACAAAACAATAGGGAGCATATACCAAATTCAAATTAAGGTACTAGATATTTTTCTTGAATGATGAATGAGGCATAATTAAGAGGCATCCAAGTTCATCTGCTTTTCAGAGAGTATAAAACATTTCACGACAGCAGTCCCTCGAGCCAGGGAAGAAAATAAAAAAGGCATTTTAGTTTTGAACGTTGTTTTGCTATTGCTGGTTTTCCTAGAGTTAAAAAGTCTCATCATACTGAACAGAGATCATGCTTGTTGGTGCCCTTATTTTAAACCACAAAAGTCCACTGATTTTACTGGAAAGTTGTAAAGATGTACATTAGTGTACTTGTAGGGTTATTAAGTACGTGACCCATGACAAGTTCTTTGTGCAGTGGCAAAACTAGAATCACAAAAGGACAAGACCATGATACTGCCACAGGAAATTTCCCAAAATACACAGGCTGCATTTCAGTAGTCATTCAACATGCCCTCATTGACTTCCCCTCGGTCGAATCATCGCAGCCATCATAAGTGTCGTTCTATTTGTCTTAAAACTGAAGTGAACTGAGGGAGCGAGTCAACAGCGATGGTCACTTCAGAGGTGTATATCATTCACAATGCATTGCAGTTAGGCATTTGGTGCAAGAAAACACATCCATAGTTAGGTGACAGTAATGTACATAAAATTCCTGTTGCCTAGTTAGCAGATAGTTTAAGAAAATCTCATTGATAGCTTGATATTTTCATAAAGCCTAACTAATTGCAGTCAATAATTACTTGGACTGCTGTTCTGCTTTTGTGGTTTCTTTAGTTTCTTTATTCCTGATGTTATTTGTGAATGCATGGAAAAATTGCTGTTTTGCTAGATATCATAAACCTGTAGCAATACTAGTTATGATTATCATGCTACAGATCACCAACACCAACTGATGCAGCAAATTCCAAAGTGCCTACACATTGCAATTATCTGCAGAAGACGCCTTCGCCTCATTGAAATGAGTCTGCAGGTATTTCTGATAATTTATAAAAAGCAGTATAGCGCGAAGTCCACAACTGGCGGTCGATCCATGATAGTTTGGACTGAAAGTGTACAAGTGCAGGTGCGTTCCATTTAAATCCCTGCCCCTCCATCTGCTCTCCGTCTGACGTATGCTGTTACATAACACCAGGGGCTCCGTAGAAGTAAATGGGGGGAAGTAGAACTACTAATGAAACGCAGCCACAATGTGGCACAAGTGTCAGTAAAATTAACAAGCTGAAAAACGTTTGTATCTTTCATGGTCAGAGCACTCCGTTTGTGTTGTGTGTGATCATATGCCTGCGCAGGTTGCTGGGGTTGTTGAAGCTGGCGGTGCACTGATTGCAGGTGTACGGCTTCTCTCCAGAGTGAGTCCTCAGGTGGATCTTCAGACTCCCGTTCTGCGTGAAGCGTTTCCCACACTGCGTACAAGCATACGGCTTCTCCCCAGTGTGAATGCGCATGTGGATGCTCAGTGTGGTCTTGTTGACGAACGACTTGCCGCAAAAGGAACACAGAACGGGCGACTCCCCGGTGTGACTTGCCCGGTGTACAATCAGGTCTTCACGGCTGACGAAGCGCTTGCCACAGAAGCTGCAGTCCAGGGATTTGTTGACGGTGTGGGGGAAGACGTTCTGCTGCTGGGGGAACTGGCCGACATGACTGGGTTGCACCACATGACTATCAGCTCCTACGACTGGTGTTTTTATTGCAGGGTTCAATGCTGTTGAAGCCATTTGGGTGGAAGGATTTCTTTCCAGTTGGCTGTTTCTTGGCAGTCCAACACTGTTACCCTGCATCCCTCTCACCTGGGCTCTGTCATTGACACCGGAGGTGAAATTCAGGGGACTGTCATGGGTGATGTTGTCAGGAGACAGAGAGCTAAAAGCCTGCAGTTCAGAGGCAGTGAAGAGGGTGTCGCTCTCCTCCTGCAGAGGCCCTTCCCCTCGTCCGTGAACACTCACGATTCTCAGTTCATTACTACCTGTCAGGCAGGACGACTCTGAATTCGAAGTCCCTGTGGCAACACCACCCTGCGTACCGTGGTTTACAAAGTCATCCTGACCTAAAAAGACAAACCACAAAATTAAATTATAAAAAAGGACATACTTAATCTAAAAGTAGCTTCAGAAGAGTCTACGTGTGAATAAGTGTTTTTTGAAGTTTCGAATCATGTTCCTTCAGCTGTGACAGACACGTATACATTTTAAAAGTCTATTTTCTGCTAATATGTTTTCTTAATTAATCTTTATTTATATCAACACATCTCCTGAAAAACCAACAAGGAATTTTTGCAACTCTGTGTAGCCACTGCCTGATATCATATATCGTTTTGTGCCAACTTCAACAAAAACAATCAATCTGATCAATGATGTAATCCAATCGATGAGGACCAGCTTGTGTGCACTTGAGCAACACACAGAATTCTTAACAGCTCATGAGTCTTTATAAAATGATTAATAGGGCTGAATGATATCATAAAAAATTCACATTGCAATTATTTTGAAAGCTATTATGATAACAATATGATTCATAATTAGTGGAAATGATCATTTTTGCATCACAATCTTCATTTTCACTCAATAAAACTACTAAAATCATGATGATGTGACATTTGTTGGGGTCTGTACCAAACAAGCATGTTGTCTTACCTGCATCTCTGCAGCACTACAGTACTTCATTATAATATTACCCATGGCCATATTGCTAATTATTGATGTCTTAAAATACATGATTAAAAACATCCTACTCACCTACAACTAACCCACATGCTCCAACGTCATCTTCATCTTTGATCAGGATGACATCAGGGCTCTCTACATCTGGACACTAACGAGTAAGAATACACATGCATGACCAAACAAGATTTCAAACTCTGCTATTAGTTACTGAAAGTACATGTACTGTATTTACCTCCACTCGAATGGCAGAGGAGGAAGTCTTGATCTCTGATTGTAGAGAAATAGAAGCAGCTTCCCCAACAGGCTTTTGAGCCACTGGTGGCTTAATGACAACTGGAGGACAGACAAAGACATAATTTCAGGTCCACTGATGGTGATAAATGAGTAGGAGGGGTGTCTGGGTGAGGAGGTGCGTACTATCACTGTCCACAACACCAGAATTGCGAATTAAATGCACATAAACAACCAAAGTTTTCTATAATGCTATGAATTTGAAAGAATTCATGGAGAAGAAGAGCTTTACTTGACTAACAGCTGATCAAGATC
Source organism: Coreoperca whiteheadi (assembly GCA_011952105.1). Classification (NCBI taxonomy): domain Eukaryota; kingdom Metazoa; phylum Chordata; class Actinopteri; order Centrarchiformes; family Sinipercidae; genus Coreoperca; species Coreoperca whiteheadi. Next base: position 15,900,338 of record CM022490.1, read on the forward strand.
ATTCTAATGAGGGCGTTCACAAAACAACAAGTTGTGAGCCACTTTGGACAAAAGCATCTGCCAAATAAATAAATAATGTGATATAATATGCCTCCTGGACGCCTCCCTGGGGAGGTGTACCGGGCATGTCCAACCGGGAGGAGACCCCGGGGAAGACCTAGGACACGCTGGAGGGACTATGTTTCCCGGCTGGCCTGCAAACGCCTCGGTATTCCCCCGGAAGAGCTGGAGGAAGTGTCTAGGGAGAGGGAAGTCTGGGCGTCTCTGCTTAGACTGCTGCCCCCGTGACCCGGCCCCGGATAAGTGGAAGAAGATGGATGCATATAATATGGTTGATTCTCATCACACACTCTGTCCGCTATATACTGTACAAAGTATCACTCTTATACTTTTACCTATATAACTAGGTAAAAGAAAATACATGTGATTGCTGCAGGATCCAAGGAATCTAATTTTAAAAAAAAGTATTTCTCTGTACTCCATGGTTCATGACACATTCGCCAAAACGGAAAGTTCTTTATCACTGACCACATGGTGGCGCTATTGACAACACGTTGAGCACTTCCGCACGGGGCACCGCTGTTTCTCCTACACGCTGGGAGGGTGAGACGAGCGGTCATGAAATGGTTGAAAACTGCAGTTTTCACCGCTAGATGCCACTGAATCCTACACACTGGACCTTTGAGGGCATTAAATAGGCGGCTGCTCCTCACTCTACCTCTTTCTCCGACATCTTCTTGACAATCCTGCCGCCAAAAAAGGGTCAAAAGGCGTTGAAACTGACCAATCAAAGGAGCGGAGACATCAGTTCAATATTCAATCCCCGCCTCCAAAGGCTCAAAGATCAACTTGACGAGCTATGGGATTATTTTCCTTTCTTTATTCAAGAGCGTGTTCTTTTAATTTGAGAACACGACTTATTGATTTCAGTTCAGCTTTCCCTGAACACCCTGCCCTCGCGCTCAGATATTTTGTTACTTGCACAGATTTGCGCTCGCGAAACCTCTGCTCTCGGGTTTGTTGCGCAGTAACCTGTCAAACCCCCCAACCAATAGACAGGCAGCTGTAGTGTCGACCAATCAATGATGTCGTTCGCTTTGCTCCTTACAGCGTCCCGTACGGGCGGTTCATCCACTCCCGCTTCGACGTCTTTATTATACATACTTCCCTTGCTTTCTTTACAGCTTTTGGAATAAAAAGACCGATATTACCCACACCAGTGCCCGTACTCTTTACTGTAGCAGCTAAATACCGTATAGTGAAGCTGTGAAGGGACGTCACGCCGTGTTGCATATTGTGAGGCACGCGCGCTGTTGCCTGTAACGTTACCTGGTGGTTAACCGTTACCTGGTCACCTTTTGTTTGGCTGAAAACCGTTAAATCGGTCAAATCTCATGGAGATGGGAAAAACAGGAAGCGAGGGGACCCTACCCGGAGAAAACCCGAAAAATGCCTAGAAGCTCATGAACAGTTTTGCAGTGCGCAAAGATCACAAGCGAAATCGGACAGACACCAGTCGTTCTTGCAAAGGTAAGGTGGAGGAGTGCCACCTTTTTGGCCCAATTAATTAATAAACCAAACAAAATGCAAAACTTAAAAAAAAAACAACATCCACCTGTGTGATTATGTGATAAAGGCATAGGCTACATTACGAGCTTTTGGCAACAGAAGTTACACTTGAGGTCAAATGTTCTGTGTAATCAGTTTCTTCTTCAGTAATTGTTTGAAAAATGATTTAACGTTATTAGTAGTATTTTTACACTGTGTGTAGCTGTTGCCATAACTACACATTTGAAGTTGGTGTAACCTCTAACTTATTCCTGCAGACAGGACAACACATGACTACTTTTAGCTCCAACAAGGGATATTGTCTGCAAGACGACCCACCAGAGGCACACTGACTCTTCAGCCTCACATCAGAGGGTCAGGTTCGTAGCCTGGTATTAGGACTACAATGAGCTGTTGCAACCTTTTAGTAGTTGTACTTTTACTGTAATATTATGTATTTCATACAAGTAACACTGAATCTGCCATGTTTTACAGATCTAAGTGACCTGATGAAGCTCCGGTGCTCGTGGACCCATCAGAGGAGCAGGAGGTTATTGCTTGGCAGGTGTCCGGCCATGGCAAGTGACGCCCTGGAAACAACATAGCAGCCAGGATGAACACTGTGACCTGAGCTCCAATACCAGCTGACGCTTCAGTATACCAGAAACCCTCAACCTAAATGGAGGACATGATCTGGACAGTTTACTTACACATTTTGGCTTTACTACTTTGTGCATTATATGTACACAATTTATATTTCCACTGCATTGGCTATGAATATAACGCTTTATTTAAGGATCATTTTTAAATGTAGTAGTAAGTTTGGAATTAGAGAAACATATGTTCTGTCACAACAGTTTTATGTAATTTCAGTTTAAATAGGGGATATGAGAAACATGCATTTAGGAGGGTCAGCACACCTGGTTCATTTGACATCCTGATTATACGATGTGAAAGAGTTTTTCTAGTCATCCTTTGCTACAGGTAGTAAATATGACTAAGCAACAAGAAAGACGTTCTCGGTCAAACTTTATTACAGTGTTGACGGATCACAATACAGGTCAACAGTATTCTATACAGCATTTCAAACAGTATCTGCAGCTTTGGCGCAGAGATATAGAAAAAAATGTCAAAAGTTCTCAAGTCAAATGATCCACGTTACTCTGAAACAGTCCTCACAGCACCTGCAGATACTTTGGTTACTGAGCAGTTTTTCTATAAAATTAGCAAGTTACTTTATAAGATCACTAATACTTTCAGTAATGTTGACAGTAACTTACAGGATAAAGTCTATTCCAGGCAGGTTGCTGAGTCATTATGTGTCACTTGTGATTAAACTAGTGTAGTCAGGTTAACACAGCGGGCCGTGGCTACAGTACTTACTATTCAATATGTTAGTGGGTTTATTTGTTGTCTTTAACCAAAGGTAACTGCTCGACTAATGTCTCACATCTACTGTTTTATATCTACTTCCCACACCCTGGTAATTACTGTAAGTGTTTATGTTAGCTACATGCTGTGCGACATGCTAACACATATTATCTCCTCACAAATACTTTCGACTTCACTGGGCTCTGCACCTGCGAAGACACATGTAAAACTGAGTGCATATTTGGAGAGTTTAGGCATACACACTAACTAACTTTATGTGACAAAGAGATATACAGTAAATAACGTTAGCAGTATTTACCTGAGGAAAACGGCTGCGGGATCCTGACAGCATGGCGGCGCAAATGTCAGCGTGACGTCCCTTCACAGCTTCACTATACGGTATTTAGCTGCTACAGTAAAGAGTACGGGCACTGGTGTGGGTAATATCGGTCTTTTTATTCCAAAAGCTGTAAAGAAAGCAAGGGAAGTATGTATAATAAAGACGTCGAAGCGGGAGTGGATGAACCGCCCGTACGGGACGCTGTAAGGAGCAAAGCGAACGACATCATTGATTGGTCGACACTACAGCTGCCTGTCTATTGGTTGGGGGGTTTGACAGGTTACTGCGCAACAAACCCGAGAGCAGAGGTTTCGCGAGCGCAAATCTGTGCAAGTAACAAAATACGTTTTGTTCCACGACATAAAATATGTCACTGTTGCATTTTGAAGCGTTTACGTGTCTTTAAAAAAGGCGGCTGCTAACAAGTCATCTACTCACTGGTCCACCTTTACTGCCTCGTTGTGTCAAGTTTGTGTGGTGTATTATACGTCCATGGTTTATACTCGCACGCTTGCAAACTATTCTAGGTCACGCTAAGAGGAAAGGCCTTTGCAGAAGAGGTACGCGCGCAAAAACACGTTATTGTTATAAGTTGGAAGCTTAGCGGTGGTGATGTTGTCATCTGCGACCATGGTGTAGTGCTTTATAACGTAATGTTAGATTTTTACTTCTGGCAATCGCTTCAAAAATCATACAAGTGGTGTTCATTTGTTGAGATTACCTTGGTGAACAAAATGTGTAAGTGTCACAAACTTTTGAGTTTATTTTCTGCAATCATCCAAAATCCAATGGAAAAATCCCGTTGGCTTTTTGTAATTAGAGATATCCTGAATTAGCCCAAACAACAACAACGTTATTAAAATAGTCATAATAAAGGTAAACATGTGAAGTGGATCAACACATTTTTCATAAACTGACTGACCACCTTGAGGGCACGTGGGCAAACTGCTGAAGTCGTGACGTATGTCACGTGACCAGGAGAAGCCGTGATTTATGAGAAGTTTGATTATTCAGCTAATCGGCTTTTTCTTTACAAAACCCACTAAAGCAACTGAAAATAAAAAGCAGTTGGTTTTGACTACATTGTGTCTAGCTGTAACCTGGAGGAGAAGGCGCGTTACTTGTTACTCGAGTACGAAGTGTTTCGGAAGTGAAAGCCGCGTTACTCGTTACCTTGTGCTCGAGCCCGTGGTGCTTTGGAGACATTGGCTCGTATCGGGGAAAAGCGGCTCGCCGGCCGGTTCGTCCTGGTCTGCAGCCTGAGGGAGAAGAGCTCACTCCTCATCACCTTCATCCTCGTCCTCAGGGCTTCGTTTTCCTTAAGGCTCTGGGTTAAATGTAGGCGGAGAGACGCCGAGCTCTCCGAGAACAGCTGACTGATTTCCGTCACCGCCGCTTTCACCAGCACGTCCATTATGGACAAAAGCTGGGACTCTAGGTTCAGGCTGTCCGGCGGCACGTCTGTAGACATGTTTCAATTTGCTGCCGCCGAGAATTACGTTGGAAAAACCCGCGACTCTTCTTCTTATTTTTTGAGGTTTTACGGCAGTCGGCATCCACGATGTTGCATTACTGCCAAAAACCGCGACACAATCGGTGGGTTAGTTTACAAAAGGGACAACACTGGCCTTTCCGGTAGCATGACGCGGGTTACCGTAATTCCCAGACAACAGGGGCATTGTGTTTGTTTTACGGTTTGTTATTACGGACTGCGGGAAGATCATGGGGGGAAAAAAAGTTATATTGAGGCCACTAAATGCTCTTGCGTTGGCACTTTATAATTACTTAGTGGCCACGAGATGCTACTTCGTTCCCACGTTTTCATTAACTTGAGGCCACGAGATAAGTGTAAAGAGCCAGCACAACGGACCAGCTTCTCTCCCTAAAGAGCTCACCGCTAAGGACCAGGGAAGATCCCATGATAAAAAGCATAGTTAGGTTGAGGCCACGAAATGCTATTGCGTGCACACAAGATACAATTTCTTCACATACACATACCCACTGGTCTCTTTCCAAGATTAGTTAAATGATTTAGTTAGATGATTAATGACCAATTAATGTATTATGTATTTAATTAATGCAATGACACTAACTAATTAAAGACTAATGTTGCTTTGCTAGCTAATAATCCACTTAATTGATGAATGCTTGAAGCAGGTGCTGTGCAGTCTATGCTTTGAGGAGAATAGCTGGGCCGTTGTGCTGGCTCTTTTTATATAGGCCTACACTTAGCCAGGAGTTCATTAAAACCTGCAAACGAGAAAGAAACGAAAAAAAGGCTTGTTTTACTCATGTGCTTATAAATGTAAGTCATGTAAACTTTTATCTTTTTTTATCAGAAACTATTTTCCTTCCATCCATCCATCTTCTTCCACTTATCCGGGGCCGGGTCGCGGGGGCTGCAGTCTAAGCAGAGACGCCCAGACTTCCCTCTCCCTAGACACTTCCTCCAGCTCTTCCGGGGGAATACCGAGGCGTTTGCAGGCCAGCCGGGAAACATAGTCCCTCCAGCGTGTCCTAGGTCTTCCCCGGGGCCTCCTCCTGGTTGGACATGCCCGGAACACCTCCCCAGGGAGGCGTCCAGGAGGCATCCGGGACAGATGCCCGAGCCACCTCAGCTGACTCCTCTCGATGTGGAGGAGCAGCGGCTCTACTCTGAGCTCCTCACCCTATCTCTAAGGGAGCGCCAGGCCACCCTGCGGAGGTAATTAATTTCGGCCGCCTGTATCCGGGATCTTGTCCTTTCGGTCATGACCATAGGTGAGAGTAGGAACGTAGATCAACTGGTAAATAGAGAGCTTCGCCTTGCAGCTCAGCTCTTTCTTTACCACAACAGACCAGTTCATGGACTGCATCACTGCAGAGGATGCACCGATCCGCCTGTCGATCTCCTGATCCGTCCGTCCTTCCCTCACTCGTGAACAAGACCCCAAGATACTTAAACTCCTCCACTTGAGGCAGGAGCTCTCCACCAACCTGAAGGGTTTTTAGAATCTATTTTTAATGTAGTTTTAATATTCTGTTAAATGTTTAGTTGAATGCTTAGTGTTAGTCCTTATATTTAAAGACCTGTCCGTCAGAGCGGACTGTGGCTAATCCATTGCTAATAATTTTAGTGTTAGGGCAACCCTATTTTTTAACAGACCTCAGATTGTCCCTTCAACAACATAGAACAACAAAAGCTTTGTTATTGATAAGCTATACAAAAAAAGAGTAATAGCCTAAATTGCCTCAAACTCTACAACTGACTTACAAATTACATGGAGTTTATCCATTTTGAATAAGTTCATCCAACTCTTTTCAGGCAAAATGTCTCACAGACACAGTAAATCATAACTGTTTAAGTTCGATTTCTCACATACTTACATTGTATTATACTTCATACTGAACATTTCACCTTTATGTGTTCAAAACAAACATATGCAATAAACACGGCAGTGGATAGGGAAAAAACACAGCATAACACACTTTCAAACATACAGCTAACTGTGACATCACATTGCCAGCATTTGAGTTGAGAGCCAACCTGAACCTGCCTCTTTAATGTGCCAGGAGTCAATCCAACACCAAACTAAGACTTACTCATTGTAATACCGCAACCAAAAACAATCTTTTTGGTCTGTTCAGTCTTTCTGTTTGTCGTCGGTATTTTCTAGGACTCGACTAACACTCCTCCATCTCCCTCCATCTCACAGCTGTTTGGTGCATTTTCTTCTTCGCCATTTCCCTCTGTCTCTGTAACATCTCCCTGTTTCTCCTCCTGACTCTCCATCGTCCCGTTCTCCGCAGACTCTCCCTCGTCCTTCTCCGGTGACACCTGCCCTGCAGCATCTTCTTTCTCTTCTCCCTCATTACCAGCCTGGTCTTTCTCCTCCTTTTCTTTGTCCTTCCTCTCCTTCTCTATTTTGGAGAGGCTGTGGCAGAGGGACTGGACATATGTGAACACACACATGGGGTCTGGGTTTTTACCCATCATGATCATGTCACCCACTTCCAATAGAGGGCAGCAGTCAGCCAGGGACCTACCAGGGAGTGAGGTGACAGGGGGACAGAGGAAGGAAAGGAGACATAGCTTCTGTGATGTATTATACATCCATGGTTTATACTCGCACGCTTGCAAACTATTCTAGGTCATGCTAAGAGGAAAGGCCTTTGCAGAAGAGGTAAGTGCGCAAAAACACATTATAAATTGGAAGCTGCGACCGCGGTGTAGTAAGTTTATAGGCTAACATTAGATTTTTACCTCTGGCGATTGCATTCAAGCTTCAAAAATCATCAAAGTGTTCATTTGTGAAGATTATCTTGGTGAACAAAAGTGTCCTAAACTTTTGTTTGCCACTGTCAAATGTGCTGAGAGCACAGAGCTTATTTTCTGCAATCATCCAAAATCCAATGGGAAAAATCCCATTGGCTTTTTGTCGAGGGAACCAGAGGGATGCTGACTTCATGGGTTAGCCTGCAACAAAACGTCACCCCTTCAACGCTCTATTTGAGCTATCCTCTCTTTAAAGAATTTGACATCCTTCTCTCTAGTCAGATACTGTTTGAGAAAATTAAGTACAAGAGGTTCAAGTTTCCAATGTGCAGTTAGCTTTCTTAAACCTGCAATAACTGATCTTTTTGGCCACTTGGGGGCAGCAGGCAAATTGTGGACACAACATTGACATATTTTAAGTTGAAATGGCGAACATGTTAGGAAACAGTTGCTCGTTTACTCATCCAGCAGTTACGGAGCAACATTATCATTCATTCGGAGTCATGTTTCTGGTCACCTGATGAGCAAAAGTCCAACATTCACTGTCTTTTAGCTCTGTTTTTGGTCTCTACCAATTCCGGAGAGAAATATCTGGCTAAATGCTCTGCTGTGGTCACCTACCTGTGTCTGTCTGCTGTTCAATATTTCACTGTGTTGGTGCTGAGCAGGCTTACAGTTGGTTTTTAGAGTTTTTCACTGAAAATTACACTATTAGTTTGGTGAGAGTGAACCAAAACAGTAAACTTGATGCCGGACAGCTAGGAGAAATGAAGGAGAGGTAATTAAATGTTCCATACTCTGCAGTTTGGAAGGCCAGAGTGAAGTTTTTCTCCCTCTCCTGTGGATTCAGAGAGCTGTAGTCAAAAGCATCAGGAAAGAAACGATGGATCAGAGCACAGAACGCCAGCCCATCACACCAGGACGATGAGAAGTTTTCTATGTTGACACCCTGAAAGGTCAAAGGACAGGAAGATGTCAACTGAAAAGAGAAACAGCACAGCACATCTACACCAAGGCTTATTTATATATATTTTGTTATGGTCTCTTGTCCCAGACAAATCTAGAAATTTGGTGCATCTGATGAAGATTCTGTGTTGAACTGGCCTCGTAGTTGCGAGTCTTGTTGCGACACCACTGAAGCATCTTCTGTTTGATTGAAGCTCCTGTAGCCATAGCCATAGATGACCTCTGAATCTTGAAGTTGCGGGGTATTGGTGTCCTGAAAATGTAACAATATTGCAGAGTTTCTAATGAAACCTTTATCAGACCATATTTCACTGGATGCTGGGTATCATACAATGACTTACTCTGGTGCACCTTGTTGGAACTTGGCAATGATGTCGTTTTTAGCGGATGCTCTAATAGAGCGTGCAGAGGGTCTTGGTCGGGAGAGAGAAGAGGAGGGAGGACCACTCTTTCTTTTGGGCTTCCCTTGTTTTTCTACCTCCTTTATCTTTACTTTGTGTTTCATCTCTGCATCCACTTCCTTGACTTGTTTTTTTTCCTCTGCCCCTTTTGCTGCTCTTTCATTCATGTCTTTTTCTGCTTCTTTTGCCTTTTGCTCTGTTTTACTCTTGTTTTTCTCTTTGTTTTTGTCCTTCATCTCCTCTCCATCTCTTCCAGTCTCACAAATATTGACCTCTTCCACCTGCCCACCTTCCTTGTCTTCCTCCCTCTTTCCCTCCCCATCCTTTTCTCCTTTTCTTGTCGCTTCAGGATCCTTCTCGTCAACATCAGTGGAGCCTTTGTCTTTATCTTGTCCAGCTTCTTCGGCGTCACCTTCGACATGCTTTGATGCAGTAGTCTGGGCCTTGTCTTCTCCTCCCTGCTCTGGTAGTGAGCCCTCCTCCCCCTCCCCCTCCTCTCCCACCTCCATTACCCCCTGACACTCCACTGTCTCCCCTGCTGGAGGCTCTCTCCCTGGGTCTTTACTCTCGTCCAGCTCTGGGTCATCTGGCTGGAGGACAAGCAATGTAAAAAAAAAAGTTTAGTTATGTATCAAATCCATCTGCAAAGACTATCTGTCTGATATGTAAAGAGGCTACAAAGCATGTTTGTGCTTCTACATATCCACACTAGAACATGTATGTCTAACCTCTACAGTACATCTGTTGACTAATATATCCTTCACTTTATACATCTTTTACAGTTTCTTCATATGCAATTTACTAGTAAGTCACGTTCAAATTTAATCAAATTTACCTTGAATCATGTGACTGAAATTACATACTTAGCTAAACTAAACCACCTCTGTGATAACTGAGTAACTTATATGTTGAGGAAAGCCATGAGATGTGGTTGATAGTTGTACCTTTTACAACTTACTTTTCTTTCAAGTTACTTGTAAATATTTGTGGATTATCTTTAGTACTTATTTATTCTTAGGGTTTGGCCAATGTGTCTAGAATATGTCTACATTTTTACTTGGATGGTTTATGGATATTGGCTTATCATGTACAATAATTTCCATTTCCAGTAGAATTGGTCTCCCTTGACCACAACTATGTTTCTGGTTGAAGTTGGCCAAATGGGAGAAAATATCATGGGTTTATTTGTTTTAATTTTCCAAATGTTGATAGGATGATGTGTCTCACATCTGTCATTAAATATGTTTAATATTTTTCAGATCAGACCAAGAGGAGCTCTATATCACTTGTTTAGTCATCAATGTGTCACATTCAAATCATTTAAAATAAGCCTAACTGACCCATGGGGGAAGTACATCTTCCATTCATTCATTCATTCATTTATAACAGACCTGTTTACTGTTGTTTTGTTAATTAGTCTGAGAGCCAATGAAGAGTTTTAGTGTCCAAAAATGCTTTTTTGGCATGTCTGGGGTCAAACTGAGAGGTTTTTACTATTCCCACACAATACTGACGATAAATAATCTAAAATTATATGTATCAATATCAATTAAAGGACATAAATGAGTGGAAGCCTAACAAATGTAGTTATTCTGCTTCTGCCCTGCTCCAGTTTTCCTCCAGAGATAAATTTAGATTTCAGTTTAGTTGGTTTCAAAAATACAAAAAGGTAAGATTAATTGAGTGGCAATCTTGTTTGAATTATTAAGAACATGACTTCTGTTTGAAAGGTAGCATTATGTAAGATGTACTAAAATTAGTGTCCACTTTACTCCGGGGATTTCATGGTCCTCAAAGCAAAGAGCGTAATGTAATGTGAGACCTGAAGCTCTACCCTGGGATGTGTTGAGTATCTCACTTATTTGAATACGACTGAGAGGTTCAACTTTCAGATGGAAAATTGGCCTTTTGTAGTTTTTAAATCAAACCTTAACCTAACATGCAGGTCAACTTCATCCCAATGAAATAATTTTGAATCCACAGCTAATCAAAAACCCAAACCCCTTTGCCTCTCTACATTTAAATATCATATAAACTGGTTTCTCATGTCATGGGTGCTATTAATTCATCTCAGGAAGGAATGGTTTCATCAGTCGCTTGAGGGTCAATGTCTTTGACAATGTCTTTAAACTCTACTAAAATCTTCAGTGATTTCAGATCTCGCCTAGACAAAATGTGGCATATGTACATTACATACTGTACATATACATACACTGCAATACTGTATATCTAGTAAAATATCAGTATTATGACCTACTGCAGGAACAGTCACACCAGGTCAGGCCTTGCGATGATGACTCATCAGAGGGAACAGGAAACTCCACGGTGTGTGTTTGTGTGTGCACGCATAAGCATAACTTAGCATAACCTGTGTGTTACGTTCTTTAGCCAGGAGTAAGAACAGGTGTAGCACGGCCTTTCCTGTCCTGCTGTCCAAACACCACACCTGCCATGGCCACAAATATACTTACTGCCAATTCCTGCTACGGATCGTAGCACTAGTCATTGTGGGTTTTACAAATGTGCAAACCTTTATGCTGCAATTTAATATACCATGTAAAAACACAGACCTGGTTGTTGTTGTTGTTGGTGTCAGTCTGACTGGTCGTCTCTGTGGAACCAGATGTCTCCTGGCTGGCCGATTCTCCATCCATGATGTCCAGAAATGTCTGTTTATGCACTGGATCAAAGGTCAAATCAGACTTCTTTTTTTTTTTTTTAAACAAAAAGACTAATGCCTCTGGACTCTTAAACAATCCCTTCTATCTTACCGAGAAAGTTTTTATTCAGTCAAAGATGCATCCTCTTCACAGCAGCCCAGCTTAATGTCTCACTCTCTGCTTCTCACTACTCTACTTTGCTTCCCTGTCTCCCTTTCTCCCCCTCTCTGTCAGCACTGCCCCGTGGTTGTGATGTGTGTTGGTTTGTGGATATCTGCCTTCGCCCCCGTTCACCCGACACCCCCACCCTCTGCTTTGTGAGGATTCCTATGCTTCTTTATCTGACCTTTCGAACAACACAGGGTCCCGAAATAGAGTCAAAGTGACATAGGCGCAGTCCAACGGGCCAGACAGCTGCGTCTGCTGTGGAAACCATGTCTGTACACACACACACACACACACGTGAGTGCATGTATGCGGTCCATTAAACATGCTTGTACTCACAGACACACAATCTGCCTACAACTCTTAATATAAAATGGAAAAAAATGTGGATGCAGTTTTGTCGTTCTGGTGCGTTCGAATGAGTGTAGGTGTCGGTCAATACAATTTAAAGTAATTGTTATTACATTTTGGGAAATCAACCTATTTGCCTTATTGCCAAGAGTAATATGATGCCTTGGAGTGAGCAATCAGCTTCAGTCTTTTATAAAACGATTGCAAATACTTTGTACGGTAACTAAAGATCTAAAGAAAATATGGGAAAGAGATCAGAACTCAAACATAGAAGTGGATAAATGGAAAACCATAGTGGCAAATGCTGGGTGGTCAGTTGGAGATGCAGTGGGTAAAATCATCAACAGATAGTATTATACACACTGGTTAAACTTCAACAAATGGGACTCATTGATGATAATTATTGCTGGAGGTGTAAAACTGAAATAGGTACTTTTCTTCATTTAATGTGGGAATGTTCTTTGGTTTCTCCTTTTTGGAAACAGGTAATTAAAAGTATCGGCGAATGGTTGCACGTGCCATTGCTATAATCTCCCCAGCTGTGCTTAGTAGGAGACTGGTCTCTTCTGCCTCCCGGTATATCCAAACAACATGCTGGGCTTGCACCGGCAGGCTTTAATGCCGCTGCAAGGATTGTTCTCTGCCATTGGAAGAACTAGACAAAACCAGGACTTGCTGAATGATTTATATTGATGACAGACATTGCCTCTTTTGAAGCCCTAATCACAAGGACTAATAATTACCAGGGAAGGTTTTATGAGGTTTGGTCCAAGTTTTTGAGGTATATAAAAGAAGAAACACAACAGGAAGTACTGAATCCTACAAGATGTTCTGTTTTTGTTTTTTAAAGGAGAATATGCTACCCCACGCATTGACAAGTGGTGCCCTTTGATTCTCTATTTTCACTTGTCTCTTCAGATCACTGTTTGTTTGTTACAGTACTTGTAGTTAATCATTTATTTTGTTTGGTTTGCTTTTCTGTTTGTTTTGCTCCTTATTTTTTGCATAGACAGACATGAGAGTGGTATCGATCTTCTCATCGAACTCATCTTAGAAAACAAGAAAGCCTGTTTCCCAAAATGAAATGTGAAACTACAACACCAAAGTAAAGGAACCTTTTTATTAAATGTGCTGTTGTCAGAGATGTGGTAAATAGTCAGATACTACAAACTCAGGCAGCAGAAAGGGAAGAAAAATAATTCACCTTGAATTCTGCCCTTAGGTCTTAAAACCTTTTAGCTCCCAGGTGGTAATGTATCTCCTGATTCACACTCCTGTTCTCTCTTGTGTCTGATTTCCAATGAATACCTTTCTCTCTCTGTCTGCCCGGCTTTCAGAGCAGCTTTAATACTGTGGCTCCAAACTGACTGATATTATGCGTACAGCATGTACTGGGCTTGTCCCAAGCTAGCTTAGTTTTGGGAGTTATTCATCACTACGTTGTCCAAAGTGCTGAACAGAAATATTACCCAGCCACCTAAAATTGCAATATTTTTTGCAGATGTCTTCAATAAAATAATTTTTATTGATAGTTATATATAACATTTAGCCTTTTTCCCGTCCACTATTATTTTGCATCTCTACAAATGCTTTTCTTCTCTGTATCTTTTTGTCCTCCCACCTTATAGTCTTGTAAAAAATATCATATAATGTTCAAATGGTAAATACATATAAAGTACAATGTATCTACTCATTCAACACAGAACAGATGATTTTAAAAATAAATGTCTATCTTTATTCCCACTCTGTCTATCATTATCTTCTCCGACCCCCCACATCCTTTTTCTCCTCCTCCCTTCTGTCTAAGTTCTTGGGCGCTATAAATATATCAACCCCTTCTTGTGTATCAGTCCCACTCTCGCCTGCTCATGGCCCAATCACTGAAGCACAATATGCATCTGTTGCACTTTGTATGCTTGTAAAACCAGAGGACATGATTTGAACACAAGACCTTCTGATCTGGAGTGAGACACACTACCATCGCTGGTAGGTTCACAAGGTCGGTTTTGACAAGCTGAAACAGCACTTCATAAAGGGCCTGCAAAACATTTTTTTTCTCACACACGCAAATATTAAGTCTACGGTGGGAGCCATGTCAAACTGAAAGGAAGACACTGAGAGTTGCGTTTGCGCAAGTTGTTTGCCAGTGATCCTGCACCACAAGGTCTGCAGCAACAAGTTGTATTGGCACTTTAAAGTGATTCCAAACAAGTGCAAAAGGTATCACTACAGCAGGATTCAAGCCTGAGCCGAGCTACACCGAAGATGGCCTTGTTCAAAGACATTATGTTCTTTGTGCTGAAGATATTTCCTCATCAGGTGTTTGGACGATGGTGGTGGAGAGCGCTGTCTAACATGTTGCCCCAAAATTAAATTGAGATCTAGTGACAGGAAAAGCTAAAACATATGATTTACACAAAAGATCTTTCAATGATCCCTCATATCCCAGTGAATGGGCACAACATCAACCTGGAAGGACCACTGGCATTGTCATGATTCAATATAGAAACATTTAAAGTATTTGACCATGATGTGATTTGAACACACAAGCTTCTGATTTGGCATCAGATGCGCTACCATTGCACCACAAGGTCCAGTGGTTTAATGTTATTGGCACTGAACAGGAATTTCAAAGGCAGCCACTGTAGCAAGCTTCAACACTGAGGCAAAGAAATAAACGCTATTAAAGCTGGAGTGTGAAACGTTTGTCTCCCCCTTCTGGCATTACCAGGGGGCCAGCAGGAATTTCGCCATAGACACCTGTTGGGACCCCGATCATTTGTATCTGAGTGTTCCTATGTCTGTCCTCCTTTGCCTTGGGGTGGAACTGTTCACTCTGTGTGTTTTCTAAAGTGTTGAGCTACAGGTGGAGTCTGCTGATTGGACAAGAGACTGATGACACCTACTTTAAAATGGCACCAGTCCGTGTCGGTGCTCCTTGCTGTGCAAGGATAGGTCTGATGTGTCTGATGTGTGTAAGAATTTTGTTTGGCAAGGGCGAGATGCCACTAAATCCTACACACTGGACTTTTAAACACTTCTACTTTTTTGTTTACATTTATTTATGCCTGTATTTCTGTATCTGTATGTTAACGAGACAGGAGGTCCTGACTCAGTCAAAAGCATGATTGTTTACAGGAGTGTGATCGATTTGTGTCTACTACTTCTGCCTTGCTGGGAATGCTGACTCATGTTCAGGAGCTGAAGTTGAAGTTGTTGTATTTTATGTTGCATTGGTTAATTAGTGGGGGTTTTTTTTTACAAGTCATTGCAAATACAAGCAAAGTAACTTAGTTTTCAAGGTGGTCAGCCACATCTTGCAGCAGGTCTGCCAGCGCCCGCCTTGTCGCTTCATTCTGGATCCTCTAGTTGACCAATCCTGCTTCAGACTAAGGGTCAGGACCTCCTATCTAATTAACATACACACACAGAAATGCAGAAATAAATAAATATAGATGTATGATAATGTAGAAGTAAATCAAACAACTGTCTGTTTTTGTTGTCTACATATATGAGCAGTTTATGAGGTCTGCGAACAAGACGTCGTTGTCGGCAGGATTCGAACCTGCGCGGGGTGACCCCAATGGATTTCTAGTCCATCGCCTTAACCACTCGGCCACGACAACCTCCGTGACGCCATTATTGATCTGAAACAGTGTTTGCAGTGAGTGACCTATTCCTACAGTGTTTCCTACTTATTACTGCTTTATTCTGTTGTCTTTCTTTCTCTCTCTCTCTCTGTCCCTGTATGGAGGACAAAAATGACTTGTTCATCAAAAATTAAGACCAAATATATATATTAGATTTAAATATAAATAATTGTGTTATATTAGGTGAGCTGAACAATTAAGGGAATACCACTATTGTCATATTTCATGATTCACACATCAATTTCAGGGATACATCTCCGTTTCTAAACAGCTTCACCTAAAACATGGAGATGCCGGGGATTGAACCCGGGGCCTCATACATGCAAAGCATGCGCTCTACCACTGAGCTACATCCCCGTTAGGACCTCAAGACGACTGATGCGCCCATACTGTACGATTAAAATCTTTGACATGCTCTGTTCCATACAAATGATTAGCAGGCCGCTTGTCCCAGTAGACTTTTGGATCAACGTTATTAAGTCTGACTCCGGATCAGAACTTTGTTTTCAAAACCCTGCAAGGTCAAGCAGATAATAATTTGTTTCCTAATTGCAGGGACCTCTTCCAGGATGTTTTTACCTCCATCTCACTTTTTAGGCCTATCAGGTGCCAGTCGGTTAAACTAACTGTTCTTTTATTTCGATTGGGATTCAATATACAGTATAAGGAACATTGAACTGGATAGAAAAGTTGCCACTAAAACAGATGCCCTCCTTCCAAGCGTGTAAGAGAACATCATCCACATCAGCTCAATAAACATGAGTAAAATAACAATTCAATTAAAATTGCTTTTCTTTGTTCCAGAAACCTGAAATACCCCACCCCTGCCATTGCCAGTCTTCACCAAGGAGTGCCCGCAGTGGACCAATCAAGACTCTGCTGGACGCGTGTTCGTCTTGGGCCACAAACGCTGCGTAAAGCACAGCCTTCCCCATCAAAATGTAGGCTGGATAGTGAAATAAAAAGAAAATCCTAATACAGACATAGAACTGTGGTCCTAAAAATATAAGGAAAAATCAACTGATAGCCTAGATTCCTTGTATACACAGGGAATAATCTGTTAAGAATTGTATAGCCTACAAATTGCTAGTTTTACACAAACTTCCTGCAGGTATTAAGTTAATTGTTATGGTTCATTATGTTCTGTGCTGATTTTGTTTTTCATTCTGTGAATATAATGAAAAATGCATAAAGATATTTCAAAAGAAATTGTCTACTTTCGCCCAGGGACGGGCTGGGGCTAAAAAAAAACAGCCCTGGACTTTCTCCCAAATAGCCCCCATCATCCGGCCATTTAAAAATGATTGTAAAGATAATTTATTAGCTTTTATTGATGCTATGTGTTGATTTGTGTTAAAGAATTTGCATTGAATAACCTATTTAATATGTCGTCAATGTCATATTAAACTTTGATTTAGAGTGACGTCTCCTGCAAAAGTGCACCCATTTTAAAAACATTAATGATGTACACAGCAAGAGAGCAGACATAACACAACGTTGCAAAATAGTGACATAATGACCATCACAAAGTCCCGTGTCCACATCGCCCAATTCTTTCCAAGTCCAAATCTATTCAGTTTACATATGTTACAAAGAAATTCTGAAAATTCACATATTTGAGACAGTGAAAGAATCAAATGTTTATGATTTTGAAACGATTAATCATTATCAAAATAGTTCCCAATTCTTTTTCCCGTAATGGGATCATGTCAGGCTTTTCAAAGCGTTTACCAATTTACTGCTGCATCTGGATTTCCGTTTCCTCAGAGAGACACGGGTAGACCAGTGGTGTTATTTAGAGGTGGATTTAGAAGAAAAAGTAGTGTACAGTCCTCGAGGATTAACGTTATATATTTGTTCATTCTCACAAGATAAAAATAAGTAAAATAGGTATTAGAATCAAATATACTTAAAGTACCAAAAGTAAAAGTACTCATTATGCAGAACGACTAATTTCAGAATAAAATTGTATAATAATTCCTAAATTCAAACATTAGGAACTGTTAGGACGTGTCATGTGACAAAAACTGGAACAGTGACGCCCAATTATTTTCTCTCTGTCAGCAGAGCAAAAGATGGCTACATCGATGTTTTTCCATAATGTTTTGGCATGTGTATGTCTCTAACTATGTAGCCTATGTTGGTTTCGATGTGTGTGCTCTTATTTATTGTGGAAAATATGAAAACCAATAAATATATCCAACCAAAGAAAGAAAAGATCATTCATGCTGAAGTAAAAGTAGCAGTTCTGCAATAGAAATATATTCCATTACAAAGTCATACATTCAAAACTTTACTTAAGTAAAACTACAGAAGTATTAGCAGCAATATATCAAAAGTAAAAGTAATTATCATGCACTATGTAAACGGCATGTATGCTGTATGGTCGAGGTGGAGCTCTGTTGAACTATTTTACAAGCTTAACATCTATAAAAATCAAGAATTCATATAACATGTACAATTTTAATCTGCAAAATAACTTGTAACTATATGGCATATGTAATATGTTGTGGAGTAAAAAGTAAAAATATATACTTACTACAGTACTTGAGTGAATGTAGCCTACTTTCCACCACTGTTGTTGGGTCTGTTTATCATTACACTTCATTATCTTTAATGTTTGAATGTGTGAGAGGCAACGCTGACGACAGTCACTTTAATAAGGTAAGACGCTTTTATTAAATGGTCACACGGTGGCGCCAACAGACCAAACAGCCCAAGTGTGGTCTCGTATTCACACACTGAGTTTAAAAAAAAGTTCTTAAGAAGGCGATCATTTCTCATGAGTTTTTCCATTAATTGCCGAAAGAAATGTCAGAGTTTCATTTTACACAAAGCCGTCAATTATAGTGAATGTTGAATGCAGTGGAGAATGAAGGGCCATTTACAGCAGAGATGGGAGCCTCGGCGCAGAAAGGCCCGCTGATCCCCGCCCACCCTGCCAGCAGCGGCCGCAGCGGGGGGGTCCTCCCCGCCGGCTCCTTTCATCTTAAAGGACGAACAATATGTGGATGGTATGGACAATGGGATCGCGGTAGGAGGGCATGACAGCACGTAAGTGTACATCCTGCCATGAAAAGACATCAGACAGCTATAGAATGAAAATAGATCAGAAGCTCTCTTCCGTGTGACTCCATGCACGACTCTAACGCACAGTTGATCACAGGACCGTTAATGCGGGATACGGCTCAGTGTGGGCAGCCATCCCTTAGCGGCCCACAGCGGGGCCACCGGGCTGCACATGACACTGCTATCTGCTGCGTGAAGTCAGCAAGGAGCAGTTTTTGTGCATTGTTTTTACCCAACCAGGTCCTATGCAAATGAAAGCTTTAATTTTTCGAACATGTAAAAATAATATAATAGAGTAAAACAAAACCACAAAAGAAAAACAAAAAAACAATATTAAGTCAACATGTCCGAAAAGGAATAGGAAGAAGCATGATGTTTTTTGATCCTACCCCTTCTCCACTACTCATTAATAATCATCAGATTGGCTTCCTATATCCCATGTTAGCACATTATTTTCAAGTGACTGTTTTTACTGTTTAAATGAACGGTTTCAATTTACATGTATTTACACCAAAAAAGAAAACATAGGCCTACATATACATGTATATTATTCACCATAGAAAATAAATAATGTGAATAAACAAATAAATATTCTGTGAGAACACCTGGTCAAAGCCCTTCTTCCTCCCTGTACCTCGTGAAAACCATGTTTTTGTAAACTTTGTGAACTGAGTCACGCTTGGGCACCGCTGCACTACACTCAGTCCGTTCCACAGCTTCACTCTACGTATAGAAATACAAAAACTCTTTACTGTTGTACAGAAACAAAGATGTTTTAAGTTCAACTCTCTTATACAACATGCATTACGCGCTTGGTCACCCGTTCCATTAACTGCAGCTGAATGATGTGTCATCTAGTGGTGGAGGAAGTATTCAGATCCTTCAGTTGAGTAAAAGTACTTATACCACACTAGAAGAATACTCTGATAAAGGTAAAAGGTCCTGCATTGAAAATGTTATTTAGGTAAAAGTATGTAAGCATAATCAGTGTGTATCAGTAAATGTACTTAATGTATTAACAATATGTAGAAAAATGGCCCCTGTGACAATTATACTATTAAACAGTATATTATATCATTAGATTATTATTACTCGTGCATTAATACAAAATCAGGATTTGACTGTTGTAGTTGGTTGACATGGAGCTAATTTTATAACTATTTTGTATAGGGCTGCAACTTATGATCATTTTCATTATGGATGAATCTGCTGATCATTTTTTGATTAATCGATAAATTGTTTGGTTTGTAAAAATTCTGAAAATAGTGAGAAATTCACAATTACCCAGAGTCCAAACGGACATCTTCACAATGCTTGTTTTGACAAAATTTAAACTGATTACAAAGCAGTAAATCCTCACATTTGAGTAGCTGGAACCATGAAATGTTTAGGTCACTTTTTCTTTTTAAAAAAAAGACCTATTTTTACCTCCAATTTGTACTTGAGTGAATGTACTTAGTTACATTCCTCCACTGCTGTAGTCTTACTGTTTGTATCCTGTGTCATTTCATGAGGAGGCTGTGTGCTGAGGTCCGTCAGTGGAGAGCAATCGTTCCCAAGTTTGTTTTGCCTGTGAAGCCTCATCTCAACATGTCTATAAGTTGTGAGCAACACAGTCAGAGAGTGATTTTCTCTTGAGATGATTTCATTTTAATACTTTTTAGAGGCCTGAAGAGGTAAAACTGCATAACGTATTTCACAAAAAAGGAGAAAAGTCTAAAAAATAAACAGGAATTTGTGTGAACAGACATTGATTTCTTCACGGTCTGCTAGTGGGGGTTCATTCAATCAAAGTTGACAAAACATCCACCTAGACAGAAACACACTATACAAACCAAAACTGTACAGCATCAGTATACAAATACGCAAATATGCTACATTACAAACGTACATATCAAAACACTGCAATTAAGAAGATCATAGTATTAGAGAAAATGTTTAGGATGTTGTCACCAGATGTTGCATTTCGCCTTTACTTTCTTCTTCCACCGCATGATTTTTAGAAAGAAGAAGTAGCGAGTCAGATGGAGAAGGAGAGACTCGTGATTTGTCTCTGTTTTGGCTTCGTATAAAGAAATGAGATGATGACATCTGACCATTAGTTGTCCTAGAAGTTGCAGATGTTGGCACTTTTCCTGTTGGCACGATTGCAGAGTGTTTGACTGCTGGTTATGCAAACGCACACACACACATCTTTGTACTCTTATACTTATGAGAACCCTTAATGGCATAATGCATTCCCTAGCCGCTAACGCTGTACGTAACCATTAAAGCCACATGGCTAACCTGTACCTGTACCCTAAGGTTGACCTAAACCCAAAGCTGGATTACTAACAGGCAAAGTGGACAACTGCCTAAGTCCCCAGACCCCCTGTCCCACCAACAGCCCCAATTCCATTGTGTGGCAATTTGGTGTGCGGTAATATAATCAACTGTAATTTTATGCTTTAGTACTAAAGCACAATTTTAACTGACATGAAAGGATGGGTCCCGCTTTAGAACGTAATCTTGAGGCCCTGTCTTGAAGAGCATTCTTGTGCCAGAATCTCCCTTTTAAAGGAATACTTTGACATTTTGGGAAATACACTTATTTGCTTTCTTGGCGAGATTTGAATGAGAAGAGTGATAACACTCTCACCTCTGTCAAGTAAATATGAGGCTATAGTGAACATTTGGAAAGATTAGGTTAGCACAAAAAAATGGAAAGAGCTAGCCTGGATATGTTCATAACATAACAACATCAGCAAACTTTGTTGCCCTGTGGCCCCTAATCCTTAACCTTCAAACAGCCCTTTGACCTGAGCATGCTCAGTCTGTGTTTACATTACTAAGTTTTGCCACATATCATCTGATATGTTGGACTTATATTCATAAATATGATTAAAAATATCAAGTCAAAGTCTGTCTACACATCTGTACCATATGAGCCCTATTGTTCAGACGAAATACAACAGAGAGCCGAGAGGAGTAAATGATAATGGGCATTTCATGAAACAATCTCCACTCAAGGTCCACTTATTTGCTTATTCTGGAGCTTTCATTCATGTCGTACTGTGTCCATCAGAAGATGAAGTTTGCTTAGTGGTCAAGAAGCTGTAGATCATACAAACTTTCCATCAACCTGAACACATTTAGGACACATAAAAAACATCCATGTTGGTGTGTTGTTTAATGTAAGAATATGTAAGTCAGTGCAAGTGTGTGTTTTTTTAAATAGTTTTGGAGAGTAATGGAGATGTACGGCACATATGATGCTTGTGTTAACACTGTGGTTTAAGGAAGTGCGTACAAGCTTGTTTGTGCGCTACACAATGTGTGTGTGTGTTAGTGTGTGTGTGTGTGTAAAAAGAGCGGCGTCTTGTGGTCACGTGAGGATTGTGGTAAAACATAAATTCTGAGGTTGAACGAGTGGTGTTATAGTTAAAGTAAGACTTCCAGCACTGGTTTACCAGCGACCTCTCCCTCAACCTCCTTCAGCCTGCTGGATCCCGCTGAAAGAAAAAACAGCATCAAAGTGAATGAGCCTTAAACATTATGCAAAGTATCTGGGCCAACTAAAATCGACACAGCTACAACATCTTTTGGACTAAATGACTTGACCCCTTTTGTAGTAATGTCACTGTGACCTATTTGCCTCTTCATCAACTGAATCAAAGGGAAGAAAATAAAATCACTGAAATCAGCCATTATCTTATCAACCAACAAAATTATATGAATCAATAGTCTCTGGAGTCTTAGTGTAGTCTTCCTTGGTGGTCTTTCGTGATTCTTTAATGACACACCTGGGTAACTCAGGTCTTTTTAGAGAACAGTGATAGAGATTGGACTTTACACTGTAGCTTGATAACATGGCCAACATGTTGTTATTGATTTTGTGTCTTGAATTTTTTGTTCTGTTGTAGGTGAAGTCACTGTCATGTTGTTTGCTGTTGATAGTGCCAGTAACTCCTTTGAATCAGTGTGTGATTGAAGTTTTCCAACCAGTCTCCTGGAAAATGTGCAGATTAATGTCTGTTTAAATATCAAAAGAGAATTTGAATAAAGACACTGAAAGATACCATATACTGGTAAAATGAACAGTCAATCATGTATTTTGATTATAGAATTTATTAAAATCTTAACTCTGATCTGATCCCAGGCATACTGATGTTTAATGAAAATGTTTATGGGGATATTATCATAAAAACTGTGTACATTGTGTTCCGTTTTAAGGGATAATTTTAAAGATTGCCATCTCTTGCAAAGTTCCTTTGAGAGTTTCACTTCCACTGTAATGACTTCAAAATACTTCAGACTTGACTAATGCAAAAATAAATTGTTGTTAAAATATTTTCGATACCGTACTACATTAAAAAGTGATGATTTAGTACACTAGCAGCCAAACTGACATTAAATGTGATTAATAACTCCCCAACACATCGTACATGCCATATTATATAGTTTATTAAAGGGTTAATCCAGCCATTTGCACTCACATGTAGTTTGAGGACCTGCGAGAGACAGATTTAAAAGAGATAAAGAGATATGAAGAATTTTAGTCCAGAGTATGGGTCAAACTTCAAAAGATCCCAGAGCCTACATTTCACATAATGCAACTTACCAGGGTCTTTCTTTAGACCTTCCCTACCTGTTGCTACAAATACCGATGTCTTTTAAATGCTGCACTCCTTGTTTGTAAAACAAGCTTTCTGTTCTGTCACTTTACAGCTCATGTTGGCAAATTCATACTCATTTTACAAATGAATGCTCAAATATGTTGCTAATACAGGAAAAGGGACTAAGCAAGAAACGACAGTCATTTTTCTTCATCAAGCTTGACCAAAACATTTTATCTTCCAGAAAATAATATTTCCTTACAAACAGTTCTGTCAATATTTATTTATTTAATTAAGTGGAGACAGCATTTGTGTTCAACCGTTTTGTTAATGTAATATTTGATGTTTTTGCCACATTGTGGCAGTGCACCTTTCCTGACATTCACACTCTATTAAGAAAAGCCTCTCTGGCAGACATTAGTGCTGCTGGCACTGTGCTGAATTTTCCCCGCGGTTGTCTAATTGTTTTACTTATGACATCAGATTAATATGAAAGATGCTGTAATCAAATACACATAGTGGTTTCATCAGGTATGATGACTCTTTGCCTTGCGCAGTTGACCTGACTTATTATTCATTTATGTAAAGACATTAATCCCAACACAACCAAGAGGTGCAAGTGAGAGTCTTCGGTTCAATCTCCTAGTTTTTACTTTTAAGCGGTTAACATATGTGTAACTTCTCAGGAGATAAAGAAATGCTAATTGGGAGTGTTTCCACTGGTGAAACATGTAGCACCATGGGAAGTCATGACTTACTGCAGCATCCTACAGGCTGTCAAGCAGATATGAGGCCTGTCAGGGATGCTTTGTTCATGTGGACCCAGTCACGACACAGACACGGCGCTCACCGGGTTGTTTCTTTGTGCGAGTCACATGACCTTTTTGGCTAAACTGGTCCAGCCAGCTCTCCCTCCCAGCATCCACATCCTGAGTTTGTCTCGTAGCTTCAGTGACACTGCTGTCTGGCTTGCTGGGAATGCATGAGTGTTTATACTCTGCAGCCACTGGCACCCAGAGGAGAGGGATGTTCTCTGCTGCACATTAGAGAGAGTGATTGAGAAACAGAAAAACATTGGGGAGGAAGGAGAGGGTGGGAACTGGTGAGGAAGAGGAAGGAAGAGCTAGACTATATAAAGAAAGAGAGTGGGGCAACAGCAGAGAGGTGTGGTTTGTGAGAACATTTGGGGAGAACCTCAGAGGCTGAACTGTGAGTACTAGAGAGTAGTAAGCTGGAGAATATTAACAACTGTGCATTTGTTTGTGGATTTTGTTAAAGTGGGACCTTTTTGACCAACCAATTTCTCAATAAAGATATTTGTTTCTGTTATCCAACTTCTGAATTTATGCAGGAGACTGACCTAATGGCCTGGACTCAAGCAGGACATTTTGTGGCCAGATGTTTCCAGCTTTAGCTCATGCCTTGCTTGTGCAACTTTAAGATTTTACATTTAAGTGCTTTTGACATGTCATTCTGGTCAGGTACTCTTTTTATGAGTATGTAGTTTGCTTTAAAGGTACAGCATGGGCTCATGTCAACCCTTAATCTTCTCTAAAGCTAATTACAGAAAATTACATTTCTCATTTTATTTCCTTTTTATTTTGGCAGGTGCAATGACAGAAGCCGACTGTGTGCATGTGTGCGTATATGTCAGGTGAAAATATAGTGTTTGTAAATTGTCCTTCTGTGTGTGTGTGTGTGTGTGTGTGTGTGTGTGTGTGTGTGTGTGTGTGTGTGTGAGTGTGTGAGTGTGCTGAACCATGGAAGGGATTGGGAGCAGCTTGGCGGTGCGACGCTGCCTCACCTTTGCCACGGGTCTGGTGGAGTGTCTGTGTTTCGCCGGAGCCGTGTTCGGATGGGCTTCGCTTGTTTTTGTCCTGAAGACGGAGGGCTACTTCAGCTCTCTGTGTGTCAACACCACAGGAGTCAATGCAACGCAAGTATTAGGTCAGTATGAAATCCTCACCGCCACTACTCTGATTTCTGAATGTCTGTAGAAATGATCCAGTAATTTTATGCTGTAAAAAGTTGAACATGTCATTCTAAGCACTTGGATTTCTAAAATCAACTCTTGAA
This sequence comes from Coreoperca whiteheadi, assembly GCA_011952105.1. Classification (NCBI taxonomy): domain Eukaryota; kingdom Metazoa; phylum Chordata; class Actinopteri; order Centrarchiformes; family Sinipercidae; genus Coreoperca; species Coreoperca whiteheadi. The sequence continues at coordinate 15,925,785 of CM022490.1, forward strand.
AATATTTGAGAAATGAAGATATTTTATAGTGGCATATTTTTATAATGTGGACCTCACTGACCATCATTGTCACCTTAATCACATACTTTCTCTATTTTTTATGTGTCTACAGATTGCAGCGGACAGGATGAACAGTTCTCACTTGTTTTCACCATCGCCTCCTTTTTGAACAATTTCCTGACGCTGCCCAATGGTTTTCTCTTCGACAGGTTTGGTACTACAGTGGCTCGGCTCTTTGGAATGTGAGTCCAACAACATCAGCCTTTATTACTTAAGAGTAAATGATCGATGGATTTAAAATATTTCCTATTTAGTTTCTCACCAAAAAAGCGTAGTAGAGGAGTAGAGTAGACAGTAGAGCGGTTTACTTTCAACCTGGAAGTGATAGTTTTTACACATCTAGCTCTGACATATGACACTGACTTTAAAAAGGTTACCACAAAGTAACTCATACATCAATAAGAAAAATAAACAAGAAAAAGAAGAAATCTTGTTTACTAGATTGTTTTTGTGTCAATAGCTTCCATACCAAAAACAAAAAAGCTTCTTTTTTTTGTGAATTATTTGTTTGTAATAGGTTGCTTAGCCAAAACGTCCAGTTTTTCTGATGCAGCAATAAAACTAAACATAATAAACCAAACACATTGTCACTAAAGACAGATGAGCTTCTGCCCTCTTCATCTCAATGCATGGCTGTGACTGTCTCTATGTATAGAGGTTTTTGCCTCTGAGGGATTCCCAAATCTATCTGCTTACAATAACTGCTGTTTTTGCTGTTTTCCCGCATGGAGAGGGCGGAGTCATGAAGAAAGGCGAGGAAATTGTAATGTTGGTGTTGTGTGCATGTGGATAAATATACTGTGCATGCTCCTGTGAAGCAAGAAGGTACAAATAGGACAGCTAGAAAAGTGAGAAGGGAGGAGGCAGCCCATGAAGACAGAGACGTCAGAATAGCTCCCATAACGGATGTTATGCAACGTAGCTGAGATTTTCCAGACACACAAATGGAGATGCAGCATACATACCAAAGCCGGACAATTAGCAATGCAGAATGCAGAGAAAGTGTTTTATGAGAAAAGGGAGCAGTAAAGGAAATAAAGCAGTCAAGGGCAACAAATTACCAGAACCTTACAAAACTGAAATTGGAAAGAGGAAAAGTGAGAGAATAGAAACCTCAGGCCTAATAATCACCAGAGCATGGAGGAATGTCAGAAAGAAATATGGTTTTCTTTGGTGCAGATGTTCAGACCCTGTAACTAAGAAGTCCTCCCCACTGCACATACCTGCCCACTTTATTGCCCCAGACATGTCTAAAGCCACAATAACAAATGGGCACTACAGCCAGCCATGTGTTTCCATTAAAAGAGGGTGGAGGGAAAATCAAAGGCCAAGGAATGCAAATATTTGGACAAGAGGCGGCAAGGGATGAGGACGGATCTTTGCTTAGGATGGTCCAGGAAAAGGAAATTAAAGTTGGGCAAAAGAAGAACCTGCGTGCGAATGTTTGTTTACTGTGACTTAAGTGTATCGGTTTCTATTCATTTCAAGACCAATTTTCCCATCTCAAATAATTTGTTTTGTAAAATCTTGTCCTCAAAAACATTCAACATCACGCTCACCTTCATGCCTGGCGATGTGACGCTCCCATTATGCCAATAAAATTATATGATAACACAGGACATTTTCTTTCCCACCAGATTTCTTTACACCATAGGTACCTCGATGGTGGCCTTCGCAACGCCAGGTGAAAAAGAATTTCTCTTTGTTTTGTGTTTTTTCAGGCCCTTATAGTCAGAAATGCTGACATGAAGCAGGAAGTTACAGCTCACTCTAACAGCTGTGGATGCTAATTTTTCCCATTTCTTTCTTTCCCCATCAGCTTTGTCCAACCTGCTCTTCCCAGCTCTCTCCTTTCTGGCAGTGGGTGGCATCTTGTTTCTAATCACCAACATGCAGGTACTGAAGAAGTCATTCATATTAGAACAGATCACAAAGATTATAGTCAGTTTTAATGAATAAGCTGGTTATTTTCCCGATTAGTCAATTGGTTACTCTTTAAAATGTCAGTAAATTGTCAAAACTGTCCGTCACAGTTTCTCAGGGCCCAAGTTGAAATTGCTTTTTTTGTCCAACCAAGAGTCAGAAAACCCAAAATATTCACAATTCACAATGATATAACAAAAGAGAAAAGCAGTAAATCCTCAAACTGGAGAAGCTGGATCTAGGTTTTAGCATTTTTGCACAAAATAAATTAAGCGTTTAATCAAATTGAACCAAAATGGTTGTTCCAGAATCAGTGGTTGATTGATATTTGCTCCAAAGTGCTGCAAGGGAAAATGAAATGAATTATATCCTTTTAGCCTGTTAAAAGTATTTTTCTTCCTGCAAAAAACAAAGGAGTCTGTGGGCTTCTGTCTCGCCATTTGAAGTTTGGTTTTGTGATTTTTTTGAGCTATTTCTGGATGCCTGCGTGTGTGCTCTGTCAGTGGAGTATCACCTAAAGGTACTGTAGAAAAGACACATGACCAAGAACCACTAACTCTAACTGGTCCCATGACCAACATTCGAGGAAAGATGACTGGGAAACACAGTTGTAAGAGCTTTTTTTGGAATCGACAGAGGTTTGAAAAAATGATGTTCGAGATCTGAGTGGTCACCAGATAAACACGTCCAGGACTGTTCTCAGGTCATCACTAAACAGGAACACAAACAAAAGACAGAGAGTCTACCCTCAGTGCCCTTTTGGTGGCCGCAGGGCTTTTCTGAGACTCAGCTCATGATCTTGTGGGGGGAAAAATACACAAAGCCCTCTTGGGAAAACTGTGATGTTTCTTCAGTTTGAATGGTGTGGCTGTGAGTCCAAAACCACATCCGCATATTCAAACAGGCAATTCAACTCAGCAAGAACTAATGTTAAACTGAATTACAGAAGATGCAAAAAAGGACATTGTCCAGTCAGACATTCAAAGAAAGTCCCACAGACAGAAAGACACTTAATTGCATTCATCTGTTTTGATCAATTCAAATTTCTCTCCTAAAGGTAGGAAACCTGTTTGGCTCGCATCGCTCCACCATCATCACTCTCTACAACGGGGCCTTCGACTCTTCCTCAGCACTCTTCCTTGTCATCAAGGTGAGAGAAATTCACACACTGCTTTCATTAGTTAAATCTATTGGATATATATTAATACCAGCTCATGCTGTTGTGATCTCCACCCCGTCTTCTCCTCCAGTTGTTACACGAGTCTGGCATCTCTCTCCGCGCCTCCTTCCTCTTTCTGTCCGCCTGCGGCATCATTCACCTCTTCAGGACCTTCTTCCTGCTGCCCAGAAACTTCATTCCTTACCCCCTGCCTGATCGCTACACGTACGGGTACGAGAACACCTCATAGATGCTTCAAGTGTAAATAGGGTTCAGTATTTTCAGATCAGCGTACTCTTACAGCAAGAAAAACAGGTTTTGGGTGTGAAGTCTGAGTGCTCCTGTGTATTTTTCAATCAAAATCCATAAAAAAAATTTAAACACTGATCTTTCCTCATCTCAAAAAAATCTGATTGATGATTGGCAAACAAACAATTGATGTTTCTTGCAAAAACAACACTCTAAAAAAACAAATCTTTCCAGCACAGTTTATTTTCACGTCATCATTCCTTGCAAATATCGTTCATATCGTGTTATGTGATTATAGCGTGTTGAGTCCAAACCTCATTTAAAAAGTAAAACATTTTCAAAGAACTCCCACAATGCCCTTAATCCGTGGCTGACCCACTGTGACCTTTGACCTTTGTCAGGATAACTTGTGGTAAATCAAAGACAGAGCAGACAACAGCGAATGGTAACGCAGAGAGGACGATAGTGGAAACGCCACTCGACAACAAGGCCGATCCAGTGGAACAAGGTGTGTGTTTACTGTGGCGTAGATTAACACACAGTGAGATCTAACAGAATAAAGTAATCACATATCCTATTTCTCCACAATAATTTTTATAACTTTTTCTTCACTTTCTTGTTTCCTCTTTGTTCTTTCCTCTGTGGTCTCCCCTCGTCTCTCTCAGAGAAGAGTTTCCGTGAGTGTTTTCTTTCCTGGCTCTTTGTGTGGCACCTGCTTTGGTTGTCGGTGATGCAGCTCAGACATTACCTCTTCATTGGCACCCTCAACTCCATGCTGCAGCGGCTGACGGCGGGAGAGCCTTCGCTGGGTAAACACACACAAAAACACTCCATCATGTTTTCCCTGTCTTAGCTAAGATGGAAGTTTGTGGAAACCCTACTTATTAGGTAAACTTCCATCATCATCTTGTCTCAGCAAGGCAAGTATCATGGAAACTTCAACTAAGGGGATGTGACTGAAGTAACGTTATGTGAGCAAGATGCTGCAGTAGAGCATGGAAAGTATTCAGTCATATAACAGAACTAACTGGGGCATTATGGTTTTATAACCCAATCTCACAAAAACAATGTACCAAGAGGATAGCTAATGTAGTTAAGATGAAAGTCATCATATGTCTGAGTTTAAATCACCTCTCATTTACCTAAAGAGTGGACTTTGTGATCTACTATCACACATTTATCTTACAGACTTAGTGAGCTGTTGTTGGACTCTTTTATTCTCTAACCATCTTATCCTTGCTTGTGTGTCCCTGCAGTGAGCCAGTACATCAACGCCTTTGCTATAACGCAGCTGTGTGGCGTGCTGTGCGCTCCCTGGAATGGCCTCATCATGGACAGACACAAGGGCAAACCTCGTGCTGCAGGTAACATACCAATACTAATCATGACCAGTGATGAACCCCGCAGGCCACAACCATGGCAGACCTACTGTCAGTGTGTCTGGGGTGTGCCCACCAAGTCAGTGGGCTCTTGCATTTCCAAAGACAAAGTAAATATTAACTGAAACTGAGTCCCTTTTCCTAACTGTAGTGGATAAACAGCAGTCCCAAAGCACAGAACACCAATCTCATGTTCTTTGAGAGATGTGAGTGGTATAATGATTTTTGTTTGGGACCTTAATATCAGTACTGCATAGTGTTAAATAAGACATACTTTATGAAGGGTTTATAAGTTGTAAGAAATGGATTTATTCATGCTCAGTAAATCATTTATTAAGGCTTTATAGACCAGTGAAAAATCTCTATGGTTCACATTTATTCTCCTTTTGCATAACTTGCTTTGTCTTTTAATCATCAAGTCCCGATTCAACCATTCCACTAATGCAAAAGTGCTGCAGAGCATCTGGACCAAAATACATAGATACATAGATAAATACAATTTATTAATGGTGGCTGGTTATTGCAGTGGAGGAATTCTTTATTTTTTGAATAACTGCAGACCTGATGGGTTATTATAAAATGAGAAAGTCATGACACATTCACACTTCGAATAAGCCATCCAGTTTTCAGGTGGAAAAAAACCCCCGACAGGTAAAGGGAATTTTCATAGCTTGGCACCACAAATGTCATCCTTATTAATGGCTTGTTACTGATCCATAAACATTAATAAATGGTTTATTAACCATTAATAAACATAAATAAGATAAAATCAATAAGACTTTATTAATCATTGGGGGAAATTCACAAGCAACCCAGCAGTATATAAAGTAACATATATATATATAAAATATATAAATAATTGTTTCTTTTTTGGACGAACAGGTGTGATTTGTGCGTGTGTCTGTTTTTAGGAGAGAGTGAAAAGGAGGCAGACCTGCGGGCCTCGGTGCTCTCTCTCTTCCTGACGGCGCTGCAGTGTGTGATGTTCTCAGTTTGTGCCTCCACCCCGTACCTGCCGCTTCAGTACCTCACCTTCATCCTGCAGGTGCTCAACCGCTCCTTCCTCTATGGCGGCAACGCAGCCTTCATCAGTGTGGCGTGAGTATCAAACACACAGGCCGGCAGCACATAGGGACACATTTTTATAAATGCACACTTTACATACTTGCACAAATATCAGGGCAATCATACGAACACTCACCAGTAAGGTGCTACAGTAACACATGACCACACAACAGAGAACACTTTTTCTGCTGCAGTTTAATAGTTGTTATGTATCAATGGCCCAAAGGGCTTCACATACCACAATATACACATTTATTTGTTAATGCTGTCAGAGCCCCCAGACTGTGGAGCGCTCTGCCTATTGAGATGAGACAGGCTTCTTTTAAATCTCTTCTTAAAACTTTATTTTATAGGATTTATGTGGGTTTTATCATTCCACACTTGGCATTTTTTAACTCCCCTGTGTTGTTTTAATGTTTTGTTTTGATCTTCTGCTTTTGTTTCTATAAAGCACTTTGTAACCTTAAGAAAAATGCCATATAAACAAAGTTTTTTTTTATTATCATTATTATAAATACTAAAATGGCAAAACAGTGGAGAAAATAACCCCCCAAAAGATGAAGAAGTTGTGTCAAAAGCAGAGGAAGCAATAAAAATATGGTCATATACCAAATAAAATATTTCTAAAAATGACTTGTAAACTCAACTAAGAAAAGAATAACGTAACAATATGAATAATGAGCAAGAAAACTGTTTGTGTTCAAAAAGATAAAAAGAGCAGATAAAAATATACACAATCAATGTGAATTCAATTAATTGTAGGGAAAGTGACTTGAATAAAATAAAAGTCCCTAAAGTAATTAAGCATTAAATTATCATTAGTAAACATTTAAGTAAATGGTTTATAAGGTCTTTTTAAGTGTCCATTGATATTTTTGTCAACAACAGTAACTCCTGCTGTAAAGCATCCGTAACTGAATGCTTGTATATAAACAGGTAATGAATGACAATATTATATTACACAGTTGTGATGATATATATGAAGAACATGTCTTCGTAGGAGTTTGAATTGTTGACAAATACTGTACATTAATAAACATGTAAAAGTATTCTTATAGCTGCTTCTAAGTACATTATAATGCATTATAAATAGTTTATTATATGTTTACATACTGCATATAAATGAGAAAGGGGTGCGTTAAAGTAAAATCTGACCTATATTTTGAAAGAATGTTTTAAATGCTTAAAAATGTCTCTTTTTCGACACTCACCACTTCCTTCTCTTTGCCATGTCATCACTTTGTGTGTGCGTGTGTGCAGTTTCCCGTCATGCCACTTTGGGAAGCTGTATGGTCTGGTCATGGCTCTGTCCGCAGTGTTTTCTGTGCTGCAGTATCCCTGCTTTGCCCTTGTGAAAGGAGCTCTGCATGGAGACCCTTTATATGTGAGTACATGACATGTAATTGACACAACTGTGAATCCCACCTACTTACTCTGGTCCTTCTCCTCCCATCATCGCCATCTTTATCTATGAACTGTGCTCTCACTGCTTCGTTCGTGTGTCTGCAGGTGAACATCGGTCTGACGCTGCTCAGCCTGCTCGCCTTCATCCATCCGCTCTCCGTCTATCTGCACTGTCGAAGTCTTGCCTCCCAGCAAGCCAAGAGCAAAGCCTCCTCTTAAAGTCTGTAAAATGACAGCAGCGACTCGCACTTAAAATGTCCTTCATATCACATGTGACACTGATGCCTCTTCAGTTTATCTGATTAATAATGCTCGTGTGGATGTGGATCCTGTTTGGAAAGCAAGATCAGTGCTTTCAGATTGTTGTGAAGTGTGATTTTGGTTACAGTCATAGTGCATTGAATGTATCCATAACAAATTCAGAGCTTATGGTGTGCAGCCTGCTGCAGGTGACTCTCTTCACTGAGTGATCTGAAGCATAAAACAAATCTTTTTAAATCATCTCAGCACTTAGTTACAATCAAACACATGGTGCTAATGAGATTTTTGGAAACCCAGCTTTAGCAACTGTTAGCTTTGCCTGTTTTGTTGACAGTTCAAATTCCTCGTGCTGGCTGCTGTAATTCTACTTTTCCATGACTGTGACGTTTCTCATGTTTCTTGTTTTATGCATTCTTATAATTTAACATTATATTCTTGACATTTTTTATATTCTATCACACCATGGTAATGGTGGTTTCAATGGTGCCAAGAGAAAACGCACTTTATTGTAAAAGGCTAAAAATGTTAAAGATAATGTTTATATCACCGTGGACCTCTTCAAGTTATCTCTCACTCACTATATATTTTTTTATCTTAAAACAACAATGTTGAGTGTAGTGACTGCATGAGGGACACTTGGGAGTCCGAGTCACAAATATCAGTCTGTGTTGTTTTTATTGAACCGATCAGTGACGTGCACAGTGTAAAAAGGCTAACACAGGCTCATTCTTTGGTGTAAAAACAGCTCAGTGAAGCCCCTCTGTCAGGACAAAGGTACTGTTTGCTCGCTAACGTGACGCTGATGTCTCTGCACTGATTGCTTTACCATGTGAGTTTATTCAAATACACCGACTACAGCAGTCAACACACCTCTGCCACCTGCTGGCCACTTAGTTTAGCTGTTAGCTACAAAAGTCACTAACATTAACTGTAGACAGTAAACAGTAACATATGACGTCTCAGGTGCTCAGTGTGTCTGTGTAATCCAGCAGAAGAATTTGGTGTCATGGAGGAATTCTGTTTTTTAATGAAAATGGGCCATAAGTATGTAGTTACAAATGGGAAAATATGTACCATTTTTTACTAGTATGTTTATTTTTTAAGTCGACTGTATATGTTTCTGCAGTGCCAATGGTGGAATTGTTGAAATGTTTCTATAAATATGCAAACTCTTAATTGTGCAAGTTTGTGAAGGGCATTACTACTTTTTGATAGTTACTTTTGCCAAAATAAATGTTTCAGTTTTCAACTACTGCGAAAAGAATTATGTTCTTGCAGACAACTTCTATACAGATGCTATAGAAAGGTGTAATCTAGTAAAAAGATATTTTAAAAAAACCTTAAATGCATCAACCGCAGGAACTGTATGTTGTACACATTGATATAAAAATGTCCAACAATGTTAAAATGAAAGTGATATTCAAAGGCTGAACCCTGAATTCCCTCTGCCCCCCCCCCCCAGTGTTTGCTTTACTGAGTCAATCTTTTCACTTGATTGGACTGACTGGTGTATTTAATGCAACATCAGCTGCACAAGGTCTTATTGTCCAAATGCTAAATGTGGGTCGAAAAGTCAGGGTATCGCTGCCTCTGCTGAACAGATTTTAACAGTCTTTGTTTCACTGCCCTAAAAATTGCCCTGTGATGGTGGCGCAATCTTCCAGGATACAGTTGAAGAATCTTTCTCTCAGGACAGAGAGGACAACAGTTGGCAGGAAGACAGAAGCTGACTGGACTAAATAAATAGCGATGCATTAGTCCAAACAGAATACAACTGGTCAAAGGCTTTAATATGAAACTGACTCCTTGTTAAAGGGGATTCTATACATTAAAGTCTGTTTACTACTGAATATGTGAAAAAAGTTGTGAAAAGCCTTCTGTGGCTGCAGAAGGAGTTGTGTGAAGTCTGGTAAATTACCTCAAGTGATGTCACTGTTGATTGGGGCTGAAGACTACAAGTTTGAAAATGAAAAAATTCCTGGACTGTGGAGTTGGAAAGTGAGATTACAGACCTTTGTAGCTCTCTTCGTCTCTGCTTGAGGCTATGTTAGCGCCACTAATAACACACCCAAATCTCAAAACGAACTGTCGGAGGTCGAGTTGCATTGTAGGTAATGCAGGTGCCAGGTGTTCACAAGGAAGACGAAAGCATGGAATAAAAGACGATATATGTGGTTCTGCTGCATCAGCTCTTTTATATATACATTTTTTAACTGTCCATCCTGAGTCCAACTATGTTGCAGGATCACATGCTAAATTGTTGGAGAACTCTCTTAAGGAAAGATCTGATTCTATGAATGAAGTCCAAACCTGCAGGATTCACAGCACCCTCAGAGGACAGTCTGGCGTCTCCAATCATACTGAGACTCTTGGTGTTCTGGGTAGGAGTTGCCATGTTGTTAATGATAGAGGTGAAGAGGTTTTCACATGGGGAAGAATTCTCTGGGGGGGGGGGGGGCTGGCCGAGTTTTAACTTGAAATAACAGGGACACTCCCACACAACAGCCTCTCTCACCTTGTCGGTACACCTGCTGTGAGACAACGCAGTGAGCCCAGAAAAACTTGATGCAACTCCACAAAGTCTGTCACATCGAGTGTGTGCGCGCTCAGGGAACATGTGCATGCTGACAGGTTCTTCCCTTGTATCTGCGTCATCGATGATCACAAACTCAGTATCTCTGTAAATACAGACTTGCATAAACAAATGTATGACAGAAATAGGAGCGAACGCGGGAGGAGTGGAGGATAAAAATAAACCAGTCTGTTAATGAGGTGACTTGTTATGTGTTGTTGTGTTGTTTTGTTTTTAAATCAGACTGAATCTGTCGCAGGGACTGAGGATGTCTTTATGACACATAGATTTTTACAGGCTTACTCAAGATGTGCCACCTAACTCATGTCTGTTCTCTTTGATTGGAGCAACAGGAGAAAAACTGTAATGGCTTCATTTCATCAGCCTCAGTGTGCTGTTTTCCTTCTGGTGTGGGGAGCTGGTGGGGAAGCAAATTATCTCTGAAACTGAATGAATGAATGGCTCAACAGGCTACAACATGCACAGTGGGCTTATTGATGCTCAGTTTTGAGGTGTAAAGCCAAACTAAACACACCAAACTGCTCAAGACTAATGAACACAGTGATTCTTATGTTTCTATTAACTGCAATTTCTGATGGGGCCAAAAAAATGCCATGAAAAATGAATTTGACTATATGGACAAAAGTATGTGGACACCCATGTTAACATACTTTGGTGTACTTTTGGTCTGAGGCTGTTTTTCAAGCTTGTTTCAGTGGTGGAAAGTCACTAAGTACATTTACTCAACTGCTGTACTTTTTTTGGTACAGTTTTGAGATGTTTGTTCTTTTATGCTACGCTATACATGTACTTCACTCACAGGGAAATATGATGCTTTTTACTCCACAAAGTGTATTAGACAGCTACAGTTACATACTTTTCAGATCACAATTTTAGAAATTTAATAAAAGTTGATGCTACTTACACATGCAAGCATCAGTAATAATAATCCAATAATAAAATGTAAAATTATCTGACACTCACAGGCGCCCATTTTTCTGCATAATTATTGGTTTTACTTTTGGTGTTAAAATATATTTTTTGATTTATTCTCATGTACCTTTACTTAAAATATTATTACTGCAGGCATTTTACTTGTAATGGAGTATTTTAATAATGTGGTATTGCTATGTTTACTTAAGTAAAGGATCTGAATCCTTCATCCACCACTGCTTAGTCCTAGTTAAGGGAAATCTGAATGCTACAGGATATCATGATATTTTAAACAATAACCCTTTTTCACAGAAGACATTTGGACATGTCACAGAATGAAAATCAGAGGTGTAAATAACAAAATGAATGATGGCTCAATTCCATTTAGCTGCTGTAGTTCATGATGGCTCGCTGTCACACTGTCATGGCTTAGCACAGAGCCATCGCTAAATCTGATTAACATCACCAGTGCTTTTCCTACAGGTCAGAATGGCTGCTGTGAAAAAGGCCTGTGTGCTTCCAACTTTGTTTTAACAGTTTGTGTCTCTCGTTTCCTGTTTCAGCATGATAATTCCCATTTGCACAAAGCGAGCTCCATAGAGAAATGGTTTCCCCGGTTTGGTGTTGACAGAACATCTGCGCAGAATCCTGACCTCAGCCCCATCCAGCACCTTTGGGATGAACTGGGACTCTGAATGCAAGCTAGGTCTTATCACCCAACATGAGGGATGGACCTCGCTAATGCTCTTGTTGCTGATTGAAAATTGGCCTCACTTGAATGAGATGTTCAACACTCACATATGGATATAATGTTTTAGTGTCCACATGCTTTTGGCCATATGTGTATTTTTATCTCACTTTTTCTCACCCTTCTTTATGACTCCTAGTCTTCATATAGCACAGGCACACACACCACACGCTCACAATCTAGTCTTCTCTTACTTTGCCTCCCCGTGTTTGTAAAACCGAAATTAAATGGGATTTCAGATGTTTTAAAATTGTACCTGTCTCAGGATGAAAATAAAAGGCGACAAGGCTCTTCTTTACTGAAAAATAATCCTCAGTTAATTTTTCTCACATAAAGAAATGAATTCTGAAGCCCACATCACGTTTAACTACAATTTTGAGGCCTTTCTGAACCTAAACACGCATATATTTAAATTGTTTGCAAATAACTTTACACACAGAAGCTTCCCTTCTGACATGGCAACTAAATATCAAATGATTCATTATCTTGTTAACAATGTCTTGTCAGACCTTTGCTGTCCCAAATGACACCCACATTTTGTCTGATTCATACACTTCTACACATTTCAACCTCACGCTGCATATAATAACTTGGATTTGATGAACGTGGAAAACTTTGGCATTTAATTACCAGCCAACATAGGTGTTCTGGGACTTGAAAACGGCAGAATGTTTTACCGTGTAGTCACAGTTCAGGTAGAAGAAAAGTGTTCTGCATCACATAAAAATATCTCAGTTGGGCCGATTCGTGACCAAGCCCAAGTTCTCTGAAGAGGCAAGGAGAAAAAGTCCATTTGAGAAAAACATGAATGTGTCAAAAACCACTCAACAGTCAGTTTTGACAGAGTATTCAAGGTCACCTTCTGGAGTTTTCTTGCCTCTCGACCCTGATGTACCCAGTGGGCAGAAACACACACTCTGTCCACACACAAGGTCTTCAGCACTGTGTGTGAGTGTGTGTGTGTGTGTGTGAGAGAGAGCGTGTGTGTTTGTGTGTGTGAGTGGGGGTTACGGACGGAGTCAGCAACACATTTTTTTGGGACAGGACAGATCCTTTGAACATGCTGTGTTTACACCAGTTCAAATGCCAGCGTACCCGTGATTCACTTTGACACAGCCGGCTGGTGAGAGGATGTATGGGAGGAGATCTGTATGTGTGTGTAGGTCATTACATACATTTATGCATTTTTGTTCTGCATATGTGTTTGGTTGGTTCATTATTTCATTACACACACACACACGCACGCACACACACTCACTCCCACAGCCTCCCTGAAGATGGAGTCTGTTTGGTGAGCTGGCTGCCTCCCCCAGTTATCCTGGGGCCAAGAACAGTGTGAATACATTATATGAAGACACACACACACGCACGACCTTATCTGTCCCACAGCCACCCGTGGAGGCAACTAATGCCTGATTGGTGAGCTGTATGCCTCCCAAAATTACTACATCGCAGCCAAGAAACAGTGTGATTCCAGACTCGCAACTTATGCCCCGCGCTGCGCTCACAGCTTGGGGCTGCAGATGACCTTCCATGGAGCAGGTTTTGGTGAGTGTGTGCTCACTTGGGAACAGATGATGTGCATCATGGTGGACCTGGCCTTGACCTGTGTCATGAAGGGAGGACTCAGTAGTGAGTAAACCCGGCCCACCCCTACCCTGACACGGTTTATTTCACATAAAGAAGACCTTCATGTTCTGTCCCACGTCCCGTCCCACATGCTGCACAGCACCTTCTCCAGCAAAGCGTTTGCACTGCAGCCAACGTATAATTAGACCCAAACTGTGACTTATTCAATCACATAGTGTCCTTCACTGTCAGTGTCACAGTTGACAGAATCCTCTATCACATCCTCCTTAAAAGACCATGTTAATTCTGTTCTGTGCATTACAGTAAAATCATATTGAATTCCGTTGCTTTAATAAATGTGGAACAATAAAATAGTATTTTATGGCAACATATGTAACTGGATGTACAGTATGTGTTGTCCGACTGAAATTTGTCAGTGGTATGTCATCTCTCCTCCTGAGTCCAGCAGCATCTTAGATCATATCACTCCACCGCTGGGTTTCCCTTTCATGTTCATCTGTTCTTCTAACTTGTAGGCAGCTCCTGGCTTCTTTCCAAACTGGCCTACACAAAATGAGACAGATGAGTTTTTTGGCTTTAATGCCAAATTAGTTTTCCCACCTCCTATCCTCCTCCAAACCCCCATGTGAGCGCATGTGCCACGGTGGAACCACACAAACACAAACACTCTTGATAACCATCACTCATGCAGTAAATCTTCTTACCTTTTCCCACAAAATCTTAGTTTGTTGTCAACCTCCATCCCACCTCCATTCTTCATTGTCAGTCTGCTTCCTCGCACACTGTGCTGTGCCTTAGATTATGAAAAGATGAGTACCTTTATCAGACTACAAAAGTAAATTCAGGGTACATCTCTTTAAAGAATGGAAACATTTGTAGGATACTTTGCTCAGGTTCAGAAAGACATTCAAACATGTCTTAAAATGTACAGACTGTTTTATGGTGCCTTTAATTACCTCATTACAATAAGTGATAATCAAGAATCAATCATACTTTTGACAGCCCATGATGCGTTACTTTGTTAGGTAACGCCACGGTGAAGACAGTGACAAAAGCCGCGCTGCCACTGCCTTTCTTGTACTTCCCCCGGTGACTGCTCCTCCCGGGCTGACGTAGAGAGAGGATCCTCCGCTGCCCACGGCTGTGGGCGATCAACCTGCCGCGGCTATAAAAAGCTCCTCGGGACTCAGCTCGTCACAACTCGAAGACCCAGCGCCTCGCTCACCAGAGCTGAACCTCAGCAGAGATAGCAGCAAGCAGGCACTTCCCCGCCGCGCAGGCTAACTCGCTTTCGGCTTTGGTTCGAGATGCAGACGCGTTGCACCATGAGGGGCTCCAGCAGCGCCCACAACTTCAAGAGTGAGTAGCATCTCCATCCTGCACCTGCAGTTGGAGTGCATCGGCGGTTTTTGATTTTGCGAATGCATTTCTGTGATTTAGCCCAATTGGCTTATTGTAGCTTGTCACTCACTAGTGTGCACTTCTTTATACTTCAAACTAATTATTTGAGCAACAATCAAATTTTAAACTTTAAAATAACAGTAATATTTCAACGTTATTCAGCAGTCATATGTGTCTGTGGAAAACATTTGGCTTTAAAGACTTTGCTTTCATTCACTGTAATTTAGCATATATTTTAAATTGTTTAGCAAGACTTACACATTGTTCAACATTTATTTAGCCCTACGCAGTTTTTGGGACATTTTAGCCCATAGATTTAGAGGAAATCTATTTAAGTGTGAATTTATGTGAAATCATATTTTTATATGAAAAGTACTAAACGTGATCAAAGTTAGTTATATGTAATAATATGTTGGCTCTCCTGTAACGTTTACAAAGAGATGCAGATATGGTTTATGCTGGCATGATTCTGACATTATTCCTCATCTCATGGCTACTTCGGGGTAAATAAGACTTACAAACACTCTGGAACGGTGTCTTATTCCACTCAAAAGCTCCAGTTCTCCCTCAGCATCCAGCGCAGCTAATAGTCCAACTTGTTAAGAGGTCAGGAGGTCAAGAGGTGAGCCTATGGAAAATCTTGCTCACAACAGATGAATGGGAACTTCATTATTATTTCATGCATGTAGTTCTCCCACTTTTGTGTGCCGTTATCCGAGCTGTGCCAAGAAGCTGTTGCAATATTGATAAGAACCGAAACTGATCTGGTAGCTTGCCCTCTGCAATAGCAAACCGCTCAACCTAAACATCCTTCTGATAGCCTGAGAACTAGGAAACCAGGTTAATTTAATGCAAAGAGGCACGTGTGGTTCACATCTTTTGTCTCTTAAAGGTCTTTAAAGTAGATGTATGGTGTTTATTTTCTATTCTAAACTGTTGAAATCCAGAGTTATGTGAACTTGTCACAGCAGCCATGGAGACCTATATATAGTGATAGGGTGGATGGGTGAATGATTTCTGTAATGTAATCTGGTAAATTATTTAGCAAGTCACGGGTGAGAGCACAGCAGTGCTAAAAGAATCACTGACAACAGCAACGTGCTTGGCAAACGGACAGCAAAGAAAGACTGTTTCCAAAAGCTGAAATCAATCTCTCTTTCTTTGTCTGTCTGTCTCTCTGTCACACACCTAGAATGTACACTTCCAAACCAGGACTAACTACAACAATGGCCCTTTGCCGCTAACCCAATCCTCAGTTGTCTTCCTTTCCTTCTCATGAGAGTTAACCTCCTCGTTGTGTCTGTCTCTCTCCAGGTGGACTGTGTCTATGGCTGATTCTGTGGCTGGTGGTGGTGAAGCCGGGCGGGGTGCAGGCATGCCCCAGGCTGTGCGTGTGTTACCCCACGCCCATGACGGTCAGCTGCCAGTCCCAGAACATCACCATAGTGCCGGCTGGTGTGCCATATGACTCACAACGTGTTTTCCTGCAGAACAACCGCATCACAGAGCTTCGCGCAGACTCTTTTGGCTTCGAGACACAGGTAAAAATGGCAGTGTGTGTTTGTTTTTGCATCTGTTGAATTTCCCAGCAATATTTGCAGACATTCTTAACAGTCTTTTATTTCCCCACTCTCATCCTATTATTTTCTCTTCATTCTGTGCAGGTGCTTTGGCTATATGGCAACAACATCACATGGGTCGAGGCTGGGGCCTTCAGTAACCTCAGGGTGTTGGAGGAGCTGGATCTGGGCGATAACCCGCTGCAGCGCCTGGAAGGTGGTGCCTTCAGGGGCTTGGAGAAGCTGCAGAGCCTGCACATGCATCGCTGCAAGCTGGCCGCTCTCCCCCATGACCTCTTCCACAAGTTGTACAGCCTGCAGTTCCTCTACCTGCAGGTAAAGTCAGCATGCACACAGACACACCTAAAACACACACGTGATGCTTGCATGAATACAAACTTTTGTCGCAGAATTGGTTTATGGACACATCAGTCACTTTACCGTTGCCAACATGCAGGCTGCGCACCCACACACTTACAGGAGCTTTTATACTGTGCATATTGAAGGATTGTTTTAAGTAGGTTCAGGGAGCTGCACACAGTCAAAATGCAAAACTATAATATAATAATAATATATAAGTAAGTATCAACACCCATAAGATCTAGAGCCGAAGCAACACACCTCAGCAGGAAACATGATCACTATTCAACTGTGGAAAAACAACATTTGAATTTCTGTTTCATGTCATATCATTAAAAACACAATAGCACAGCCGATTGCTCTCAGATTGTTTGCATTGAACTAATTACACAGAATGATCAGTGTTAGCAAAGTGAGTGGCCGCCAAATCCTCCATGCACATATAAATGAGTCTAGAATACACAAAGGGGAGCATGTGCCCACACATTTTCTCTCAAGGCACATGTAACAAAATGATCCAACAAAACTCTAACAAGGAAGGCGGCCAATCCTACCTGAAGACAGAATAAAAAAAGACCAAGACATACTCGTCTCTTTAAGTAAGTAAAGAATGACTGAAAATGATTAAACATTTCACCTAAATGTCGCGTAACAATACAGAGGGAAAATTCCATCGGAAGTTGTATGAATACTCTCTTTTATTAAAAATAAGTACTGGAACAAAATCAAGTTTACAGGACGATAAAAATACTCAACTAAACTCTAAGCTTTATTTATATATAGCACTTAAAACCCAACACAGTAGAACCAAAATAGCTTAGAAGTGCAAATAGTAAAAAAAATTATAATACTGTACAATTTACATTGTTGCCACACATTTTAATGCTTACGTCATTCATTTCAGTACACTATGAAAATTAGCTTGCAGAGATTTCTCAAGACGTCACCTGTATTTCTTGCCAGAGTCGTCAGCTTTTTGGCAGCTGACAGTGAGATCTCAGCTGTTGGAGAGTGTAGTCTCTGACAAGATGGCTTTTTTAGGGAATGAAAAAATCTCTCCCACATTCGGTGTGGTTCCAGGCGGCAGAGGTCACTCCTGACCACTGTAAAGCTACTTTAAAATTGTACATTCCCCAAGTGTACACATATGGTAACAGAGGAAGTGAGGGACTTTTTTCCTCCTATGACAGCTGATGGTAATCACTGACTGAAATAGACTGAACTCCACTTTAGTGACTTCTAAAAATGAAATTGTCCAAGAGCTTCTAATTAATTCTGGATATATGGATCACTAAAGATACATCAAGCTGTAAAGCAGTATTCATTTGTAATTATTGTGCATGTATTCCAGTTTGAAACCCGTTTATTGTGTGATTTGGATGTACTGTATGTGTACGGGCAGGTTGTGACAGCATGGGCTGTGCAGTGGGCTGTTGTGTGCTTTGTCTAGTGTGCATGTGTAGGTGGGTGTATTGTGGATGGAAGTGTTCTTAGATTGATGACAGGTGTGTGAACTATGTTGCATACACATATTTTTAATGTATTTTGTATTATATTGGTTTTTATTCTGTGGGACTACGGATGGAAACTAGCCTCAGGCTGTAATCCGGCATGTTTACATTCATGATCCGATGTTTCATGTATGTTTCATTAACATGTATTGTCCTGACCAAACAAATTATTATTATCTGAAATGAGCATTTATTGTACAATTTAAAAGATGTTTTTAACAACTTTAATCTTCCCATGTGCTTTTCCACAGCACTAAATCATCTTATATTTTGTCTTTGCTACAGGATAATCAGCTCCACTTTCTGCAGGATGACCTGTTCTCAGATCTGGTCAACCTCACCCATCTCTTCCTGCATGGCAACCGCATCCGTGCTCTCTCTGAGAATGTGTTCAGAGGCCTGGTCAACCTGGACCGCCTCCTTCTCCATGACAACCGTATCAGGCAGGTCAACCGTCGGGCTTTCCGTGACCTGGGCCGTCTGACCATCCTTTACCTGTTCAACAACTCCCTGGCCGAGCTGCCAGGCCAGGCCATGAAAGACACCCAAGGCATCCAGTTCCTACGCCTCAATGGTAACCCCTGGTCTTGCGGCTGTGAGGCTCGCCCCCTCTGGGAGTGGTTCCGCAAGTCCCGCATCTCCTCCTCTGAGCTCATGTGCACTTCCCCGTCCCAACGTCGTGGCCAGGACCTCAGATTCCTCCGGGAGTTGGACTTCGCCCTCTGCCCTCTCCCTGACCCCGGGTCTCTGGCTGGCAGCACCACAACCACCTTCAGCACCAAGACCCGCTGGTGGTTCTCCAAACACAAGCCTGCATCTTCATCTAAGGCCTCGTACCAGAAGAGCACAGAGACAGTGAAGGCCTTCCCCTTCTCTGCCGTCAAGCCTCAGTACCTCCCCCAAAACCCCTCTGAAACCTTCTCTTCCAAGTATGAACTTTCAGAGGATGAGGTGGCGCTCCCCAAGGTGGACCAAGAAGAATACTGGGCCAACTACGGCAACGAAGATGCCTCCATCCGCTGCCTCGAGCTGGAGTGCCCCCCAGGCTATGACAACTCAGCCTTCCCCTCATCCTCCTCCTTACCCAGCACCCCATCCCTCCTCCACCTCCTCTCCCTCTCCATCATAACATTCACCCTCCATTTGCTTTTTGGCTGAACTCTTCTTTCCTTCACACCCTTTTTTCTCCTCTGATTTCTCCCCCTGCTCTTTCCAACTCTAACAAAAACTTGGATCTTGATTCCTTTCAGTTACCTCCTCGACTTGCAGGGGGTGCTACACTGACTACAGGGAGACAGGTGAGGCAGCAGGGAGCTGTTTTAAACCGCAGAGATCAGTTGAATTGATGTAGAGCAGGACAGGATTTCAGTGTTGAAGTAGCTGCTGCTTATTGGTATAGGCTTTAAAAATCAGGGACCACATCAAGAAATCTTTGATAGTGACAGTACAAAGGCAGAAACCTACAACAACATCATGAAATGATAGAGAAACAACACAGACAGCTGGTGGTGTCTCCAGATGTTTTTTGATATCACAGCTGTAAACAACGCAGGCGTTGGGACTCGTCTACAGCTATTTTCTACATCAACTAGTGCCCTTCCATCCAATCACTGCTGTGGTTATCCCTCGATAATTTATTTCTTTAATCATGAATAAAAGTGGTGATTAATGATACCAGAAGTAGGAAAATTATGAGGATTAACGCAGATAATGAGAAGCTTGGGAGGAAAGAAAAGAAAAAGAATAAATTACAGGGCAAAGTGAAAAGAAAATCAATACAATGTGAGCAGAGTGAGCTTTACATATTCATCCAAAGCCAGAAAAGGATGAGAGGATCAGTAGGTCTGCAACCAAGAGGGGCTCTCCTCTCTCCTTCAGATCTTGTGTGATCCCAGAGATGCCAGTAAACCACCACCACCTCCACCCACACTTGTACTTAACACATATCATCACTGTAAATACTCATCACAAATTGCTCTGTATTTTAGACTAGCTGGATTTCTATTTTCATTTTAGTACCATTTAGTAAACGAGCGCTTGTGGTGATAGATACTTAGATAGTAAATGGAAGGCAAACAAATGAAATGTGGAAACTCCTTTTCGCCCCTCATGTTCTCCAGTCTTGTCTCTTCCTCTCTCAACCAACCTAAAAACGTGTTTCCCAGACTGAAAGGAAAATCAAAAAAAGTGAGATGAGATTTTTGGTTGTGTGTAATTCAGTTTTTGTTGTGTGAGTGGGATTGTTGTAGACTAATAACCAAAGACCTGAGAAGAACAGTTTGATCAGGTCTCTTCTTAATATTAGTGCCTGTGTGTATGTGTCTGTTTTCCCTTTAAAAATATGGCCTCTGTCTAAACTGACACAGAACAAGGCAAAAACAACTCCAGGACTGAATCCTACACAGCCCTTTGTGTTTTTGAAGCCTCAGGTCTCTGTCCTGCTGGCTCCTGTTACATTACACTTTGACCAGCAACTGGTCTAAATCGGTGTGGCTGTGTGTTTATGCATGAGGATGTGTGTATTTCTTTTTAACTCGATTGAAAGTTGAAATTGTATTTTATGTGTCAAGCACCAAAAACTGTTTCAGAAATGCATGGGAATCTCTGTATACTTTTTTTTTTTTTTTTACTATTTTCTGAACAAATGAGGGTTTTATCTGATTGCAGTGATATATATATCTGTATTTTATGGTACAGACCATGACCAAGCTGGTAAAACCATCTCTCACATATTACGGTTGTTCTTTATTAGAGAACCTGACTCCGCTGTGTGTTTTTGGAAAATGTGGTGGGTATCTACTCACCAATGTGTTCAACTCAAACAACCTGATTGTGATCTGCATTATTCAAGGGGGCTGCATGGTCCTTGTCCCATGTGTTAATAAGTCCATACTCATCAACCTGAACCATGACTGTGAGTTTCTGCAGAGAAAATGACAGATACCGCAACGCTGTTAGATTCTGTATTTTTCAATGGAAAGACTTGTTTGGAAAGTGTCTTGCTTTATTTAAAAAATAAAGAAATAACCAAACAGAAGTATGTGGGAATTTCTTTGTTGATCCACTGTTGTCTTTTGTCACCAAGGATGCACAAAGGAATACAAATAAATGGACAAAAGTTAGTGAGCTGGCACATAAGCACAAACACAATATATACATATAATAATAGATAGCAGAAACCTTGACATAGTAGTTTGAGTACATAGGTGCATAAAGGTGATGGTAGTCTAGTGGTGCAACAATTTATTCACCTAGTCTTGAATCAAGATGAATTCATACTGAATATGAATGTGGTTAGTACCATCAGAGCAGTCTTTAATTGTGTCATCTGATAGCTTTGCCATCCTTGGACAAACATGTCAACAGTCAGGAAAAAGCTTTAAAAGAGAATCCTGTCATAATGCTCCTGTCAAACGCCTTGGAAAAGGGAGGTGGTATTTGTTGTGTGTCTGTGTGTGTACGCAAGTGTGTGAAGTGTAAGTAATCCACGTGACAGTGTGAGTGTGTTCGCTGAAGGTCACCAGTCTCAACTGTGTTTACTCCTCGCCCAATCACTTCTCTCATGTGCAGAAGGCAGCTATATTGGGCCATGTTATACAGGGAGGTGGGTGAACGAGCTGTCGAGGATTTCTTTTATGTGTGTGTGTTTGCGTGGGTGGGTGGGGGGGCCTGTGTATGCTGAGGTATGATTCAGGGAAGGGCCAGAATGGGGACAACGCCAGAATGAAAATGTGACGATGTGTCCCGGAATCAGCACACCCCCTGAACAGATTAACGCTCACCATGGTAATGATGATGGTGATGCACATACTCGTGCAAGGACACATGCACATACACTAACATGTGCAAATACACACTCTAACACACGCACACACATTATAAAGTTCAGAGAAGTTTGGTTGAGCGGCCTTCTAATTTTATTTGTGTTCTAGCTCACAAATTATTCATCACTTTCACACCTTACTTTGCTCTCACCTTTCCTTCTTCCTCTTTTCTCTCATTTCATTTTCTCCTCTCTGTGATGAAAGTTGCCTCACTTCTTCCAGTCATAGTTTACAGGAGATAAATCATCATCATCATCAACCCACATAAATTATTGTCCTTAACAGCATCTTTCTTTCAGAACTTTTCATTTCCTCTGCTCTATATAATTTCAGTCAACACACATTTTGGCCACAAAGGAGCTCTATTTAAATCTGAGAGTGCGCTGCTCTGAGACA
The DNA here is from genome assembly GCA_011952105.1 of Coreoperca whiteheadi. Lineage (NCBI taxonomy): Eukaryota > Metazoa > Chordata > Actinopteri > Centrarchiformes > Sinipercidae > Coreoperca > Coreoperca whiteheadi. The sequence continues at coordinate 15,948,179 of CM022490.1, forward strand.
ACATACTGCCACAATCCATAGAGGGACGTTTAGTATATAAAATTAGATGCATCACTGTTGTTTATATACCAAATAGAGTTTGTTAAAATCTAATAATGGAAATGTTATGAACCAGTATCATAGAAGTTTGGTTAGGTTACTGAACGGTGATTGGCTGCAGAAGCAACAAAGTTTAAAAACAGTTGCTGTCTGCCATTCCAGCAGGAAAATCTGCTATTTGTGTAAGCAAATTAAAAGAAAAAGACTAAAAGAGTCTACAGCCATATAGTGATCTGTGGTGGAAAGTAACTAAGTAGCTGACATTTACTCAAGGACTGTACTTAAGTACAACTTTGAGTTAGTTGTACTTTACTATATTCAAGTATTTAAATTTTCTGCTACTTTATACTTCTACTCCACTACATCTTAGAGGGAAAAATTGTAGTTTTGACTCCACTACATTTATTTAATCTGAGTTCAATTCTAAATCTGAGTACTTCTTGCACCTCTGCAGCTCTGTGATGCTGTAGGCTACTACTGGATCAGGGTCCTGTGAGCATGTGTTTCTCTAGATATAAACTAACATTGTAAAAGATTGGTAAGGCTTATCTTCGCAGTTCAATTCCAAAAGAACAAACCAATGAAAGACAAAAAGATAGTCATTGCCTGGACAGTGAATATGTTTTAGACAGTACTTACACACAGATATTTAGACAACCTATCTCACCTCTCTAGTTTTATAATTAAGGTATTATTTTGTACTTATTCCAAAAGTCTATTCATGGATTTTGCATAGAGTCCTTACTTTTTTGTGATCTTCATAAAGTAGGCCTATACTTGGGAATGTGTGTTTGGATGACAAAGAAAAAGACAAAAAAAATGGTAAAAAGTGTGGTTTGAAAAGTGGGAGTAGTCATCATGTACAGAAGCAGCTATTAAATAACAAAGTAACATAAATTCTTTAATTTTACTGACTACTAAGGCTCTTGTCCAGGAAAGGATAGTTTCCTCTTTAGCACCATGCACCCTAGTCACTCCAACGCAATGCCAGCATATTTGTTTTTGCTGCCATTAGACAGGCTGATAATATAACATTTCTGATATTGTGATATATTTAGCAAAGACAAATAATTCAGGAGCAATACTGTGGGGTTGCATAGCACTTCACAATCCAAAATCTTAGTCAACAAGGAGCAAACTATTTTCCAAAGGAGAGAAACATCATTACAAATCCAAAACGTGTGCAAAAATGAGTTAACAAGTCCATCCGAGCATAGAGTGCATAACGGTGAATGAGTTTTCCAGGAGTGCTGATTTGGAGAATGATAACAGTCTCTCCCATGTGTCTGTGGTGGTTTCCATGTTAAGGTTTACACCTACTCCCTCGTGCTTGGCAACCTGGGACGGCTGTCCAACGGTGACCAAATGTGCCTTCCAGCACCCCTAAAGCTCACTAATTAACAAGTTGTATCTTGTAACAGTTTTTAACAGTATAAAAACTGAAGTGTAAAAGTAAAATTTTGGAGGTGTTTGGAGGTGCTGGTAGGCAGATTTTGTTGCAGTTTGACAGAGCCAGAGGAGCTTTTTCCCTGTTTCCAGTCTTTTTTGCTAAACTAAGAAAACCAGCAGCTGGCTATAGCTCCATATTCACCGTACAGGTATCAATCTTCTCATCTAACGCTCTGCCAGAAAGAGAATAAGTCTATTTCCCAAAATGTTGGGATTGCTTTAAGGAGTTTTTTAAACAAGAGCATGATTTCTGGTAGTCAAGGATTCCTACGTGGGTATAACATCTCATTGACAGTATTTATGATAGGACACTGCTGTTGTTTAAATTTTCAAAGGACATTGGCCTAGGCCTACACTATTCAAACTTTTGATGAACCCTTACATAAACATGGTGACACATTTAAACCTAAACATTTCACATTATGACTTATGGCAGCGTAACACAGCTTTGGGAGCAGCTTTGAACTTACAGTATGTAAAAAGAAATTTACTGTGGGTCATAATTTCACAGAATAGTGTAGCTGGCAGTAACTGTTGACTGTGGACATCCCTTCTCAACTTTTCCTGCTATATGTTAACCACTTTAAGAAATGCACGTCAAAAACTTTAATCGTGACCAATGTGATTACCCTTCCCAAACATCCAAGTTGCTATTCAATGGAAAAACTGTAGGCGTTTGCCCTCTGTGCATGAAAGCAGCTGCCTGGGTGGTCATGGGACATGTATTTACTGTTTTTTCCGGTGCAGGAACGGAACCAGACCATTAGCAGAGAGAATTTCTCTGAAGTTGTCAGACTTGATGATGTACACTTACACTGTTCCCACTCATTCCCCAACTCTTTATCCTATTTTTCTTGCCTCTGCCTTTCTTCCTTTCTTTTGTTTGCCTGCCTTTCATATACTGTCACTCAGTCTTTGTCTGAACCCCTATCACTCCAGCACTTCTCTCTCTCTCTGCTGTCACGCAGTTTCCCCCACATGGTTATGCTCGTCTTAGCCAAGCCTGTGTGTTGGCTCGTATGAGTTGGCGTGTTCACTTGCAAGTCATTGGCGTGTTTACTGACGTTCACTGCCACACGTGTCTTATTGCAGAGGACGAACCGAGACTCACACCCTGACGTCAGAGGGCCAGGGATGGAAACAAAGAGGCTGAGAGAGACTTTCAAGAGGATGAAATGGATTCATAAACTGCCACTGCATGCATAGTGTTTACCCTGAAATAATAGAATAGAATGGTTGCCTTTTCTTGACACTATAGAAAAGAATAGGTTTATAACTACAGTATGACAATGCAGCACTGCAGTCAACATGACATCCATAATTGATGAACATCATTTGCAGCACTGTTGTCCAGTAGACGTGGAAACGTGAGCCTCCAGGGCAGTGAACCTCTGCTACTGATAACTCATCAAATGGAAGAGGGAGCAAAAAGAGAAAGATGATGAGATCTGAATAAATCGTAAATCTATGAGTTCACCCACTGAGCAATAATGAGCCCATTGGTTTTGTGTGTGTGTGTGTCACTGGATAATGTGCTAGCAAAAGGGCATCAGTGGGAAACCTCCGAAATATTTACTAAATCGCAAAAAGTTCTTCAAGTGCACCAAATACATAAATGAGCTACATTCATACAAAAAAGAACTGATTACAGTGAAAAGTAGAATACAGCTTTCAAAATACACTTTAAAAGTAAAATACTCTGTAAAAGTACCTATACAATAATGTAAAAATACTCCTTTACAAGCAAAAGTCCTACTTTCAAAATCCTACTTGAGTAAAAGTGTCATCAACAAAATGTTACATACAACAATCACATTATTAGATTGTTATGCATGTGTAAGTAGCATTTTACTGTTGTATAGCTGGTCGAGGTGGAGCTAATTTATATAAGTCTTATGAAGTTAGTTGGGTCTAGTTAGTCCCACCCTGTGGGTGAGGGTTTCTCCAAAGCATCCCAAGATAACTCTGAGGAGTCGTGAGATGATTCATGGGAAAGGCGCAAAAAACAAAGTTCTGCAACAAAAATGTGTCTTTATGTATTAGATCATTTTAACAGTTATGCAAACGAAACCGTGTGTTCAGAGTGGAAATATATCTTTGTATGAACTGCTAACAACTCATAAACATCTGAAAAATGACACGAGGACCCAACTAGACACTGATGTTTTGTGGGGGGTCACAAGCCAAAAAGGTTGGGAACCAATTGTTAAATCTTGATCAATGCCTTGTATTTTAAAAGCTCATCATATGCTTTTAGGTAAAATCTAAATCTAAAAAGTAATTGGTAAGTATAGCTCTCAGATAAATGTAGTGCATTAAAAGGTAGCCTACAATATTTCCTTCTGAACTGTAGTGAAGTATAAAGTTGCATAAAATAGAAATACTCAAGTAAAGTACAAGTACCTTGGAACTGTACTTTAGTACAGTACTTGAGAAAATGTATGAATGTTACTGAAAACCTCACGCAAGGATATAGTGGGTACAGCAACTCGTTTATTATTCATCTATTGTAAATACATGCGTTTTAGTAATAATAATTACATTACTACATACTACATAGAACCATTGAAAGAGGAAAAAGCACAGCCGGATCAATTAAACATCAGAATATACCTTTAAGATGCTGCAGCTGAGAGCAGCAAACGTACCAAAAAAGACCTGAATTTATGAATGAAATATCAGCCTTCTGTTGTTGCTCCTCTGCTTGCTTGTGCATCCCCACAGAAATTTCTGCGTGCATGCACATGAATGTGTGCACAAGATCACCAGAATACACATTGTGAAGGGTGGAGGCAGCCAAGATGTCTGTGCATCCGGTCTTGAGTCAGTTAGCTGTAAAAGGGGAGAGTGGGGGTGAAGACATCACAGGGCACATCTGTCCGATGGTCTGTCCACCACTCCTCTGAAGGTTTTACGCACACGGCTAAAAATACACTGCAACAGACTGCAAAGAAAGATTGGGATCCAAAGAAACAGCAGAGATTTTATGTGTCTTTGTGTCTGGTCTGCCTCAGAAAGAGGGAAAGATTTAATCATATGGCAAAGACAGCAAGAGTAAAACTGATGAAGAGTGGGCCTTGAGTTTGTTGTTTACAAGAGAACAAAAGAACAGTGATTAGATGAGCGCTTGTGAGTCAGTCACACCGCCTCTCTCTGGGAGGCTGTATAGCCCAGGTTTGCTGGCACAGACGCAGCTTGTGACGTCCTTTAGACAATTTGTTTCAGAGCCCAAAAATGTGACTGCCACATCCACTGTGGAAGACGCGCAGATTTGGTATTGTTATTCCGGTAACACCATATTTGCTCTTGACTTTGGAGAATTCAAACACATCCGCCTGTTGCTCTGCAGGGTTTTCTCTCACTCTGTTCTTGTTTGTTTTGGATGCTGTCTTTCAGTCGTCTCTCACAAATCTACATTTGGGGATTAACAATTAGAGAATATGGGAGCACAACCCTTGGGACCTGCATTCATCTGTCCCACAGTTTGCATTATACAGATCGTCATTAGAATAGCCAGAAGGGGGAATTGATCTCAAAGTGTAGCTATAAGTTTATCTAGGTTTTAGCTGGATGGGATGAGGCAAATATGAGACCAAAACAAAAAAGTCTGCCTCCCATTATTCCATCAGAGGTCCCTACACACCATCTGTTTATCAAAAGTGGTTTACTTTACTGTGAAAACTTTAAAATGTGTTACATTACATGCGTTATTTTATGTGATTGTCAAATCAATTCTGATACAATTGCTGGAAACAAAAGAAAAACCGGAAACAAGTCCAATGGTGGTCTCTCTCTCAAGCTCCTTCATCCAGCTCCTCAACCTGAGGATGCACCTGTTAGATAATTCTTACAAACACTTAGTAGTAGAAGCCTCTGCCGTTGTCAGCAATTAATGCTTTGTGTGAATTTGATTGATACATTGCCTTATTGTAGATAAACACATATTGTGTCCCTGTTCAAAAGACAAAAATCACAATCAAATCATACTTTATGATAGCCATTTAAAAATGGTGGCATGGCCATGGGTAAAACAGACTTACTGATTTTTCAACAAAATCCTTATCTATATACGGTATATATGATGAATTGCAATTAGGCCTGTCTTGGAAATTAATACATGTATGTTGCTAAACGTTAAATATACCTATATATTTTTCAAAGTTCCAGTAAGGAAACCTGAAGTTTGCTCAATGACCTTCTCAATGGTTTCGTCCGTGATTCTGAAAACCCCTTCAGCCAAATATTTTGGTACAGTCCACATGCGCGCGCGAACGCTTTGTTAGAGAAATGGCGTCTAAAGCAGGTGGGTGTGTTGCATTCAGGTATGAAGAGTTGCTGTTGTAGCTAAATACTGGCGAGTAACAAATTCAACTGCGTTGTTTAGCAACGTTATAGAGATGTGATGTCTCTTGTCTAGTTACTGTACAGGTACAGTGTGTTATTCCACTTGGCATTTCTCTCGCAGGCTACCTTGGGTAAACTAAGTTAGCTTAATGGCTAATAGTGGAGCAAATCATCCAAACCTTATTCAATGATAAAAGATTAGCACCGGGCAGTTTGTGATTAAGTGTTTAAGCTAACGTTATGTCGCCCACGCTGACTCACTTGCCTTATCTAACGGTATCTTCAGTACCAGTCCCTGCAATGAGTCTCTATGGAAAGCTAATCTGTGTTATGAAAACAAACCTGTAGCATCATGTGTGTTCAGCTCGTCGAGGGACGAAGCGGAAAGCGGAGGAGGAGGAGGAGGAGGAGGGGGAGAGAGGAGAGGGCGAGAACAGCCAGGAAGGCCAAAGGGTGATCATTGAACACTGGTAAGTAACTTAGTGATAACACATTATAACCTGTTGTGGAAGAAGTACTCACTTACGTAACTGTCACTGAGCACTTAATCACATTTAAAAGTAATGTATTCCAAATTTTCAAGGAAATACCCAAATGTAAAAGCACTCAAAAGTCTGAATCAGAATCAGAAATACTTTATTGATCCCTGAGGGGAAACTCTTTGTTACAGCAGCTTACTATCACCTCAGTGCACACAAGGATAAAAGTACTAAGCAAAGAAATATAATACAGGTCAGAAAAAAATTATAAATTAAGTACCAGTGTGTATAAGTATAAAATTTAAATAAGAGTGAAGTACAAAGTGGATTACCGGTTGATCACAGTAATACGGTATAAAGTAATAGTGCATGAACTAAGTCAAGTCAAGTGTAGCATGTTACAGTTATGAGATGGAGGATATTGCACAGCAGCACATGAAGTATAAATAATATCAATAAATTAAACTGAAAACGGTATATTTCAGTGGTGTAAACACAAAATATTGCACAAAAAGTGAAGGTATTACTTAGAATTTCCTCTTCCTCTATTATTTCTGAAACACAGGACTCTGCCGGATAATGTAATAATCATTTACATTTACGACAGGAATCCCAGTTTCAATTATTTCAACTTTGCTTCTGAGAAGTCACTTTTTACAAAATCACGTTATTTTGGCTGACGGCTCTAAACACTACAATACCCATGAGCCTCAGCCGCTGTTGCCATGGAGAAGAATCCACTCAGAGGTTAGAATCAGAGTGGTAGCGAATGCTTTGTTGTTGCAGTAGTTAATATAATGTGATGCCATAGTTCCTGATTGATCTGACTGATCAGCCCACGTGACAGGGCTGTGCAGGTACGTCGGTCAAAACAGGTTGTGAACCACTGGTCTTCTCCCCAAGAAATCCTGCTCAACGTTAGGAAGCAAACAAGCATAATAACTTAATAAATGAAACAGCAGCTCTTAAGAATGATGGATAGGCATCATATACTTAATTTAATTAACTGATGTTACTGCAACAACGTGACTTCTTCAGGGCATGAAGCTTGTGCGGTAAAGTCTCCTGCTTTATTTTCAAGCTATTGTATTTGTTTTGCTGCCTATAGTTCTTCACTAAAACAATATTTCCCCTTAATATACAGTATGAGTGTAAAATGATAGTACTCAAGCACCTAACTTGTACTTAAGGACAGTGTTTGAGTGCATGTGCGTAGTTGCTTTATCAGATGCAGCCACGCTCCTCATGGATAACTTTAGTAGCCTGCACAGATGTCCACCTGTCGGTTAATCTGTTATTTCTGGCAGTAAGAGCTGACGAGTGTATGGGCGCAATGCTGAGGAGGTGAAATCTGCCCTCCTGGCTGCCCACCCTGAACTGACTGTGGTCCTCAACCCTGCGAAATCCCGCAGGAACAGCTTCGAGATCACTCTGCTGGATGACGGCAAAGGTGAGGAGGGCGAAAAGGGGAAATCTGAAAATAACTCCACCATGTGGCGTCCCCAAGGGAAGCCCATCATTCTCAGCCAAGTGGCACTAGCTCCCTTTTTGGACTTTTGTAGCGGCTATTAAAGGTTCAGTTCACAACAAAAACACAGGTTTTTTTTTCTAACTACTGCTTGCCATGCACCTAGTTTGGTTTTATTTGCTGAGGTTATGAGATATTCACCTCTGAGATGGATACTGCTGGGGATGAATGAAATTTAATTTGCTGTTCATAGCATTAAAAACTATCACTAAGCAATCTTCCTTTCTTTTTTTAAATCTTCACTTTAAAACAGTTCCCATTTAAAGCAGTTTATAGCAAGGACTGTGGATCCTCCAGAGTACAGTGAGACATTGTTTATGGAAAGACCAGTAAGGACAGGAAAGGTGTATATACAGGCATGTGATGCGAATGCAAACCTCAGAATGAATGAGAATTGAATTTCTTCCAACCATTCAGTAAGGCGACATCACAAAATTTCATCTCATCGTCACGTTTAAAAGGTTTCACATCAGCTGTAAATCTGAGGTGTTCATTAAGGAAGTTAAGAAAGTAAACTCACTTTAAACTTTTACGAGGCGTGCAGAATATCCACCAGAGAGAATGAAGTTTGCACAAGAATGAAAGATTGTCGAGGCCTAATGTGTGCCCTGTGTGTATTGGGTTTCATATGTATGGTTATTTTGCTCTAGAGTTAAGAGGTTGTTACACCAGTTGCTGTTCACTTAGCTTAACCACTTAGTTTTTGAGTATCAGCGCTAACACATCTTAAATTGTCTGAAAACATTTGATTTTACTGCTATCCTCTCGAGGCCTTTGAGTAGTATTGCTTATCTACCGTGTTGTTCCTATAAATTACTCGTCTGTCTCATCCCTAAAGAAACCTCTCTGTGGACTGGAGTAAAGAAGGGTCCGCCTCGTAAGCTGAAGTTTCCTCAACCTGATGTTGTCGTTGCTGCTCTGCAGGAGGCTCTGAAGGCTAAGTAGATGCCCACTGAAGGTTTGTCATTTAACAGCTGATGGGACAGAATAATATAATACGGAAAACACACGATACAAAATGAATCAAGGATTGCACACCAAATAATACATTTCATTCAGCTATAAAATTAAACTTAGGAACTTGGGACATAATTTTTTTTCATTTGAGGTAAAGGGAGTTTCAAAAGAGTTCTGCTTTCAAATTAAGTTTCACGCGAGGGAACCAAACATGGATTTAACATACATGTATATTATTTGTGAAAAACCCAGGCTATGCAGAGGTCATGTTGGACATATCATCGTCCAAAAAGTTATAGGTTGTTGCTTTTTTGAGTTAAATGGAAGTTTGACATCACATCAACTGCGTAGTTTGTTGACAAGAATTAACTTTGTT